>JAJNNQ010000124.1:0-600000 GCA_027886175.1 Phylloscopus collybita
CCCATTTCCCCCACAGTCAAACGAAACACCCCCTTTTCCCTCCCTCTCCCTCTCCCTCTCCCTCTCCCTCTCCCCTCTCCCTCTCCCTCTCCCTCTCTCCCTCTCCCTCTCCCTCTCCCTCTCCCTCTCCCTCCCTCTCCCTCTCCCTCTCTCATTTCCTGTTATATAATACCGGCCTTAAAACTGGAGTGACTTTGGGAGCAGCAAGCTGAGCCTTCCCCCCTGCACAGGCATTTACAAGGGATAATGACCTCACAGGTGCGTGGCAAGAGTTAAACCTTTACTCTTCAAACACCTTGCAAAAAGTTTTGGACAGGGGCTGCCCCACGAGTGAAAAAAGTCAGTGACACCCTCAAGCTGTCCCAAGTCCGACAGCTGAGAGAGATCTAGAGATGGAAAATCTTGGGATTTGGTCACTTCAAGGGTGCTCCCGACCCAGGGGATCTGTTCCTCCATGTTTATGTGTTCCCTTTGTGGCAGTTTTTCTCTTGGGTACCAGGGAGGGTTTAGCCAGGAGGAAAAGCAATGGGTCTCTACCTTCTCTAACATGTACACACGTAATTAAACACTTTCTGCCAACCCTGGAAATCCCCATAGATCTGCTGATTTTGTTTATGGCACAATCTCTGAAATAATAATGAAAACAGCTGGAATGGAAAATCAACAGTTTGGTTTTTAAAAAAATTATAATCTGTTCTTTATTAACTGATAGGAAGTTTTCTTGCTTGGTACATAGACTTTATATCTCAGGAGTGCAAGCACATCAATGTGGATATGATTTTTATTTTCCTGAAGTCATTGGGAGTAACTTTTACTCACTTGCCTAGAAGAGCAAATTGTTTTAATGTGTTGTTCCTGCTTGCCTGAGATTTATCTCTAGCATGTAAAGAAACCCCTACAATAACATGGAAGAGGAGGTTTGGAAAAACACATTGTTTTCTGGATTTAGAGCTGAATAATGGCCTTAGTGCTGATTGCTGGTCATTGCTGGTCCTTTCTCTGGATGCTAGACTTTATTATCTTTGAAAATCTAGTCACACTGTAACATAATTTGCAGTTGCAATGCACATCTAAATGCTGTTTCTGTGCAGCTTGTGTGGGTCTTGCCAGAATCAGTCCAACTGCAGTGATCCAGCCCAGCAGGGAGGGAGTCCCATTTCCTGGATGCAACATCTCTTTCTCTTTCTCTTTCTCTTCTCTTTCTCTTCTCTTTCTCTTTCTCTTCTCTTTCTCTTTCTCTTTCTCTTTCTCTTTCTCTTTCTCTTTCTCTTTCTCTTTCTCTTTCTCTTTCTCTTTTCTCTTTCTCTTTCTCTTTCTCTTCTCTCTCTCTCTCTTCTCTCCTTCTCTCCTTCTCTCTTCTCTCTTTCTCTCTTTCTCTCTTTCTCTCTTTTCTCTCTTTCTCTCTTTCTCTCCTTCTCCTTCTCCTTCTCCTTCTCCTTCTCCTTCTCCTTCTCCTTCTCCTTCTCCTTCTCCTTCTCCTTCTCCTTCTTCTCCTTCTCCTTCTCCTTCTCCTTCTCCTTCTCCTTCTCCTTCTCTCCCCTTGTCTCTGACATCAGCAGTTCAGTCAAACCCACACAATTGGCTTTGCCCTGTGCTCTCCTTTGCACCTTCACTGGGGCACAGCCCTTCCTGAGCATTTGGAGAAGCGGCTCAGCACAAGGGGCTGCAAGCCCCCGAGGCCAGCGGCTGCTCCAGGCCCCTCCCAGTGCCTGGGGCTGTGGAAGGGCTGCCACGGGGGGCCCTTTGTGACACAGGCACCTTGTGTCAGGGGCCCTCGGTGACACTGCGGAACACTGTGGTGCCCCAAGTGCCTTGTGACATCTCAGAGCCCCGCCCCGGCTGAGGGTATCCAAGGGACACTGCAGGGCCCCGGGCCAGCCAGTTCCACGAGAGTATCTGTGTCCCGGGACCGCTGTGTGCCACAGGATGTCAGACATGGAAGAGAACAAGGCAAACCCCAAGTCCCAGCCCTCCAGCCCCTTGCCCAGCTGGCTGCAAGGCCAGGAGCTATCCCCAGGAGATGCTGGCACCTCCCAGGAGGCATCCCCAGGGGAACCATGCAGGGAGCCAGAGCTGTCCCAAGGGGTACCCGGTAGCTACCAGGAAGTGCCCCCAAAGGGAAGCTTCTGCTAAACCAGAGCTGACCCCAGGAGATGCCCATAGCTCCCAGGAGCTCTCTGACTTGGACGAAGACGTTGACCAAGAGACGTCCCAAGAAGACTCCTGGGATTACTCAGTCTCGGACCTGTCCGAAGAAAACTCCTGGGATTACTCTGTCTCAGAGCTGTCCCAGGAAAATTCCTGGAATTACTCTGTCTCAGAGCTGTCCCAGGAAAAACTCCTGGAATTACTCTGTCTCAGAGCTGTCTCAGGAAGAAGATGAAAGCTACCAGGAAGATTCTGACGGGGAGAAAGGAACTGAGCAAGAGCATTTCCAGGGAGAATTGCCTAGCTCCCCAAAAGAAGAACAGAGGCCTCAAGAGCTGTCCCCCCAGAGCAGTCTGCAACCACCAGGACAGCGCAGACTGTACTGGCCAAGAGCTCCGTGGAGTAGCAAGACTCCATTGGGCAGGAGGCCAGTGGCAGTGCTGGGAGGCCTTCTGTGCAGTCCAGCCGGGCAGACAACAACGACCAAGGCCTGATGCGGGACACCCAGGTACAGCGAGCCATCCCAGTCCTGCGGATCAAGACCTTGCTGCGGGAGGGTGGCAGCTGGGACAAAGCGCGTGTCCTGCAGCAGTGCAGGGCAGGAGACGAGGCCAGGCAGCAACGACAGGGAAGCTTTCTAAGAGATAGGCTCCCTGTGCTTCCCTCTTGGGAGGCTTGGACTGCGTGCCGGTCTCTTCGTGGAGGGCACAATTCCATCAATGAGGAGGTGGATGAAGGCAACGGACGGGCACAGGCTGCACCTACAGGCGACAGACCGACTTGGGAGGACCATTGGCAGGCTTGGGCTGCTCGCCAGGTCATTCAGCCCGTGTCCCCAAGAGCGGCTCCGTGCCTTGCGCAGCCCTGTGCTGCCCCGAAGCCCGCATGGGACCCACACCCTCCTCCTGAGCAGCCGGCTCCCCGCAAGAAAGGCCGCTCGCTCTTCAGGCGGGCGCTGCGGGCGCTGCGGAGGCTGTGCTGCTGCTGCTGCTGCTGCTGCCAGGCGGCACAGACGGAGCTTTAGTGCCCGCTGCCAGCAGCACCAGGCCTGGAGATGGCGGCTGGCCCGCGGCCTGCCCCGGCGCCTGAGGGAGCCGCACGGCCTGCCTCGGCCTGCACGTTGTCCCTGCGGGCCCAGCCATCCCCGGCTGCCTTGGAGCACCCCCGCTGGCTCTGCCCAGGAGCAAATGGCAGCCATGTGGCCAGCCCCAAAGCGGCAGCCCTGGGGGACACTCGGTGCCAGGGGCTCGGTGCTGCATCCCAGCCAATCATCCAGCTGGGGAAGGGACCTGGGAACTCAGCCGGGTCCCACTCTCAGCCTGGCAGCACCGTCGTCACCCCCTGAACCGTGTCCCTGAGGGCCGCCCACCTCCACACCACTCTTGACCACCTCCAGACTGACTCCAGCACCTCCCTGCTGGAACCTCTTCCAAGGACTGACCATCCTGTCAGGAAACAGCAGCTTCTGATACTGAGTCTTCACCTCACCTGCTGGAATCTGAGGGCCGTTTCCTCTCATCCTCCTCATCATGGCTGATCCTTTGGCATTTTGTCCGTGAGGAATGGACAAACAGCAGGTGTTGGTCCCAGGACATGACCCCATACTACCGGACTGTGACACACACAATTCTTAGGAAACAAAAGAAAGATAGATTTAAGCAATAGTAGTAGAAAGAGAAAAAAGAAAAACAAAAAACCCCACCAAAAATGAAGAAACCCACACCATAAAAAGCACAAAACCTCCAAAATCCCAACAAAAATAATAAGAATAGGAAAAGAAAATACCAATAAGAAGACGCTGTAGCAGATAAGAAAGTAGTAGTAATACTAACACTACTAAAAATAAGGATAAGAATAGGAATACAAATAAGAATAAGATTATAAATAAGAATAAGAGTAGCAAAAAATAGGAAAATAATCAGAATAAGAGAAGAAATAGGGAAACAATAAGATTAAGAAAAGAAATAAGATAAAGAAGAAGGAGAAGGAGAAGAAGTAGAACAAGAACAAGAGCAAGAAGAAAAAGAATAAATAGAAGAAGAGCAAGAAGAACAAGAAGTATAACAAGAATCAGAATCAGAATAAAAAAAACAAAAGTAGAAGGAGAACAACAAGAAGAAGAACAAGAGGAAGAACAAGAAGTATAACAAGAAGCAGTTCAAAAAGACCAAGAAGACGGAGAACATGAGGCAACGAGGACAAGTCATAATCCCTTGGAGAGTCCCAAAGCACTCCCCAGGCTCGTTGCTGAGGTCTTGCAACTGAGCACTGCGCAGAGGGTTGAAGTGCTCATCCTACACCTGTCTCTGTCTCTCTCTGTCTCCCCACCTGCTACCTGGATCCATCCTTCCTTCCTTCCTTCCTTCCTTCCTTCCTTCCTTCCTTCCTTCCTTCCTTCCTTCCTTCCTTCCTTCCTTCCTTCCTTCCTTCCTTCCTTCCTTCCTTCTCATTCTCTCTTTCTCTCTCTCTCTTTCTCTCTTCTTTCATTTTTCTTTCACTCTCTTTTGCTCTTTCAATTTTTCACTTTCTTTCCCTCTTTTTTTCTTTCTTTCCCTTTCTTTTTCTCTTTCTTAGTTTCTTTCATTCTTTCTCTTTTTTCTCTCTTTATCTCTTTCTCACTTTCTCTTGCTTTCTTTCTTTCTTCTCTCATCATTTCTTTCTCTCATTCTTTCTCTCTTTTCCCCTTTTTCCTCGTTTGCCCCTTCTTTCTCTCTTTCTCTTTCGCTCTTTCACTCTTTCGATCTTTCACTTTTTCTCTCTCTCTCTCTCTTTCTCTCTTTCTTTAGCTCTTTTGCTCTTTCAGTCTTTCTTTCACTCTGTCTTTCTCTTCTTTCTCTCTCTTTCTCTTTCTTTCTCTCTCTCTTTTGTTCTTTCTCTCTTCCTCTTTTGATCTTTCTTTGTTTCTTTCTCTTTCTCTCTTTTTTGATCTTTCTTTCACTTTTTCTCTCCATCTTTCTCTCTTTATTTTTCTCTTTTTTCTTTCTCTTTCACTCTATCACTTTTTGGCTCTTTCTCTCTTTCTTTCTTTCTCTTTCTTTCTTTCTTTTCTTTCTTTCTTTCTTTCTTTCTCTCTTCTCTCTCTCTCTCTCTCTTTCTCTCTTTCATTTTCTTTCTTTCTTTCTTTCTTTCTTTCTTTCTTTCTTTCTTTCTTTCTTTCTTTCTTTCTTTCTTTCTTTCTTTCTTCCTTCCTTCCTTTCCTTCCTTCCTTCCTTCCTTCCTTCCTTCCTTCCTTCCTTCCTTCCTTCCTTCCTCTCTCTTTTCTCTTCTTTCTCCTTTCTCTCTTTCTCTCCCTCTTTCTCTCTTTCTCTCTTTGACTCTTTCTTCTCTCTTGACTCTTTCTTCACTTTTTCTCTCTGTCTTTCTCTCTTTCTCTCCTCCTTCTTGCTCCTTCGCTTTTTGGTTCTTTCACCTCTTTCGCTCTCTCTTTCTCTCTTTCTCTTTTTCCCTCTTTCCTTCTTTTCTCTTTATTTCTCTCTCTCTTTCTCTCACTCTTTTGCTTTTCAATCTTCTCTCTTTCTTTCTCTTTCTTTTTTCTTTTTTTTTTCTTTCTCTCTTTCATTTTCTTTCTCTCTTTTTCTTTTTTTTCTTTCTCTCTTTCATTTTCTTTTTTTTCTCTCTTACATTTTCTTTTTTTCCTTCCTTCCTTCCTTCCTTCCTTCCTTCCTTCCTTCCTTCCTTCCTTCCTTCCTTCCTTCCTTCCTTCCTTCCTTCCTTCCTTCCTTCCTTCTCATTCTCTCTTTCTCTCTTCTTTCATTTTTTCTTTCACTCTCTTTTGCTCTTTCAATTTTCACTTTCTTTCCCTCTTTTTTCTTTCTTTCCCTTTCTTTTTCTCTTTCTTAGTTTCTTTCATTCTTTCTCTTTTTTCTCTCTTTATCTCTTTCTCACTTTCTCTTGCTTTCTTTGTTTCTTCTCTCATCATTTCTTTCTCTCTTTCTCTCATTCTTTCTCTCTTTTTCCCCTTTTCCTCGTTTGCTCCCCTTCTTTCTCTCTTTCTCTCTTTCACTCTTTCACTCTTTCGATCTTTCTTTCACTTTTTCTCTCTCTCTCTTTCTCTCTTTCTTTAGCTCTTTTGCTCTTTCAGTCTTTCTTTCACTCTGTCTTTCTCTTCTTTCTCTTTCTCTCTTTCTTTCTCTCTTCCTCTTTTGATCTTTCTTTGTTTCTTTCTCTCTCTCTCTTTTTTGATCTTTCTTTCACTTTTTCTCTCCATCTTTCTCTCTTTATTTTTCTCTTTTTTCTTTCTCTTTCACTCTTTCGCTTTTTGGCTCTTTCTCTCTTTCCTTCTTCCCTTTTCTCTTTCTTTCTTTCTTTCTTTCTTTCTTTCTTTCTTTCTTTCTTTCTTTCTTTCTTTCTTTCTTTCTTTCTTTCTTTCTTTCTCTCTCTCTCTCTCTCTCTCTCTCTCTCTCTTTTTCTCTCTTTCATTTTCATTTTCTTTCTTTCTTTCTTTCATTCTCTCATTCTTTCTTTCTTTCTTTCTCTCTCTCTTTCTCTCTTTCTCTCTTTCTCTCTCTTTCACTTTTTTCTCTCTGTCTTTCTCTCTTTCTCTCTCTCCTTCTTGCTCTTTCGCTTTTTGGCTCTTTCACTCTTTCGTTCTCTCTTTCTCTCTTTCTCTTTCTTTTTCCCTCTTTCTTTCTTTTCTCTTTCTTTCTCTCTCTCTTTCTCTCACTCTTTTGCTCTTTCGATCTTTCTTTCTTTCTTTTTTTTTTCTTTCTCTCTTTCATTTTCTTTCTCTCTTTTTTCTTTTTTCTTTCTCTCTTTCATTTTCCTTCCTTCCTTCCTTCCTTCCTTCCTTCCTTCCTTCCTTCCTTCCTTCCTTCCTTCCTTCCTTCCTTCCTCCCTCCCTCCCTCCCTCCCTCCCTCTCTTCCTCTCTTCCTCTCTTTCTCTTTCTTTCTCTCTTTTACTCTTTCTTTCCCTGTTTATGTCACTTTCGCTCTTTTTTTCTTTCTTAGTTTTTTTCTTTCTCTCTTCTTACCTATCTTTCTTTCGCTCTTTTTTCCTTCCTTTTGCTCTTTCTTTTGCTCTTTCTCTCTTTCTGTCTTTTGCTCTCTTTTTTTTGGTGTTTTGCTCTTTCTTTTGCTCTTTCTTTCTTGCACTCTCACTCTTTTGCTCTTTCACTTTTTCTCTCTTTCGCTCTTTCGCTCTTTCTTTCTCCCTTTCTTAGTTTCTTTCTCTCTTTCAGTCTTTCTTAGTTTCGCTCTTTGGCTTTTTCACTCTTTCTTTCACTCTTTCTTTCAGTCTTTCTTTTTTCTTTCTCTCTTTCTTTCTCTAGCTTTTTCACTTTTTGTCTTTCTTTCTCTCTTTCTCTCTCTCTTTCAGTCTTTCTTTTTTCTTTCTCTCTTTCTTTCTCTAGCTTTTTCACTTTTTGTCTTTCTTTCTCTCTTTCTCTCTCTCTTTTTTCTTTCTGTTTTTTTCTCTCTCACTCTTTCGCTCTTTCTCTCTTCTTCTCTTTCTTTCTTTTGCTCTTTTTTGATTAATTTTTTGCTGTTTCTCTCTTTCTTCTTTCTTTCTTTCTTTCTTTCTTTCTTTCTTTCTTTCTTTCTTTCTTTCTTTCTTTCTTTCTTTCTTTCTTTCTTTCTTTCTTTCTCTCTCTTTAACTCTTTCACTCTTTCTTTCACTTTTTCTCTCTGTCTTTCTCTCTTTCTCTCTCTCCTTCTTGCTCCTTCACTTTTTGGCTCTTTCACTCTTTCGCTCTCTCTTTCTCTTTTTCCCTCTTTCCTTCTTTTCTCTTTCTTTCCCTCTCTCTCTCACTCTTTTGCTCTTTTGATCATTCTTTCACTCTTTCTTTCTCTCTCTTTCTTTTTTCTTTCTCTCTTTCATTTTCTTTTTTTCTTTCTCTCTTCTCCTTCCTTCCTTCCTTCCTTCCTTCCTTCCTTCCTTCCTTCCTTCCTTCCTTCCTTCCTTCCTTCCTTCCTTCCTTCCTTCCTTCCTTCCTTCCTTCCTTCCTTCTTCTTTCCTTCCTCCTCTCTTTCTTTCTCTCTTTCTTTCTTTCTCTCTTTCTCTCTTTCTCTCTTTCACTCTTTCTTTCACTTTTTCTCTCTGTCTTTCTCTCTTTCTCTCTTTCTCTCTCTCCTTCTTGCTCTTTCGCTTTTTGGTTCTTTCACTCTTTCGCTCTCTCTTTCTCTCTTTCTCTTTTTCCCTGTTTCCTTCTTTTCTCTTTATTTCTCTCTCGCTTTCTCTCACTCTTTTGCTTTTTCGATCTTTCTTTCACTCTTTCTTTCTCTTTCTTTTTTCTTTTTTTTTCTTTCTCTCTTTCATTTTCTTTCTCTCTTTTTTCTTTTTTTCTTTCTCTTACATTTCCTTCCTTCCTTCCTTCCTTCCTTCCTTCCTTCCTTCCTTCCTTCCTTCCTTCCTTCCTTCCTTCCTTCCTTCCTTCCTTCCTCCCTCCCTCCCTCCCTCCCTCCCTCCCTCCCTCCATCCCTCTCTTCCTCTCTTCCTCCCTTCCTCTCTTTCTCTCTTTCTCTTTCTTTCTCTCTTTTACTCTTTCTTTCCCTGTTTATGTCACTCTCGCTCTTTTTTTCTTTCTTAGTTTTTTTCTTTCTCTCTTCTTACCTATCTTTCTTTCGCTCTTTTTTTCTTCCTTTTGCTCTTTCTTTTTCTCTTTCTCTCTTTTGCTTTTTCTTTCTCTCCTTCGGTCTTTTTTTGCTCTTTCGCTCTTTCTTTTCTCTTTCTCTCTTTTGGTCTTTTGCTCTTTTTTTTGGTCTTTTGCTCTTTCTTTCGCTCTTTCGCTCTTTCGCTCTTTCAGTCTGTCTCTCTTTTTTCCTTCTCTCTTTCTCTCTTTCTTTCTCTAGCTTTCTCGCTTTCTGTCTTTCTTTCTCTGTTTTTTCTTTCTGTTTTTCTCTCTCTCGCTCTTTCGCTCTTTCTCTCTTCTTCTCTTTCTTTCTTTTGTTCTTTCTCTTTTTTGGTTAATTTTTTGCTGTTTCTCTCTTTTATAGTTCTTTCATTCTTTCTTTTGCTCTTCCTTTTGCCCTTTCTCTCTTTCTTTCTCTCTTTCTTTTTTTCTTTTTTTCTCTCTCTCTTTCTTTTATCTTTCTCTGTTTTTCTCTCTCTTGCTCTTCTGCTCTTTCTTTCTGTCTTCTTCTGTTTCTTTCGCTCTTTCTGTCTTTTGCTCTTTTTTTTGGTCTTTTCTTCTTTCGCTCTTCCTTTCTTTCTTGCACTCTCACCCTTTTGCTCTTTCACTCTTTCTCTCTTTTCTTCTTTTGTTCTTTTGCTCTTACTTTCTTGCTCTTTCTTTTGCTCTTACTTTCTCTCTTTCAGTCTTTTCCTTTCTCTCTTTCTCTCTTTCTCTCTTTCTATTATTTTTTTGCTCTTTCTCTCTTTCTTAGTTCTTTCTTTCTTTCGTTATTTCTTTTGCTCTTCCTCTCTTTCACTCTTTCACCTCTTGCTTCTCTTTCACCTCTTTCTTTCTTTTGTCTTTCACTCTCTTTTTTGCTTTCTCTCTTTCGCTCTTTCTCTCCTTCCTTCACTCTTTCTCTCTCTCCTTCACTCTTTCTCTCTCTTTCCCTCTTTCACCTTTTCACTCTTTCGATCTTTCACTTTCTTTCTGTCTTTCTCTTTTTCTTTCTATCTCTCTCTTTTTTCTTTCACTCTTTCTCTTTGTTGCTCTTTCTTTCTTTCTTTCTTTCTCTCTCTCTCTCTTTCTCTTTCTCTCTCCTTCGTTCTTTTGCTCTTTTGCTCTTTTGCTCTTTCTTTCTCTCTCTTTTGCTCTTTCTCTTGCTCTTTCGCTCTTTCACTCTTTCAATCTTTCTTTCACTTTTTCTTTGTCTTTCTCTCTTTTCTCTTTTTTCTTTCTCTCATTCTCTCTCTCTTGCTCTTTCTCTCTTCCTTTCTTTCTTGCTCTTTCACTTTTTGACTCTTTCACTCTTTCTTTCACTCTTTCTCTCCCTCTTTCCCTCTTTCCTTCTTTCCTTTTCTCTTTCCTTTTCTCTATCATTCGCTCTTTTGCTCTTTCGATCTTTCTTTCACTCTTTCTATCTCTTTCTTTCTCTCTCTCTTTCTTTCTATCTCTTTCTTTCTCTCTTCCTTTCCTTTCCTTTCCTTTCCTTTCCTTTCCTTTCCTTTCCTTTCCTTTCCTTTCCTTTCCTTTCCTTTCCTTTCCTTTCCTTTCCTTTCCTTTCCTTTCCTTTCCTTTCCTTGCCTTGCCTTGCCTTGCCTTGCCTTGCCTTGCCTTGCCTTGCCTTGCCTTGCCTTGCCTTGCCTTGCCTTGCCCTTTCCCCTTTCCCCTTTCCCCTTTCCCCTTTCCCCTTTCCCCTTTCCCCTTTCCCCTTTCCCCTTTCCTTCTCTCTTTCTTTTCCTTCCTTCCTTCCTTCCTTCCTTCCTTCCTTCCTTCCTTCCTTCCTTCCTTCCTTCCTTCCTTCCTTCCTTCCTTCCTTCCTTCCTTCCTTCCTTCCTTCCTTCCTTCCTTCCTTCCTTCCTTCCTCTTTCCCTTCCTTCCTCTTTCCCTTTTCTCTCTTTTTTCTGTATCTTTCTTTCTTTCATTTTTTCTTTCATTTTTTCTTTCACTCTCTTTCGCTCTTTTGCTCTCTCGCTCTTTCTTCTGTGTTTCTCTCTTTCTCTTGCTCTTTCGATCTTTCACTCTTTCTCTCTCTTTTTTCTTTTATCTTTCTCTCTTTCTCTCTCTTTATTTCTCTTTCTTTCGTTCTTTCTTTCTCTCTCTCCCTCTTTCTCTCTTTCTCTCTGTATTTCTTTTTTCTCTCTTTCTCTCTCTCATCCTTTCTCCGTTTCTTTTTTCTCTGTCTCCTTCTTTGTTTCCCTCTCTCACTCTTTCGCTCTTTCTTTCTCTCTTTCTTAGTTTTTCTTTCTCTCTTCTTGTCTTTCTTTCTTTCATTCTTTCTTTCACTCTTTCTGTCTTCTTCTCATTTTTTTCTTTTTTGCTCTTTCTTTCACTCTTTGGCTCTTTCTTTCACTCTTTCTTTCTATCATTCTCTCCTTTCTTTCTTTCTTTCTTTCTTTCTTTCTTTCTTTCTTTCTCTCTCTCTCTCTCTCTCTCTCTCTCTCTCTCTCTCTCTTAGTTTCTTTCTCTCTTCTTCTCTTTCTTTCACTCTTTCACTCTTTCACTCTTTCTCTCTTTCTCTCTTTCTATCTCTCTCCTTTCTTTCTTTCTTTCTTTCTTTCTTTCTTTCTTTCTTTCTTTCTTTCTTTCTTTCTTTCTTTCTCTCTCTCTCTCTCTCTCTCTCTCTCTCTTTGTCTCTCTCTTGCTCTCTCGCTCTTTCTCTTTATTTCTTTCTCTCTTTCCTTCTTTCTCTCTTTCTCTCTTTCGCTCTTTTGCTCTTTTTTTGCTCTTTCTGTCTTTTGCTCTTTCTTTCGCTCTTTCTTTCTCTCTCTTTTATTTTCTTTTTTTCTTTTTTCTTTTTTCTTTTTTCTTTTTTTTTTCTTCCTCTCCTATTCTTTCTTTCTTTCTTTCTTTCTTTCTTTCTTTCTTTCTTTCTTTCTTTCTTTCTTTCTTTCTTTCTTTCTTTCTTTCTTTCTTTCTTTCCTTCCTTCCTTCCTTCCTTCCTTCCTTCCTTCCTTCCTTCCTTCCTTCCTTCCTTCCTTCCTTCCTTCCTTCCTTCCTTCCTTCCTTCCTTCCTTCTTTCCTTCTTCTTCTCTCTTTGTCTCTTTCTTTCTTCCTCTCTTCTTCTCCTTCTATTATTCTTCCTTCCTTCCTTCCTTCCTTCCTTCCTTCCTTCCTTCCTTCCTTCCTTCCTTCCTTCCTTCCTTCCTTCCTTCCTTCCTTCCTTCCTTCCTTCCTTCCTTCCTTCCTTCTTCCCTCCCTGCCTTCTCCTTTCACCTTTCTTTCTCTCTCCTTCTACCTCTCTATTTATCTCTTTGCCTGTTTCTGTCTCGCTTTTTCATTTTTCTCTTTTTCTCTCCCCATCCTTTTCTATTTCCTTTCCCTCTTTTCTATCTTTTCTTGTCCTGTAAAGTGGGACTGCTCCTTGTTTAAAATACCCATTATCAATAAATGCTTTGCACCTAAAAGTTGCTTTATTTGACTTCATTTCATCCTAGAATATCTATTTTTAAAAGAACTCTTCCCATTTCCCCCACAGTCAAACAAAACACGCCCTTTTCCTCCCTCTTTCCCTCTCTTCCTTTTTCCTCCCTCTCCCTCTCCCTCTCCCTCTCCCTCTCCCTCTCCCTCTCCCTCTCCCTCTCCCTCTCCCTCTCCCTCTCTCATTTCCTGTTATATAATACCGGCCTTAAAACTGGAGTGACTTTGGGAGCAGCAAGCTGAGCCTTCCCCCTGCACAAGCATTGACAAGGGATAATGACCTCACAGGTACGTGGCAAGAGTTAAACCTTTACTCTTCAAACACCTTGCAAAAAGTTTTGGACAGGGGCTGTCCCACGAGTGAAAAAAGTCAGTGAGACCCTCAAGCTGTCCAAGTCCGACAGCTGAGAGAGATCTAGAGATGGAAAATCTTGGGATTTGGTCACTCCAAGGGTGCTCCTGACTCAGGGGATCTGTTCCTCCATGTTTATGTGTTCCCTTTGTGGCAGTTTTTCTCTTGGGTACCAGGAAGGCTTTAGCCAGGAGGAAAAGCAATGGGCCTGTACCTTCTCTAACATGTACACACGTAATTCTTCCTACCTTCCTGCCTTCCCCTTCCCCTTCCCCTTCCCCGTCCTCTTCCCCTTCCTTTTTTGATTCTTTTTTCTTTTTTTCTTTTTCTTTTTCTTTTTCTTTTTCTTTTTCTTTTTCTTTTTCTTTTTCTTTTTCTTTTTCTTTTTCTTTTTCTTTTTCTTTTTCTTTTTCTTTTTCTTTTTCTTTTTCTTTTTCTTTTTTCTTTTTTCTTTTTCTTTTTCTCGACAGGTGTAAACAAAGGCAGTGTTTTGCCAGCTAATGCCTGCCTGTTTCTATTCTCCTGTCCTGACTGTTTGGGGTTTTTTAGGGGCACTCAGGGTGGAAGGACTTCAGGAAGTTCCTCCAGGGGTCTTCTCTGTGACCAGTTTATATGAGAACTCCAGCAAATGGGATCAGTCAGGTAACCTTGGTGTGGAGGCTGGGAAGACACTTGATATCCATCCTGAGTGCTCACAACAGGGCTTTTAGTCTGTTCCTGGAGTAATCCAAGCTGAGAGGCCGTTCCACTCACTGAGCTGCTCTGTGCTCTGACCTTGTAAATAAGCTCATTTTTTTGCTACAGCTCTTGTGGGTTTCGTGGTCATCCTCTTTGTATTTGAAAGAGCTAGAGCACATTAAAGTGCAGTTCTGTCTTGACATCTAATTCCCCATGGGGCAGGATCTCATACCCTGTCACTGGCCTGTGCTGTAGGAAGAATTGCAGAGACAGTGCAATAAACCAAGAAGATGCCTGGCCAGCAGGGCAATAATGCCAGGCTGAGAATGAGGTTGTTCTGTGTGACCCAGCTGGTGACTTCTCATTTCTCCAGATGCAGCAGGGACTGCAGACAGTGACCATATAACCATATTACTCAGCAACTTCTCTTTGTTCCCCAAACCTTTTAAATTAAGGGAACTGAAGAGACAATGCTCTTGTGCTCACAGGCAAAAAGAAAACACAAACCCCCCAGAGTAAAGCCAAAGATTTGGTTTTTTAAAGTTCACTGAGGTACTTTTTCTTTGGTATCTGTCTCTGTTTCCCATAAGTGGGCAGAAGGATAAATGGTACATCATTAATGTTGCGTCCCTTCTGAAATGATTGTTCATTAAGGGTTGGCTAGCCAGTGGGCCTTTCCCTCAACATCTTCTTGTGGTCATGGTGGTTTTTTACATTTTGATTTTAATCATTACAAAGTAACCCCCAGAGTTTGGGTAGACTTTTCACTATTTCTGCATTATCAGAGAACATTTTCCAATGCATGTGACAGGGGTTCTCATGCAAGCCGGGACAGCTTCAGTATGGATATTCCCTTTTATTCTTCTGATTCTTAAGGGAAGGCATTCCCTCTGTCCATTTGCCTTGCTGAGGATGTGTTCCTAACAGGATCCTTAGCTTGGAGCTGGTTTCAATGTGCCTCAGGTTGCATTCATTAACAAGAACCTCCCAAATGCAATTTGGTGTAAGCAGCAGAAGCATGCCTTTTCCTCCAGCCTCTTGCCCGTGTTTCCGTGAACTTTTGTGACCACACTATTTATTTTATACATTATTAATAATTATAAACATATTTATGTTGCATAACATGCAATGCAAATGTTCATTAGGCTTTTGCGTTACCCCGTCTTGAGTTAATAATTGCTTCAATTTAGCGGGTTGATGAGAAGGTAACTTCATCTGGGTAATCAGTAAATTGCACAACAGGAAATGAGGAGATTTATCCATGTGAAGGCTTTCACTCTGTGTTTAGATTGGCTGCCCTGTAGTCCAATGAGTTCTGTGCTACTTTCTGTCTTGGGAGTGAAAAGCAGTGGTTTGCCCTTGCTCAAGATGTTCTGGATGCTCTTCTAGAGTGGGTATTGTTCTGGCTTTTGAGTTCAAGCCTGTTCCATGTCCAGCTTTATTAAGAGTTTGAGCATCACCTTTCATAGCTTGATTGGTGGGAAGAGTCAGCTCCTGCCACTATGGAAATATCACAAGTGATTTCTTCACTTCTGGAGTTTGACATTCCTGTTACCTCTAAACATCCTCAATGCTTCATTTTGGGTTTGTTGGTTTGTTTGTTTCTTTTTTACCCCCATGTTGTTTTAGTTTCTTGGTGGTTTTTGTTTGTTTTTGTTCTTGTTTTGTTTGTGTTTTTTTGTTGTTGTTTGTTTTGTTTTGTTTTGTGGGTGTGTTCTGTTTTGGGGGTTTTGTTTGTTTGGGTTTGTTTGTTTGTTTTTGGTTTTAATTTACTTTTCTGTGACTCTGGAACCCCTTTAAAATCTTAAGTAATAAATCCAAACTCCGAATCTGCACAAGAGAAAGAAAGACAGCAGTTGAAAATACATCCTTAGGTCTCTGACATCCCCCTCTAAATTCATTCATAATAAAGAAATATTTTTCTCAGTGAAATATCTTTTTATTGAAAACTTTGAATCTGAACACAGCAGAAAAAAATGTTTTTTGGTTTTACCTTGATAATTTTTTGCTCATTAATTCTGGGATATTTCTCATAGAATATGCCAACTGTTTAAAAAGTGAAAAGTCGAAAGTTGAAAATATTGCATGAATCTATACTGCCAAGGAGAGCTGTAGAAGGAAATAAGATTATTTGCTTTAAAACTATACTGTAATTAAAATTACAGTTATTTTTAATAATAAGACAGTAGCCTAAGTGGGAAAATAATGCAAGATTGGAATGAGAGGGAGAGAGGATATACTCAGATTCACTGAGTATACTGAGATTCACTGAGGACACATTTGAGTCTTGTAAAGATAAGTGGACTTATTGAGATTTTTGTAGAGACCAAAAAATGTGTTGTATTCATTGCCTTTTCCCAAGCACATTACTGGGTATTTGAAGGATACTTAGGTAGCATTTACATACAGGTGCCAAACTTTAAATGAAATTATGCTGTCCAGGAGAAATCCCTATCTAAAGTGAATTTTATGGTCCAAAGTGAAAGATGCTGGTGACTTAATTAATAAGCATTCTAATTGTATTCTGTTTAATATGAATCCCTTGCTAAGGTTGCCTCAGTGGGACAGGATTTTTATGAATATCCCACCCAGAATGACCTAATTAAACTACATGTAAAAGAGCAATGAGGAAATAATAACTCATAAGATTAAACAGAGTTTGTTAAGCTTCTAATTTTTATTTCTGTAATTGGATTTTCATCTGTCTGTAGTGTCATTCTCACCATTGCTGATGAGTAGGGCCTTGTCTTCTCTTTCTTTCTCTTTCTTTCTTTCTTTCTTTCTTTCTTTCTTTCTTTCTTTCTTTCTTTCTTTCTTTCTTTCTTTTTCTTTCAGTCTGTCTTCCTCTCCTCCTCTCCTCCTCTCTTTCTTTCTCTTCCTCTTCCTCTCTTCCTTTTTCTCTCTCTCCCCCTCTCTTATTTTTTACTGTTACATCTATCTTTAAAGTCATATGTTTCACCACACCAACAGTGTTCCAGGCCTCTTGGAAGTGACGCACTACCAGGAATAGCCCTGCTGACTCCAGTAATTGTCATTCTACTTAATATATAATGAAACAGTTGTGCTTATATGGTTTAAAATCTCATAGATTTCCATCCCACAGGTCAAAATCTCACAGATGATGTCTGAGTAGAAGTCAGATGGGTTTTCATGGTGTGGAGCCCATGGAGGTCCCAGGTCTGCCTGCTGCCTGAGCTAACAGGAAACTGCTGAGCTGCAGAAACACTTCTGCTAATTTCCACTTTGGGTTTACAGTCACGGCCTTCTTTCCTTTCTTCACACTTTCCTCATCCAAAGAGGAACAAAGCTCAAAAATACTCAGGTCAGGCATTTTGAGGGAACTTCAACATCACTTGGAGCTTGATTTCCTGGGTGGAGTTCCACCAGCCAGGGATGTGTCTCAGGTGTGTCTGGGCACATTTTAGGAGGATTGTTTGGTATAGAGACACTGTGATTCCTAAGAAAGCAGATGCAATAAGGCAGCTACCTGCACAGGTGCCATGTGATGCATGGCATCATCGCGCCCATGTAGGTGCTGAGTCTGAAGGCCATCCCCTGAACCTCTCTTCCACAAGTTCTAAACTTGAGGAATGCATGTTTATTTTCAAACAACCATTCATCTCTTTGTTTTATCCCTTTTTTACCATTTTTAGTCACTTTCAGTCTCCTTTGCGTTTTCCTCTACTTGTGCTAGTTCAAACACTTAATGTTCTTAGATGTTTTAACTTATTTGTTATTTCATTTATGGATAAATAGTTAATTCCAACAGACATTACTTATTCAAAAGCAAAGCATAAAAGCACACAGAAAATCCTGCTTTTCTGTAGAGACTGGCTGATGCTAGGTTACATTTGAGCCCTGCGCTGAAGGTTTATGGGTGGCTATTTAGTAGCATTTGATTATGACATATTCCATCTCAAAGAATCAGCCATGGCCATCTCCTTGCATAAAACTCAAAACCTGAAGGCCCAGAGGACTGAAATGCCATTGGTAATTCTTGCTGGTGATTTCCATGGTGCTGCTGACGTTGTAGCACTGCCCTCTGCAATGCAGCTCTTGGCTCAAAATTAGGAAGCAATTTCCTTCTGCAGCCCTGGAGAAACTAAATTTCTTCCCCTAGGTTTAGAACAGGCACTGACATTTTACTGTAATCTGCAAGTTCATCATTCTGTCTGTTTTTTAACTGTTTGTTTTGGTTTCCACTAGGGCTGAATTAGACAGAGGAAGGGAACAAGAAGAAATGGTTTAGAAGGACAAGAAGCAGTGGTTTAATAGGGCCTGTGCTGGCAGATGGTGCCAATTACAGGTACATGTTGGGCAGACCAGACTGTGAGTCATTGCTCTGTTTACATGAGTGAAACCAGAGTATCAAAAGCAACATTTACAGAAATATCCAGCAGATCAGCAAATTTAGATGATGCAAAATATGTATTTACAAACTACAATTAAAACCCCGTCATTAAAAAGCAGAGGCAAAGATAATTAAGAATGAACGACAGTTATTGTACCGTATAAGGCTGCATTAGATGAGGGAAACCAATGGAAGAGAGCTGAGAACAACTCTGCGCTTAATTTTGAGGTTGAGAAGTTGGTTCTGCAGCAAAACTGAATGATTGGTTTGGTCAGGAGGAGAGGCTGGATACAGAACAGACTCTCATCTCCCTGTGCAGAGCAGCCTCCCTGTCTCAGGACACGGCCCTGGCCCACAAGGTGAAGTAGTGGCAGCAATGGAAATGAAGCGTGAAATTAAGTCACAAAAGGTCAAACAGAATTCTTATTTCAATCATCTTAGACAAGTTTTATTGTCCAAGGAACAGGACCTTAAAGGCCTTTAGCTACATTTTTAAGAGGTAGACAACCCTCTGTGTTTCTCCCACCAAGTCCCAAACAGTGTAATGAGAACAGTCCTTATTAAAATAAAGCACTTGAAGTATGTTGTCAGAACATATATGAATCAAGGGGTAAGGCTTCATGGAAGGATGTGAACATAAATGTTAAATTCCCCTTAGCTGAAGTAGAGGAAAAATGTATACAAAAGAAAAATTACAAACTGAGATATGTGTTTTTAAATTGCTGGCCAAGGGGCAGCTGACTGGGGGTGATATCCAGTATGGGAAATGATGTATTTTCACAAATAATACCTTGGAGGTTGATGAACTAATGTGTTCTCTTGCCAAAGGGTGCTTTGTGTGTGGAGCAGTACAAATCACATGTATTTTTTTTTTTTTTTTTGTTACTATGCATTTGAAAGTCAGTAAATCTTACTTAAAAGTGGATAAAACATCTACCTACACTGATTAAACTCACTCCTCAGTGTAAAATCCCTCATTGTGTGGAAGACATGTGAGAAGATATCAGTGAATATATTTATCTGAATAAAGGAGAAGAGCAGATGGAAGTTTGGGATGCTATGATTTACATTGCTACTTTGGCAAGAGGATGGAGAATTTTGGAATGTGGATATTCCTTTCTTTACCCCTTTTGCAGCACTTGAACTTGGCCAGGGCCAATGTGCATCCTGCCTGTGGCACCAGACGTGTATGTCAGACATCTTACTGACTTCTGGAGCAATTTTCTGCCTTTGTAATCTTCCCAGCTCCTGGAAACAGTTGGTGGATGTTGACACACGTGAATAGAGCTTCTACTTGCTTGTAAAGCAAAGACAGGAATTAGAACCATTTCAAATTTCTCCCCTGTCATCCCCTCGGTTTTCCATTCCTAAAAATTGGGACTCCTACACCAAACCAGTGCCTTCCCATATGCTTCTTTTAACAATCAGTCACCACGACCCTTTCTGTAAAACCTCCTTTTTCACTAGAGTTAGGAACAGCACATATGCAGACTGCTTTCTGGCCATAGTTAATTTTCTATTTCAAGCAGGTTTTATTGCTTGTAGGCAGCTAAAATATTTACCTACCCTCATTTTAATTACTCCCTGATTTCCAGTGTGACTGGAAAAATGAATTCTCTGAAAATAGGACAAATGGTTGCTTAGGCCAGTGTCCAGAAGGACCACCCACTAGGAGCAGGTCACCCCTCTTTAATTGAAATATCCATGGTATTGAAGCTCTAGCACCATGTATCTGACATTAACTAATCGGAGATAACTCTAAGATATGGCAAATCTTTTCATTCCAACCACTGCAAATAGCTAATGGCTTAGCAACTCCATGCTTTGATGGCTCATTTTTCCATACTATTGAAGAAATTCCCAATTTACAAGTAATATTTCTCAGTCAAGGGTACATAGTGAGTGAAAACAGGCAGAGCTATCAAGGGACACAACATCTGAGTAATTATTAGACACTGGTTATACAATAATTCAAAATTTAACATCTAAGATAAAAACATATTTTCAACATTTTCATCTTTTAAGATGAAACAGTAAGACAAAAGGAGTTAGTTATTATTCAGCATTTTGACCAGTTATTATTCAGGAATAACATTTCTCCTTTAATTAGCAGATTTTTAAAACAAAACTGTTCAGAACAGAAAGAGTGTTTGGCTCATCATACAACATAAAAAAAAAAAGCTTAAGCAATCCTGACTTCTGCAAAATAGCATTAGTGATCAGTAAAATGCTGCATGGAAAAAAAGCTATTATTATTTATCCTGAATTAGGGCACGAAATAGAGTGGGTAAAAATGTTCCATGAGAATCTGACCGGATTCATTTCTAATTCCCACAGTCTGGTTCAAACTGAAATGTGGGCATTGACAACTAAAACAATGCTGTGGAATAAAAAGAAGCTCTCACTGGAAGAGATAGACTTGACCATGGATATTTTAATGAGGGGCCACACTTGTATGGCAGAGATAATAATCCCCTTTCATGGGTGAAATATCTTTTATTTCATCATGAAAGCTACACTTGAGTATTACATTTGTCCACATTCAGCTTCGGGATCCAAGTGTGCGATGCTGCTTTGTCGCCCCCTGAGCTGTGCTGGGGCTCACAATGCAAATGTCACACTGGGGATGGCTAACTTGACATTGACAAGTGATTTCTTGGCTTTTAGGTAAAAAAAAGCAAAGCAACAAAACCAAAAAAACACCCTTCTCCACATGACAGGTCCATCACACTATAAGGCAATTGTGCTCTTTCACTCCCTGTCTTACACAGCAAAACTGCACGGATAAAATACTGTGCTGGCCAAGAATTGAAAGAATGATGTTTTCCCTGGTAATATTTTTATTTTGCCACTGTGAATTTGTTTAACTAAATCCCTTATAAATTAATAGATTTATTAATCCCTTAGGGCACTTTACTTGTTGTATGCCACCAGAATATTAAATGCAATAGTTCACAATGCTGTGGTGGATAACCCTT
The DNA here is from genome assembly GCA_027886175.1 of Phylloscopus collybita. NCBI lineage: Eukaryota > Metazoa > Chordata > Aves > Passeriformes > Phylloscopidae > Phylloscopus > Phylloscopus collybita. The sequence continues at coordinate 20,476 of JAJNNQ010000124.1, forward strand.
CTCAGACAACTAAGTCCCTGATTTTAATCCCATTGAAATAAGCAGTATAAAATGGATTTAATGAGTTTTGGATCAGTAGTCCTGGTATTCCAGTCCTGAAATCAACTTATTGGGGAGTATAGGTGTTGCATATGGAAAATGAGCATTGTGTGAGCAAACAATTTCACCCAAGAGTTTATCCAGATTTGTGCGCTATTTTCTTAAGTCCATAGTGAGAGTTACTGAGAGACAAAATTAATTAATCAGTATCCAGACAAAGCATATCAGAATATGCCACCAGCAGTCAGCTGGGCCATGAACTGGAGATCACAAGCGGACAGGATTATGTGATAGTTGCAATACTTTGCATTGAAACAATGAAGTCACAGATTAGGGCAATTATCAGTTCTGGTTCTTTTTCAAAGTAACCTCACACAGTAACTGTCAGGTCTTCTCACATTTGTTGGCCTCATTAAACCCAGGAAGTTTATTATTGAATTGAATTGGTGAAACCTCTAAATTATTGCCTTTGTTTACTGTGCCACACCTGCCTGAATAAAATAAGCAAAGATGCAAAGAAAGCTCTCTGGAAGTATTATTGTTTCATAAATGTGGAAACGGGTGAACTTCTTCATTTAGTGTACCAGTATGAAGAGTAAATTTTGACGGTTACTGACTTCAGATACAGGATTGCAGAGACCTCGCAGTGGAAGCGAGGAAAGCAAGGAAAGAGAAATTCAAATGGAAAAGAAATGCCCATTGAAGAACTTGCTAACTAATTAAAATGAAATTGTCTTTTCAGTTTGTAATTTCAATGGTATCGTTATTGCAGAATCACATCATTGTAACAATAAGCAAAAGTAATATAAAATAAATGCTACTTACAGACCATTCATGCACACTACCAGTTCTGGGCAGCTCTGCTGATTTTAAAATTGCACCATTTCCTTTTGATCAGGAATATAATCACCAAGTTTTAGGAACAAAAGGATTTGAATGGGTAGAGGCAAACTAATTAGAACAGAAGTTAAAAGACCAGTTTCTCACAATAATCCTTGCAAGTTGCATCTATCACATTTCTTGTAAAGTTGATTATCCAGCAATGGCTGTTCCTGATGATTGGCCCAAATGAAGGTCTTGTTCTTACCTCCTAAACAGGCAGAACTTTCTGTCCTATTTTTATTCAAGGCTTACATTTTCTGTTAGGTTGTAATTCTTTTCCAAAACCCACGTCAGTCTCAAAATTTAATTTTCTTTATCACCATGAAATCTTTGTAACATTCTGACAGCAAAACATGTCATAGTGTTCTAGGATGAATAATGGGTAATGCTTAAATGGCCCCCCTTATCTGAGTCAGGATGAACCCTGGTCTCTGAGGCTGTAAAACTGTAATATGGCTTATATTCCGATTTTTTTTGTGCTGGGAATGAATTGTTTGGCTACAGACTGGATGTCAGGAGTCTACTAATGTGTGTACAGCATGGACAGCCAGAGATATTTACAGATCTCTAAAGAGGGCAGGGGGTCTGGTTTACAGAATGCTTTGCCCTTCCCCTCATACCCATTGCAGATTGTCAAAATAAAAATGCATAAAATCAGGTCCTGTTGCTGCATTTTGAAATTATGAAACTGGCGAAACAGAGCCTCTCTGTTACTTACCACCCTTCTCTATTCTTACCACCCTAATTTCACAGGTTTTGCTTTAGATTAAGGTTTCCTTACAAACTCCTTGCAAGAAATCAAGGCCATTCTGAATTAATTTTTTCCAGAAGAGTGAAGTTAATCAGCAGTCAAGATCCCTCCCCCTACACCTGCAATGCTCAAGTGCAGAATGAGCCACACACCTGTGAAATAACCAGGACCCAAGGCACATGTTTCTAAACCCAGGAATGTCTCTGTTATGTATGACAATCTTGTTGCAGGTAGTGGGAAAACTGAGGAGAATTTTTCTTCCATCAGCATGTTCTTTCCAGAAGGAAAACATGTTGTGTTTGTGTGTCATCTCTTTTGTGTTGTCACATGCTACTTTTGGCATGCCCTAAACATGGAGAAGATTTTTATGGAGAGATTTTTATAATCCTGGAATTATTTTGAAGATGTACAAGAGCATTAACTATTCACTATAGATATGGGTCAAAAAGATGCTGGGTGGGGGTTCTGTGCCATCTAAGGGTGGTTTTGGTGTGAGCCATGGGTGGTGCACAGTCATGACTCTTCCCACCAGCACTGAGGGCACAATTATCTGACACAAAGTCTGGGCACTAATGTATCAATTTCTTTTATTAGATTTATTACTAGTGTATAAGGGTCAGAGTGTACTTCAATCTGAAAGTACAGACTCTTGTTCCAGTTTTGGCGGGACAGAGTCCTGAGGAGAGCAGGCCTGAGGAAGTCCTGTTTAAAACCGTGGGCATCAATTTACCTGCCTATAGATAGGGAGCATTCCTAGTAAATCTTGGATCTCAGAGCCAGAAGGGAAAAGCAGATGCAGTCACAGTCTGACCTCAAAGGTTTTAAGTTTCACCCATCATCTCCTAAGTGGAGTGCATTCACTCCGATTGGCGATTCTCAGCTGGACTGCTAAAGCCAAGCACAAAGTGGGGAGTGGGAGCCCCCTGAGACACCCCCAAATCCCAAAAGCCTCTCTGAAGGAAAAAAAAAAAAGGGAAAAAAAAAATGGGGGTAAAAAAGAAGTCATGAATTGAGTTGTCCCATGTACTTTAGCGGATGTAAAAACCTGCAAATGCCTCTGGTGCTCTGGCTTTGAAGTGATTTCCTTTCAGCCCTTAAATACAGCATCTCCTTTAGCTCTGGGCATGCCAGCAAAGCAGAAATCACAGAATCATGGAGAAGATAGGGAAAGACCTCTAGACACCAAAAGGATAGGTCAGAGCATGTAGAAGCCCTGCCCTCTGCCAGGGACCGTCCAAACCCATCAGCTTCTAAAGGAAGGAGGAGGAAAATGGAAATGATGCACATAGAATTTTTTTCCTGGCTTCTGAGGACACTGGAGAAGGAATTTCAGTCACAGTTGTGGGAACAAGGCAAAGCAGCTTTGAATATGGTCTGACCTGCCGGTCCATGAGAAACACGCTCTCAGCCAATTCTTCTCAGAATGTCAGGAGGGAAATGTAAAAATTTTACAAATTGCCCTGTAAAGTTGTCAAATGAAACTCTAGGTTGGAAAATGGCATTCTTGTTCAATCCTGACTGCAAAATAAAATGATCATAATGGTCCTAAAATAAAATATTTAATTTTATTAGGGTCTTCACTTTGGCATAGTAACATGTTCCATTTACTCTGAATTGACTTCCCCCTCTGCCCTGCCATTTATGATTCATGGTTTCATTTTGATGGAACAAAAGAAATATATTTACCATTTCCTCTGTTCTAATTCTTACCCATTTTGTGCATTGAAAGCTGCCATGAAAAGCCCTGGACAGCAGCTAGGTGGCATTGCTATTGTTCCTACTGCTTTTCTTGACATTCCTTTTGTTATGCAAAGATTGCGTTACCTCTGTTTCCACAGATTGATGCTCAGAGAACATTTTGAGGCAATTATTTATGATGTTTCATAAAGTCTTCTCTGAATCAGTGCTTTCTAAGAAAATTTGTCTGTTTTCTAGGAACAGCCTTTCTTCTTTGTACCCAAAGAGGAACGTTTTATTACTGTGTTTGCAAATATGATCATCAGCAATACCAATGAATGATTCCTAATAAGACTTTCCTAGCTTCCCTCTTTACTCTCATCACTGAAGGTGTTTAGACACAAAGTGTTTTAGTTGAATGTTTTTGCAGCAGCGTTACATATAAATCTCAATAAGAAATAATCACCATCATTATTTTACACATGAACCTACTTTTGAAATTAGTTTACACATGAACCTACTTTTGAAATTAGTTCCACATGAACTTTGAATTTTGAAATTATTTATATTCTCTGCTAAAGTGGGGTAATCACACTCAGCCCAAAGGCTTCAGGTTGCTGCATCAGTGATGCACAGAGCAATCCTGAAACTGAAATCAGTTCAAAATCAAAGTGCACATGGACCTGTCTCCCTTGTAGCCAGATTTTCCTTTGCTAATGAATTGTCTGATGAGCTGACTGTGGTTGCAGTGGGACCCTCTTGCTAATGCTCTCTCACAAGAAATTGTACTGAAAAGCAACTAGGCCCATTCTCTCCATCCCCTAAAAAGTTTTCCTTGAACTGTGCATGCCATCTGGCAGTCTCAGGTGTAAAAATACCATCAGTTTTTCACAAAGATCTGTTGAGGGGGACAAGCCAGGCTGTGGTCCTTGAGGTTGCTCTGGAGAAATTAGCAGGTGGTGGAGAGGTTATTGTTGGGGCTTGGGAAAGCTTCTGTAGAAAGGTGATTTTGGTCTAGGGGGAAACGTCCACCAACAAATCTAAAAATGCATCCTCACCCTCAAGTAGGGTCAAACCCAGATGGAAAATGTGATCAGGAGAATACAGTGCTCCTCTGTGTTGTACAAGAACTGCTGCCCTCCAGCACTAATGCACAATAATTGGATTGGCATGGGGGTATTTTGTAAACATCCCCAAAATGCAAAAGCCTTGCTGGTCCCCAAGGTGGGTGTTGCTGCTTTCAGGGGGATGCAACAGCTGTAGTCATTCAGCCCAACTTCCACAGACAGTGAGTGAGTTTGGAGAGCAAACGTGTTTTTGTGTGGGATGAGGTCACAGCCAGATCCACCATCAAAAACCAGACACAGTGGGGATGATCTCACTGACATCCCCCACTCTTCCTCCTGTCTTGCATCAGATGCAAAAGAGAGCAAGAAGGGAACTCTGACTGTCACTTTGCAGCTTCTTTTGGATGTTTTTTCATGGGTGGGCATCACTGCAGGGTTTTGCTCAAGCCTTCTGAGAAGGCATAATGATGTTGTCCCTCCCAGATCCATTTTAAAAGCACTTCCCTACCTTTGGCACAAACAGCATGGATCCTTATTGGTGGATTTATTTAAAAAAAAAATCCATACTTTTTTTTTTTTTCCCAGCACAACCTGCAACTAAACCCCCATTGCACCAGTTATGTGTGAAGACAGAGAGTCAAATGCACTCCTGCCCTTTGGTGGTACAAAAGCAGTGCTAGGAACTCATCATGGGCCTGTCAGCCAGGCAGAACTATGCCAAGCAGCTCTTTCAAATGGGACGAGGGGCTTGGGCAGGCAGAAGTTCCTCTGTTCTTTCCAGCTCTGTCATTTTTTCCAAAAAACCTGCATGCTCTTTGCAGCCCTCCAAAGTCCCTGGATCAGGGAAGGGCCTTGAGCCTGGCTCTCTATTTGGCAGAGGCTAAAGCAGCCATAAAGCTCCTCTACCTTCATCTAAGCCAAATTAACTCCACGATTCCCCTGCCAAAAGGGAAGTTTTTGAAGTCACTCATAATCTCTCCTTGTCTGCTTTGTCCAGCAGTTTCACAAATCTGCTGTGTGTCTTAGAATGCAGCATCATATTTCTGTGTTGGTTTGAATATTGTTGTCATCTATATCACTGTGAATCAGTAAAAATCAATGAATATTTCTTACTGTGTGTCACAAAACACAACATTTATGTGTGTAACAAATGTAGCATGCTGTTAAAGAAAACCTACTCTTGCTAAATACTCAGGGCAAAAAAGCCTTTTTAAAAAATCACCTTAGAGGAGAAATGAAGGGGAAAGAAATTAAGTCCCACAACACCCATACCTAGAATTACCAGGAAAGAAAAAGATTAGATCATGCTACACTGTCAGAGCAAAACGAAATCAGGTCAACTGAAAGATTTTGACTTATCTAAGTCATAATAAATAAATAAGCAGTTTTGTCAGGATTTATCACCTTTAGTTGGTTCCTGTGGCAGAAGAGGCAGACTTGGGGTGTGTCCAAATTATATTTGTGCTCCAGTGTCTAGAGAGTTTTGGTTAACAAGCTCTGATAGCTCTTGGAGAGCTACAAAGTTGTGGGGAAGAGTGTTCTTGGATGAATTGTGTCCTGGTAAACAATCCCAAAGAACATGAAGGAAACCTTTGATGTCCTGAACACCTTTCTTTTCAAGGGATAGAGAATGTTCCTTAGTGCCAAAACCAGGAGGTATTGGAGCACTCATCAGAGTCCAGGATAACCACAAAAATGGTGAGATTTAATAACTAGCTTTACAGAAGAGAACACACACCACAAAAAAAAAAAAAAAAAAAAAAAAAAAAAAAAAAAAAAAAAAAAAAAAAAAAAAAAAAAAAAAAAAAAAAGAAGTAGCAAAGCACCAAGCAGCAAGCAGTTGAGCTTGCTTGGATCTGCTCCTGGAAGGAGATTTTGAGCCAAAGTGAATATAGTGTACTAAATCCAGCATGTACAATATAAACCCAAAAGATCACATGTCTGTAAAGCAATATATCCTCACCAACATACACACATACACAAAAAAGCACAAAAAAATCTCACCAGACACCACAATTAAAAATCTGTTCTAGAACTGTCTATAACTTTTAAAGTCAAAAACCTGTTGTATTACTTGGATTTGTCTATGCACTTATTTATTTTTCCAAACCTCAAGCACATTAAGAAAGGTGGGTAGTTCAGATCAGATCATGTTCATTTGAAGCCCAGAGGCTCTCTTGGTAGATGCTGAGTTTTCTATAGATGCCAACCCTGCCAGAATAAATCTTCCGTGACTCCAAAATTAAAATTCAAACTTGCATAATTTTGCTATCACCTACCAATATTAAAAAAGAATTTTATGCAGTATTTTTACTTCCTGTGTGTTACAGCTTAAAATTTCACTTTTCTACTGGTAGAATTTTTTGTCAGTCATTACAAGACTGTTCTCCCACAAGATTGTTTTGTACTTGTACTTTGAAAATAAACCCTCTTTGAAGTGTAAGTCTTAGAAGTATTATTTTTATAAGACAAGCTGTAATTTGCCATGTAAGTTCTGTTAAGCTCCGTTAGTCTTCTACAATAAAAATAATACTCTTTTTAATCAAGAATTTTCAGAATTTTGATTAAATTATGTTTTTTACTTGCCTTTAAATTAAAATTTTAAAAGTCTGTGGCTTGTTTTTGGTGTTGCCCTGTGCCAGGCTGAGAGTTGGAGTCAGTGATCTTTGTGGGTTCCTTCCACCTCTGTTCTGTGATTCTCTTTTGCTTCATTTGTTTTACAAAAACTGTAGTGAAAATGCCGTATTTTTATATCAGTTTTGAAAACGCTCACAAACGTAATTATTAGGCTATAAAGATGTCCTGTTATGGACTCCACCTTATCAAGCTGCAGCCTACAGTTGTGATATCGTTGAATTTGTTTATAATGCCCTTCTCTTTCATAGAGAGTAGGGTTATTCAAGGGCATGCCTGTCAGGAATAACTGAATCATTTAGGAGAGGCAGTCCCATATCAGGGAGAGAGTGGTCCTAAAATAAAGATTCTGATATCCAGCAACTGAGGATTCATAAAAGTTCAGCTTCGTCTTGCCTGCTACTTGATTTTGAACTTGAAATAGAAGTGTTTGGAAATAAAGGCAGACGAGGAACCCAAGGAAATATTTTCTCCTGACAATGCCTTTGGGAGTCTGTATTCTCACAAAATGCAGCTGCACAAATGAAGTGGCAGCAAAAGAAAAGCTCTTCCTGAGGAAAGCCGAAAGTAGCATTAGGAAAGGCAGGAATTATGGAAAAGAGAAGAGTTATGGGGGACAGAAAATGGCAGGAAAATGTTGGATGGAAAATATAAGGCTGAAAAGATGAGACCTGCAGAAAAGGAGGAAAACAGCAAAAGGTAAGGAAAAGAGTTCAAAGAAATGGAAGGAAACTGAAGGCACCAATAAGAAGAAAAAGGAGAAAAGCAGAGAGGATGCAAGAACTTAATGGGAGCAAAAGGTAATGGAAAAAGACAAGGGGATTCCAGGGTAGCTGTCCCATCCCTGGGAGTATCCAAGGTCAGATTGGACGGGGCTTGGAGCAGCCTGGGACAGTGGAAGGTCTTCCTACCCCTGGCAGGGGGTGGCACTGGATGGGATTTAAGATCCCTTCTGACACACACCATTTTGTGCTTTTCTGGGAAGAGAAGCTGCCCCTGTTGAAGACACTGAGATCCAATTGATGAGGATTGCTGGGAAGCCCATGAGAGTGATAAAGAGGAGACCTGAAGCAAAATAGCAGTACAGGAATTACCTTGGCTGAGATCAGCTTAGGAGAAATTGTGATTTGCCTCCAAAAACCAAGTGTTACTTTCCTCCTGGAATGGGAAATGAGATCTCCTCTGGCAGTCTGCCTTGCAGATGGTATTATTCTCCCAGAACTGCAAATGTGCATCTGAATGATTAAGCTCCAGATGAAGAACCGTTGTCAACAACCTGTAGGAAATGATGGAGTGCTCTCCACTGAGTCTGGAGAGATACCAAACCAGAGCAAAGAAAGGATGACCTCAAGAGCAAGGCTGACACCCAAAGAGTCCAGTCTGGGGGAAAGAGCCCCCAGACTTTTTTGTGTTGGTGTTTGGAGCCACACCAAAGTCAAAAATGCAAAGCCCTGCCCTGTACAAGGAGATCAAGGGGATAAATGCTCCGTTTTGGGATGTCCATCTTGGGAAAGATCTGGATGAACCAGAGTGAGGTGGGGAATGTCTCCACACTGATTGAGACTGGAGACTCTGCCCTTTGCATCTCGAGTGCTGGGGGCAGTTCTGGGCCCCTCACAAGAGAGACACTGAGGGGCTGGAGCGTGTCCAGAGAAGGGAACGGAGATGGGGAAGGGTCTGGTGCCCCAGGAGCAGCTGAGGGAGCTGGGAAAGGGGCTCAGCCTGGAGAAAAGGAGGCTCAAGAGGGACCTTCTGGCTCTGCACAACTCCCTGACAGGAGAGTGCAGGTGGTGGTCGGGGTCAGGCTCTGTTCCCAAACAATAACTGAAAAGACAAGAAGAAATGGTGCTGGGAAGGTTTAGGTGGGATATAAAGAAAAAAATCTTCACTGAAAGAGTGTTCAGGCATTGGAACAGGATTTCCAGGACAGTGGTGGAGTCACTGTCCTTGGAGATTTTCAAAGCACTTGTGGCTGTGGCATTTGAGGACATGGTTTAGTGGTAAAGGTGACCGTAGTGCTGGGTTGGTGGTTGCAGGGTGATCTCAGTGCTCTTTTCCAACCTTAACCATTCTGTGATTCCATAGTTTTGTGATGAGAGGCTGTAGGACTGGGTCTGATCCAAGCTGGATTCAGGGTAGTGTCAGCAGCCTCAGAGCCTGGGGGAAAGCCACTGGGAAGATGGAGACAGGCCCTTCACAACACTGTGATTAACCGGAATTTTAAGAGTTCAATGAATGAGTAAGAGATCATTATCTCCACACCTCCCAGAATAAAAATTTTCCCATGACTGCGTAATTTGTATTAAAGACTGAGCTACACAGATTGAAATCCTTATGAAAGAAGGTTGATGGACGTCTGGTCTCAACCCTTCTTGCATCAACTATATAGTTATAATGGCAGATACAATTTAAGTGGAGTAAGATTGAGCCGTAATTTCATCAGACAGTTAAAAATACATTATAGCCATTAATTCTGTACTTATCCCTGAATGTCCAGGACATTCAGAACATGATTTCCAGCTGTATGGTCAGCAAACTAAACGGTCTCACCTCCAAAGAACTGTCATGTACATTTCACAGTATAGTCTAGACAGCAATGTACAACAGCATGTGGAAATCCGGCCTTTCATTATTTTTCAGGACATGCCTTTAAAAAACCAAAGAGTTTGTCAGTCACTCTGGTAAGTAAAGCAACACTGTACATGATGTTTAGCATGAGAAACAGGCAGTACTTTATTTTGAATTGGGAACACTATTATTTTCTATCAGTATTTAGGATTTCTGTGTTTGTGCTGATTCACTTCCACTAAAACCAACAGAAGGAGGAGGATGGAGGAGTGACTGCCCTCCTTTTAGTGGTGGATTATTCATTTTCACAAAGGGCCTGATACAAGGCCTTTTGTCTAAAGTGGATTGAAAGGCTTTTACTCACTTTGATAGCAGTTGTATCAGGTCCTAAGAAGAATAAAAGTCTTATGAAAAGCTGCTGCTACTGCTGTGTTTGGAGAAGTAATTAATAGCAAGGTTAGAGAGAGATCAAAGGGCTATGGTGGGTAATTAGAAACGTGGGGGAAATTGCTTCTTATAAAACAAAACTGTACAAAAAAAAAAAAGAATAAAAAAATAAAGCTGCTGTCCTCCCAAAGGAAAAATATGTTTCTGATTTCTGTTTCAAAACAGGCTCAGAAAATAGATTTATAATTTGTGCCTCTCTGCTACTTTAACCAGTCATGGTAAAACTCAGTTATGCCAACAAGAGGCAATGAGAGCGACCTAGACAGATGACTGCTCACTCCTTTTTTCATTAGGAGAGCAGCAGTGAGAGCCCATTTCACTGCAGGCAGAGAATTAGAGGATTAGGTTCATTTGCTGCACTTTTACTTTGGGCTCCATGTGGTCCCCATCTGGAGCTGTTGGAAGAGGAGAGCTTGACAACACATGCTGGCCAGCTCTTTCCCGCTTTGTGCTGACGTGACTCTTGGGCCCAAAGCAGTGACACAAACCATCCCTGGGCTGCTCCAGCTGTGCCCAGCCCAACCCTGAGCCTCTCCCATGGGTGCCCATCCTTGCTCCAGGCATCTTCCCCCTCCTCAGAACAGAAGGGAGGGTCATGCTTGAAGGAAAGGGAAGGATTCTTTCCTTTGTAAAATGGTATTTCATTTGGGATTCTGCACAGGAGGCAATTTCTGTCAGGGCAGGAGAGGGAGTGTCTGGTGGAAACCAGGCTGGAAAATGTGATGCTCACAGCATCTTCCCCAGGGTCTTGCTCGCTGTCCCCTCTGGCTCCTTCCCCAGCCAGGATGTCCAGGAGTGGCATTTACAGCTGCCCAGAAAAGCCACCTGGGGCTGCATGACCAAAATACCAGCTCCCATTTACCACGGGCCCGACTACCAAAGAAAGAGCTCTTCTCCTGCAGCAGGAAGGGGGAAGAGCCCACAGCAGTGTGTGAGAATGATGTGAGGTCTGGGTAGGAAACACGGGCTGTGGATGAGGCAGTCACTAACATGGGATCAGGCTCATGGCAGGCAGGAAGGACAACAGATGGCAGGAAAATGCACTCTTCCCTAATTTTCCTTCAAGCAGATCATACTGATGGGAAACACGCCAAAATTTTCAAGAGTCTCAAAGCCTGAGCAAAGAGTTATTACATTTCCATGATTCAGGAAGCAAGAATTTTTGGTCTGTTTCGATCAGAGTTCCTTCTCCAGCTGTAGAAGACTCCCCATATTTGCTTCACAGGGTACCTTTGAACCATGGAGAGACAAAGCATCCACAGCCAAGTGAGACATTTCTCCACCCCTACAGCCAAGACAATGAAAGCCCTGGCAGCAGGATGCTACTACCACTTGCCCATTTATTACTTCACATGCAAGGTAATGCATCCCCTACTGATGATGAAATCATCATCAGGCTTTCAGTTTCTTACATCACATTGACATCACCCTCTTGGGGTTTTTTTGCCTCCTCTCTTAAAAATCTGTGTGCTTTTTCTGAAATTTGTGCCGTGTGGTTCCACCTGCTGTTCTGGGGGAGGTTCAGGGCTCAGGATCCAGGCCAGGGCATCACGAAGCCCCAGAGATGCCTGTGCTGTAGGTGGCACTCTGGTTTGGCTCAGCCACGATCCAGCCCTGGCCTCTGTTTGCCATCACCCTGCAGCTGGAGGTGCCGCCCTTCTGCAGAGACATAAACCAGAGGTTCGGGCAAATTGCCATCATTAAAAACGCCACTTTCCCTGCAACAGTAGGAGTGCTACTTCCAGAGCTCCAGCCAACTTTTAATTCGAGCAATTTACATGTAGCTTACCTAGTGTTCTCCTGATGTTCTCAGCCAGATAAGGCAATTTAAGTTTTTCCCGGTTACTGCCACGTTCTGTGTGTTGCTTTGTGTTGCTGCACAGCTGTTGGGTCTCACCTCGAGGTGGCTGCACAGCAGCTGTTGACAAAGTGATTCTACATTTACAACATGTGTAATTGTGTTGGTGGAGTTTGTAAAGCATGTCGAGCTCTCTCTGGATTAAATGCGCATGCAAATGCGTGGCAATTACCATTATGCACATCCTCGCCCCAAATACGTGTTTGCAGAATCGTTAGCCCTAATGGGAGCTGCAACCACGCATCCGAAAAGGACTCCTAATTCTCCCCGGGCATAATAGCTGCATCAGTAAAAGACGTGTTAATAGCAAATGGCTCTATTCATGTGAACTTATCAAAGAAAAGCTTTAACTATTCTGCTCAGCGCAGCGACTTCAAAGACGTCTTCATTCATTCATGTGCTACAAACCAGCCTCGCTGAGGATGCTCGCTGAGTAAATACTGTGAGAGAGAAAATAAGATAAGGCGCAGGGGAGGTTTAACAAAGAGAGAACACATTTCACTCTCCCCACCGCCCTACATGGGTTTAAGTGCCTGACCGTGAGCCCCAATTATGTTATTGTTGAAGTCCCTTTGAAGCACTGTGCAAGCTCTTATATTCCGAGGAGTCACAGGAAAGGATGTTGCCGTTGTTTTTGTGCAGTTCACCAGTCCTTAATGGACTTCATATGGTCTCTGCTTTTTCAAAGCAGCCTTCCTTATCATGGCTACAGAACAGCTCTTTTGTCTTATCTGCAAATTCTTTGTAACAAATTTATCACTCTCCAAAGCCTTACCAAAATAAATCTCCCTCCAATGCTGAAGATGCACGGGAAGCAACAAACTTAATAAAATATTAGTTCAAGCAAAAGTCAAAGTACAAATACTAACCTAAGATCAACTACACTGCTGTCTGTCCTACTGCATCAGGTTCAGACTCAGCACAGAATTCACACTTGATGCTGAGGGCCACAAGCAGCAGAGTCTGTTCTCTTGGGCTTTTTAAAGTCTCTTGGACTCTTGGTTAAAGCATCCTGTGTTGTAGTTTTTTTGTGGGATGTGGGAGTTGACAGGGTGGATTTGTTTTTTTTTTCTTGTTCTTATTTTGTTGGGAGGGTGGGCTGTGTGTGTGTGTTTTGTGCTTTGCTGGGTTTTTTTGTTTGTTTGTTTGGTGGGTTTTTTTGTTTTTTTGTTTTTGTTTTTTAATTCTGTGCATTAATAAAAAAGGAGATGAATTAACTATTATCTTTGACTTAAAGTGTGACTTATTGAAAAGAAAACCAGCCATGAATAGTCCCTGACTATTTTGAAGTATGATGTTGTTCATCTAACCATGTTGTGAAAGTAGGAAAGCTGTAGCCTCTTTTTTTACAGCTGTGTGTGCAACATGTGGCAATGAGGCTCCTGGCTTCTTGCTACTAGGCTCAGGGAGAAAAAAAAAAAAAAAAAAAAAAGAAAAGAAAAAAGAAAGAAAAAAAAAAAAAAAGAAGAAGAATAAAAATAATGGGCTTATTATCTGCTTATCAGTCTCTTCCTCTAGGAGTAGCTGCCCACTTTGTTTGAGTGAGAGCAGCTTCTGCAATTTAAAGCCTGAAACCTTCATCTGAACCTGATGCTACAGCTGGGAAGGATTCTCAGCTGTGCCCTTCACAGATAAGGCAATATTTCACCAAGCACCAGTTGGGTGGGGAGATTTAGTATGTTCAGGAAAAAAAATCAGGGTTTTTTTAAGGGAGGTGGACCTTTATTGCTCTCATTTCCTGACAGCTGGTGACTGTAGTCCACACAATATCTTTAAAATAGCTTACATGACATCGAAACTATAAAATAATGTTATACAAAATATACATATTGTCTTATTAAGGAGGACAATGCAGAAATTATAAGGCAAAACCAAATTTGACTTCAAAAGTCAAAACCCAAGTTATCCCTGGTCGTATCAATTGAATATAAATATCTACAGCTACCTTTGCTTTCTGCTGGAATATTTAGAACCCATTAAGTCTAAAAAATGGGCTATGTCACTAAGTTGATCTTTTGTCATCCAGGCTTTCACACTGCCAAACCACCTTCCTCCTGTTTATTTCTTCAATCTGTTTAGATTTTGTCTGAGCCACTACTCTTCCACTCATAAGACCACTATGTCACTGAGCAATCTTGATATGTGCATCATATCAGAAGCGTGCTATCTTCTCAATGTCCTTTATTTTACTACTTGGTTTCTGAAAACTCCCTGCTGAAATCTGAAATGGTCCTTTCTGAAGCTATCTGTACAGAGAAACACTGATTTCTTGGTCTGCAGCCAGGTTGGCTGGCTGCCCCTTTCTAAGTAGGGAGACTAAAGTGGATCTTTCATACTTAAATTTAAATTTAAATACTCTTGGTGGCGTAGGAATGAGATCACTTCCTCAGTTAATAACTGCTAGGGACACTGCTTTACATTGCTCAGTGGAAAAAGAATAAAAATTTTAGACATTATTAGCTTGCACAGATTTCTGAGAATTTCCCATTTTACTCTGATATGATTAAAAAAAAAAAGCCCCATGACTGGCAAGCACAATGTTTTTTCAGGTGGCTGCAATGCACATCAGTAATTTACAACATAAGGAAAAAGATGTATAAATGACATTTCTTGATTTCTAAGTCACTGACTGATTTCTTCTGTTTGTACTAGTTTATCTGTTAAATTTGTCTGGCAGTCTTTCAGTTAGCAGAATTAAAATCAAGGTGCCATGATCTGAAAAGAGCATCCAGGCAGATCATTGGACTATTTTGATTCAGGTCTTAAAGAGAGATATAAATGACACCTTTAAGGAGAATCACACTGATTACTTAGGCATAATTTCCTTGCAATGGACTCTATTCCAGAATTCGAAAACCAACCCAAAAACTTTTGATTTTTCAGCCATCATTTTTTAATTAAAAAACAAAACAAAACACCAAACCAAACCAAAAAGCCCCAAACAAACAAAAAACCCCAAACAAACAAAAACCCCCAAACACACAAAAAACTGGGAAAAAAATGTTTTGTGAGCAATGCTTTGTAAATTCCCTGCTACTTTCACCTGCATAAATAATCTGCAAGGTGTATCTGTATCTAGGCATACTTTCTCTGAGGACAAGAGATAAGAGGGTCTTTATTCAAGGTGTTAGATTCCTCTTCCTGATCTCTGTAGTCAGATGTAGTACAAAGAAAGGTAAAATCAATAAAATCAATAAAATAAATAAAATAACCACAAAACCAACCCAGATGCTCTATGGCAGGATTTCACTTTTGGTAAAATGGTCTTCCTTTGTCACTTATTAAGACAAGTTGTTGTCGTTGTTGTTGTTGTTGTTTTTGTTTTGTCTCATATTTATTTTCTTCTTTTTTTTTTTTTTTCTCAGTTTTAGTGTTTGTTTTCCTAACTCTACAGCTTGTTTTAGTGTAATTTAGAAGAAAGAGTAACAGCAGCCAAGAAAGGAAGCTGAGTCTCTTACCAGCTTACGCCTGGTTAGCTGAGTCTGGGAATCTTAGTTTGCCTTTGGAGGGAACTTTGAAGCTATTAACATCCTGGCAAATTGGATAAGTGTTCTATTACAGTGGCTTGTATCCCCAGATAGGGCCCTTATCTGCTTTGAACTTCAAAAACAACCTCAAAAAAATCAAAATGCCCTTAGCAGGCAAGAACTCACTTTACACATTCAGGTTCAGATTTCCAGAGCATAAAAAAACTTTTTTTTTTTTTTTTAATCCACTGAAAGCAGGACTAAACAACTGTAGCAAAATAAGAACTCCATCCTTTCTATTTAAGTCCCTTTGTGGAGGAAGCTCTTGTGATCATGGATGTATTCCTGATACAGAAAAAAATTGGCTGTGTAAGTGTGTATTGCTCACTGGAGCAGCATTTTTAGAGTCAGACCCTGCAGCATCATTTTGTTTGGGCTGAGACAGCTGAAACCTTTTGAAATCGTTTGGACTGCACATGCCAGGAACATAAATCACAAAGCTTTTCTTTCATGCAGTCACAGGTTCTTGGTGGGTTGGTTTTTTCTTCTCCTGGAGTAATAATTACAAATGGAGTTAATCGAGCTGAGACTGTGTCAGGAGATAGATGTAATTAATTCTGGAAATGAGGCCTTGCCAGCCATTTATAAACACAGTGAGGAGGGATTTGTCTCTGCTCTCGTCCTCTCAGGGACACTGCTGAGACTGCAAACCAGCCCACCAATCCCTCCTGCACTGTTTGCAGCTTAGAGGGCACAAAAGCCCCCAAAACTCTAGCAACCCACCACATAAATATCCTATTATTCCTTCCATCCCAGTATTATTCCTTCCATCCCAGTAAAATGCTACTTCTTAGCCTAACTCTGACTTGTTTGTGGTTATTCACCATCCCAGTGTGATTTCCCACTGGTCCACAGGGCCCTTCAAAGCTTGATGCACATCCCTTGGAAGAGGGGTAGAGAGTCTCTCCACTCCTTTGTCTTCCTGAAACCATGTGATTTATTTTATTTATCTTGGTTCAAAATGACTTTTGAGTCTCTTAGAGGCACCACTGATGCAAAGGATCCCACAAAAGTCCATAAGAGCTCCCTGAAAAATTCATCTGGGAGGCTCAGTCCTTGGATAAAATCATGACTGTGATGCAGTCAGGCAGAATCTTGCCACCAAATTCCCAGGGGGAAAAAAACCAATACTGTACTTCCTATTGTTTAACATCGGCTTTATCCAAAGACAACATGTGTCCAAGCGAGTCCAAGTGGATTTTCACTGCCTGCCTTTCCAGTGATTGTTTGTTTGGCTTTGTTGGGCGATGCGGTGGCTGATCCTGGCTGCGGCCTGCACCAGGCCGGGGGTGCCATGCCGCTCCGACCCCCGTGCACCCCTTCACCTCTGCCGCAGTGCAGACATGTCACACGCCCACACCATCCAGAGGGCCCTTGAAAGTTCAGAAGTTCTATTTTTATGAGCTGTGAAAGTTCCAGTAAGTGAGAAATGTTTCCGCTCCGAGATAACACAAATATAGCACACCAGTGAGTGGGTCACAGGATTTTTACAATACTTGAGAAACGTCACGGCAAAAAACCTTTTTCCGGTGCTTTCTGAACTCTCAAATAATTTTGTCCTCAGATAAATTGTGACTGATCCTGAAAACACTCAGTAACTTCACACTGCAGCCATGGAGGGTATGCCCAGTGCCAGCCCAAGGAGTCTGCTGAGCACAGGAGAACCATTCCTAGGATTAGAAGTCACCCCTCAGCCTGAGTGCTTTGCTGGAGAAAGGCCAGAGCAACCACTGGGTTAGAGAATTAAGCTCTCAAGCTTAATAGTAAGAATTCAAAGGGACAGGCCTATAATTCCTACAGTTAAACCCAGTTCTGATCCCAAAACCACTCTGAAGTCTATAGCTGTCTTTGTTCTCTTAAAACCAAATTTCTTTAGAAACAACCAGACAGAGTAACTGCATAACCATCACATTAATCCTGTGTTCATGGATTAATATTTGATTCACACCAATCACTGAAGGTGAAGAGTCTGTTTGAGTGAGCAGGGATTTAATAAATTGACTGGAGGACTCCTGCATCTTCTCTTTAGTGAACACTGAACAGCTCAGATCAGAGAAGGACTCCTTTGGCCAGCAGCAGCATCACACATCTCTATGCCTGCTCTGATGGGGAGAGGTCTTTTGACGTCTGAAATTCCCAATCTGTGCTTTGTTTTACTTCAAGGAATTATGCTCATATATCAAGGTGAATGAAGTCACTTTGGATGAAACTGAATGATGGAAGGGGTTCAGGAGCATTTTTGCAGCACCTCAGTCTCACACAAGTGGCTGGCAACCAGTTCACAAGACCACACTGGATATTTTCTGAAAGAATGGAAATTTAAAACTCCAGAAATATGTAGAGTGGAGAGGTTGGACCCTGAGCATCACCTGTTCAGATGCACTTCCGCTGGTCCTCAAGATACAGTGATGTGAGCATGGCACAGACATCAGAATCCCATCAGTGGGGATTATTTTGACACATCATCCCTTTCACAGGAGTTCTTGTATTGCAGCACTTAGGAATGGTATTAACTACCTGAGATCTCATGGCTTGCCTCATTCTTAAATGTTCCATTGCAGCTTGACATATTTTTCTCAAACTCACTTCAATTCTTTCAGATCGCCTCAGAATCTTCTGCTGTTCTTGTCCCACCTTGTCCCACCACTAATTTTTAATTAAAATATTTTACTTAAAAAATACTTCAGGACCTTTGCTGTTTTCCAAAGTTAATCCTTTTACTTGAAATTTTGACTATGATATGACAAAATAATTTCCTCTTTTTAGTAGTTTGTTTGTTTGTTTGTTTGTTTGTTTTTGCATGGAGTACTTATTACTATGAGTAATAAATCGAGAGTAGCTAACCCTGTTTCTTTGGGCAAAACACTATTGCAAGGGTTGCTTTACAAATAATATAAACATATTTACAAAATAATAAACAAGAGTTGTTGGCCCCTAATTCCACAGAATTGAATTAGGAAATGGAATGGAAATGCTTAGGATCCTTTTGGAGCTGGTGCTTGTGCCTTTCTGCCAACCCCCAGCTGCATCTGGCATCACCATCTTCCTCTCCACTGCAGTTGGCCTTCACCTCCTTCCTGCAGCATCTTTTCACCAAACTGCATGATAAAATGGGCTGAGACCCACTAGGAATTGGAGTCAAAATCAGGCAAACTCAGCTCAAGCCTTTAGATCTTGCAGGTCTGTTTTTTTTTATGAAAGGATGGGCACCTATATCTGGATGTTTCATAACATGAAGGCATTATTGCCTCAGATAAAACTCATGCTGTTTTGTCCCAGCCACAGAGAGACCAGTCAGGGACTGGTCTTCCTGAATGCTGGAGTTCCATCAAAATGTAGTTTTGATGAGGAAAGAACCCTCAGCTGTGTCTGCTGTCCTTGTTGGCCCCATCTGGTGGTCCCCATGTCAGGGTTCACCCCCTCACGAAGTCCTCTGGAGCTGGAGGAGACTTTGCTGAGCCACTGGTCCTTCAGCTGTCCCTTGAACCCACGTGCTCCTGCCTGTGAGGAGGAAGGATGGAACAATGACACAATTCTGCATCCAGTTGCTATCCTGTCCCTGTTGAGGCAAGCAGCAAACCAACCCATCTCCCAGGGCTGTGAGGGGAAATGGGCTGCACAGCACCACTCAAACAGTTAAACTGAGGGCTTCAAGTACAGCTCGTGGCAATTTATGATTGCCAGTTCCACATGGCACTAAATGCTAATGTAAAAAGTACTGAGGACTCCTTTCTAATACGTTTCAATGTGAAATTGGAAACATATTTCTGTGTAACAAGTCACTAGGCACAACTTCTTGGGGAATAATGGTCAACATTTTATGGGATTGCTTGTTAAAGCTGTTTCTAAATGGGAAGGACCCCAGGGAAGCTGGCATGAACAGTAAACATTCAAAGGAATAATTTGTGGTGACAAGTGATTCGTTCAGTATTTATTTAACATTTAAAATTTGTCTGAATGGAGAAGGAGGCCAAGGGCTGTGATTTGCTCCTGACTGTCTGTCTCTTGTTCACCACGGGTTTCTCCAGGTTAAGGAAGCCCCTGGGAGGGGAGATAGCCCAGCTGATTCCTGGAAGCCATGAAGCTGAGGCGATTTGCTCATTGTCCTGTTGCTGGCTGTGCTTACACGGACCTTGTAACACACACCACACTTTGGGTCGTTTTCCTTCCCCTAGTGAAAAATAAAGGAGCACAGTTTGTTTCTTAAGCGCTCCATGAACAGCATTTTCCAAAGTGCAACAGAACCAAAAGGACCCAGGACACCGTGCTGAACTCAGAGCCTGTTTTTGTAGGGAAAAAAAAAATAATAAAAAGAGGACAGAAAGGCTGTGATTCAGCCTGCCCTGTCATCCCCTTGGCCACAGCCATGCTCACCCCAAAGTGCTGGGCTGTACACTTACAGTGCAGGAACCTTTTTAGACAAGGATAAGGAGACTGATGCAAAATTAGCTGTTAATCAAAGATAAAAACTAGTTTATCCCAGATTTTTGTACTGATATTATCAATTACTTTCAACAGGAGGCACTTCAGCCTCTCTCCTTTCTGAAATCTGTACAGAAAAGCCCCATCTCCCCCTCAAGCCAGCCTTGTGTCTGCCACCTCACAGCTGTACAGAAGGTGAAGATTTTAGTACAGTACATATCAAATATATGGTATTTCTTTCACCAGTGCCAAACAGGATTTGATGGAAAGAGAAAATATACATCACAAATATTATTTCTTCAGTGAATATACCCCCAGACTGATGAAGGGTGACAATCTTTGCAGAAACCCTGTGTTTTGAATGGCAGCATTTTAATCACATTAAAATAAATAAAAAACAGATGTAGAATGGAAAGCAAATACAGAAAGGTTTCTGAAAGGCCAAATGAGGTTCATTTTGAATTTGTAATTAATAGTTGAAGAAGAGATTTATCAGTGTTTCCCCAGATATATTTTCCCCTAGGAAAACAAACTTGAATAAAATTTCATATTCTAAAGCACTGACAGATGTAGGGGTTTAAGTAGGAATCCTTTTTTTTTTTTTTTTTTTTACATGACCATTGTTTCCAAAAGTTTTCTGATTCCAAATAACTTAAACAAAATTTGCTGGGTGTTGGTCTCCAAGTTTATTTGGCATTCTATCCATCCCTCTTCCAGATTATTTGTGTATTTGAACACCATTCAGTCATTGTAAGCTTATTTAGTGTTTAGTGTTTGTAAGAACTTGAGTTTGGGGGTGGGTTAAGGGTGAATGTGTCATGATAAGTCTTTTTGCAATTAATGGCTTCTTCCTTTGGGACTAGAAGGACAACCAGTGTTTACATTTTATTTATGTTCAAATTTTTACTATTTCTGAACTGAACCATGAAGACACTCATGTTGGCTTCTGAGCACATCACTGAATGCTTTCCCTTGTTAAAAATAAGCAACATGGCTTTTCCTCTAGTAATATCTTGCTGTTACTCAATTTGTTTGTCAATTATTCTTGGCTTCTGAAGGAGCAAAAAACCCAAGCTGTGGTCTGAAGGTGTGTTCAAATAATCTATATTTGCCCCCTGATTGGGGACCAGCACATCTGCTCCAGGTGCACCTAGGGCAATTGGAGGGAAGATCTGATGACACATTTTTATCAAACAAACAGAAGTTTGCTGGATGATGCCAACAGAAGGCTGGTGTTGCCCAGACAGCCTGGCAAGAGATGCCCCCTGAGCACTGGCTGATTTGTAGAGATGTAACACGCTCTGACCTCCCAAACTGGCTGTGGATGATGGGCATATTTCCACTCACAACTCAATCTCTTCCTTGTCTCGAAATGAAGGGTACTAAGCTCCTGTCTAAACTGGACATCATGGAAGTTGGAGCTTATTTAAGATTCATGTAGGAATAGGGAGATGACAAGAAAGATGGAGGGAGATGACTTGCAAGGCTCTGAAGTGTCAAGACAAGGGAATGGCTTCCCAGTGCCAGATGGTCAGAGTTGGATGGGATCTTGGGAAGGAATTGTTCCCTGGGAGGGTGGGCAGGCCCTGGCACAGGGTGCCCAGAGAAGCTGTGGCTGCCCCTGGATCCTTGGCAGTATCCAAGGCCAGGCTGGACACTGGGGCTTGGAGCAGCCTGGGACAGTGGAAGATGTCCCTGCCCATGGCAGGGAGTGGCACTGGATGAGCTTTAAGGTCCCTTCCCACCCAAACCATTCCATGATCCTATGAAATCTCAAAGACAAGAGTATCCTTCATTTTTATGAGACAAAATTCTTTTCAAAGGTATCCTGGCCTTGTCCACAGAGAAAAGCTGTCAATATGTGCCTATAGATGGACCTGGATTGCATTAATGCTCTCTGTGTGTTGAGAGAAATGAATGAATTTCTATTATTAGAGGATATTTATAATTTTTGTGTCTGTAACACCAAAAAAGTGATCATTTATAATCCCAGCTCTTGTACAGAAGGAGAAAATGAATTAATTAAAAAATTCAGAGAGCAGTATATTCAGAAGTGTGGCAATATCTGCTTAGTTTTAGGCTGCCGTATTGTGGCCAGAGTAGGATGTCTCTAGGAGGTACCTGCAAATGGAGGAGGCAGACAGACAACACTTGGTCTCTCAAATCTGGCACTTTTGGGGCAGTTAAAGGTCCAGATCCCTTATAGCACCATTGCAAGCCACACAGGTATCCAGTATGACTGCATACATTGTCATATGTTTTTGCTTCCCCTCAGCCCAGGGTCTGTGGCAGCTCTCCAACATCCTCTTCATGTGTTATTGTACTGCTGCCATTCCCCGTAGCAGAGTGCGAGGTTCTTTCTCCTTTGAAATGATTTCCCATGCCATTCCCAGACCTTGGTCCTTTTCCAAGTCCTCCCTAATCAATCTAGCATTGTAGGATGTCAGCCCTCATTTTCTTTCCTATGAGCTTATGTGAGTATACATTTTATATTTGTGGCATAACAGTCTTCTTTCTGTTCCCGACTTTCGTTCATTAGTTGTTTTCTTCCCCGAGAGATTTTATTCTCTTACTCTTTGGCCTCTCCCTGAATCATCACCACCTCCTTCTTCCTCTGTGTAGCATAGCTGTGAGAATATTTTCAAGCAAAGTCAAATCAGCAAAATGTTTATTTCCTGATGTTATTGCACTTATTGGAGGTCCTGCACTCTGTCTTGGGAAAAGGTACACAAAGAAAGGAGCAGTCTGTGCTTCTCCTTAAGGGCTGCACTGAGGGTGAAAAAAAAGACATAAATTGAGAATACAGAACTTGTCAGACTTCCTCTGGGGAAAGGTTGACACGACTGTGGGGCCAGACTGTATTCTAAATGAGCAAGTTCCATGGAAGCTCAAGAAAAAGGCTTTATTTTACCTTTGCTCATGGTTTTCCCTCTCTGTTTTCTTCTGCCTGTTCTTATGCAATGCTGGGTTGGGGTTTTGTCACTTTGAGGACAACAGAGAAGCAAAGTTAGCCCATGCCAGTACGGTGTTGGTGGTCCCCTACCTGTCCCCCTGTGACACATCCAAGCCCCCAAGGGACAGAAGAGGATCAGGTGAAGGAGCTACTGCCTTTCCCTTACTACAGAGAGCACCAAGAGGCAGAACGTGCAGTGCTGGGAGGACTGAGGGTGAAGGAAAAGGGGAAAATGGACACCAGAACTGAGAAAGGGGTTCTTTTTCTCCCTTTCCATGCTGTTTCTGCAGGGATCACACACTGTAATGCACACAGAGGTGGTGTCTCTCTGCTGGGCACCTCTGGATAAAGCTGAATTATGAAGCAAATTGGCACCACTTCAGGAGATTTGCTTTCCAGGCTGATACTTTAGGGCTGAGGGAGGCCATTAGGTCAGATGGGTTAACTTTGCAGCAGGGAATCATGAGCTAGCAAGAGCTGGGTACAGCATGTTCTGGCTAGGATGCTTTTCTTCTTCTTTCTTGGCCAAGTAGGACTGGCAAAACCAAGTATTTTTATTATTTTGTTTGTGTAACACCCCCTCTCCTTTAATGTGTGTAAATAGTTGCTCTCAAGATGATGTCTCAGATGCAAAACTTGACTTTTCCGAGGGAAATAAAAGGCTAATTTGTCAGGATTCAAACAGCATAATGGATTAATGCTCTGCTTTTCTGGAACAGATTTTATTAACAAACGTTTTCAGTTATCACAGGAAAGAAATAATTGCACCATCAGCATCTATGGAATAGTATATTCATCCCAGGGCATATGCTTTTTTTTAACTATTGCATTCCTTTTGATTCTGAGCCAATGTATACTTGCAGGGAATTAAGGGGAGGAAATGAGTACAAAGCAGGATGACTGGTCAATAAACACCGTGGTGATAAGGTTTCACGTTCTTCTTCCTTGCTTGGCACTCTGCATCATTGAACCCTGTATGATAAATGGTACCAGGGAGGACACAGTTTTTATTGTAGTGACAAGGAGGACAAGCATTCTAAGCAAAACTGACATTTTGGCAGAGGGAGAGGTGAGGGGAGACGTATGCCAATACGTGACACTGTTTTGAATTAGACAGGAGTTTCCTGCTGTCGTCCAGAAATAATAGCCATGAGTTTTGTCCAAGAGAAAGGTAAGTCTCAGGAAGCAATGCAAGGCCCTTTTTTTGTTTTACCCTGGTTCAGATGACATACATCTTTCATGAGCAAATGTTGTAGCGAAAGAGTGAAAGCCATGGCAACAGCCAGCACTGGAGCCCTGTCGCTGCCGTTGCTAGAGGAGGCGCCCTGGGTGAGTCACTGCCTCCTGCACACAGAGCAGAGAGCACCGTTCATGCCTGGGGATTTGGTCTGGGTGGGACAGACCCCACCGGGAGCCTCAGCATCACCCTGGGGGCTTTCTCTGCTGGGAACACCCAGGACAGCATCAGTGAGCTGGTGACATCCATGTGGCACGAGGTGACCATGCTCCTGCCCTCTGCCTGGAGGCTCCTGTCAGCTCATATAGCCCCTCTCTTTGGGCCAAGAGCATCCTGAAGGGCTGCCACAACAAAAAGGAAATGCCTCTTTAGGTATTTTGCTCTGAATTTCCAGTCAAAATAAATTTTGTTTGGATTTTTTTGTTTGTTTGGATTTTGTTTCTTTGTTAGTTTTGTTTTGGTTTTGGCTTTGTTTGGCTTGATTAGGTTGGGGTGTGGTTTTTGTTTTTTTTTTTTTTTTTTTTTTGGTTTTTTTTTTGTGTGTGTGTGTGTGGTGGTTTTTTTTTGGTTTTTTTTTTTTTTTTTTTTTTTTTTTTTTTTTTTGTGTGTGTGTGTGTGTGGTTTGTTTTTTTTTTTTTTTAATCTGTTCTTCTTCTAGACAATTCCTCTTGTTTGTTCCAAGCTGGCAGCAGCTTTACCTTTATTTTCCTAGAGCAGCCTAGCATTATTTTCATCCCGGATTCTAATACCAGCAAGAAGACACGGAAGACAGCAGAGGCAGCTCCATGATCTCAGGGATTTTTTTCTCCAGCTTACATGATTCTATAATTCTATTTTCATGTATGTCCATTTATATCAAATATAAATACATTTATACACGCAAATGCACTGGGTGGGTCTTTGCTGCTTTTCCCTCTTTCAAAGATGACTTTAATCCCCAGCACCACCTCTTCCTGCAGACTTGTGAGCCTATGTGTCTGCTTGGAATGGAGCACTAAGATCAGACTCTTTTACACCTGCTTTGAGTGAAACCTGGTCCCAACACCTTTTCACAGGATATTTGCACCTCATATGGCGTTTTAGGAGTGGCAAAGGAATACCACTAGGCCCCATAGAACTCTTTGGGTTTCTCAAACCCTGGGTTGCAGATTAACCAAAGACATGATCTCAGAATAAAGGGGATAAAGTATATATAAGGCAAATTGGGGGGAAAAAAATCCCCAAACCTACCCCTTTCCTGGCATATCCAGTTCATGCCACCATAATTTTTGTTAAAAAATCAACTCGTTCTTCATAAATAGATGAACATATGCATCACTGTCTGGAAATCCATCTGAAAGCATTAAATGGTCTCTTCAAATTAATCTGTTCCTTCTTTTTTTTAGTTGCTGACCTCCCATCTGCTTCATTAAGTAAAACTGACAGAAGTTTTATTTCTGTTTACAGGAGACGTCTTTGTTCCTTGCAGACCTTCCCGTCTGAGAGTGATATCTGGGATTGTCCCCTTGACAAACTGTATCTTTTAGTCCCAGGAAACAGGACAGAAGTTTTGCCTGAAAAAGGATGATAAATTCCAATGTGGCACAAACTCTCATATGAAAATGAATTTATAAGCTAAAGGTGCAATGGAAGCTATTTTTTTTATCCTTCATCATCATGCAGTGGCAGATTAACAGTTCTAGAACTTTGCTCCTAATAATAAAATTTCAGACACTTCTTTTGTCTGAGCAGGTCTTGACTATGATCTCAGGGATCTTGGTCTTTCTCATCAGGAATTTAATTTTTTTTTGTTGATTTGATCTCTCATGTGGGAGTTTCATGTCTTTGCCAGCTTGCAGGATCCTTCTATCTTTATTTAGATCTCAGTTTGCTGTGGAATCGGGATCTGTGTATTCCTTTGCAGAGGTTCCTGATGTGCTCTGCAGAGATATGTGGCTGCTCTCCATTTGTTTTGTCACGACCACATTAAATATATATTTAATGTTCAGTATTTTTATGTCACATGGTTAAAAAAACCTTCTAAAAAGCCATCTTTAAAACCAGAGAAAATATCAAAGTTGTGTAATGCAAAGGATACCAGCAAGTATTTCTCA
Source organism: Phylloscopus collybita (assembly GCA_027886175.1). Classification (NCBI taxonomy): domain Eukaryota; kingdom Metazoa; phylum Chordata; class Aves; order Passeriformes; family Phylloscopidae; genus Phylloscopus; species Phylloscopus collybita. The sequence goes on from JAJNNQ010000124.1 coordinate 46,631, forward strand.
CTTGTTTTATAATCCATGTGGAATAATCTGTTAATACTTGGTGCAGTGTGAAGATCTCTGGTTCAGCAGATTTTGACCACAAGAACTTGAATTTCAATTAGGATGTTAGGCCTCCACAAGCATCAGGGCTGAGGCATTCAGAATATTAATATCTGCTTCCCAAATATCCTATTGAACCCCCCCACCGCATTCATCGCAATAAAAATGAGAAATGTAATAAGAAAATAAAATTTAAAAAAAGTATACTCTGGTTTTGTGTGTAATTGATTCCTCTTCATGATGTGACTGTTATTTAAGAACTGTATCTGCAGGCTTGACATTATTAATACAAATAGTCGCTTTTTAATAAAATCTTTCAGTTGACCCAAGCCTTACCCCCGTGGCTCATTTATAAACCTGATTGTGAGGAGCCAGGCTGCATGCTCATCTCTGTCTTTTGCATCCTGCGCACTGGGAGTCTCACAGGCACTTTAGCTGTAGGAGTGATGGAGCTTTAATAACATTTTTATTTGTGTTCAGGATGACATGACTGGCAGAGGCAGATGTGTGTATTCTCAATTAAATGGAATATAACTCCCACGTGCCTTTGCTGGGCTGTTTGTTTGCAAACAAAACCTCTTAGAAACAATGGTCTTTGACCCCCTTCTTGCTCACATTCTTCTTTGCTGGACCAGTAAGTGTTAACACGTGTGAGGGAGGGAGGAGGTGTTTGGAGTAGCACAACCTACCTGTGCACTGGACACATGTCCCCAAAGGTAAATGAAGCTTCAAACATAAGCAACTCCTTCCTCTGTCGTGGGCACTCGGGGAAATGAGAATAATCTCAACTACCATCACTTTTTGTGCTTGCAGGACATTTTTAGAGAACATGTTTTGTGTGGAAGCACCAGCAGATTCTTTTTATCTCATTGTTGGACCAGAGATATTTGTACCCTGGGCTTCCATGTCACAGCAGGGAGCACCCTGAAATATCCTGGAGTGGCAGCCTGACACTGCAGCTGGGCTTCCTAGAATGAAGCAGGAGACATTGTTTGCAGTATATGTATATGTGTAATTATATAAATCAAGCAAAACAGCATAGCAGGGAAAATAATAAATTACAATTTTGCCATTGCGTAAAATTGGTATATCAAAAGAAGATGAAGCTCAGGATTTATTTAATTTACCTTAAAGATTTACTTCAAGGACCGCAATCATGTGTGTTTACTGTAGAGATTTGGGGTTTAGGGGTTTTTGTGAGGAGGAGAAGGTGTGGCTGCTACTAAACAGCAATTTCCAATGTCTTGGCCTTGCTTAAAGCAGACCACTTTGTGCTGAGGGACAACTATCTAGAACTTAAAAATGAACAGGCTTGATGACAGTGAAAAAGCACTTTCTTGTTAGCTGGTGCATTTGTGGAAGGTAAGGAGGTTTTTTTAAAATCTGTTTCTATAATATTTAGGGGGTTTTGTTTGTTTGTTTTTAGTAGAAATTATTTAGGGGTATGGCAGATACTTATTTCAACACTGTTCTTTCTGATGTCTGTAAACTCTCACTGACATCTCTACAAATCTAGGCTGTATTAGAAGCAAAAAATAATTTTATTTAAAAGGTCCATCAACTAATTTGTGGAAGTCATAATGAAAAAAAAGCACAGAATAATTAACTACTCAGTTGGGCACACTGTTATTTGCCATTTGGAGGGCTTTGCACATTAGTAGCTGCAGACTATGAAAGAAATCTTGAAAAATGTTTTGAAATTTCAATTTTGACACCATTTTGGAAACTGGGAGTGACAATGAGGTCTGTCCACCTTCTCCTGGATTAGTAGCCCTGACTTTAGTGATGTGTCTCATTTGGATGTATCAACATTCACACGAGGTACAGTTCATGCTCTGAGCAGCAGAATTTGGCCTACGGCAGAAACTGATGTAACACTTATTTTCTGTGTCATCTGACAGTCTGGCCTATTGCTTTCCCAAATCCTTTGAAAGAGAAAAATAAGGTGGTTTTTTTTTTGTTGTTGCTGCTGTACCTTAGTTAGAAAAATCAGGGGTTCACCCAGGGCACAGCATGGATTAAATTGAGTGGGCAGTGGTTTCTGTACCAAAAAGTTGAAAATTGAGACAATGAGGGCAGGCAGAGGGGGGTGATATGACTTAGTGGTTCTTTTCCTCTAAGCAGCCACAGTCCCTTAACCAGAGCTACCACCTAACTGGAATCCTCTCCTTGAAACATTGATCAACTCCCAGATAGTCTAATGAACTGCTAAAGCATTCCAGGCTGGAAATCAATTGTTATTAAAATCTTGCTGCTCCTTAACCAGTAAAAGGAAGAAGGAACGTTTAAAACCATGAAGTTCAGCAATTCATAGCCTAAAAAGAATTACTGATCACAATCAGAAATATTTTAACTGCCATTTGACCCAAAGACCAGCAGAAATACAATGGTTTCGCTGTCACATATCTTCAAAGTCTTCCTATTAATAAATAATTTTTTTTGTTCTAGATTTTGTAACTTCATACCGGAAAAAAACCACAACCCAGCCTCTTGCTGACTCATATGATGATATTTATTTTATTAATACTTAAATATTCCCTTTCTGTTTCAATTGTATTATAACAATATGGCAATAATACAAAGGAAAATGAAATTACCGGTTATGCTGCAAGTAAAATAAAGTAAAATCAAATCAAATAAAAATACCAGCTGTTTAGATGAGCACCCTCTTCTAATTTTGGGAGGTTCGATGGCACAAAAGTTGAGAAAGTAAAAAAGTAAGCCAAAACAACACAACAATAGAACATGAGCTACGGAAAGTGTTTGAACATTTGTAGGAAAAAAGTATTTCTGGAAGTTATAGTCTATGTAGCAGTGATAGGGAAGAATAGGAATACATGGGAGGAATAAAATATGGTCTGGTGCTGGAACTTGAGATGATTGCACAGAGAGATGTTCAGCTGGGGTATACATGGTGGGCACAGATGTCCCTTGGAAATGAGAATATATATATAAAATAAGAGAATACATGTCAGAAAAAGTTATTATTCTGTCATTTTCCTCTTCAAACTGGTGCTTCCATCTGTGCATCTCTAATTAAACCTGAGGACAAGTGCATCATTTGTATGTGGATGCAGGGCTTCTCTTGCTGTCTGTCAGAGGAACCCCTATCCCATCATACTCCCAATCAATTAATTGAAGACTAAGAGACCTGTGATGCAGCTTCCTCTCCACTCTGGCTTGAGTGACAGTGTTAAATCCATTGCCAGTGTCATTTTATAGCAATCTTCATTGTTGTTTATTTGTCTGAAGGATAGCTAGAAATATTTCTCTGTTCCTCAGAAGAAATTCAGATGATTTCTTTGGAGGATGAGAAGATCTGTGCTCATTAATTATTGACTCAATTCCAGTGTTTCCTCAAAATAAAGGTTTCTGTCAGGTAGAAATCAGAATGAACTCATCCCATATTGGTTTCAGACAGGAATCTGCCCCAGCAGAGGCTGAAGAGGTTTTGTCTGAACCAAATCAATCCATGCATAGAAAAGAGGGGAGTGGATGTGAATCCAGAGCCTTCCAGAATTTATTTAAAACTTTAATTTGGGTTAAGGAGTAACATGATGTTTGGCACCCAGTTTGCAGCCAGCTGCTGATGGCCACAGGAATGGCAGTGTGAGGAATATGAGGAATTCATGACCTCAGACACATGAACACTGAGCCCACACTGACACATGAACCCACATGTGAACGTGCTATTGTGTACTCAGAGAAAGAAATCCTGGCTTTATTTGCAGGGGTTATTTCCTTTCAGACTTTAATTTTGCATTCCTTGCTTCCTCCTCTCCATGAGAGAGGTGCACTTTCCCCAAATCCACGTAGTAGCTCCAGGATGAGGATTATGACAGAAAATTCAATTTTTTTTTTTTTTTGCCTAAATAAATAAATCTACCAGAAGAGAAAGATAACAGGGCTCTTTTAATTAAATAATATTTTTTTCCAATTTCTTTTTTTTTTTTTTTTCTGTTCAAAAATTCTCCTGGCTTGTTTGTAGCTATAGTGGAGAATTGCCTGCATTTTTATATTGGGGTGGCTCAATTACCATCTCAACATGATTATTATAATTTTATATATATATATATATATATGTATGCTATGTATCAATTATAATATAGTTTATAGCCATCCCTGGAAGTGTCCAAGGCCAGGATGGATGGGGCTTGGAGCAGCCTAGGATGCTGGAAGATGTCCCTGCCCATGGCAGGGGTGGGATGGATGAGCTGCATGATCCCTTCCAACCCAAACCATTCCATGATTTTGATGAATTTAAGATGTTAAATGTTTCCAGCAGTCACTGGCAGAGGGTGTCAGGGCCAGGCTACAAAGGGTGCCACAGATACCCAGACCACGGACCAAATGCCTGCTTTACGTGCTGGTTACTTGTGCCAACACCCTTGTCCTACATCAAGGAGGAGGCAGAAGAGTGGAAAAGAATGGTGACCACAGCCTCAATAACTACGTGGCTGCAAATTAACAGTGCCTGTGTCTCTGCCAGCTCTCCTTCGGTCTGCCCAATGCCCACTTGATCCCAGCTCAACTGAAAAGCAGCAGAGTTGGCTGCTAACAGTCCCCAGGCTTCCAAGCACCTCTGACTACCCTCCAGGTTTATTACTGATTTTCCTGTGTGTTCCAGCTCCTCGCTGTCTGCCCTGATTTATTCCATATGTCCTAAATTGAAATGTGTCATGGTATGGAGGAAGTCAGTAATCCTTCTCAAGTTTCTGTTGGATACTGCTTGAATTTATCTGCTGTCTGCTCTTTACGCAGCCCCCTGGAAAAGCCTGAAATGGTCTGAAATGGTCTGAAATACCAGCTGCTTCTTTCTTTTACACTCTTGGTTTATCTCCTGATAGTCGACTTTTCAGTATTAAATGCTATGAATCCACAGCTGGGCTCATAGAGGAAATGCAAAAGCCACAAGAAACATTAAATTTTGTCACCTCAAGCTGTGCTTGCTGTGGTGCAATCACCTGCCTGTGATCTCATGCAGGTACCTCCTGCCATGTCTTGTGCCACCCCAGCTTCACTCCTGGGACAGCAGTGGCACAAGGACTCTGGCATATCTACAGTCTGCAAGGAATTTGGGCATCTCTCCTGCTTCTGGCATGTGTGGCTCCTTCCTTATGCTGCAGAAGGGTAATCCTTTCTGCACCTCCTTGTTCAAAAAAGAAACAAAAACCTCCCCTGCTTTACTGCAAAGCTGAGCCTACTGAGCTGTTTTTAAAACTAGATTTTGAAACCCAGATTTCTTGATGGCCTAAGCTGTTGTATGCCCTGTTAAATGAGCACAGAGCAATGTACTTTTCTACCCTGGATATGACCTGCAGGGAACATTAATGTTTTCTTAGCTTTGAATTTCCCTGAAATGGTTCATTAAGGACCTTTTTTTTTTTTCCTTTCTTTCTTTTCCAGAGAGAAGTCTCAGAGGTTTTTAGTAATTAAAAAAAGAAAAAACCAAAAAAAAACCAAAAAAAAAAAAAAAAAACCACACCAAAAAAACCCCAAACCAAAACAACAACAAGAAAACAAAAACAAAAACAAAAAACCAAAACAAAACAAAAAAAAACAAACAAAAAACAAAACCAAACAAACAAACAAACCCCCCCCCCCAACCAAACTAACCCATGTAAGACTGCACTGCTGTATCTGCATCCTCATTTATTCAGGGTGTGTGTCCAGACTGACAGCTGGCAAAGGCAAAATGCAAGAGGCAGCAGTACTTTCTCAGGGATTGTGAGCGTGGAATGAATCAGGGGCCTCAGAAAGACCCAACACTCTTTTCTGGCTGTCAAAGCCCTAACTTTGACTTTCCATTTGCCAGCAGAAACACTGCACTGCACACTCTGTTTTGGGGACAGAATAAGGAATATTGGGTGTTGCTCCCGTTTAAAACACAACCAAGGTTGCTTCAGGTGCTCCAGTAGTGGCAGCAGGAAGGAATGGATTTGGAATAGAGTACTGCAGAAACCACAGTATACCTGTCCAAACTGTCCAGTAGTAGAGAAAGAAACAAGTTATCTAAACATCAAATGAGGGTGATAAATTACTTGTTGAACACCTCACTGAACCTACACTAAATTAGGGTTTCTCGTAGTAGGTTTCTGAATTTACCTAAACAGATAGTTAATATAGACAGGAATATTATCTAGAAGTATCCAAAATTTCATTTTCTTTTGAGTTATTTTGTCTCTTCCATGTACTTATAAATTTTCTTCCCTTTTTGATGAAGAATTCTAGACTGTTGAAATCATCACTCCTTTTAGCTTTTTCTCCTGAAATAACAATAACAAAGATGAGAGCCAAAGTGGGGTATTGGTGGCAAGGTGGTTTCAATCTGGCATTGAATTTCAGGTGGTCACAACACTGCCCTTACTGGTCCATGTGACATCTACTTTAAATGCAATGCACATGCAGGGGCCTTGAATGAAATACTGTGTTAAATGGACTCATGGAAAGCAAATGGCTTTAGAGGAAGGCAAGAAACCCCCTGGTAACTCACCATGCATCACCAAGAAATAAATCCAGAAAAATCTTCCTGCTGTGGTTGTTATGTATATCTTTGTGTATATCTCTTTTTAATTATTATTTCAATAAATAAAGAATGACCAGCATATAAAAATTTAGCCCAAACAAATGAAAAAAGTGTGAACCACAGACTGATGCATATTAGTGAGTGTTGGTATTTGCTTAGGGACTCATAGCACGTTTATCAGTCCTGATGAACTTACTGATCCTAAAATCCAGTTTGAAAACAGAAACCCACATGCAACTGCATCACAGCTGAGCCTTTGTTACAAGTTACTGAGGTGGATGGGGTGAATGATCTGTTACTCTGCTGAAGTAAGTTCCACTCATCAAAAAGGGAAATTTTGGAAATGGAGGGGATTTTTTTCCAATTTGAATCAGGAATATAATTTTTAAAATTATCTATCACCTTGTTTCTCAGTGTCTAAATACCCACTTGTGGCTCCTTTGAGGCCAATTTTTGATCAGTGTGACTGCTTTGCTATGAGCTGATAATTGCTGTATTCTTTCTTTCTTGTAATACTTTCTCTTTCTCCCCATTAGTGATGAATATTGGTAAAAAATATATTAAATATTTCCATCCATTTTATATAATGTGGATGTATTAATGAACATTAATAATTTAATCTTTTACTTTATAAATAATTAATATAAATCAAAAAGAGATGCATGGAAGGAAAATTTTGAATTCTCCATAAGAAACACCAGAAGGCTTTGAGAATGTTTTCCTGAAAAATGTGTATAATCCATAGGGAGCTTTTTTACATGCATGGTTGCTTTATATGCAGTGATGCTTATCCAAGTGTTATGTACCATTTTGAGAAATACTGGCATGGCAGCTGGAAAATGGTATTTTCATAGTAGTTTTACAACTTTTTTTTTTTGTATATATTTATATAAATACACACATATATCAGTGTCTATAGTACTTGACACATCAGAATGGTTCCTGAAATACTTTCCAAGAACACAGAGAAGCTGTATCCTAGAGAGGGAATTGCGCTTGTGAATTTTTAACTGAGAGCCTGGCTGCAGGCAGCCCTTGGAAGCCCCCAGTTTAATTTTGAAGGATCAATAAAACCTGGTGTGTGCTGCAAGAGGCTTAATCTCCTCATCTTCTAAGATCAGTCTTTATTATCTAGGCCTGGAGCTGGTGAGGAAAAGGAGTGGAGGAAAGGAAATAATCAATCCACTCATCCTCCAGAATTCCTTCTGTTCTTGAAAGTAGAAATGTGAATGTTGTTATTTTTAACCCTTACTGTTGCTTACAATAAGCAGTCACAGCACATCCCCTCAACGAAGCAAGGAAAGGACAATCTGATGCATTTTCTCAGTTATACTCATTACTATTATTAATAATAATAATGATAATGATGATAATAATAATATAATTTAAAAATATAATATTTAATGAACACAGTTTATTTTAATGCTGCTATGTGTACTGTAATAGAGGAAATTCCAAAGCAGGCAAATGTAGGATGTGGAAACAGACTCAGAAATGGGTAAGGCAGACAAGGAGATAAGATTTAGTCCATCAAGGTAATAATTGTTTTGCAAATAAATCATGAGGCACTGCTTAGGTTTTTCAAAATTTTGACTCATACAGGATGGAAAAATCCAGGTTGTTGCAGTCTTTTGTCCACAAACTGGTGCACAGGGAATGGCAGCTCTGGAAAGTGACAGTGATTAGCTGAAGGTTGTTGAGGAGAGAGGTTGCCATGCACCAGAGCAAGGCAGCCTGAGCACAGCCATTGCTGCCCAGTAGTGCTGTGGGTTTCCTTTATTTACAGTATTTGGCTGTGTTTTCTATATTCTGTGAAATGAACGAGTAGCATTGAAACTGCACTTCCACATAACAAGATAACACTGCTTCTTCCAGCTTGGTTTTCAGGGAAAAAAACCAAACCTGCTCAGATGTTCCTCAGTAAGAAGTTTTGTTTGTTTTCTGTGGGTTACATCCCAGTTTCCTGGATAGTGTTTCCCATCACTGCTGTAGAAATAGAACAAATGGGGTCATTCACACTGTTGTTGGTGATGGACAGAAGACAAAACCCCTAGAGCTTTGGATCAGCTTGGACAAGCACTGATAAATCTGAGCTTTCTAAGCTCCAGGAGGTTCCTCTGGCCACCTCTTTAATGCCCCACTTTATTTTGAGTTTCCAGCAAGGAGCTCTCAAAATCCGTTTGTTTTTATACTTTTTACCTCACCGGCCACAACTTGTTTTCACTTTATTGCACATAAATTTGGGTTTCTGTCATGGGACAGTGGTGCCAGGAGTCTCTGTTTCAGGCTCTGACACAGTTACAAGACCTTTATCAGCCCTAAAGCTCCAATGAAAAGGGTAGCAGCAAAATAATGATGAAAATCTGGATTTGCCCACCTAAACCAGTGGTTGGAAGAGCAAAATTGACTCATTGCCCTCAGGGTACCAAGAAAATGTTGTGCAACCATCTGAGTGGCAAAGATATGAAGCACACAAAGAGATTACATGTTATGTTTAAATATTTTTCAATATTACACATTGTTATCTTTCTCTAAAGGAGGTGGCAACAAGTTCTAAACCAGTTTTTATTTTTTGTCTTATTTTTTTCATCTCCCTTATGCACACATAAAAACATTTAACAAGTTAAATCCCTTTTTCCTCAGAGTTTTGTGGACACTTTTTTTAAAACTAACTTTGTATTTATTTTATTTTTTTTAAACTGACTTCTTTAGGATTGCAGGCTCTTGTCTTCTTGACTTAAAAACCACTACATCTAAAGACCATCCTAATGACCTGATTTCAGAGCCTACCTAAACTAAAAGAAGGTGAGATTCACTTGCTCCAGTGAGATTCATGTTGCTCCAGAATATGTTGGATTTTTCTGAGGAAGCAAAATTTCCAGTTATTCTGCATTTGAGAGATTTGCACCCCGCCTGATTCTAGGAAGAGATTTCTTGTGGATGTCAGAAAGATAACTCAGGCCACTTCCTCATTTGGAAGGCATAATACACTATGTAACTATTAATAATTACCAGCCAGATTCCTGACTGTGTTTTTATCATTGGAATGTTGGACCTGGAAATAGCAGCACAGGCACAGAGTCACACACCCCAGACTCCCAAAGAAAACATTTCCAGAAGAAAGCAGCACCCATAAAACTTGAAGTGTTAATTCATTGAGTTTAGATGATGAAGTGAATAATTAGCAGCCTCCTACTGAATAATCTGTTTTGTAGATTATCGAATCCATTGCCAGTGTTAAAGTTCTCCTGTCCCCACAGCGGAGGATTTAGAAATCTAAACCAAATAAACCAACCTATATCTCATCAAGATTTCCTGTATTTCCTCTACTTTCCCACTTGGGTGCACTTGTTTGCTAAATCCTTTAGCAGCAGAGAGTTGTGGGTATTTGAAATATATATATATTTCATCCAGGCTAAATATCTGGTAAATACTCCTCTCTAAAAACAAAAGAAAGCAAAACAAATAAAAATGAACTCTTACTGTTCAAAATAACTCCAGAAAATAAAATAAATATTTCTGTTAGTCATGGATTAATAGCTGATTTATGACCAAAATAATTTATGTTTTCAGAAAAGAAAAGGCAACATTTTCACTACAGATTTTTTTTCTCCTGCAGTGTGTTCTTCCTTTTCTTTTGTGAAAAATACTGACATTTACTGGTGTTTAATAAGGACTAAGTGATTTATTCAGCATTGCCGTCCAAGAGAATAGGTTTTCAGATCAATGGGTAAAAGAAAAACACAGAGAACATGAAGTCTTTGTTCCAGCAGAGTGCAGTAATTTTGCAAACCACAAGAATGAAATTTAGATTTGCAGGTGACCCAAGAAGCAGGTAGAGCTGAGTGATGCTCCTCCTGTTAACAATCCACTGACTCCTTTCTCACTGCAGAAATTCCATGATTTCATCTTACAGGTGAAAGTGCTCAGTGAAGGCTGGAGCTCGGAGCAGTTGGATCACGTTGATGTTGAGTGTTTTGGTACAAAAGGAGGTACAAAATGAGGTTCCCAGGTGCCATCATCCACACCTGCAGGACTCTTGGCTCTCACAGCACTGCAGCTAATAGTGGCACTCCTGTAAACAAGGCACATCTTGGCAAAGACCACCTCAGATTGCCACAAAAATACGGGAATTAAAAAAACCCAGAGAATCCCTGTGATGCCCTCTGAACCGTGTTCCTCACCGCAGACATCTCCCAGGATATTACACTCTGTTTTTGACAGTTGTTGGGGAGAAGCAGCTATTTAGGCATGAGATGGATTGGGTTTGTTAGGGCTGATTAGTCATGGGTTTACACCAAACTCCTGGGGAGGCAGTTTCTGGGTGCTCTGCTTTGGATCCTGTCTGTGGGAAAAGCTGGAGAGGCAGGGCAGGCTCTCATCCCCTTGTTTTTCTGGGATCACTTTAATTGGGAGCACTCCCGGGTTCAGAGGCTCAGACTGAGAACAGGAAATTGTAGCTGGACTGGCAGAGGCACGGCCACATTCTGGCACCTTGTCTGTACATATGTGCTGGAGGAACACATACCTTTGAAGATGAACTCCATGTGCTGTTTCAGAATGTTTATACACGAAAAACCGGTTTCAACACCGGCTTTGGTACCTCTCAAATAAATGAGACAAGAAAGTAAAACACTACTGTTTCACAAGCTCACTAATCTGATCCCGATTCCAGGCTCTGCAATGTATTTATAATACTTCACAACATGTGGTGTCTAGAGGAAACGCTACCTTCTTTCAGCAGTCTGGCAAATGTGTTGTGAGATAGTCTAACGACAGGAATGAATCAAGAGGTTTCTCTGGTTTGCTCTGGCAAAGGGGTAATCTGGACACAAGTGCTTTTAAATGACATTTTCAAAACTTTCCATGAGATAATGGTGGTTCTTACGTGATTTACTTCAAAGCAAAGCAGATATCTCTGTCCCCTCTTACATGTCTAAAGGCACCACGCCTTGGAGTCAGACATTATATCCTTCACTGTGCACCCTGTGCATCAGAGTGAGGTGGAATAATTTATCTCTCCAATTAAAGGAACTACAGGAATTATAAATGTTCTGAACAAACCTGTGCTTGTACCTTGATAGGTGTAATCTTTCCATTTATTGGTCCCTCCTGTGCTGGCTGCTGTGGGAAGTGGCTGCATTAGCACAAGGGAAAAACCACCAGAGACAGCTGGGTTAAAAGCTATTGTCATCTGACTGCTGAATTCACACAAAGGCATTTTGGCTGGTGGCCTCCAACAGCTGGCCCCGTTACAATCAGGATTTATTAGCTCTGCTGGTGGGGTGTTGGCTATTTTTGTGCCCCTGTTTCCCCGGCTGGGATGCCTGAAAGGTGTCAGCATGTTGTGCTGGCCCGTCACCGCCTCGGGAAGGTGAGGTGTTGATGGATCCTACACTGGGTGCCAGCCCCACAATGGCACCCACATGGCTTGGGATGCCTCACCCCTGTGAGGAAAAGGAGATGGGAATGAGATGATCACCAAGCATTTGGGATAGGATAAGTGAAGAAAAGATCCTCTGCAGGAAATATTTTAAGCCTGGTTAATTGCTTGGTGATCTGCAGCAGAATCCCATGTGATTGCACAGCTGGGCTGCTCCAAGGCATCTTCTCTTTCAGTGTCTTTGTCTCTCCACTGATGATCTGATGTAAAAAGCACTGGTTTATTAACTCACCTGCCCTACATTTCCACCAAAACTGTAGTGAAATGGGAGCAGAGAAGGTGGGATTTGATCTCCTATGGAGCTGAGCTCATCAAGGCACACACACAGCACCAGCCAAAGTGTGCAGAAACATACACAGGGTGCCAGGGAGAGCAGACCTGGAATGGTTTCTGTGCTGTGTTCTTTAAAAACAGAGCAACCTCATGGGTCCTTCTTTCAGAGACAAAACCAGTTTCACAAGTACAAAGGTCCAAGATTGCCCTTCTTTATTTAAATGAGTCCCAAATTAGGTGTTTTGGCCATGGATCACAGCTACTAAAAGTCCCTGTGCAGTGACAAGTCTTGTTGCTCCATCTGATATCCTGATGTCACAGGTGCTGTGCCCTGTCATGCTTTGCATAAACCCAGAATTATATAGTGCCTTGATCTTCAGCATTCCCATCCGAAATTCCTCCTAGAGCTAGTCCTCTGAAGAAAGGTGTTTCCAACTCACTATATACTTTAAACAAACTTTAACAGAGAAAAAACTGGAAGTCTTTGTTCAAATTAGCTAGAAAAGGCTTGAAATTAATTCTGTAACTTAAAGACTACCAAAGTAGGAAGCACTTAGACTAATGCATAGTAGTAGTTAGCATGTATTGGAAAAGGGACAAGTGAAAATCCCGCAAAAATAAGGAAGTTTCATAAAACTAAAGGTTATCCTGGAGCTGAGATACTGTGTCTTTGTCAAAAATCATTACTAAGATCATAACAACAAACTATGGATTAAATTTTCTTTTTCCTAAATGAATCAGCTCTCCTCTTCACTAAAACATTATGAAAGATATTACTGCAATATCAAGAAGGGTCTTTCTCTAAGTCAATGGATAATTCAATATGCAATCTCTATCAGTTCCTATGTTTACACATTGCATTGCCAAGATATCAGTGGAAAAGTGCCTGCTATTGTTTCTGAATATCAGCTATTAATTAAGTTGCTTGGATTTTTCTTTGAAGATAAAGTTTGCTCATAACAAATGAAATATTGCTTTGAGACTGAGAAGAGCTAGAATGCAAAAAAGATCCCTGGTTGCTGAGACAGAGGATGCACCTCATTTTCACTCCCCTGCATGTTCTCCTATTTATTAATAAAGCAAAACAAATCCATCAAACCCCAAAGCTGAATAATCTGCAGAGAACAAATTAATTGAAAGACACCAACCATTTCTGCCTTCCCCCATTCCCCTTGGCCAGTGATGTAGTATGTGGTAGATCCTTTAGCACCACAGTTAATTGTTTATACTACAAAGTCAGCCTTCCTTGCTAGCTTGGATAATCTTGCCAAGTGGAATTACAGGCCTGGTCCCCTGCCAGACTTTACTCCCAGACTTCATTATTTAACTGTTTCTTTGTGCAGGCCTGGGTTGTCACTGGGGCTGGCATGAGTCACTGGGCCACTTTTGTGCACACATCCACCAGGGCTGTGGGAACAAAGTGAAGGACCCTGCATGCACATGCAGATATTACAAAAAAAAGAGGCCTCGCTTCCTCTTCCAGCACCTTAACAGTGTGTGGAAAGAGAAGCTTGGAAAACCATGTGTAGAGATTACAAAGGACCCAGAGCTCATTGCTAAGAGAAATGTGGATTTTGCATTAGCATCCTTAATTCCCTGCAGAACTTCCTAGAAGCTGGCTCCTCACTGGACACCTGGCTGTGGCACCGGTCCCCCTCCCCTGCAAGATGTGGTGTTTGCAGACAGACAAAACCATTTATTGTGTAAAACTAGTCTTTTGAAGAGCACAGAAGCCTGCAGCCCACAGTCAAAACATGATCCTGGCCATGCTGGTGCACTGCAGAAATCTCACAAAGCTGCTGTGTGGAGCCAGGCAGGCTCTGCCTCGTGGTCCCCACCGTGGACGTCCTGCAACTGCTGCGGGGCACAGGGCTTATCACAAATGTGGAGTGAATGAAAGCTGCTGCAACCTCAGAGGAATCCTCCTTAGTTTTAAATTTACGGAAAGGATGAAAATTCTGGTAGAAGGAACTTGTTGGTGGCCAGAAGAATTTGAACAAACATTTGCTCATTAAGAACACAAAAAACCCCACCAATCAGATGCATTGTGGAATGATAAACAGAGTATAGCAGAAGCATTATTTCTCCTTCCATCCCCAAACTTCACTGGCATTTTAAAAATTTGGGGCACAAGGGTCTACCTGAACAGCTGAAAGAGAAGAAAAATCTTTTTCCCACTTCCTGCATCCTTTAATCACTCTCTTCTCCTTTATTTTCTTAACACTTTTATTTAAATAATACTCGTAAAAGAAGATCTTCCATGGTTCAATGAAAGGTTTAGTGAACATCATCCTGTGAGTTGCTGCTGGAGCTGAGCCTTTTTTCCTGGGCTTTCAAGGTCTCGTTGTGGTCTTCATGCTTCTGAAGAGCTCATTTCAGTGACACAAGAGAAATGGAACCTTTCAACTTATGTCTGTATTTCAAGGAATTAAGGTGGTAATTTAAAGCCCTTTCTTATAGTGGAGTTTCTAAACATAAAGGGAAGGGGTTTATTTTTTTATAGAAACAAGAAAGAATGGCTGAGAAGGACAGACAGATGCTGTGACAGGAGCCAGGAATTCCTGCGTTCTCTGACTCTGATCTCTGGGGTTTTTAGCATGTGACTTGGTTCTCATTCTTTGGTGCCCTTCTCTTAAAAACAGCAATTTTAAATGTAAGTGAAAGCCACACAAGGTAAATCATTAGGTGTTGAGGAGGAATTCATTAGCAGATTCTTGGAAGGTGGCCTTATAATCAGGTTGTGGGGTGGTTGATGTAGCTCAGGGAAGAAGAACCACAAGAAAGCTACAGCTCGTAACTTGTACACTTTGCTTGCCAGGGCTGCAAGCCTCTGGGTCCGAGAAGGTCTGAGGGCTGCTAAGGCAAGAACTTGTGCAAGCACCAAGGCTCCATAAGTCTGACACAAGAATGAAGAAATATGTCACTGCTGCTGAACCTCCTTTCTTGAATCACTAAAGCTGCTGAGGACAGGAACAACCGGAGGCCGAAAATTTCCTCAGACATCCCTTGGGGTCATGCACAGTGGGGTAAAGCTGATCCCTTATGAATGCTGACCCTATTTAAATCCAGTAGGTGCTCTGGGGCAAATATTTAAACTGCAAGCAAGGGTTCTGACCACAAAGCAAACATTTAAAAAATGCACGATGACTTATGATAGACTGTGTTCCTACAACAGAGTGTGACATTGCAGCTGTGGCTCCTGGGACTGGGGAGCAACCCAACCCCAGGCTGTATGGGAAGGGTGAAGGAGGTGGAAGCTGAAAGATGCTGCTTTCAGAACTCTGGTGTAGGCAGGGAGCTGAGCTGTAACTTTTCCAGTTCCCTGAACCACTACTTGCCCTTGAGGCAATTGGTCCTGCCATGGTCTTACTCCACAGCTGCCTGCACCGTCACCTTCTCAGTGAGCTGTAAACCTCAGAACACACCTTTCTTGACACAGAAAGCTCCTTCTGGGAGTTTACTTTAAAAAGATCCTTAAGATATGTCTTATCCTTGCCTCATCTATTCTCATCTTATAGCAACTCCTTTCCTTCCCGCTCTCTCTGTCTTTCCCTTCCTACAGCTGATCCAGCTCAGAAAATGCTGAATTTCCCAATATCAGTTTTCCTTAACTTTTCTCCTTTTCTCTTCATTCTTCCCATCATATTTCAAAAAAGTTCTAACCTATTTTTGCTGATGTAAGGCATGCCCAAGTGTTTAGGAACAAAGTATCCTGTGCACCCCATCCTCACATCCCACCCGTGAAGGGTGCAACCACAGCTCCATGCCATTCCCAGAAAGGATTGCCATGTTCCAAACCACAAAAACAATTTGGCCAGGCAAGGCAGACAACCTGGCAAGGCAGACACTGTGCCTTTTCTTTGCAGGTCCCATCCAGGCTCCTTGCTTGGAGCCTGGAGTAGGCTCCCCAGCCCCTCCTGCCTTGCCTGCAGATGGCAGCTGCTGTTGTTGCAGGAGGAGATATTTCCTCTTCTCTGCCTTGCCATTAATCTCTTCTGGAAGTTGTGGCTGCTGCTGCTGCTGCTAACATTGGTGAACCCAGGAGCAACAACAGCTGTTCCTTCAATGAACCTTCCCACCATCAAAGGAGACTGGGAATCTGTTCCCAATTGTGGACTGGAAGAGGCTGTGCTCAACAACTTCACCACTCCCATATTTTTTTGCTCCCTTTTAGAAGAAGGAGGTATCAAATAACTTTCCATTTTAAACCATCAGGAAAATTACATATCCTCTGCTTCAAGCATATGACCCTGGAAATCACAGGGCAGGAGGCCTCAGGGTTGTGGCTGTCTAAATGTAAATTACTCCCTGCCTGACTCTATGGTGCTGTCACAGTTTTGGAGCTGCTGGATGTGGCACATGGCAGCACAGCACCCCAACAACCCTGCAAACAAAGACCTTCCAGAAGCCCCAGGGCACCTAAATTCCAGTTTGTGTGAAGCTGTCCTGGAGCACAGCCGGGCAAGCACAGGCACACTCTGAATAAATGAAATTTGAATTGGAAGTACTTAAATGTTTCACATTTAGGCAAATCAGGACCTTTTTTTGATGCTGGTTCCTCAGAGCACTCCTGCTAACTTCAGCTCTGCCACTGCACGTGCACTCCGCAAAGTTGTGAGTGTTAGAAAATCACAGAATGGAATCACAGAATCCTGGGATGGTTTGGATTGGAAGGGAAATTAAAGTTCTACTCATTCCAACCCCCTTGCCATGGGCAAGGACACCTTCTACTACCCCAGGCTGCTCAGATCTGACCATGAGATTAATCTCATCGGTCATGGAAATAATTCACTGTTGTTTACATCACCTTCTCTTATTTATCCATGCTAAAGCATGGTTTCCAGTTGTGGGGTTTTTTTATCTGGTTGTTTGGTTTTTTTTTTGTAGGTTGTCTCCCTGGGTGTTTTGCCTGAGCCTGAAGCACACTAAAACATATTATCCCTTCATGGAAAACAAGAGAAACAGCTCTGTTTTGGGAGTACAACAGATATGGCTGAGGTGCTGCCACAAGTCACTCTATTAACCTTTTGAGAAACATTTTTTAAGTTATTTTAGTCCTGTATTTCTGTTCAGCTGAAATATTGCATTTAGCAATGTCATAACATAATAACTACCAAAGCAATCAAATCCCTCTGTAAAAGTATCCAGGGCCTGGTCCTTGAGCTCCTTAATGTGCAGTGACACATTCTGTCCTTACAGATGGCTCCAATACTCTTCAGAAACAACACACAGGGTTTTTTTTCCCCTAAGAATAATGAGTTGAAATTTTTCTCCTGTGCTGAGGAAGTCACAACTATAACCCAAAACTTGTTTAGGCAAGCCATAGAAAAATGAGGTTTGAACTACAGACAGAATAAATAGAACATAAGTGAAATGACAGACAATGTGTTTCACTGGATTTCCCATACTACTTGTTTACTTTTTTCTCAAGTTATATGGTCTTGCTAGTTTAAATATCTGTGGAAGTGGAGCACTTATAGCTGAGATCTAACTCAAATATACTTACTGTATAATGCAGCAGAAGGCTGGAGATCTGGAGCTCTGGTTATGTTTGACAATGTATGACAGGTCACTTAGGTAAGTAACTTCAGATCTGAGCTTAAAAACACTGAATTGTTCATTTTGCTTTTTGTATTGATATTTGCAAGATGCTTTTCCTTGGCTTCAGTTTCCTAAAGAAGGTACAGAATAATGTCCCAAAGTCTCTTTCTTCTCTGCCATAATTTCCTTCCTAACCCAAATATTGTATAAGGGTTAATCTGAATGAGCTGGAATTTTTATAATTTTCTTATGCATTTTTATTCATTTTTTATGTCACCATGAGCAGTTTAGGAAGTTTGGGACATTTGAATTTTTTTGGTATGTTTGGATTTTTGCTAATGCTGACCTCAAAATCCACTTTTACCAAAGATGGATCTCTTTCCAGCACGTTTTCCTTGTCATTTTGGAAGTGCAGATGCATTTGTTAAATGAACACATGTTAATGTTGTGTGGGAGAAGGGGATCAAAACTACCATAAGACTGAAATGTGAGACTGAGGTAAGAAATCTGTTATTTTTTTATTTTTTTAATTCAGAGTTTTCAATCCCTTTGAGTCTTTCTTTTCCTTCTGTTAGAGCTTATTGACACAGATTTCTCTTTAATCATAGCTCTTCAGGCAGCATCCTGTTTCTAAAATCTACTTCAACCATTCATCATTAAAAACAGCTCAGCTGAAACATCTTTTTAGAACATATCTTTTGAATCTTCTCACTCAACAGAAGTTAGTTCTGAATTATTACTCTTTCCCCTCTGGGAAGATATTGTGGTCTGCAAAGAAAGCTGGGTTCCAGGGCATAAAAAGACTTGTCTTTGTAGTTCTGCTATTTGTAGGGCATAGTATGTGCACGTATTCAGCGTTCACCCTTTTATCCTGATATTTCCATACCATGTCAGAATCCCCCAATGTTTTTTGCTCACTGTCTCTCTCTTTTCCTTCCTTCCTTCCTTCCTTCCTTCCTTCCTTCCTTCCTTCCTTCCTTCCTTCCTTCCTTCCTTCCTTCCTTCCTTCCTTCCTTCCTTCCTTCCTTCCTTCCTTCCTTCCTTCCTTCCTTCCTTCCTTCCTTCCTTCCTTCCTTCCTTCCTTCCTTCTTTCCTTCCTCCCTTTTCCCTGTGTCTTTTGGCTTCCCTTTCCATTAATTTCTCAGTCTATCCCCATCTCTCCTTTTCCCTCTTTCTCTTGTTCTTTCTCCTTTTTTTCCTCTCTCTTTCATCCATCTATTTACATGCACAGAAAAAAAAAAAAAAAAAAAGGAGAGAAACTCAAAGCACACCCACCCCCCACCAAACCTTCCCAAATTATAGTACAACACAGCTGAAACTTGAACCTGGTTAGGGAGAATATATAAACTTTGCAAGTCTAACAAGAAACAGATTTTGAGGGCTTTGTACTTAACAAATACTAGGAAATTGAATGTAAGAAATATTTAGGAACAACATGAAGATTTCAGAAGTAATGTTAATGTGATCACATTTAAAAACTATTGTGTGATACACTATGATAAAAGTTCTGTTTATTAGGATTTAAGTTAAATATGTGTTCTAAGGCTGAGAGCACAATATCTTTACTGACTCTTCCTATATTACAGAACTTCATTACTTGATTTCAGTTGACTACCAATCATAATTTAAAAAGCATTAGGAGATTATCTACTTCCAATGTAATGAACTCAGAGCAAAATTTTATGAGACTGAAGCTATTACAGTGTGAGAACACTAACTTTTCAATATCTTTTTCAATGCAGAGCTTACGTTGCCTCATGAGCTTCACCACACATTTTTCCTTTCACAATTCTTGCAAAATTCCTCAGTTTTACCAGTAGCTCAGAAAAACAGTTCTGGTGCAGAACATTTTTCAAATAAAGGAATCAGGTGACTGGACATGCTCTGAGTGTGGAGAATTTGATACACTGGTTTCAATACCCTCATGATTTTAGGGTGGATGAGGAAGAGCTTGAGCTCTTTTACATCGTTGCCACGTCGAGAAAGAGAAGCAGAAGTAACTGCACAGTCGTTACTCTGCAGAAAGAAAGCAGAAGATAATTCTTGTCCTGTTCATGGACAGGAAAATGAGACCCTGTGAAGAGGATCAAGCCCAGCCCCTCTCACTGTCATCCATACTGGAAATCCTCACCCTGAGCAATATATCCCCAGTCACTCTTCCCATGACTGAACAAGATGATGGCAGCTGCAAAACCATCAAAGACCACAAAAATAAGGTGATATTGCAAAAAGCAAGAGAAGTTTGTCTGATTTTCAGTGTGTGCTGGGAATGGTATTTTATTCAATCAGACTAGTTCCTCCTAAGAATTTCTTTACAAACAACATCTTTCCTTTATGTCTGTATAATTTTTGATCCAATCCTGCAAGGTGCCAGCCAACAGCCAGCAGTGCTCAGCAGTCCTGAACAGGGAAGGACTCCTGTACAGAGTTCAACAGTTGGTCTGTCCATTTCAGTCTGTGCTGATTTAGCAAGGTAAGCCTGTGCTGGAGGCAATTTTAAAGCTTTTTAATCTTAAAATGCTTGATTTCTTAGACACAGGAAGAACTGCTGTTTGAAGCTGATCCAAGGAGGGGGAGGAGAGACCTGGCAGATGTCAATTTGAGCCCTGGTAAAAACAACCTCCTCCAAGCAATCTAACTCATCAAACTAACAGTTACTCAGACTGATCCTGCAGGGCCTTGTGTTTTATTTCTGTTTGGGTCTTCCTGAGATAAGGCTCTAAAAGGAAAAAGAGAAAAACCACAACAGTGAAAAGCAAAACACACATAGGCAACTGTCCACAAATTTCTGGCACAATTAAAGCTGCAGTTAAAACAAGTGATCCACTGATATTTACTGTGAGAATGGTATCCCAAAATTACTGTGAGATGTGTCTGGTGTTAAGCTGATAGACAAGACTCCACACACCCCAAAAAGCCCAGTTTTGAGATCAGTGGTTGCAGCTGCAGCAGGAACTTGAGGGCCATCAACCAACAGCGACACTTCAATAAAATCAAGTTAGTCAAAAGAAATAGAACCAACAAATGCAGCATGGTTGTGATCTGTGCTGCTGAGACGAGTACACGGCTCCCTGAAATGACTTCACCAAGATGGCTGATTTTCGTTCAGTTGGGTGGGAAACAGTCATTTCATGCTTGGTGCCATTAGAGAGTCCAGTCTTGGAAAGCATGGGGGAAAAAACAACAAACAAACAAAACCCAAACAAACCAAAACAAACAAACAAACAAACAAACAAAAACCAAACCAAAAAACACCAAAAACAAAAACAAAACTAAACACACACACACACACACACACACACACACACCCCCATCTAATGTGGCAAAACCACATGGGAATTATACCCCATAACATCCTGTCCAGAAATTTGGTGTAATGTAGAGCACAGTTGTTATCAGGTCCTTCTGCAGGGAGGGAACAAAGAATTGCATTTAAAAAACCCCCCAGTATTAAAATGTGCCTCTTTCTTCCAGATACAAGATGGGCAAGTTCATATTTTCACTTCTGATGGTAGAAGGGCTGTGGTTCTCTTAACCACATCAAGCACAAACCCTCTGGGGGTTTTCTCTAGCTGATAGCATAATCCAACCACACTTGGTCCTTCATGGAAGAGATGCCCTATAGAATTTTCAGACAGTTTTTATACTTCTAAGAGTGAGAACTAAGAGTGGCATGTGGGTCTGTTGGTATGAAATAACATTCAAATACTTGTAAAGCTATTTCATGTAAGTACTTCCACTGGCCTTTAAATGATAACTATCCAGCATGAGGCTGCAAAGATTAAAATCTGTAACTTGACTTGGCACAGGTAAGACTCGTAGTGAAATCAGATTCTGAACGTGTTTTCAGCTTCACACAAGGTTTTTCACTACCAGATTTGACATGTTCTGGAGGGAACAGACATCTGCAGTCCTCCAAAGACTCTTTTAAAATTATTATTAATTCTGGCATATTATTGAGAAATTGACCTTGTGGCTATTGAGTTATGGGTTTCCCTCAGATCTAGGTCAAAACTGGCATCAGTGTGTTTGTCTCAAACTACTCTTTGGAAGATACAGCAAAATCCATTAAATCATTAGACACTGAAAAAGGGCATGAAGAGCACAATCTGACTCAGTGGCAGAGGCAGGGAGAGGGGGACACAATGAGCTAATTCACAGGCCTCAAGTGCATGGATCCAAATTTTTTACCAAAAACATTTATGTTGTGGATTTTGAAATAAAGCATTCTCTGTTTTGCAGCATAATAAATTGGGTGGCAGAGAAATACTTGACAAACTTGACAGATCAGTTACTGCTCCTTCACAGCAACATCCATCTCATGCAGAGTTTGAATTTTTGGACAAAGAAAATACCACTGAAAGAGAAAGGGAAAGTAAATCTGACTCCACCATCCTGCTTTTAAAGCTGGCACCCCTCAGTCGCACCATTCACTGTCCCCCTCTGGTGTAAGGGGGTGGAGGAGGGAAGGAAAACCCTGTGGAAAAAGCACTTTATGGAGTGTGTTTTTCTCATGTCCTCTGCAGAAAGGCAGCACCCTTTATAACCAAAAACCTTTGAGATTGTTTGGCCCCAAGTGTCCATCCACTGGCAAAGTTGTGAAAAATAACCACAAGAGCAACAAACAAACAAACAAACAAAAACATATAGGGAAAACAAGGAAATAAAGCTACAGCATTGTGCTGCAGATGTATAGATAAAAGACCCACCACAGTGCTTGAATTTTAACTCACCTCACCTAGAAATGCACAACAGTGCTGCAATTCTTTCACACACTGGAAACAAAGCTGCTTGAGATATTACTTCTACCCACTGGCAGGGAGTGCAGTCTATTTTTGTTTTTTGATCTTATACATTAAAACAAAAGAAAACTTTCATGGCTTCTGTCTGGACAGACAGAACTGGTGCTAAGGTTAAGCTAATGCTGGAGCTCTTACAGTCCAGGAATACATTTCTTATTTGTACTTGAGCCAAGTTCATTCACTTATATTTTCACTAAAGCCACAGCCTTTTGAAGATGTTGCACTTGGACTTCCTCCCTGCCAAGTTTCTAAATTACAATGTGCTGTGTCCACAAGAAAACTGAAGAAGATTTATTAGAACAAGGTGCCAGAATGTTTCTCCCTGCCCCACATCAGTCCAGGGTAGAAGCAGCACTTGAAAAGACGCTGTCAATTCATTTTGTTACTCAAATATATAAAGATTTTTTTCCTCTCCTTTCCCAAAATAGGTTGAAAAAAAACATTGAAAATAACTTCAAAGAAAATGTTTACTGGCCTCTCAGACCTCCTAATGCACTTCCACTCCAAAAGAGCAGCTGCCTGCATCTCCTGCACTCTCTTGTTACCACAACAGGCTACAGGCAGCAGAAAGATTCATCACTGAAACACAAGCTATCATTTCTAGCTTCACTGCTGAGAGTTTTACTAACTGGGGATTGGCCAGACTGGTGAAACAAAACTAGAAAATCAAACCCAAGCTTTTTTTTTTTTTTTTTTTTTTTTTTTTTTTTTTTTTTTTTTTTTTTTCAGTTGGACTGAAGAAGAAAAATAATCCAGGATGTGAAAGCTATGAAAATGGTCCACTGTACTCCTGTTTTGGGGTTTTTTGAGAGAGAAGATGCTCATTTACCCTGTTTGTTGAAATTGCTGTGCGTAACCTCCCAGCCTTTAAGCACAAACCAATCCTTCCACTGAGTTGTTGGTCTTGGTCTCTTGGATCAAGTGACGCCTGGGTGGCAGTTCACATCCTCACGGTGCTGTATGATACAGTGTTTCTTCAGAATTCGGGGCAAGGCAGTTTTTTTCATTCCATGTCCTTGGCGTATTTTCGTTGGTAACTAAGGTTTCACAAAATTGTTAAAATATCCCAAAATACATAGACATAGCAGTTTTGTTAATATACACCATGACTGATACTAAGACATTAAAAACTGACGATAATTTGTATTTCATTGTGTGGCTTGAGACAGCATATTTCCCCTCATGTGTGATGTGGGAGATAACCCTTGTACAGCCAGCATTTCTGTGTGGAAATGCTGAATTCATCATGGAGACCACGTTTCACTAGTGATCTCTCCTTCAACAGAACACACTGCCTTTATCCTGAGCCTGATTTAAGCTCACAAATGTGACAAGCTCCACCTGGAAAGGAGAGAGTTTGACTGTAGGAACAGAGAAGGAGAAAGCACTCAGGTTTTCAAACGGGACACAGGTCAGAACAGCGTGTACTGCATGTCATACACACAGCTATTCCTGAGGGCACAGTGGCAGCACAAAGTGAAACCCTCCTGGAGAGAACACAGAGGGGCCTTTGAAAAGCTTGAATTGTTAAACATTTGTTCCTAATAACCCAAATGACTTCACCCATTTTCCTAAACACAAATTGTGATTATCCTCTTTGAGCCAGAAATGGGCTTCATGATTTAATGCAAACTGGTCATGTCCCACAGGCACAGTTGGATTTGAGAGTATGAGGATTGAGTTGCCTCTCAAAATGTCAGCAGGTAAAATAAATCTGTGCAGGAAATTTATTAACAATTGCCACTTTCTCCCTCCCTCTGGCTGCGAAGGGTTGAGTGGGGTTGTCACACTATGAGTATGTACGCTGGATGTGAATAGTTCCTTATTGCCCTATCAGCACCATGCTAATAGAAAAACTAGAAAAATCAATTTTCCTTTGAAATACTAGAACACAAGTCGGGGCAGTGTAGCAGAGGGAGATTTGTCAACAATTTCACAAAGGCCAGTTTTTCAACCTGTTTGTTTGTTTGTTTTTCTTTCTCAAGGCTGAGTTCTTCTGTCAGACTCTAAAATAGATTCCTCTCCCTTTCAGTGCTTTATTTTGGTACATTTTTATGTTCTGCTTTGATTGCTCAGACAAAGTCCACAAGATGATATCAAAACCCACTAGAAAGTAATCACCAGAGTCTTCCCTCAAGGGTGAATTTTTCTCAGCAGCATTAACACATCAAACACAACAAATGATGGAATTTCTGTTTGTTGAAGTGCAAATTGTTCGTTCACTGAAACAGGGAGAGGGAGGAGATCCAATTTCAGAATGCTTTTCCTTCAGATCCTAAACGGTGCAAAATATCAGCCAATGCTTAACTGGCAATGAATTGCTCATGAAATGGTCTTAAAGAGTTCCTTTAGGCCAGGCATCCACTGCTAGCCATATATTTGACCAGATTTACTAGATTTGGAGGCTTTCTAGAGCTCTGGGGGAGAAGAAGGCTCAGGACCACTCTGAAGGGGTGGGGGAGCCCATCAGTACTGTGCCATCAAAGGACTTGATATAACCACAGTTTTATGCCTCATCCCACCTCCTCCTTCTACCTGCCTCTTGCTCCTTCTGAATGTGTTTTTGGAGGAAATTTCCTGATGTCTACCAGTTCCAGACAAATCATCCAAAGCTCTTTCCTGGTATGAACTTCAGGATCAGCAGGGGTTGGGTTACTTTTTGGTGAGCACACAAAATAACCCTTCAAGCACCTGTCCAGACCATCGAGCAATGTACAGAGGTTATCTCAGTGAAGAAACACATGAAATACACACATAAAAACTATATGTCAAGCATTGGTTCTGGCCTGTTTGAACTGTGAGCTCTTGACCTGCCCAGATCATGGATGTGTTTAATTGCAGCTCACATCACATTCTCCAAGAGAATCCCGACAAAGAGCAAGAAGACACCTCACAAATAACAAATTATCTAACAAATTGTCTAATAAATGAAAGTTCTTGAATGATAAAGCTCTATTTTCAGGCAGCAGTGAGGAAGCAGTGGCCAGATTAGTTGTGTCCCATCTCTCAGGACTGTTTCAGGGGGGAAATTCTGAGTGGCAGACATAAGGAAGAAAAAGCTAGTGTACATCATTCACATATCCTTAATGGCACGCAGCCCCACAGGTGTCAATTAGTAGAGTATTGAGTAAAACATAATTTTTGTAATCCAACAAAATGACACTGATTTTAAGGTAACACATATTAGACAAGCAATTTTATCTTTGCCTTTACCTTTACTGTTACCATCTTATCTTTTTCTTTATATTATCTTCATCTTCTTCTTCTTCATCATCTTCAGCTTCATCTTCATCATCTTTATCATCTTTGTTCTTTGTATATTTTTTTTGTATCTAATTATATTTTTACTTAAATATCTCCCGGGAGTAAGAAAGAATGAAGAGTATTTTTATAAATATATCAGTATCTTAGTTATCCATGGGTTCCCAGCACTCTCAGGGTTGGTTTAGATGATAAGCAGAGCATCCTTCCCACCACTTGGGTCACTTTGAAAGAGTCAGTTCTGTATCTGCTGTTCATGAACATGAATTTTAGGGCCAGACTTGCTGCAGAATTCACTTCTGGTTTTAAACTTCTTCCTTTCACTCTTAGTCGTTCTCTGGTAATAAAATTCATAGATAAATATGGGCACTGAAATTCAAAAAAAATGGATCCAAATGTTGCCTGTTGATCTGGACCGAGAGATGTGCTCTGGGAGAGAGCAGGAAACTGAGCCTTGATTTTCAAAATCTTTGGAGGAAGTTTCATTATCAGATCCTTTTTCTCACCCCAATTTCAGTTCTGTCCAATATTAAAGACATGAACTTTTCTCTGGTTGGCTAAAATACTTTCTCTTTGCACCAAACCACCTCTTGCTAATGGGCAGGAAAGAATTTTCCATGACTTTTTATGCCCAAAAGTCACAAAGGAATCCTTAGTGGGATTCCACCTGGCAACCCCACTCTGACTGTGCTGCACCAGCCAAGCCATGGGATGCACAAGATTACAGATGATTTCAGCTACAGCCATGTATTTCCACTTTTCTCTTGCTCATCACGAGGTAATTTACTTCTTGCTTGCCTGTGCAATGCTTCAGCATGGCTGAAGCACCAGTCAGCTATTCGTGATAAATATAGATAATTATATATTCATCCAAATGTATTAAATATATAATCCAACTATAATATTATAGTCATATGACTTCATGCCTTCATACAGTGCACTGGAGGGAGACCTGGATAAGTTCTTCAGGTTGGAAAGGATGTAAATGAAAAGAAAATATCCATGTAAATGCATGGATCATTTACATGTGTTGTTGGAGTGCAAGCCCCCCTGGGTTCCCCAGGTGGGGAGAAGGATACAGGCGTTGAGTTGAAGCCTTAAGAGAAACTAAAATATATTAAGCCATGTAAATATGAAATAGAAGTTTAGACTTTAGTTTTAAGCAAATAGACTTTAAGCAAATAGACTTTAAGCAAAGTGCCTTAAGAATTTGCTATCTAGCACAGAGCCCAGAGCCCTAACTCCTGGTATCCTAGCTTCAGACATAACAAAAACCTCGCTCACAGCACTAGGCAGAGAAGGTGCAATTTTCATGTGAATGAGATAGAAGCCTTTGTGTTAATAAATATGCTATATGATAGATCCTTTGACGTTAACAGATATGCTATATGTGTAGGGGTTTGGGTAAGGATTGATACCAATTTTCATAGCTTCTCATAGTTTTACACACTTTCAAAGTTACGTTTAGAGTGGAGAGATATTGTTTCAGAAGTGTGTTCTTAGTTGATTGGCTAACCTATAGACAAGAATACGAATATGTGTTTGTGGTTTATGGATAAAAAGCCCCTGGTTCGGGGGCAATGGTGTCGATTCATCAATTCTTTGGTGACCAATCCATCCTCCTGCCATCTACAACAAGAGAGGATGGGGCTCTGCCAGGGAGCTGTGGCCAGGGAGCCGTTGCCAGGACTCTCTAAGGTATCCCTGCTTGGGGAGAGCTGCTGCTGTCACTTGGGGGGTGCTGCTGCTGCTGCTGCAGAGAACTCTGCTTGAAATGGGATTCTGGGCCAGGAATCTGCCTTTTCCTTGTGGCTGGAACCCCTTGTCAATCTGCCTTCCCCCTGTGGCTTTAATTCCCTGTTAACATGTTATTGTCCTTATTGTCCCCGTTAACAGAACTCTCTGTTAACCTGCTCCTACGCACCACTGGGGCTTTAAGTACTGTAACTTTTGGTAAGAGCACATGCTTGGAAATCTTGCCTTTGAGACTGATGCATTTATTTAATAAACACCTTTGTAATAACCAGAAAATGCTCTTGGCCTTTTCAGACCCTATACCCATGGATTAGCTTGACAATGTGTTATTTATGGATCCATGTAAATCCAGGTATCCAGGAACACCTCTCTCACCTTGAGATACAGGTAGAACAAGGCACAGGCCTGAAGGGTGAATGGGAACGTCTGGTTTCAATAGGTTAAGATGTTTTCTCCAAGTTGGTAAATTTCTTGCATTGTTTTGGCATATGGGAGCTCTCCAATCCCAGCTCTGTTGCAGGGTTTCTTCAGGATGATGCAACACCCTGGGAGAGGCCTGAAAACCATCCAGTTCCAGGCTCCCAGCCTTGTTCTGCTCCTTGGAAGCAGAGCTCACTCTTTCAGCATCACTGGGTTTTGCCTCACCACGTGTAGGATCAGCAGATTCATGTTTCCCTCGACTGGACTCTGGAGAGGGAGCACAAACTCCTGGCAGGTTTCCCTGTGTGGTTGTACATGAAGGTTTTATTTCCTGTTCATGTTACAATTCCAGGAGCTGGAACTCGAAAAAAAATACTCTTTTGCCATGAAGAGAACATTTGAGCAAGGCCACTCAACAAAACACTGGCCCAAACCCATATTTTTTAAGATTATAAAGCCATGGTAAAGGCACAGTTAATGCAGTATAGCTCTAGCAGCTATACAGATGTTATCATACCCGCCTTGTTTATTACATGAAAACTACAGTAAATCTGTCATGATTGCAAGAACACTAGATTTAAATTCTAGGTCCTGTAGTAATAATGTGGTTAAACGTGCTCAAGTGTAGTTTTAATCTGGCATCTACCAAATTTATTTGACAGAGCATGACTTGAGAACACTGAAATCCCTAGAAAAGTCTTATGATGATTGGACACAATTTTTAATCTCCAGAAAATGATTCAGTATCACTACAGATGATGTTTAATAAGCTAATGGAGAAGTATGGAAGAGCTGGGGGCTAAATGTGCTCTGACATGTCATGGTTCACACATAAATTTTATCTGTTGTGCTTGCAGGTTGATAGTGCTTTGCAGTTTACAAAAAATGCAGCAGCAATGAGGAATTACAAAAGAATCTTTCTTCACACCTACCTCCAGGTGTGAATCCTTCTTCTTGTGAACTTGGACATGCTACAATACCAAACTATAAAAAAAGACCCCTTCAAGTGAAAAAAAATTAAGACAAATAAGTGACAAATATGTTTGCATTCACTGCTGCTTTGATACTTTGTGTTCAGTGGAGTTTTGTCCCCTGCTGTCTGCTGTACAGGAAAGTAATCCCAGAAGCTTTGACTTACTGTCCTTAAAATCTTGGCTATGGATTTCTCCTGTGGGCCAGGTGACACAGCACATGTGAAGGTCTGAGTAATTAGCTAAGAAGTCACTGTGGTGGAGGGAATAACGACTGAGTGGCATCAACTGAGACAAAATGGTCTGTCAGCCTAGAAGCACTGACACCTGCCTTCTTTCACCTCTTCTTCAGAGGGTACTGGCAGCACTAAGTGCAGCAAGGGACATGTCTGAAATTGGATGTGAGGAGTTGCATTTAAATTAATAGGAATGATAATACATATTGAAACAGACATCAGGGTTTGTGAGTTCACTTGTAGGCCCTGCTGCAGGGCCTGTGTTTGAAGGTGGCAGTAAAGTCAATAAATGTGTGACTGCAAGAGAGGCTAAATAAAATAATTGCAAGCATTTTAGGCCGCCCCTTTAGAAGATGTTAGTGATTACCTGCAGTCCTGGGCAGCCACTGAAATAGGGAGTGGGTTTATCACAGGGCTATGTGTCATTATATTCACTCCACAGCCTGCAGTCATCCTTTGGAGGTAATAAAGGCAAGAAGGGGCTGTAGGGATGATCTGCTAGGGCTTTCTGAGGCTGTGAGAAAACCAGGTCATTGGGGACATCAAAAAGTGTCTCTTCTGAGGGATTCTGGCAATGACCTAATTAGTGGAGGAAAGTGGGAGAGAGCCTGGCACCTTGGGTCTTCCCTGATTTTCTCTGCCCTTCTCCCAGGCTGCTGCTCACACCTTTGTCCTCAAGAAGATGGGTAGGGCACTTTTGGTCAGGTTGCCATCACTCACAGTGTTACAGACTCACAGAAAGGTTTGGGTTGGAAGGGACCTTAAGGCCCATCTTGTTCCAACATCCTGCCATGGGCACCCTCTAGGCCCATCCAACTTGGCCCTGAACATCCCTTGGCATCCTTTGCCACTGTCTTGGTACCCTTTACATGGCAAAACATGAACTGTGGAGCCCAGGCAGGGTCTTTGTTGCTTGGCTGCAAATATTTGGGTGGTTTCTGTTGTTACTCTGTCATGGCAATCTCCTTTTCCCTGCTAAGATTGGGAGGGAAGGCTGGAAGTGTTGGCTACAGGTGTTTTTTGGTTTGTGGTGTTTTTGTTTGTTTGTTTGTTTGTTTGTTTTTAATTTTTTTATTCAGCCTGTAAGAACATAGCTGTTGTCAGCAAAATAGTAAACTGTATTCCTTCAAATCTGTGTCCTGCTATTTAGCTCTTTTTATTAAAAAAGGCCTTCGCTTTGTTTCCTTTTCTCTAATAAAGTTCAGGGTCAGCAGAAGTAAAATCCTAACTTTCAGAAAGTGTAGTTAGCAGCAAATTAAGTGGGTGGGAGAAAATGTTTTTTCTGAATGCTCAGGTCAGGGATTTAAAGAGACAATATCAACATGTATTAAATTAAAGACCTTGGGCCTGTCTATTTGTCTGGCCCAAGGTTGTGCAGGTGTGCTGATCTCTGTTAGTGACTCAGATTTATTCTACTCTCCTCTGAAATGCACTTAAGAAATGTAGGTGGTCTCCTATGGAAGTGGTACTAAGCTTAGATCTTAAAATAGTCACATTCTTCATTAAGGAATAAGGAATTATCAGGGACCATCTGCATCTGGAATTATTTTTCTTTCTGTGCCTTTTAATAGACTTCTGTAAATGCACACCACTTTGAAGAAATTGTAGTTTCCTGGATCAACATAACTTTCCAGAAAAGGACAAATTTAGACATGGGAGAGGAAGAGAGGAAGTTGGGAAACATATCTGCCAAAGGAGCAGCGGTACAGCTGAACATCACCAAGAGTCTGAACAATTTCAAATAAACAACAAATGTGAAAAAGATTCCTTCTTTGAATACATCAGGGTCAGTGCATCAGAGTGCTAGGGAGTTTGTGGGCTGAATACTTTATAGAGCCAGTAGAAATTCAAGAGTTGTGCTTAGATGCAAAAAAGAGAGAAGAGGGGATTTTGACACCAAGCCCCTCTTTATAGAAGATTAATTAAAAGACCTGCCTCAGATATGAAATGCTGTCAGAATTGGTGCAGCATGAACAGGTAAATCAGTGTTCACAGGAGTTGTCTGTGTTCTAGTAGGCTCAGGGATTACATTGTTGGTAGAGCCAGAGGAAGAGAAAAGTGGCTAATTCTGCTCTAGTTCTTAAAAGAATTTCAGGGGATATCCAAAAGTGGAGGTCTGATGTCTTTATTTCCTCAGTAAAAACAGAATAATGTGCATGAGATAAATTTGGCATCGAGGAAGTTTTTATGTGGTTTCTTTTTTTGTATCAGAGAAGAATGGAGCACAAATCCACTGCAGTTAACTAGCATTTCACCCAAAGAGGTCAAGTTAATACAATCTACTTGGATTAGTGCTGGGCACAAGCCAGGGACATTTGGTAATCTCACATCACAGGATTTTAGAAAAGGAACATTGAAAAATACACGGTGTCCTGCTCCAGAACATTATTGCAGCCACCTGCACTTCAGGCAGCTCCTGAAGCAAGTGTGGTGCCAGTTTTCTCTATATTTTAATATTTTTTTTAATTCCAGGAACATGTTGTTTTCTTGTGTCCGTGAACACGTTCAGCTTATGATGTATCTTGTGGTCCCAGAGCTTATTTGCATATTTGATAAGTATTTCTTGAACCTGAGAGGCAGCTAAGTTCATTTGATGCCCCCTCATATTGTTCTCAAAAAGATGATCATTCCACAACAGACATGGTAAAATGGATGTCCATCCTGTCAGCTTCCTTTTGCCTTATGCTGCTTTCTTCCAGTTTCAAGAATTTCACTGTTTAGTTACTTGTCTTGCCAACATCTGATTGGTCTTATTGCTGCTCTCTGCAAATTTTCCTTTTCTGTTATTATTGAAGACAGGACTTGGAGTACTTGGAGTTTCAAGCTGGAAATTAACATGGATTTATACAGTGTCAGAATAAGGGTTTGATTTCTACAGCATTCCTTCCCTCTAATTTTTACTTTGTAAAAAGCCCTGCAGGTACCCCTCTTACAGCATTTTTTTTCCCTATAGATTGGGTATTGTTAGTCTTAAGGTTTGCTTTTCTAAAGGTCACAGCTTACTCAGTCATGGAAGGCATGTCTCTGACACTGAAGCACTGCAGCAAATTATCCAGATTAAAATGGGTTTCATAGAAGCAAACCTTGAGTTTAATACTGCATATTTAATTAATATGCAATATTAATTTTTGCGATCATTTGTCCAGGGGAAAAGCTTAAAAACCAGCCATAGCATTTAGTTATCCCTTGGCTGTTTTCATGGTGCTATGATTAAGGCAGAGGCAACTTTTTCATAGTTCTAAAGCTAAGATGAAATCTAGCATCTGGGATCTTCGTGTAGCAAAAGGGTTTAATTCTTTTTTAATCACTTAATAAGAAATTAAAACCATCACTTCTGAACTACTCTGTTTCCACACCCCTCCATCTGAGATTGATACTGTGAATTTCAGGGTGATGAAAACGCCTGTGAGTTTAAATGTTCAGTATTTAAATACAGGTGCCTAGAATATGATTTTGGTTGTAGAAATGAAACCTGCATAAATTACCCTTTTTATTAATAAATAGTTGGTGTAAATGCTTATCAAAGACACCCCTCCGTGGCCCCTGTGCCACCACAAGAAAGAAGAAATGCTTGTGATGAAATTTATTATCTGTTGGTAAAGGCTTTTTCTCCAGCAGTGATTAGAGATGGTGAAAACTTCCAGGAGGAGCAAGTTCAGTCCTGTATCCTTGGTACTCCATAATATTCGTATGTTAGAGGCAGGATCCTTTCAGCTCTTGATACTCTCCATTTGCCATCATGAAGCACAGAGGACAGCACTTACAGCTTTGGACAACAGACAGGTAACACTTAGTTTTCCCGAATTCTCGTTTCTTCATGGGACATTTGAAGAAAAAACAACTCAACTATCTGTCCAGGCTTTGAGCAGAGTCAGACTTCCCTTTTGTCACTTTAGGATGAGAGGAAATGGACCTAATTTGCACTAGAATGTGCTACAGTAGGAAATTAGGAACAATCTCTGCATTGAAATGAAGCTTTGATGAAGCTTTAGAAGGGCCTGCCAGAGGAATTGGTGGAGTCACCATCCTCGGAAGTGTTCAAAACCCAAATCAAGAAGGTGTAGCACTAGTAATAAGGATTATTGGGCAAGGGGCTGCGTGGGGGAGTGCTGGACTTGAGGATCTTGGATGTCTTTTCCAACTTTTATTCTCAGATTCTGTGATAATAAGGTCCAATTTCCAAGATGTAGCTGGTCTCCAACATACCAGTTAAAATGTCAAAATAAGTTTTGGCTTGATTCTGGAATTTATGTTTTCTGTTTCCCCCCAACTATTGTCAATGCAACTTTTAATTGGAAGGATTTAGTTTTTCATAACTCTTGCCTTCTACTCCCAGGCTGCAGAACACACCTTGAGCTGCTGAGGGTATATGTTTGCCTGGGGTATACTGTCAGGAACTCCCTGGCAGGGTGGAGCAGCACTTTTGTTCAACCACAGCTGGAAAAGGGAGTTCCAAAGGACATGCTTTATCCTTGGCACGCCAGAGTCACAGCAAAGGAAATTGGTGGAGGTTTTTGTTTTAGAATTAAGAGTTAGACACGGTTAACAGATAAAAGGGCTTTTATTTCAGTATTTAATAAGGATTTTTATGGTGCAATATTTTGTCAAGGTGGAATATGCCAAAATACATACCCATGGTATATTGCAAATATAATTTTATAGACTTTGCAAATTAGCATATCTGACAAAGGTTATCTAATGAGAGGTTTGAATGAATGGCGTGATATTCTTTATTTTAAAGCATTCTCTTCTAGATGGGTTTAATCTTAGTTTACAGACTATGCTCTAGAGAGGGTCTTGGCTTTTTAAAATAGCATAAGGGTTTTTTTTGTTTTTAACCATGAGGATTTTAGGATGTTTGGTCTTCTGGTTTAACAGGATATTAGGACTATGTTAAGGTACCAGGTTTAAAGAATTACAACAATGTATGTTAAGAATATGAGGATACATAAAGTTATATAAAAAGGCAAAAATTCATCATGGCATCACCAGGCCCCTGGGCCAAATTTTAGGGCTGCTGCACTGTGCTTCACATGAGATGTGGAGGCACCACATTGTCATGGGCATCCCAAACTGGCTTGTAATGCTCCTCCCCTTCAAATAGAAGGGGAGAACTCCCCTTGGAGTCTTTTCCAAGGAAAACTCAGCAACTCATGGCTTTTTGGGTTTTGTGTGCATTTTTCTAGTGCATTGGTGTTCAGAACATTGATGTGAGGAGCCTTTGCAGCTCCTCCTCCCATTCCACAGTGTTTTTCAGAAAAAAGAAAAAAAAAAAAAAGAAAAAAAAAAAAAAAAAAAAAGAAAAGAAAAGAAAAGAAAAGAAAAAAAAAGAAAAAAGTTAAAGAGATCCTCAGTTTGCTGCTCTAACTGGAAATTGTAGCATCAAATTGTTTCAATAGTGGTTTCTACTGTTGTTTTAAATTAAAAACAAGCCATATTAAAGTATAAAAATTGTCTTTTCAAACTTCTGTGGACACAATTTTTCTACCCTGCCTCAGCATGCAGCTGACCCAGGGTGACTGAATGGGAGGGCATCAGGAACAGCAGTGAGAAATTCTACTTTGTAGGTTGCCAGTTACACCACGAAACGTATCAGCGTGCCGTTATCAGTAAATTCAGAATTATTTTTCAAATTCCTTTTTCTTTCTTTAACTTCTAATGTTCCCAGTTCTCAGTTTTAGCACTGCAAATGTGATAGTTATGAACATAACTATTGTGAAAAATAGAAACAAGTGGGAAATTGTCATGTAGACTTGGCAAAAGAAAGATCAACATTCACCCATTCACAAGGGGTTTTTTTTTTATAATTTAAAAGTAAATGTTTATGAAAAGGAAAAAAAAAAGGCCTTGATTCTGATTCAGATTTGCTTATTTCCATAATCCCCAGGTGGATTCTGGCCTCCCTGGAGGCTGAATTCCATCCCTGAGCTCAGGGTATAATGGGTCATATCCTGGTCTGAGCTACACCCATGCAATGACCAGCATGTGAGGTCAGTGGGACTGCAGGGGTGTCAGTGGGAGCTTCTTTTCACCCATTATCACATTCCCTTTGGACAACAGACACAGGCATAAGCTGGTGACACACAGACATCACCAAATAGCCAAACAAATATTTGATCCCCACTAAAACTGTGCTGGTTTCTGTGTTCTTTAATTTGCTGAACTTTTGACAAGATGGCTTATCAGGACACATTTCTGCTTTTGATGCATTTCCAAACTGGCCTTTAGACATTAATTACTTTTATGGTAGCTTGGAGTTGTAGGTTGCAGATGGTTACTACAAAAACAATTGGGATATGAGCAATTAAACAGATTCATCAAGTTCTGTGGCTGCCTGTGTGTACACAGCAGAACCTGCTTTTCCTTGAAGTTGTTGGTGTGATAGTCCTTAGACATGTTTCTCCAGGGACACGATTTGACAGTGATCTTTTTAAACTAGAAATACACAGTGAGAATACCTGGATTTTGCTTTTTTTTCTGTGAGCTGTACCATATGCCACCTCAGAACCCACAAAGGCAGCACTGGGGCTTTGTGGGTATGAACAGGGTCTATGTGATGCCTTTGGTCCTTTTAACTAAATATCTAAGTATGGCATTCAGATTTGCTTTATCTTTCCTGGAAGTAGATTAAAAAAAAAAAAAACAACAACAAAAAACCCCAAACAAACAAAAAACCAAACAAACAAACAAACACCAAAAAAACCAAAAAAACCAAAAAAAAAACCACAAAAAAACCCAACCCCCCCCCCCAAAAACAAAGCCAAAAGCAAAAAACAAATACAAAACCAAAACAAACACCCCCCCCCAAAAAAGCACCCACAAAACCCAAAAAAACAACAAATAAAACACACACACACACAAAAATCAAACAACAAAACACACACACAAAAAAAAAAAACCACAAAAAACCCAACCAAACAAAAAACCACAACCAACAATGTAGCCTAAAGTAAATGAGGCTGGTGAGGATTAGTTGTGGGGAGCATGCAGCTCCCTGTGGTGACCTTGTCCAGGTCTCACCAGAAAGTGATGAATCCTGAAATTGCCCTCTGCAGCACTTCTCACTGTCATTTCTGCCCAGACCACTTTGCTCTAGTGAATCTCCAGCCCAAATATGACACAGGAAATCAGAATGATCATGAGATTTCACCTTGCCATGAAATTGCTGTGGTCTGCTCCCTGTGGTTTTATGCTTCTGCTGTTTCCTCTTAAGTGACCAAAGAGTCAAAAATAATGCATTGGGAAGGATGAGGAAAGTCCTTTAATTTCTCCAAGAAGGTGAGCTGTCAAGCCAGGTTTTCCTCAGCTGGAGGAGTCCCCTCATTTCCACACCCTTGCTGATGTTCCCTTACTCTACAGAGGAAAATACAAGGCCAGCATTTCCCCTGATGCTCTGGATCCACAGCTTTGCACCCCAATGGCTGACACGCTCCTGGAAACATATTCTTGATTCTAATCCCTATTCCTTCCTCTATGTTGGCTGTAACTTAATGATTAGAGGTCCTTTCTAGAAGCTGGGGAATGAATGATTAAATTTCACTAGTTTTAAAGAAGGTGTAGGACCCCAGTCTGCTTCTTGTGTAGTGTTTAGATGGTAGTTTCTGCTTTGCTTTATAAAATAAATGAAAGTGCATACATGTTATGAGGGTCCTGAATATCTGGGTAAGTATCACGTCCCTTCAAAGTCTCCAGATTTCAGGTCCTTTACAGGTATAAGCCAGCTGCCTGCAGAGATGTAGTTCCCTCTTGCTGGGGTAAAATAAGAGTGAGAGATCCAAAAATGTGGCCACTGGCTGCAGGAAAGGCTGCAGGATCAGGCTGCAGGAAAGAAGGAATGGATCTCTATTTTATGTTCCCATGTTTTACTTCCAGCTAGGATATGACAAATTAGGATTTAAGCTAATATATATGTTAAAATGAATAGGAAACCTGGCTGTATTTCCTACCTGTGACTGTTTGGGGTGTTTTTTTCCCCTGGAGTATGCATGTTTTACTGCCAGAAGAAGTGATTTAGAGAAAATGACAAAGGATTCTGAAGGTTATTTTGAGCTTTGCTGAAAGATAAAATGCAATATTGTTACAAATTCTAACAATGTCTTTCATCAAAGTTTTGGTTAGTGTCCTCTTGGGAACTTATGCTCATGACTTCAATGGGAGTCACAGATTACATAAAGAAGAGTGGAATTTTCTCTGAGTCACTAAAAGAAAAAAAAAGGTTTAAAAGATAATATTTTTACAATTAGGCTTTTAAAACTTCTTTGTGAATTTGTTTGTACTGTGGTTCATTCCTCCCCTGAAATCCTGAAATTGAAATGCTTAATTCAATAGAAGCAGGGAGTTAGGTTGCAATCTGGGAAAATATTTCAGACTGAATCAAGATGAAAAGTTAACTTAAAAGCTTTACCAGGATTCCTCCCCAAAGATGTTTTCACATGAAGATTGCTTTTAAGTGATTTTTTTAAAGGTAGGAGGAGAATGGTTGTAGTTGATTACACAAACCCAAGGAATTTGATGTAGAACCAGGGTTCACCAGGCTGAACCAGGGTGACCCAACAGGATACTTTGCTGTGATGTGATTGCAGTTAATTTCTTTGAATACATTTAAAACAAGTTTTAATCTGGTTGTAATGGAATAAAACTCCAGGATTTAGCTGGTGGGAGGTGCCTCTTGCAGTTTTGAATTAGCTGTTCTTATTGAACCAGAGATTTTAAAGGCCAAGAAGTTCTTTTGCTACTTGATTCCATGTGCTTTGATCCCTCTCCAGGGCTGCAGTCATTTGGATAAATCTGTGTTTGTAGAGAGAGGTTTCTGAGCATCTAATACATGCCAGAGTCTCTCTCATGAAGGGACTCATAATGGTACAACCAGCAAAGGAAAAAGCTTAATTCTGGTAATTTTATTTCAGAATGCAAAGCAAATAGAGAGAAATCTGTGTAGAAGACTGCCAGCTTCATAAATTCTTGCAATTCTGCTCTGCGAAGCTGGAAATGAGAATGAAATTGTGGGTTTTATTCTTTATCGTATTCCAGTGTTGTTTATAAATTTTGTTGCTGAGTTTGCAATTTCTCCCCATTTGTATGGGGAAAAAAAAAAAAAAAAAAAAAAAAAAAAGGTGAAAATTTCCTATTTGTGCAACTTGGAAACTCAGCTTGATTCCTGAGCATCAAGCTGTTTTGATCAACCTTCATTTATTATTTCTAAAGCGTTGGGGAAGTTCAATAAGCAAAACAATCCTGTAGTTAAACATAAATTCAAAAGAATGTTTCTAATTTCAGTGGGTTTGTGCACTGGTAGTCAATAGATACCAGATTTCAAATTGATATAGAAGTGCTCATAATTTTAGTTGGCTGAAAAAAGGATCCTGACTTCTAAATTGTCTGCAATTGCCACATTGCCTGGAGGGAGACAGTGCTTTCCTTCCTGGAGATTTATGGTGTTCAAAAATTCAAGACATTTAAGTCCATGGGAGTTTTGTATGTTTAATAAGTATTGCTTCCAATCAGAGTAAATTGAGATGCAACAAAATAGTCCCTTGTGTTTTTCATGCTACAAAAAATCTGTTTCTGTTCAGAGAACTGCTCTGAGGGGTTCTCACTGACACTCCACAAGAAAGACAGGGCCTGAATCAGCAACCCAGAAATAAGTTCTATTTGGGAAACTGAAGTAAGTTTTATATGGGAAACTTCTTGAAACAAATAATTATATTTGTATTGCAAATAAACCTATTTTTCCAGAATACTCTGGCCATCCACAATATTTAACTGCTCTAGAAGCTATTTCTTGGGTAGAGATGGCTTGTCTTTTATTCCTTATGTGTTGCAATTACCTCTGCCCTTGATTTCTTTTGCTTGCTCTGACTTTCCACATCACCAAAGGAGACTGAAGGTGCCCGTGAACTCCTGTTTGGTCTTTTCTTGATGTCAGGCTGTTGTGTTATACACAGAAAATGACTTACAATCTCAGGGGGAAACTCTTGTTTGGATTTTTATTTTTGCCTAAAACTGAGAATTCTGATTTTGCATGGATTTGGAACATTTGTTCACATTTGGAGTTAACAGGGAAAATGATTTGCCTCTTTGGGACCAAAGCATGCTGTACCTTCTTAGATTGAAACCTTATAAAGTCAGGGAGTTGGAGAATGCAAAATGACAAGAAAGACAAAAAATGGCTAATTTTTTATTTTTTGGGGTTTTTTTTCACTGCTTATGACTCTGTTACAATTCTTTGCTTCAAGAGCACTTGGGTAATGTGCTATATTTAGGAATAGGAACACAGGAGTGCAGCAGCAAGAGCCTTTTGCTTGACAAGCCTTTCTCACAGCAAAGAGACACGGTGTGTTAGGCTTGCCAAGAGGCAAACGTGATGGCAGGGGTTTTAAGCTGAGCTTCCAAACTCAACTAATGCAAAGGACATGTTACAACATCTCTGCTCTGACAGCTCTTTCTGAACTCCCTGGTATAAATAGAGCCTTAATACAATAATCCCACCCCATTCCTCCACTGCTGTGGTGCATCCCCT
Organism: Phylloscopus collybita; assembly: GCA_027886175.1. NCBI lineage: Eukaryota > Metazoa > Chordata > Aves > Passeriformes > Phylloscopidae > Phylloscopus > Phylloscopus collybita. The sequence continues at coordinate 86,417 of JAJNNQ010000124.1, forward strand.
CGCACGTGTTGTCAGAGATAAGAGGGGACAAGGCTCTGGATGTGAAGCTATTTTTTTTTCTCCCTGTATGTTTTTGGTTTTTTTTTTTAAAGATGGTGTTCCCTTTGTTTGATTTTTGTAAGAGCATGACAGGGCCTCAGCGAATCTAACTTAAAAACCATTTGGCCTTGAGAGTTCACTAAAAACTTCCACTCAGCTGAACAAGAGAGGATGCAGCATTGAAGACAGAGAGCTCACCAGCCCTAGATCCTCTCTAAGGAAAACACTCTTCAGACAAAGAAAAATATGTTCTGGAAACCCGAGCTGCAACACTCTCAGGGGAGAGTGGACGATATTTCTGTGTGGCTTTTAAAACAAGACCCAATTCTTGGTAATTCTTGTGTTTTATTTGCAACACCCAGAACCTTGATCTAAAAGTAAAAAGCAAAATACATAATTAACATTGAAGGAGACACTGGCTGCAGCACAATTTAAGGATGTCTTTATTTTCAGTGCTTGCAGTTCCCTGCTGCTTTAAACTCTGCTCAACATTAATCACTTGAACTTCAGCTTTCCAGGTGAGATGTGTGCCTCAGGCTGGCTGTAATTATGAAGAAGATACCTGTTTGGACTTTCTTTTTCCAAAACCAAGAATGAATAAAACCATATTATTTTGTTCTTGTTGGAAGGAATCCTAGCAAATTTTCTCTGAGAAGTTACAGCAATTTGAGTGCTGTCAGAAAAACTCCTTTTATGATGCACATTTTTTGAAAAGCCTTTATTAATTATAAGCATTTTAAAGAGATTATTAGTACAACTCTGGAAGTGATGAAGATACTTGTCCATGCTGAACTTGCTGGGCAGGATTTCCATTGAACTTTCACCTCTAATCTCCTATGCAGTTGGATTTTGGTTAAACAGAAGGGACAATGAAGGAGAGATTCTCTCCTGTGCTTCCTTGATGTGCTTCCATGGTAGGGACTGCTGGATGTGAATGTCGATGTCAAAGTGCAAAAAGGAGCCCAGGAAGGAGGGGATGGAGGTGGAAATGTGAAAGAGCAAAAGGAAACTAGAATTTGGAAGTCAGTGGGTAATAAGGGATTAGGAAAGGAGGAGTGGGAAAGGTGACTCAACTTTTGGACAACCATGATACAGAAGAGGAGAAATGTGGATGATGAGGGTCAAAGGTATATGGAAAAAAAAAACTGAACAAAAAAATCAGACCACTGGGCATGGAGATGTGAAAGAGGGTAAGTGATAGCCACCTGTGATGAGTGCAGGTCAGGAAAAGAGAAAAGGAGATTGTGCTGAATCAAGAACTGTCAGACAAAATGGAAGCAAGGAGCAGCTGCATGTGGAAAGGGCATCTTGGCAGAGATGCTGCCAAAAGTGAAAAATTGTGATGGCAAAGAGATGGAAAGGGAGAGGATGAACTGCAGGACAAGGCAGGCTGTTCAGTGATTCAAAAAGCCTCAGAAGAATGATGGGATGTCATGTTTCAAACTTGATTTTTCCCCCCAGGTCTGAACTATACCAGAAGTTCTTGTTGGACAGTGGGGATAGATTGCTGTTATTAGTTATGCTACTGCCTTTAATCAGAGGCTCATACTGTTTCAAACTCTATCTTTGCTCATTTTTGAGCACACAACCTGGCTGATGTTATTTTACAGCAGGTTTGTATATGTGTTTGTGCAATACACAGGTGATTTGATACTACCCGAGCTCTGGTTGTGAAATACCCCTTAAGAAATTCAGTGTAATAGAACTAGAACGCCTTCTTAATCATTTTAGAAAGGAAATCAGAAAGTCTCTCGTATATCAAGAAGAAGGGTGGGGAGCTGCTGGTTTCAGTGAGGTCCTAGGAGAAGCTGGCACTGTGGCAACACACAGTCACATACTGATTATGGATGAAATCCAATCCACTTAAACTAGAATTTAAAATAAATAATAGCAGAGAAGAGAGGAAAGGAGTAATGGCAGAGAGAGGCTTGTATAAACAACTTTCCTTATAACCAATTTGTATTATTACATTTCAGCTGAACAACAGATACACTCCAGGTTTTTTTCTGGGTACAGAAACCAGACGTTTTCTAAAGCAGAACATTAATCGCACTTATTTACTCCTACAGTGACAGTGCACGTTCAAACAATGCATCTTTGTTTTCCTTTTTCAGAGATTTATTGAAGCAGACAACTGCTAGTGACTCTCAGGAGCAACTCAGGGAGACAGATTCACAGCACAAACTTGATGAGGAAACCAGTGCTCTGTTCTGGTGGTCCCTAGAAAAAGGGAATGGTTCCACAGGGGCATCACTGGTGAGGCAGGGAAAGGCAGGAGCTATGGAAGGCATAAGCAAGTAAAACTGTGTCGTTTGGCTTTTTTTCCACAAATTAAATTTGCATATTTGATTTGTGGCCCACCACGAGATTAATGCATTGTGACTTTAAATTGTTTTGTTTTCATTTGGAGGGGGTTTTTTATTTTATTTTTTCCCCTTTAATTTTGAGAAGAAAGTTGTTACACTTGTTCTCACCCATCAAAAACATTTAACAGTTTGATTTAATTTCTTATGTCTGGACTAATAATCTTGTCGTGTGTCAGTCTATCCCAAATTCTGGCCTGTGTTTTGAGTACTGAGCACTGGCAACAGCTGGGGAGGAATGAGAGGACTGGGAGCAAGGTAGGAGGAAGCACAAACAAGTTGGGATATTGCAGACAAAGTTTACTCAGGTACATGGGACTGCTTATTCAATAATTCAGCTGTTGCTGAGAATTACCCATTTTTTCCTGAGTTTTGTCTCTGGGGTCAGGAATCTTTTCTGTCCCCTCCCTTGCTTTCCCCCATGTTATGGAAGAAATGGGTGTAGGTCTTCTTTTAATGTCTTTTAGTCTGCTGAGCACCAGATCAAGGACACAGCTACAAGTGATTTTTCAGGCCAGTTTTTCAGATACGGATGGCTTTGGCGACATGGGTGATGAAAAATTCCCAGAGAAAGATATCTATCATCAGCATAAGAAATATGCAGGGGGAGGATTAGGTAAAGTGGCCAGATGAGACCCATCTCCATGGCAATATGTGGTATTTTATGCTTGTGCATGTGCAGTATTATCAGCTTTTATCTGTAACCTACAAAGGCAATTTCTTCATATTTAAGAAGAAAAAAGAAAATCACAATATGAATTAATCTGGGATGAGTTTGTTGAGTGACTGAACAACAGTGCTGTTTTCTTTGGTATTCCAGTTGAAAATCTTGCTCTGGGGCTGTAGAAGCTGCACTGGGGTGAATGCTGGTGGAAATCCAGCACCCAGAGTCAGCTTGGTGGGTGGCAGGAGTGAGATGTCAGAACCCGACCAGGGGAAGCTGTAGGCATTTGTTGTGCAAATAGATTTGGCTTCAGCTGGGCAAGCACTGGGTTTGGCTTCCCCAGGTAATTCCCAGGATGAGATGTCTTTAGGGAACAGCAAACTCCACTTTCTTCCCTTTCTAGGAAAGGTGCTATTATCTCATGGCAGGAGCTGTGCTGAGCACCTCCCATGGAGCTGACTCCAGAAAAAGCCATAAAATGACTATGTGTCAGATCAGACAGTGATGAACTGCACCTCTTCAAAGAGCCAGGAGGAAGGTTGCCTTCCCTCTGTTGACATCAGAAGAAAATCCATAACCCACAGGATATTTAAAAGTAGGTTTTCTGTTTTTCAAAGGAGGATATTACTGCTAATACAATAATTGCCTCTGGCTAGTTTCCTTTGAATTCCTTTGTAATTTTTTTTTTTCAGTCAGACAAGTTAATTATTTCAGCATTTAAATCATGGAGTGGTAACAATCTCTCAATGTAAGCCTTTACTGTAACATACTGATGAATAAATGTGAACTTTTTCCTCTTTCCTCCCTGATAAAACCTCTCTGTTTGCTACAGGTTTCCATCAGATAAATAGCTTGTTTAGAAATCTCACCATCTCTTTGATTATCTGCAGCAAGATTATGGTTTCACATATTCCTCAACCATAAAACCAGCTTGAGTTGCATTTTGGAGGCTCTACAATAATATACAAAATGCTAGAAGGAACACTAGTGTCCTTAAAGCAACTTTGCACCACCAAAATCCTACAATAATAAATCTAAACAATGCATTATAAAAGAGGCCTTGTTCAGGGTGTCTTTGGTACTCAACATTAGTCTTAATGTGCATTACCTGAAAAGCATAAGAAGAAAAGTTTGGCATTCAGGCAACTTTCTGTAGAAAGCAAAATATGAATAACTAAATTAAAATATTTTAAATACTTTAATTTTGAATTTTCTCTTTTTAAAAAAAAGGGAAATAAAATAATTTTTATTTGCCACATTATTCAGTAAAACTGTGTCTGTCTGTCTACAGAGAGAATTTGAAATTAATTCACTTTTCACACAGAACGTGTGAAAGTCAAAGTCTAGTGTTAACAATGAATTTTGTATGTTTAAATTCTTCTGAGCATTGGTGAAATGAGTGACAGAGCCTACTGGTAGAACTGCAACTCTGGAAAGATTTGGCTTTATTTTTCCTTGAATCACATGCAGAGAGGAGTTATTTTTACTCCCTCCCATGTTAGTCCCAATAAACTTTAAGAGCTTCCTGTTCTGATACTGTGAACTGTTTGGACTTAGGTCTGGGTAATGTTTATCTGGTTTAGGGCTTTGTCTGGGGCTCAGAGCTTTTTCTGTTGGCTCTTAAATGCTACATCTCGGGTCCTATTGCATGTATTGAATTCAAAGGTATTCCCTGGGCCTCAGGAGCCTGACAGTGAAAATTTTAGTCATTCTGCCAGTAATGAGGAATTGTATAGTCAACTTATATTGCTAATGTTTGTGGTCCCCACTTTGTTCATGGGAATGCCTCTTTTATCTCAGCTGAGTGCCACCCAAAAGCTCCCCAGCTTTAATTTGGTTTGGTAGCTTGGCACAAGTGGTGCTTGAAGTGAAAAGATCCTGAGAAAGTTTCTAAACATTTTATATCCAAACAGAATTTTATGTTTAACTGGAAAGGGAGAGGGCTAGATTCTGGTCCTCCTCTAAGGAATTATACACTCTGCTCTGCTGTATTTGGATTAAACAGGCACAGTTCTATGACATCCTGGTATCCATGCTGTTTGCATAATTCTGCATTTATTTCTGCATTTATTTTTAAGGTATTTTTCATCTGATTATAAAGACTGATGCAGAGATAATGTGCAATATTTCTGGTTTCACTCTCAGCTGGCACAGCCCTCCTCAGTGCATCCCAATGGGAAAAATGCTCAGCTGGAAGCAGCATAGACTTTGGGAACACCTGATTTTTTGTGGTGGTAGGTGAGCCCAGAGAACACCCAGTCAGAGGGAGCTCATTGGGGTTGGACACAGAAGAATTCCTGAGCCCTGAAAAGCTTGGAATGCTCCTGCTGCAAACCAGAACTTTTGATGGCTGGGTGCTTTTTTTTACTGAAAAAAGGAATGATTGTCTGTGGGGCTGGAGGATTCATGGGATCCATGGAATCTGAGGATCCAGTTTGGATCCAAAAGTTCTCCTAAAAAAACCCTTTTGTAGGTCCAGCCATAAATATTTTCACAGGATTGTAGGTGTTTATTATAAATTCACTATGTCTAACTGATTCTTCTGGAGATTTCACAGTTGTTTGTGGGATTTTATCTTCCCTGTTTTGTAACGTCTGACAGCAATTTTTACATCTAATTGTTCTGTGTTTATTATTATAACCACTGTGCACGGAGAGGTCAAACACTCTCAAATCCACATCCAATTCTTCCTCTTGATCTATGCATGAATATCTTCCTTAAGTCATTAGGATGGAACCTGAAGCCTCTCATGACACCAATTCTGCAGGAGCCATTTGCATTTGTGATTTTATAGACACACGTTTAAGAGAAAGAATTTATTTTTTTATACATGTGTATTTTGGTTCTTGATACAGTCATGACTACTCCCCGCCTCAATCAATAATGAACACACACAGCAAATCAGGAATTTATTTAATGATTTTTTTAAACCCTTTGATTAGCTCAGCACAGCCTTTCAAGTACAGTTTATGCCTTGTGGTGGATGGAATGGTATAAGGGATAAATTTCAATATTTTTGTCCTAAAGGTAGCATGATCATCAAAATTATTGGCCCCAAACTGGCACCTCTGCAGCAGGAACTTCTGGATGGTTATTTGCAGAAGGACAAAAGTCAGTGATGGGTGAAGGAACCTCCTATTCCACAAATATCAGTAAAATTACCCAATGTCTCATAGGACTGAGCTTCACCCTTCTGGTCACTCTGACTTGCAGGATTCCTGTCCTATGTGTTTAAAGTAATTTTAGGTTTGCCAAGGGGAATACCTCACAGCTGAGGTTGAGGTGTTAAGGGCCCAGCAGTCTCCTTACTGCAAAACATTTTTGTTTTAAAATCCATGAAAAGGACAGAATGTGTACTCAGTTATTTCAAAAAACTATAGGAAAAATGATGAGGGTTTTCTTGGTTTTTTAATTTAGTTTGGCTTGTTTTGGATTTTTTTTTTGATGGTTGTTGTTTTGTTGTTGCCAGTTGTTGTTGTTTGGTTGGGGTTTTTTTCCAAAATTGTACACTGGAGTGCAGTTAGTGTAAGAAATGATACTAAAGCTCATCCAAAATGATTCTGGAGGGGCTTAGTGCAGGCAGAGCATGCTGGTTCACCTGGAGCCACCCCACAGAACAGCACAGCAGGACCTTTTCTCAAGCAGGTTCAAATCTCTCACCTGAACACTGATGCTAGAAGGGTGGAAAGGTCAGGGAGGAGGTGGGTTAGAGCTCCAGCTGCTGCCTTTTGCTGTGTGTGGATGTCAACAGGGACCCACAGAGCAGCTGGGACACCAGAGACAGGTTTTGATCCCTGTCAAAAATAAATAAATACAAAATGAGTTTACTAAGCTTTAGTATAGGAAGATGCTGGTGGCACCTTACACACACCTCTTTGGGAACCTGATCAGCTGAGAGCAGCTCAGGGTCCAGCCCTGATTCCCTGCTGGAGCTGCCTGGAGGTCACCATTCCCACTCCCACATCAGGAAATACCTCTGTGAAAATGTTGCTGCAGACAAGACACGGATTTGCAGTGTAAATGTTATTTCGGGCAGATACCCTAATTACCATTGATGGGCTTAGCCCCATCAATCCCTCTAATTCCTCCTAAAACTGCTCCTGCTCTTGATCTCCATGGCATCTCATGACAGTCAGTACCACAAATATAACACTGTGTGACAAAACCAGAACAGAAAAAAGTCTTGTCCTTGTGTTTGGGACATCTTTTTTAGCTCTTCTGAGAAGCTTTACATTTTTTTTCCTGATAAATTCACTTGGTGACCTCTCTTACTTCTTAGATTTGTGACATGTCCCTCAGCAAACACTTCTTTCTCAGGGATTTTAAAGCTAAAAAATTACGGCAAATCATCAGATACTCATCATTAAATGCCACAGTCTGCTGGTGAACACAGCAGTGCTGGGTCAACAGTTGTGGATTCAAAGATCTTAGAGGTCTTTTCCAATCTTAACAGTTACACAATATTATGACATTAGCATTAATTGCTAGATTAGAAGTTCATATAGATGGTTTCTAGTTTTAATAAGGCTTTTTGCATGATAATTGTTTCTGCAAGGAGCCCTCCATGAAGTTGTCAGTTTAAGTAACATTAAGAGGACCTAAGAACCCACTTTGAAAGAATCAGATTTGAGCTACCCCAGAATTCATTCTGTAGCTTATAAACATTTTGTCTTGCTGTCCAGCTTTTTCTTCTACTGGAAGTTTACTAAAAATAATAAGACATGCCAAGCTCTCTCATTACAAAGTCAGTCATAAAATGTTTTATGCCCATCACTGTCACTCCCAAATAATTCAGCAAAATGGGAAAGGAAAATACTTTTTTGGGGGAATTTCACTTTTTAATACTTTGGAGACACTCCTTTTCCAAAAAGAAATTAAACTGGACTAATGGCTATAACTGTAGCTTGTGAAAAGGTGAGAATACCCACTGTGAGACTGCATTTCTTGTCAAACAAGAAAGAATCAAAACATGAGGAGATGCAAAGAAATGTAAAAGTTCCAGCCAGGCTTTCCTGTCTAGGCTGGGTTTTAGCTGCATAGACCCCTTCTTGGACAACAGCCTGTGCTTAGGTAAAGCAAATCATCATGATGGGCAGAGAAAATGGGAATTTTCTGTAACAACATCTTATGTTCAAACTTACGGGCACTTGTGCCACAGGAGAGCTGCCTGAAAAACAACTCCAATTCATATTTAACAAGAGATGGTACCTGGAAATAGTCCAGTTCTTTCCTTGCTATCTACTCACTAGGAGGAGAGTAGAGTTTCCTTTATTTTTTTTCCCCTGTACTAGAAAAAGAAATTAAAAATATTCCAGTATTTTCCTTGCGATCTTAAAAATGAATAAATAAATTTGCATGCAAACTTCAAGAAGCCCATGCTTACTTGTCTTTTTTACAAACTGCTTGAATAAAACCATTTTTGAGTCTTCAGGGAGTAAAAATTCCACAGCTGTGTGTAGGTAGAGACAAGGAGAACCTGAGATCAATGCACCAAGCAGCAGAACTGCTGCAGAAAGAACTTTATCACTGCCTAAATCAGTTCAGGCCAGTTACTCAGTGAATAGATATTTCTAGGTAAAGATTGGTTTTTGTAATAATTTAAGGGGAGGATTTCTTTAATGAAGAAAATGAGAAATGCCATAATTTGGTGTTAAAACTTCCTTCATTTCCCTGGGGTCCAAGGAATATTTCTTTTCTGCCATTCCCTTCGACAATTTTTCCTTAGGCTGATGTTGCATAACTACATCATCAGTCTCACAAACTTAAAATTTTGTTTGTTTTTGTTGGTATTGGTTTTTTTTTAATAGCATTAACATACTTTAGGTTTGAAAATACACTGTGTTTTTTAGAAAAACAGGAAGTATTTAAAAAGTAAAACAAACAGAAGAATCCAAACGTTATTATTTTCCTGATACATGGGGTTTTAACACTTATTGTTATGTTGTTTTGGAGAAAAAAAATTTAAGTTTTCTGCCATGAGCAGGCAGGCAGTGAACTGGGAGCTGGAATATCTGCCCTCTGCTTGCCCTGATTCTGGTTCCAGTTTCATTAAAGTTGTTCCCATTCCTGCTGTGCACAAAAATGTCCCCCTCCAAGAGCTCAGGACCTCTCCTGTGCTGCTCCCTTTTGGAATTTTAAATTCCAAAAGATTTAAGAGCAGGCCCAGGAGTAGCTGCATTGTTCAATATCTGAGCCTTGCATGTCACTGACTTTCTAATGTAGGGTCGCTTTTGGATTTTCTTTGTGGAACATTTCTGGGCAGGACTTGGACTGGGAGGCCTGAATATGCAAAATCCCAACTGAAAAGGTGATGGCTGAATTAATGCCAAAGACATAAGCAAAGAGTGATAGGAAACATGAGCAGGGCTTCATGCGTGGACCTCGCCACTACCCCCAAGAAATGAGCTCAAGCTGTGGATTTGATATGGATTCGTATTTCAGCCCTGCAATAGTCCAAAGGTCTTCAGCTCCAGGGATCCGATTTGTGCTCTATCAAAGGCAGAAGTCAACTGAAAAACGTTTGATCTGGGCTAAAGTTTAAATCTAAACAGTCACAGAGTAGAATGGGGCTTGAATTAGGAGTTGTGGCTGGAGGCAGTGTTCACCACAAATTCACTTGCAGTCCAACACACACACAAAAAAAGTGAGACACAGCTGAGAAAGAAGATGCAGCTAAATGGGAAACAGATTTGCAGTTAGCACAAATGAAATTAAAGGGATATGGGTGCAAGCCAGCCAGTGTATTCTGTTGTGAGACAAAATGTTTGATTTCCCATTTGTGATAACACTGAGGAGCTGAATAGGGCTGTGGTATGAATCAATCACGCAGCACAGATTGCCAAGAGCTGGCAACACAGGAAACCTCCCCACTCCAGGCTGCTTGCCTAAAAACCTCCTATCCCTCTGCCTTGACATTGCAACAGCCCTCTTGAAGACTGTCAGATAGGCCTTAAAAAAAGAGAGTCTGAAAGAAAAATACTGGGATTTTTTCATTTTCTTGTATTTAGGATGCCAGCCACAACACGTGGGCAATTTGCAATAAGAGCTGTGCATCTGATTTAGCCGTGGGTGCCTTGAAGTATCAGATTATGAAGGGCAGAAGTAGAAATATTTGTCCTAAATATAAACACAGTTGGACTTCTAAACTGAGAATTTTTAAGTGGTAGAGGTTTACCTGCCCCTCATTAAGGAGATAAATAGCTTTCAAGCCATAACTAAGAACAAAGGGTGGTATTTACTCCATTTTCTTACTCCTGTTTTCTACCCCTCCCTCCATGTTACTCTTACAACTTTTTAAATTACTTTTTCTGAACTGGTGATTAGACCAACTGGATTCAATGCTTAAACTGTACAGGGTTAAATGTATATCTTCCCTTACATTTCTGAACTTTCTTCCATAAAAATCTTGAGGAAGATGATCTCTAATTTCACTTCCTCAGCATGAAAAGCAAAACATCTGGTTGTCTTAGTTTCCCACCCCAGCAGCTGACTTTCAAGACAGCAAGTAAGCAATGACACGCTTGAGATTAAAATACAGAAATTTGCTATGTTGGCATGGGAGAGCAGCAGTGCAATGGGGGAAAAGCACCAAGTTTCTATCACACTCATAATTACAGAGCACAGATAACAGCGTGCAGTTAACACTTTAATATATCCTGGCCCCTGCTCTGTTTTTTCTGGCCATTGTCAATGGGAAGAGGATGGAAGCAGCTGGTTGGGGATTCCCCTGCAGTGAACAGAGCCCAGCTGCTGCTTGGGGGTTTTTGTGTCCTCCCTTCTTCACACACACAGACCCCGGACACCTGCCCGGGGCAGTGTGGATGGTCAGGATGGAGTCACCAGGAGGGCATTTCAGCAGGAATTTGGTCTGAACACTCTGGAAATGAGCCTTTCAGTGTTCACAGAGCCACAAAGAACAGGGAGCTTGGGAAGGAGGGCCTCTGTGCTTCCATATCTTAGCCAATATCTGGGCCTAGTAGAGGATATCACTCTAAATTTTCCCCCCCTTCCTTTTTGGTTGAAAGATGGACCTGATGGTCTTGGAGGTCTTAATAATTCTATAATTATTTTCTAGTACCTGTTCCACTCACTTGCACAGTGAAATTGAGCATTTTTTCCCTTTTATTATTAATTTTCCATGTTCTATTCAATGGCCAATACTATTATGATGAGAGATATAAGGGGATAATCTTCCTATTTCAAGTTATTTATTCAGCTCAGCCAGGACAACCCATGCTTCACCTGTGTTCAAAATCTTTCAGACAGAAATTAGTTTGTGATGGAAGAGTGGTACAGCTGTTCCATTTTTTTTTTTTTTTTTGGTGCAATGACTGTTAATTTTAAAAATATTGAGCTGTGATCCTCTCAGTAATCTCCTCTGAGCTATTCCTCACTGACTAAGGTCTTGAAATGCACTTAAGGTAAGATTCTGCTACACCTATTTCTCCACAGAAAGCCTGGCAGCTGCAGGACCTTACACCGTGGCTCTGTGGGAATGCCAGTCCTCTGTAGAGGGCTGGAAAACTCAGAGAATCAGATTTTTCAGGTAGGAAGTGACCTCTAGGCCAGCTTCCTGCCCAGAGCAGGGCCAGCTCCAAGGCTGTACCAGCTTTCTCCAGAATTTTGGCAAGACAGGTTGCGAAAACCTCCAAGGCTGGAGGTAACATGGATGCCTCAGAGGGCCTGAGGCCTGAGGCCTGAGGTTCCAGTGTGGGGCTGCACCCACAGGGAAGGGACTTCTTATCTTAGCCCCTGGGGAAGGGGCTGAAGCCCCAGGAGAGGCTGAGGGAGCTGGGAAAGGGCTCAGCCTGGAGAAAGGGGGCTCAGGAGGGACCTTGTGGCTCTGCACAGCTCCCTGACAGGAGGGGACAGCCGGGGGGGTCGGGCTCTGCTCCCAGGGAACAGGGACAGGAGGAGAGGGAACGGCCTCGGGCTGGGCCAGGGGAGGCTCAGGTTGGACAGCAGCAGGAATTTCCCCGTGGAAAGGGTGGTCAGGCCTTGCAATTGCCCAGGGAGGTTTGGAGTTCCCATCCCTGGAGGTGTCCAAGGAAGGGCTGGAGGTGGCATTCAGTGCACTGGGCTGGGGACAAGGTGGGGGTTGGGCACAGCCTGGACCCTCAGGATCAGAATCAGTAATTCTGATCTCATAGCTTCCCAGAAAGTCCTTCTGGTCCCTTTTGGAGATGGGTGCAATATTTGCACTCATGTGGGGCCTCTCTCAATTTCCAAGAGATTTCAAACACAATAGAGAGCAACCTTATGAGGGCATTGACTTGGTTGAATGTGCTATTACCCATCCTTTCTCCAGCTACCCCCTCCACCAGTGAAGGGATAACACAGGAATTAATATGGGGAGGGGTTGGTCTTTGTGTTCCACAATACAGTCAAAGAGCATGCACTTATCTTTCACAAAACTCTGTATTTCAAAAGTGTTGAGTGGCATCAGGAATAAATTTGTCTACTCCGCTCTGGTTTATTTCCTTATCTTGCTTATATGCGTGATAATTCAGTCACTCTGGAATTCTACAGGCTCTATGAAATGCCAAGCCAGTAATTTATTCATTGTTTTGCTCTTCCTCCTTTCCCACATGAATGGTTTCCTAATTATAAAAATGCGACTTGAAGGCTTGTCTGGTTTTGCACAAATTTCTGCAGGTTCTTACCACCACAGTTGATGGTATTAGCCATGACAATAAGATTATTACTAATGATTTGGTAGCTTTAACACTATGCATCCTCCTGGATTTGCTGGTACACACCAGACACCACTTTTGTACTGCATAACTAACCTAGAATTTGGGGGGGGGGGGGGGGGGAGGGGGGGGGATCTATTTTAAACTCAAATATTTTTCTCTTTATTTGTGTTATTTCCTCTGCTTTGATCGAAACCAGAAGCCACCATCAGTCTGAAAGGGAAACTGCGATTACCTATGCTAATTTGTAGCCGAATTGGAAAAGTTTTGGGTTTTTCTTCTCATTCCACTGTTTTCAATGTTCAGGGTGGTTTTGGTGACATAAATATTTCTTCTCTTCAGTCACATACAAATGCTTGATTTATGCAGCTATGCAGTGGGTTTAACATAATGATGGAATTGTAATAAATCCACAGAACAATTTTTTGTCATTGCTGTCACATTACCTCTAGCCTTCTTATCCAGAATAAAAATAGCCTAATCATGTAAGAAAAGTTGATCTCTGAATTTTTTTTTTGCTAACCCAGAAAATAAAAGCTATGGATTTACTATATCCTCGCAGGCTAAAACTCTTTGAATTCATGAGTGTTTTGGCTGAGTTTGCCTAGGCAACAAAACTTTCAGTACTGACCTAAGCCAGCCTTTCCCTCCCATTGTGATTTGCCTATCCCTAATGATAATGTGAGTAGACAGTCTAGGACAAAACAGGTTTGAATCCTCTTAAGCTGTAAAAAGAAAGGAACCCAGGGATGTCTGGGCTGGTTTCTTCATCAGAGACAGAAGGTACACACCCATCATACAGCAAACATCTGGACAGCATCAAGCTATCCGGGTGGAGGGGGCAAAAGTCTCTGCTGAAGTCTTTCATGAAAGATTAAATCTTTGCCTGTTTTTTTCAAATACAGTTGTTCAAAGGTGCCTTAATTTCATGTTTCCAATTAGTCTGAAAACTTAAGTTACCCATTTTTAGACATGGCTATAAAACACAGATTTCGTTTGGCAACAACATGAAGAAGAGGTTTCAATATTTCATTTTCACTTTGAGGAGGAAGAAATTCTAATCTTGAATATCATGTTGTAGAAAAGCAGTTCTGCAACAAAGTCATGCCACTATCATGATGGCTTTAGAGATGGCAAAAACAGAGGTAGAAAGAAATGGAACAATTTGATTTCTGTGAATGAAGAGGGTTTGACCATCATTCTGCTGTCCTCAGAATTACGCTTTCTCACATTTCTGCTGCTCCATGATGGTCGGTTCTGTGATGTTACAGGTGTGGTTTCTCCTGGGGTGGTTTTATTTGGAATGATTTGGGGTAGGAGATGGTTGTGTAGGAGAAGGGTGGAGCAGGGGAAGAGAGTGAGATGGGAGTGACACCCAAGGCACATCCTGGGCTGCTCAATTACTGTCCCCTCCAAGGACATTCCAGGGACTTATCCCAGCCATCCTTACACAGTCTGGCCTTCCACTGATGGTGAATGTCATTGGCAATATGAGCAATGAGGCAAAATAAACCATCTGCTCAGGTTTAGTCTGACGACACCTCATGATCTTGGTTTTTGACCCAAAGGTGTTTCTGTGCCCTGTGCACTATAGGATGCCTTCCACCAATTCCTCAAATTTTCTCAAGTAGTTTCAGTGCTCCTGCTTCCTGCTGTGTGTAAGCCCTGACTATCAAAGCATTTCCTAGCTGTGAGGAGGCATTGCAGCTCCTCCAGGAGGACCTGGACACAAGAGAACAAGAGAGAAGCCTGGCCATTCTTCCCCGGTGACCTTGGGTTCAGATGTTTAATCTTGGTGAGTTTCCTCTCTCCCCCATGGCCCTGAAAAAGGGGGATAATAATAGCTGCCCGTATCATCAGGGGGGTGTGAGGATTAATGAGTTAATGCCTGTAGGACTCTGTGGCACTCTGCTGACAAGGAGTTGCCTGAGTGCTGTGACAGAGTACAGGAGCTTGCAGGGCAGGAGTTGTTCACTCCACAGTGTTGATTAGGGGGGAAAAACCAACCCGGGCAGAGCAGACAACAGCCATAAAAGCTAAAGGAGCTGCAGAGGCTGGGCTGCAGGGCTCAGCAAGGCTAGGAAACAGCTTGCTCGTTTTTCTGACCCACTAGATGAAGAGGTTTGTGTTAAAAATGTCATCCCATACTGAAGGAGGAGGCCTTTGGCATACCAGTATGGCATCCTGCATGGGATAGGAGCAATTCAAGACAGATCATCCACGGCAGTGCAAAAGGGTGGGAGGAAGGGCGATGGAGTAGCAGAAGACAAGGAAACCAGAACCACATTCTCAAAGAAGTTAGTAGCAACAAAAGCCCCCCAAGGCTTGTGCCTGTGTGTGCCCAGCCAGTCATAAGTGATGGCAGAGGTGGGGATTTTGAATGCTGAGAAGGTACCAGAGTCAGTTTAGGTTCTGTATTAGAGGCTGTGATTCCTACAGTCACAACCACGTATCTTCCGTTGATCCACTCTGCTTCCCTTTATCTCTTTTGACAATTAACATGCTTTTGCTTGAGGTTTTTTTTTTTCTTCTTTCTTACTTTCTCCCCAGTAACAGATCCTAAAGGGAAAACAGTAACTTAATCCATCAGCAATCAGTGACACGGAATAACAGCTTAAATTTTATGACAAATTATTTCTATGAAAAATCTCATCTGTGAGAGCATTTGGTGTGAATTTCAGCTTTTGCAAAAGGTTTTTGTTGCTCAGTTCTTGCAGTTACTGACACATTATTGTATCTGTGTAAGCATGGTCAGGACTTGAAGTTCTGAGTGATCTAAAGGGGAACCTCTCAAATGTCAGCTTAATGAGGGTTCAGATCTAGAGCCAGGCAGAGGGGTTTGCAAATTTTTATGCTGAAAAAACCCCTCAGAATAAGCTGGCAGTGTGTGCTGGCACCCCAAACCCCTGTGCTGGGCTGAGCCCCAGCGTGGGCAGCAGGGGAGGGGGGATTCTGCCCCTCTGCCCCCCCAGCTGAGACCCCACCTGCAGAGCTGCCCCAGCCCTGGGCCCAGCACAGCAAGGAGCTGCAGCTGCTGCAGCCAGGCCAGAGGAGGCTCCAGGATGAGCAGAGGGATGGAGCAGCTCTGCTGGGAGCAAAGGCTGCCAGAGCTGGGATTGTTCAGCCTGCACAGGAGAAGCTGGGGGGTGACCTCAGTGTGGCCTTGCAGTGCCTGAAGGAGCTGCAGGAAAGATGGAGAGAGACAATTGTCAAGGGCTGGAGGGACAGGACACAGGGAATGGCTTCCCAGTGCCAGAGAGCAGGGATGGATGGGATCTTGGGCAGGAATTGTTCCCTGGGAGGGTGAGCAGGCCCTGGCACAGGGTGCCCAGAGAAGCTGCGGCTGCCCCTGGATCCCTGGCAGTGTCCAAGGCCAGGCTGGACATTGGGGCTTGGAGCAGCCTGGGACAGTGGAAGGTGTCCCTGCCCATGGCAGGAGAGTTTGAAAAAGCTGAGCTTTAAGATTCCTTCCAGCCCAACCCATTTCATGATTCTTCAATTCCATTAGATTGTCATTACTAGCTCCTTCAGGTGTGACCTTCCTGGTCCTTGATAATGTTCTCTGTAGATGCTCAGTACTGCTTTTACTATTGCTTTTACTATCCCTAGTAAAATGCAGCCTGACTGAGGGAGGACTTCAAGGTATTTTACAAAAAAAAAGAGAAACAAAACCAAAAAACCCCCCAAAATCCCCAAACAAAAAACCACCACCACCACCAAAACAAAATCCCCAACAAACAAGCAAACAAGAACAAGTTTTAGCATTCAGCTAAAACTAAAATTGCAACAACAGATAACAATTACTACCCACACTCTCTAGAACCTACAAAGATTTTGATCAGAGGCTGATGAATTTCAGGGAAGCTCTCAGTGCTTTCCTTGTGTTCTTGGTTTTGAACAGCAATATCATTGTAGAAATGTTTCTGCCTCGAGGCAGGGATTGACTACGTCCATCCTGTTGTGATAATAAATCTTGTGACTGCATGTGGGGCAAGTATTTCTATTTCACTCAGAAATTCTGGTGAGCAAACAAGCTCATTTTATTCTGGAAAGAAGGCAGAGCAAACCTGATTTCTTGTAGAAATGCCGAATCTCAGGTGAGTCTCCCACTTTTCATACCTGAGACTTTATGTCACAACCAAAATCTTTCACAAATGAAAAGAATTTGTGCAAAGGATACACATCTTCATGGTATGTACTACCACCAAATGTAAATGCCCATTTTTGCAACTTTCTCCATCTACTTTACAGCCCTGCAATTCAGATCTCCTGAGACATTTATAAATTGCTTCTATCTCTAAAAAAAAGGAACCATATGCATTTCAGCATTGCTGGTTTTATTCTGGAGACTTCATCGTGCAAATAACTCATCAACAGTTGGGTTCCTTCCTGTGTAAAATGTGATGAGAAGTAATTAATTTTTATGCCAGAGTCTTCCTTTACTCACATCACAATTTTACACAAGTTTTGAAAATAATTTGTTTTGCCGAAGCAGTACGGGAACTTAAATATAACATATAGACTAAAGTGCAGCATTCTACCTTCATAGAATTAAGGGTGGAAAAGACATTTAAGGTCATCAAACCAAACCATACACTCCAAGAGTTGCAGGGGAAGATGTCACAAAGCTACAGCTTATTTGGTGGGAATCATTACTCTGTCCTTATAGAGAAATATATGCTCAGGAGGATCCATCCTAATTCACAATGCACCACACAGGTGTATGGGGAAAAAAAAGGCAACAGAAGATATCCTATCTGCAACCCTCTGCAGGGTCTCGACATGACCGTCCCAAAGTCCAAATGTTTTGTGGCAGGAAAAAGCCCCTCTTGTTTCTGTGGGAGGTGGTCGTGGGGAGTCTCACTTTTGGGGCACTACAACCCCAAATGCAGAGTGGGTGCTGGGAGATGGGGCTATCAGTAAGGTGGGGTATGAAAGGAAGGAGAAGAGTTGTGCCTGGGGAGGAGAGTGGCACCCCTGGTGTGACATGGGACACACTGACCCAGCCAGAAGCAAGGTCTGGAGACCCTCTGGCCTGCAGCCACCCTGGAGTTCTCCTGGGTGATGCCTTTTTCAGGCTTACCTAAAAACAGAAGCCAGACAGAATTAAGAGAATAAAAATGGACATATTTTTATATATTCCAGATACATTAAGGGCAGCCAAAGCCTCCACAGGGGTTACACTCAAAAATTAACAATGGTCACGAGTTTTTCAGACAATTATAAGTCTGGTCCATTTACATATCAGGGGTTAATCCTCCAATTACAGCTTCAGGTAATGAAGTAATTTACCCCCAGTTTGCTTCCCCCCAAACTCACGTTTGTTTATACTTTTTGGGGCCTTAGGCTGCAGCGTGTCCTTGATTCCCAGGCCTTGAGGGTTTGTTTTGTCTGACCAAACTGTAAAGACAGTAACTAACACTTTCTATGGAGTTTAGAGTTATACCCTAAAGCAGTACAGGATTTGAAAAATGTAACAGCTGAAATCCTAAGGCAGTCCTGGGGGCTGTGTCTCACCAGTGCCCAGCGGCCTGGGGGCACCTGTTGGACATGGCAGGGAAAGGAGCCACGGTGACAACTGCCAGGAGCCCCGTGGGGCGGGGGCTGATCCCCAGCACAGAGCATCCCTTGTAAACCTCACACCCTCAGCCCCACTAAGCATCCAGACCCTCCAAATTAGCGGGGCTTGGCTGCAGGCATGAGTCTCCCACAACCTGATCCGTGTGAGAGTGGCCGGACACTGGCTGGAGGGGTGCCAGGCCCTTCCTGGGATGCTCTAGGAGAGGGACATGCTGACCCCGGGTCAGGCTGAGTTTGCAGCCACAACCCCAGCCCTCCTGTAAATCCTCCCCTTGGCCAGGACAGCCTCCCTGGCGGGTGACAGCCCTGAAAATCGCTCTCCTCATCCCCTAACAGCCATGAAGAGGTGCCGAACCACGGGAGCTGAAATCCCTGTATTCTTGTTCTCCAGTAAGGCAGCCTTGCAAGGGAACACGCCTTGGGAACATCTGGTGGTGCTCTGGGAATTAGGACCAGAAATGGCTTTACAATGACCAGATTATGGCACATGACACTGCTGCCTGCAATAGGGAAATCCTTGTTTTAGTTCCTCCAAAAACAAAACAAAAAGCACATAAATTTACTTCTTTATTTTCTCAGCGAATGTGTGCCTTTGTCCGTATGTCATTCTGGATAAACTGAGGAAAGAATCAATTTTCTGTGATAAGCCTGGAATAAAAATAAATTATGATTTCCTATATCCTGCAGAAATTACATGGCTATGAATGTCAGTGTAGCAGTTAACATTTCCAGTTCTCCCTCCTTCCAGGGCTCGGTCTCTTTACACAGCAACAGCTGGGAATGGGAAAGATGACACACACAGCTTTCCTTTCTTCTGCTTAATGAGTGAGTCTCTAATGAAAACAATTACTCTAGCAAGTGTCAATACTCCCTGTAAGAAGGAAAGTACTGATTCCTCTTCTGTGTGCTACAACTTCTCAAATAAACAGGGTAAATAGAAAAGCTACGTAGTACAGATGTGCTCTTCCTAAATGGATTTGAACTTTTATTTATTTATTTATTTATTTTTTTTTTTTTTTTTTTTTTTTTTTTTTTAAGTCACGGAGATTTCTGAGTATCTGGGAATTTTCATTTGTGGGGGGAGAATTTTTTTTTTAACAAACATTGCTGTGCACAAATACTGAATTTCTAAACTGTCCAGAATTGCTATCCTTTAGGTGCTCAGAGCTTCCTCCTGCCAAGATCTTATCTGATGTTGGGAAAGACTGTCTGACTCTGAACAAGAAGTTTTCTTTGGAACAAAGGACCTAATATTTATCCTGGAATGTTTTCTGCCTCTGCCTGGTGATTAGCTCATCTACCTCAAACTTTTCCATTTCTTCCATCTCGTTTCTTGCCTCACTTGCCCAGAGAGCCTTTCCTACTCCCATTTCTTCCCAGAATCCCAGGGCTCCGGGAGAGTTGGTATTGGGAAACAGGAGTGAGTTGCCAAGGTAACTTCTTGTCACATAACACATGTTAGAAGTTCCCAGAACTGGGAAATACATCGGTGCTGAGGAACTCAGGAGTTGTACTGAGACCTGAAACAAGGCATCTCCCCTGTCAGTGACCATTTGTATCTGTGAGAATTTAGAATTCTCCCTGAATTATATTACTGGGATTTGTCTAGAAGCCTGTAGGAGACACCAGTGTGTGGCTGATAGCTATGGAGGTAATGCCTGTCATGCCATGAAGGTTTAATAGAAGCAGTGAAATGCTCTGTGGCCAAGCTGAGCCTATTTATATGCATAAACATGAATAAAACAACACAATATATACAATATGAAAACCTCAGCCCTCATAGAGAAGAGTCAGATGAAAGCTGACTCATTCTTGCTCAGTTTTAGTTGCTTTGTTCCAATCGTGCTACTATCCCATTTATTCTTGCATTGCCCAGTTGAAAATTCACCAACAGTGGATTAACAGAAAATAAAATTCCCGCTCTCACTGTCAGTAAAACTTGTGCCACGAGAGTTTTCATGCTGACTGAATCAGAACAAAATTCCTCATGTGTGAACTCACTGATCACAATTAACTCACAGTAGGCTATCTACCACCAAGGACAGTGAGTTGATGGGAATCCCTGTGGGCAGCTGGAAAGGTAGGAAGAAATGTCATAAAAAATTCCAAAAAATGCATACCTTCTGAAAAGTATCACACATTTTGGGTGAAATCCTGATTCTTTCCATGAAAATGCCTCAGTCTCAATACAGGATTTTACACTTTAGGAATAAATGTGACTTAATTTTTGAATCTTCAAATCAATTTCTGCTCAGGATCAGGTATAAATGGTGAAGAGAAGGGGTGTTGTGGAGGATAACCATGGATGAGAAAGAAATTTAATTTATCTTGGCTCATGGTGACCATCTACCAATAAGGGCATCACCCATTGGGACTGGCATAGAGCAGAATCTGGATTTTGAATTGTGGCACTGGAATGAATCTCCACAATACATGACTGCAACTCCAAACTCAATGGGGTTTTACAAAAAGCAATTAATCTTCAGAAACAGCTGGGATCAAAGTTGGTCTCCTGCACATCAGCAACACTTCTACTGATAGTTCACCTCTTCATTTTTTCTACTGCATTTTAGTGACAAGAAATTGTACAGTACAATTTGATGAGGAGGCAGGGATTTTCCAAGCACACAATGTATGTGTGACTGGCACTACTTCCTATAAAATTTCTGTAGGAGTCTTCTAATTCCATCACGATCCTTTATTTTTAACTTTCTGAAGCCTGATTTGAAGACACTACTTGGAAGACAGTAGTGCTCTGCTCTATTCCAGTACAATATGAAATGAAGACAAAGAAGATGTAATGTAATCTTAGTTTTGTCTCTAGGTTTCTTGTCAAGCACAGTTATGCTGAGGAAAAAAAAAGAAGACAAAGAAAGAGTAATAAAAAACCCCAAAATCCTTAAGAAGCTTTTATATATAATTTAAAACCTTGATAAAAGATGAAATTAACTTTCTGTTCAGGGAATAATTTTTAGAATTTACCACATGAGTATTACATATGATATTAAGAAATGTACAAAATATTAAGAAGCTCACAGGTAAAATATTTCTTGTATGTTTTGGCCCACACAGAGGAACTTTCTTGAGCAAAGTTGGTTTAAATAGGCAAAAAGGTCATCTTTTTTTGGATTAGGGTAAGTTTAAACTGCCAGAGGGCAGGGATGGATGGGATATTGGGAAGGAATTGTTCCCTGGGAGAGTGGGCAGGCCCTGGCACAGGGTGCCCAGAGAAGCTGTGGCTGCCCCTGGATCCCTGGCAGTGTCCAAGGCCAGGCTGGACACTGGGGCTTGGAGCAGCCTGGGACAGTGGAAAGTGTCCCTGTCCGTGGCAGACAGTGGCACTGGATGGTCTACAATGTCCCTTCAAACCCAAACCAGTCTGTGATTCTGTGATTCTTTCATGACCATAAACTGTTTGAAGACCGAAAGAAGACTTCTGGGACTTGTTTAGGGGAAAAAAATTTCCTAAATACAAGAAGATTGATCTCTACTGTAAAGTATGGCTGATCCTGAAGAGAAGGTGATTGTTTAAAGCATACATTTCCTTAGGCTACTTTGAGAAAAAATAGACGAAGATACATGAAATTTTTTTCACTTTTTTGAGATGTGCCTATAAATGAAATCTTGAAGACATAGGAGCTTTTGTAACCCTGACTTAAACATACATGCTGTTTAGATGAAAAACAGGCATGCTGCAAGCTTCCCATTTAATTTGTATAGAGCCTTCACTCCACCAGCTGGATTTCTTTTCCTGAACATTATAATACTCACTAATGGGAGGGCTGGAGCCAAGAACAGGAAAAATAACTGGCCCAAATGAGCAAGTTATTTAGACTGAGCAAAGGAAGATATAAATACCTTTTATTGCTGAGTGAGAATCAAGTCAGAGCTGTCTGGGATTACCCAAGTGTACCAAGAATTGACAGCCAAAATTTAACATCTTTTACCATGTGCATGCCAATGTTCACCTGTAGGGGTTTGGTATCTTTTGAGAGCACAGCAGTGAGGGAAGGACTCATGCTGTGTCTGTATTTCCTGTGGCAAAGGAAGCTCTGGAGGGGCTCAGTCTCCTCTATCTCTGAACTTTCTGGGGAGGTCGGTGAGCAGCTCAGGTCGTGCCTCCCAGCACACCTTTTACTGCTCATGCACTTGGTCCTCCTGAACTCTTCTGCAGGCACCAGTAACTTTTACTAGGGTAAATCAGTGTATTTTATCTTCTGCCTGACTCTTGCAGCACCAGGGGAACTGACCCTGTCAATCTTATCACTCGTGCCTGCGGATGCTTGCGCGTCTCAGTCCCTGACCCATGGCCCTGCTCTGCCCTTCTCCTCGTGCCCACGGGGTTTTTATCAACAGCCTCTTATGAGAGGTCCTGTGAAAGAGCTTCTGACACTCAAAAAAAAAAAAAAAAAAAAAAAAAAAAAAAAAAAAAAAAAAAAAAAAAAAAAAAAATTACTTTCCCCTTTAAAGACGGTGGATTTTTGCTTGCTGTTATGTTAGGTTTGGAACATTGGAACATTTGGAACATGTTTCATGTGCTGTTTCAATTTACTTGGAGGAATAAGGTAAATCCTAGCACAATATTATTTAATTTCAGATATTTTTAAAAAATCTAAAGCTGGGTCACATTTTTTATTAGAGGAAAGGCATGCAATTGCCTGTGCTTGTGTGACATCATGGGTGTCGGACGTAAGAGAAGAAATCTTCATAAAATATCATTTTTTTCCCTTAACAGTTTAATTTAAGGGTATGTATTAGGTCTTGCCAAGAAAAAAGGTTAGGTCTGGAACTTAGATTAGACTTAGACTTAGGTCTGGCATGGTCTTTTCTCAAACCCTCTCATGAGAGCAGTCCTGTAAACATGATGGCCACAACAATAATGCAAGTTGCTGGAACACCCTTCTCTCATGAGATACTAAATATATACATATATATTGCTTGGAAAACACTTAGTAAGGAGTTTGGAGCTAATTGTTTCCACTAACAGTTTGTCATTAATTAATAAATGCTCAGTATATGACTGAGAAAGCTGCGTCACTGCTGAGAAAGCCAAGAATTAGCTGACGAGCCAAAGTCTTAACTCATGCCATAAATATTTGACTGTAGACCATAGTAATTTAGGTCAGAAAATTTAAATATTCTACACATGAATTTCTCCAAAGTATTTTTTTCCATCTCATACCATCTAAAAATATATTAAAAATCAATTTATTCATTGACTCAGAGGATCACTGTGCACATGGTAGAAGCTTGCATTGAAAGCAGGCTGCAGAAATCGCAATTAAATTCCCTGTCCCTGCTCCCAAATTGTCTTTTAGATAGAGGGGTTATCTGTTTTCTTCACCAGTAAATACGCTTCATAATAGACAGCCCAAGAACACCATAGAGAAGGTTCAAGCTGCAGATACCTTCATTTACATCTGATTCATTGCTCTGTGCATTTTTGCCACTTTATTTTTGAGGCTGTGTGGCAAACACTTTATGAGACAGACAGAGACAGCAAGAAAGTGGAGATAGGTTGCAGGTTTAGTAAGAGCCTGGAATAAGAACAAAAGCCATCTTTTGTGTTTTTAAAGCTGAAGGGGCTGATGAACTTGACAAGAATAAAAAAGAGTAGGTGCATGTGGTTTTCCTGATGGTTAGGAATAACTAAATAGTGAAGTTGAGCGTGTGAATAAAGGTTCATCTACACTGTAAATGGACTTTCAGTGCTGGTATATGAGACTGACACCTCTGTCATCTGATGTTACTATTGGCATGAACTTTAATTCTTTTGGGAAAGCTTAGAAAAACTTTTTTTTAGACATAAACCTCTGGTAATGTGTTCTAATGGTGGCTTCACACAATTTTTTACTTTAACTCATAAGAGGCTAAAAACATCTCATACTTTTCCCCAGCCGGCAGTTCTGTGGTGGGTTCTCTCTAAAGCTCCATATCCTGAAGCTTGCTATAGTGATTTACACTCCAGAATGCTTTTCCCTGCCTGTTGTTAGAATAGGATTTACTGCAGGAAAATAATTGAGAAAACAACCCACTGCTATAAAAATGGCCATGAAAATACTGGCAATAGAACAATCTTAAATTCTACACTTTGGGATTATCTGAAGCTTTGTTACACAAGTTTGGGGTTTTTTTCCCAGTCTTGCTGTGTGGATGTCCATAAATCATTAAAACAAGCATCTTATCATGGGAACTCTGGCTTTAAAAAAATAAGGAAAGAAAAAAGAAAAGAAAAGAAAAGAAAAGAAAAGAAAAGAAAAGAAAAGAAAAGAAAAGAAAAGAAAAGAAAAGAAAAGAAAAGAGAAGAAAAGAAAAGAAAAGAGAAGAAAAGAGAAGAAAAGAAAAGAGAAGAAAAGAGAAGAAAAGAAAAGAGAAGAAAAGAGAAGAAAAGAGAAGAAAAGAAAAGAGAAGAAAAGAAAAGAGAAGAAAAGAAAAGAAAAGAAAAGAAAAGAAAAGAGAAAAGAAAAGAAAAGAAAAGAAAAGAAAAGAAAAGAAAAGAAAAGAAAAGAAAAGAAAAGAAAAGAAAAGAAAAGAAAAGAAAAGAAAAGAAAAGAAAAGAAAAGAAAAGAAAAGAAAAGAAAAAGAGGGTGAAGTATTCTGGAATCTTCTTTTTTCTTCAAGTACAGGGTGATCCCAGTCCTATCTTATTTCCCTGCATCAGAAATGCCTCTGCTAGACACAACAGAATTAAAATTTGAATCAAAACTGTGGTTTCACACCACAATTATTGCTATGTTTACATTTAATATGTCAGCAACTCAGGGCTGAACATTGGTTGTCCTGGGCCAAAATCCCACCACGGTAAAACTGAAGGCTTTTACAATGCAGGTATGGCTCAGATGGTAAATCTCAGCGCTGCTGCCTTCCTCAGGCTGGTTCTGAATGGCAGCTTTCATTTCAGGAGCTCAGCTCCGTGGATATCTGGAATTTCCTGCCAGCTCTGTGCTGCAGGGAGGAAAGGGGCTGTTAGGCACTCTTAGGTGGGGAGTCTTTGATGTCAGCAGCCCTTATGGGAGAGAGTCAGCAGCATACATCAGAGCAGCTTTGTCTGTGCTCTTGTATGGATTTGCTGTCCCAAGAAAACCTGGCATTTTAGCTGTCACTTTCGTTCCTGTTGTTTTGCTTCTCCAGGCACAGGTCTGTATTTTGCAGCTGAGGCAAAAAGTCTGACCTCAGTTTTCTTGCAGTCCCTAGACTTTGGGAAATAGCATTTATGAAAATTTACTCTCAAATGTGTGAAAGGTGTCTGAGAATTCCTCATAAATTTTCTGGAAGTTTTTTATGCACCAAGATAAAGCACAGATGTGCCTTCCTGCTGTTCCTCTCCTTCTGCTGAGGGTTTGGACCTTGTTCCTCACGACATTCTTCATTAAGACACTCTGCCTTGATTAATCTAAGTGAAACTAAGGTTTAATTTCAGTAAGATTATTTTTCCTGACTTCTGCCTTACCGAAATGTAAGTGGCTTTTCCACTAAAATTCTCTTTCCTCCACGAAACATTTACCCTGTGAGATTTCCCCATGCTTATCCACTCTCCACTGAAGATTGCCAGGTCTCTGGCTTTGTCTGTCTCTCCAGCTGCTCAGATTTTTTCAGACTGTTCCAATAAATTAATAACTCTATTATAAAAAGATATTTTTAAACTTTTATTATTACTTTTCCCAAACTGTTGTTCTACTTCAGAACAAAATACACTTTAGAATGCAACTTTTTCCAGAACAACGAAGAAATGTAGCTCTTGTCACCTTAACCATAAATAGTGTTTTGTCAGCACCTGCCCTGGTTTGAGACACGTTGTCTGGTTTGTGTTACCCAAATTCCATGTCTTGCCCCAGATTTATTAATTGGCAGTGGGATTAATTGCTCCCCTTCCATGGAAACCTCTTATCCGGAAGACTTTCTCTATACCTTTTGCAGTTTATATCGATCTATATTTTCTAGCTAGTTAGCATTTTCTAAAAATTTTTTAACATTTCTACTTTCCAGGTTGCTCCAAGCCCTGCCCAACGTGGCCTTGGGCACTTCCAGGGATGGGAATGTTTTTCTGTAGGATCCAGCATTAGCAATTCCGGTGGAAATGTTTCAGTTTTAAAATATTTCCTAGATACAAAATTTATGGAGGGTTTATGCCAGTTTTGCACTGCTGAGAAATCCTAAAGGAGGGCAGAGTCCTGCTTTTGTTGAGGTCCATGGTAGTTTGGTGAAGATGTTGGGGTTTATGGCTCATAGTCTGCAAAGACACTTGATCCAAAGTTTGGGTACAATTGTAACCAATGAAGACAGAATGTGTGGAGAGAAATGTGAATTGGCAGGGACAGATTGCGCCTGCGGAAGACGATCGAGCTGTAACGGGGCAGGGCCAGGCACATTTCTCTCCAAGATAACCTTTATCGCAAGGTCACAGACCCCTCTCCCTTCCCCCACATACCAGTACTTTTCCACTACCCTTATGAAACTAGTAAGACCCCCTATGACGTAGCAGAGCCCAGAAGGTACTTAAACCCTGTGTTTTAGATAATAAACGCATTTTGACTGATTCGCCACATTGGTGTTTTACTGAGTCATTGCCCGAACCCCACGCTTGTAGCTCGTGGCGGTCGTGTCTTCATTGAAACCCAGGCCACCAAGATGATGGCTTAATAAAGCCGCAACATATTTGGTGCCGAAAGCCCGGGACTGGAGCCTGGGAGACGGGAAACGCCTGGACGGTGAGAGACGGCGGTACCAGAAAAATCTGGAATACCGTGGAGGAACCGGGGGACGCCCCTGAGAACCAGTAATCGGCGATGGAGACGATTATTCAGGTTGTAAAAATTATGGAGGAGAGGTGGGGAATACGCTTAGAGCGAAAGAGTTTAAATCTTGCTATTGCAAGACTTACAGATTTGGGCACAATTCAGCGGCCCGTTGATATATTGGACCCAGAGAGATGGCAGAATTATACAATTGCCCTCGCGAATGATACTATAACCTCTGGCAGTGGGAAAGCCCTCAAAGCGTGGGGAAAAGTAGAAATGGCTTTGAAAAGGGCGAGGGAGGAACAAGAGGCATGGAGCGCGGTGAAAACATGTTTATTTACCATCTCGCGGCAAAAGGGAAAAGAGGGTGGACTTGCGGGACCCACGGGACCCCCGGGAAATACCCAGCCCCGTGGCGGGAACGAACGGGAGGAAGACGCATTGCACCCTCCCCAAAATCCATGCCCAGACACCCCGAACCCTGGGGGGGACTTTCCAGCTGTCCCACGGGACCCCCCGGACCCAGAGGTCCCTCCAGAGCCCCCTGAAAATATCGCGATTTATCCGCCGATACTCCCCCCCCGCGCCCCTCCGCGCGATTTAGACCCACCCGGTACCGGCAAATTAACGAGTCCGGAGACGCGGCCGCCGCTGCTCGCGCGGGACAGCCGCTCTCTGGAACCCGGGAACGGACCCCCCACCGCCCCTCCGAACCCCGAATCGGAGATGCGGGATAACGGCAACCCGTGGTCCGTCTGGCGAGAACTCTCGCGAGAAGTTAGAGAAATAGAGCGAAGAGCCCGCGAACCGCCGCAATCGGCGGTCCTGGAGCCGTCCGCGGCGGCGCCGCGCGGCGTCCCCGTGGCCACGCCGGGACCGCCCGTCCCGTGCTCGCGCGGCGATGCAGTGGCCGAGCCAGGGTTGCCGATACCGGGAACGGGCGCGCCGCCGCCATATTGGCAAGATGGCGACCGCGACCCGAGTCGGGGGCGGGGTCACCGACCGCATGGCGCCGAAAACGCGGAAGTGCGGCTCCGCGCGGGGACGCATGCGCAGGAGGGAGGCTCGGACGTCCCGGTTTATATTGCGCAAGTGCGGGAGAGCGAGGAAACGCGCACGCGCAGTTGGAAATCATCCCCAAGGTCATTTTACAAAGGAAAGACCCCCTCCGGGGGCGGGCACCACGCGCGCGAGGGGCGGGGTTGGGACGGCCCCCAGGAGGCGTGCCGGCGCCGCCCCCGAGAGGCGGGGAAAGCCCACCCCCGAGAGGCGGAACGGGGCAGAGCCCGGGAGGCGGGTGAAGCCCGCCCCTGGGAGGCGGGACGGGGACGGAGCCCGACAAAAAGGCGCAGCAAGCCGGAAGTGTGCCAGCAGTTGACTTCCGACTGCGAGTGGGATTATAGCTCAGACGCTAGTCTTACCGAGAGCTCTGAGACTAGCACAGAATCAGAATCGGAAATAATAGAATTTACGGATTTTTTACCAAAACCGAGCAAAGCTTTTTACAATACAGGGGAAGCAACACAATATAAGCTTACTGACTGGGGAAAGATAAAGATAGCCTGTGCTGAATGGGAGCCTGCTGCTACAATTCATGCCTTTCCAGTACGCGTTACTGGCACTAGACAGAATTTAAGACGAACTTACACGCCTCTGAGTACGAAGGAAATCCAAACAGTGGTGAAGGCAATTCAAGAAAAGGGGTTAGGGTCAGCTGTTGTCTCCACTTTAATAGACGGAATTTTTAGCAATAATGACTTGTTGCCTTTCGATATTTCTCAGATAACCCGAATGCTCTTCGATGGAGCAGGATTGATTGTTTTTCAGCAGGAATGGTCAGACCAGTGCACAGCAGCTTTAGCCCAAGGCTCAGGACAGGGACAACCCCTCCATGGCTCTACCCTGTCCAGGCTGCTGGGCAAACATGATGACGTAGTTACTCCACAGGCTAAGGCAACACTCCTCACAGCAGAGGAAGTCAAAGCAACAACAAGAGCAGCCAGAGAAGCCATAAGAGTTGCTTCTCGAGTGGTGGACAAGTCATCACCATGGTCCACAGTCAAGCAGGGAGAGAGCGAGAGTTTCACACATTTTGTAGATCGGTTGCAAGCTGCTATTGACTCCTCCACACTGCCTGTGGAAGCAAGGGGACCTGTAGCACTGGATTGTCTAAAGCAACAGTGCAACACTGTTACTAAGGACATTCTACGTTCTCTGCCAGCAGGTGCTACTTTAGCTGATATGATCAAACATGTGGTAAGAGAGGAACAGTTGATTCCTATGCAAGCTACAATTCATACTATAACCAATGCATTACCATGCATGAAGTGTGGCCAAACAGGTCACTTGGCAGCTAACTGTCCTCAGCCAGCACAGCAACCTGTGACACAGCAACCTGCAGCAGCACCCCTGATCCAACCCTAGCTAAGCAGAAAGGAGATGTTTGTGCCAAAATTGTAAAGCCCAACAGAAAAAACAACAAGTGGGTTGTCCCAGCTTCATCTGCAATGTGGGTTTGTCAGAGGTCTGGAGTGAGTCCCTGTGTGTTCCTTCCCAAGTTCAATGATTCTAATGACTTCTGTGTCCAAGTTCTGATTGTTCCTAGGGTCCTGTACCATTCTGATGAAGAAGTGTACAGCCTTTTCGAAGAACCCAGCCGTCTTCGCAAAAGAGAAATAATAACAGGAATCACCATCGCAATGCTGCTCGGTTTAGGAGCGGCTGGAACGGCGACGGGTGTCTCGGCCCTAGCAACACAGCACCGAGGACTGTCTCAGCTGCAGATGACCATAGATGAGGACTTGCAGAGGATCGAGAAATCCATTTCCTACCTGGAGCAAACTAACATTCTGTTCATGCACCAACATGAAATGCTGTGAAATTGCCAGTCACAAGCTTTTCTAAGCTTGCCTGGCAGAAAACTTACTCAGGTTTCCCAAACTCCTTCTTCCTTTTTTGCTAAATACTAACCTTCTACCTCATTTTAGCACCTATATACATATATGCATGATTAAGTATTAGCCTTCTACCTCATTTAGCATCTATATATATATATATGTATAACTACCTCGGGTTTTTTTGTGATAGAGGGAGGGGGAGATGTGGAGAGAAATGTGAATTGGCAGGGACAGATTGCGCCTGCGGAAGACGATCGAGCTGTAACGGGGCAGGGCCAGGCACATTTCTCTCCAAGATAACCTTTATCGCAAGGTCACAGACCCCTCTCCCTTCCCCCACATACCAGTACTTTTCCACTACCCTTATGAAACTAGTAAGACCCCCTATGACGTAGCAGAGCCCAGAAGGTACTTAAACCCTGTGTTTTAGATAATAAACGCATTTTGACTGATTCGCCACATTGGTGTTTTACTGAGTCATTGCCCGAACCCCACGCTTGTAGCTCGTGGCGGTCGTGTCTTCATTGAAACCCAGGCCACCAAGATGATGGCTTAATAAAGCCGCAACAAGAATGGTTTAAGAACTGTGTACTTTGGAAATCTGTATCAACTCTTATCTCTGAAATTGTTTATCTTAATGCCCAGACATCCAGAAAAATGCCTACTATAAGTAAATATGATATGAATCATAGAATCACAGGATGGTTGGTGTTGGAAGGGACCTTGAAGATCGCCCAGTGCCACCCCCTTTCACAGGTAGGGACACATTCCACTATCCCACGTTGTTCCAAACCATGTCCAACTTGGCCTGGAAAATGCCAAGGAATGTTTTAACTTAAAAATGTGAGGATTGAGGCATCTCTAAAATGACAATTCATATCTTTCTCCAAGGGACAGCTTGCCTTTTGAGCCCTCGATGAGAATAGACTGGTGAGGCTACACCATCACTTGCATGTCCTTTGTTATTCCAGGTGCAGGTGATGAAAGCTTCTAGTAACAAAAGGACACATGGCAAACCAAATGGAGGTGGCTTTTGTATGGAGAGCAAATTTTTGTCCTGGTCATGCACAATGTGGCAGCCAGTTTGTTCTTTGAGAAGAGCCTGGGGCTGGAGAACCAGGGGAAGCTGCATTCTCTCTGTTTAAGTGATGTTAGCAGGCAGAGAGCAGCAGAAATGAGATGTTTTTCCTGGGAGAATGGCTGTGCCTCTTAAGTTTTGCTGTCTTAACTGATTCCTGCTGCTGTGCAGTACCAGGGATGTTCTGTGTCCTGTGCACAGGCGATGAAGACATGCAGAGGTGGCACTTGGGGACATAGTTTAGTGCTGGACTTGGCAGTGCTGTGTTCATGTTTAAGCTTGATGGCCTTGGGGTTCTTTTCCAACCCTGATGATCCCATGGTTCTATGGATCACAGGTCCACCCCCTGTGAAGGAAGAGCTGCTCACTTAAGCCAGATGAGGGTGGCCCTGTCATCTGCCCAGTGCTGCAGACTCTGGTTAGAGACAAACAGCCTGGTGTTTGTTCTCCTATATATATATATGATTGAATTTTGGCAACCAGCCATAACATTTGTTCAGGTTGGCAGCAGCTTTTCCTGGTTTGATTCATTCCCTACCACTTCCATAATCATAATCAACCAGCTTTTTTTTTTCTTCTTTTTAGTGGAAAACTCCTCTTTCATCTCCATTTTCATGCTTGCCTAGAAAAACATGCTCTTTTTCAACCAGAAAAAGAAGAGCAATATCCTCTTGTTTCTAGTCTCTTCAATTTTCTTACCATTATGAAACAGATCTACTTCTGCAGAATTGACTGGTGCTAGATTAAATTAATCCTACCATTTCAGTCACCCAAGCATACAGAAATATAAACAGCCTGAGGAAGGGAAGACTTTCATTTACCATTTTGTGTCACTTGTAATGAGGCTATTTGATTTCCCTGGTGGCCCCACAGCTTTCCTTGACTCTTTCTTCCAGGCTGCTTGTGGAAAGGAGCCACCAAGCAGGAGCCAAAAGAACAAGAGACAATGGTCAAGAAAACCTAATCCTTCAGAAAAGAGAACCAGTATTCTTTCTTCAGAGATACAGCCAGAGAACCAAAGAGGTTGAATATTTATCTACTTTGTACATTTCAACAGCTGACTGTTTTTTTCTTCAGAAAGGGAGGAAAATACTGGGCAAATCACCTGGCAGGTGTGACAATTCCAGGTGAGGTGCTATTTCTGTTAGACTCAGCAGAAATAGTGACATGTGAGCTATCCTGCTGTAACAAATGGGTGATAATCCAGTGTCTGAGGAAAAAAGAATTGTATGTGAAAAAGAAATTGTGAGGGAAGAGAGGCTTCCAAGCATAAACACAATGCAGAATTACTATCACAAAATAGAGCATTGTTGTTACAAAATAGCAGGAATGGGACTAAATGAGTTCTGGAGGCATCTTTGCCTCACATGAATGACGTTGGGACAATTTTGGATCACTTGAAGACAACAAAGATATGAGTTAAAATAATTTTGGCCCTGTTTGGGTCTGGATATTGTACCAATATTACTTAGATTAGTTCTCAGTGCTGGTGAGTCTAATTTTTGTACTTAATAATGCATATACAGAAACACAGAGGAAAACCCAGACTGTTTTAATTCTATTTGTGCGTTTTACATTGACAGGATCCTTCTCCCATTCACATCCTCTCCCTCCAGTGTAGGATATTTCTCCTTCTCCCTGGTGTACATGCTCCTGCTTGCCAGAAAATGTTGCTAAACTGCTTCCATTAGTGACGCTGTAAATCATAAGGACAGCTAAGATTAGTTTGCACTTTTGGAACAGGGATAATATGCAGTTGGACACGCTTCTATTGTCATTCCCTATGAGTATCATCTGGTAGCATCATACACATTAGTGAATTGTAAATTTTGTAGACATTTTGAGGCATTATTCTTTACATTTACATCAAAATCTTTCTTTTCCCTCCAAAACAAGAACATTTTATGTTGAAATGGGGGCTAATAATGTCTTTTCTGAGATAGAAAGTTTTGATAAGGGTCTTATTTCTAAGAATAAAGCTTTCAAGAGAATAAAACAGCAGTCTGTTAGAACAGAGGTTTTTGGAAGTAAAGCTTATTTAGTCATCCCAAGAGTTCCAGGTGGGCATGCAATAGAGAAATAAGAGTTTGGAAGGTGGAAATGGCCAAAATCTATAGCAGCAGCACAGCAGAACAGCACAGGACTGAGAATTTCAGTTATAATTAGTGATAAATTGATAAAACATCTTCTTAGATATGCTGGAGTTATAGCTGTTTAAATGACTGAGATCTGGTTTACAGTTTAAATCACTTGGCTGATTTAAAGTCTGAGTAGGTCCCACTCTTTCTCCTCTACATACAATTTAGGGAACATGCTTCACCTCATTTAGTGATAATTAATAGTTCATCAATAATCTTGGTTCTCTCAGAACACAAACTGGGTAAGGTTTTCCTTTCCTGCTCTGAACTCTTTTTCATGTGCTGAGTGCTGCTTCAACAATAAAGTTGATGGGTGTTCTGACATGGTGAAATGAGAAAAGGTCTGTGTCCTCATCTAGGAAATGTCCATAGCTCCATTAATGAACAGCTGAGCTGCCCAAATACCTGGAGACACTAGGACATAGGTGAGGGGGATGCTCTGGCTGGAAGCATAGCAGGTTCCCTGGAAACAGACATGGTCTGGTGTTTAACTGCATGAATTCAGTGCTGCAAAAGAACTCAGGCAACCTCCTAAAATGAAGTAAGATCACACATAACTTGGTGCAATT
This sequence comes from Phylloscopus collybita, assembly GCA_027886175.1. Classification (NCBI taxonomy): domain Eukaryota; kingdom Metazoa; phylum Chordata; class Aves; order Passeriformes; family Phylloscopidae; genus Phylloscopus; species Phylloscopus collybita. Next base: position 120,175 of record JAJNNQ010000124.1, read on the forward strand.
TTTTTCTCTGATTCCTAAAAGCTTCCAAGTAAAGATGCCTCAGGATTCCTAATGGGGCTGTGGAATTGCTTAACAGCAGACCCATCTGTTGAAAACTCCACTTTGATGAAGTCTCTAATTGTGTCTCTGCCAGCTTCCCCATCAACAGTATGGTATGCTCTAACCAGGAGTGTTTCAGACTGAATTATTCTATCTTCAAAATGTTCAAGACTGAATTTTTCATAAAAAACTGAAAATGTGCAATCTGTTTAAACACAGAGGGAAACTGCAACAGAAATTGCCTGGACATTTCCAAGGATCAGATGCTCTAATGCAGCTTCTGGAGCTGGATTTAGAGGAATAAAAGGAAAGTCAAAGTACAACTGCTGCTAAGCCCTGGAGCTTGCTGCTGTGTGTCTGTGCTGGTTCAGCATTGTCTGAGTGGATTTCACTCTCCCTGGCCCAAACTCGTGGCCTGGGCACCCTCTCCAGCCCTGAGCTGCTGCCTGGCACAAGCACAGTGCTGACACAGGAATTTCCTCATATGTCTGGTGCCTCATCCACTGTTAGGGTGAAATTCTTCCAGGGGAGAATTTGGGTGGAATAGGGATGGCACCCTGCTGCTTTCCCTGAGGATACTAGGAGGTGTATAATCAGTATTTTACTTCCAGTGTCTAAAGGGAGCCCACAAAAATGACGGAGAGAGACAATTGTCAAGGGCCTAGGGTGACAGGACACAGGGAATGGCTCCAGAGGGCAGGGCTGGATGGGATCTTGGGCAGGAATTGTTCCCTGGGAGGTTGGGCAGGCCCTGGCACAGGGTGCCCAGAGAAGCTGTGGCTCCCCCTGGATCCCTGGCAGCGTCCAAGGCCAGGCTGGATGAGGCTTGAAGCAGCCTGGGACAGTGGAAGATGCCCCTGCACATGGCACCAGAAGGGCTTTAAGGTCCATTCCAACCCAGACCAGTCTGTGATCATATGAATGTGAATATTATCAAATCTACCAACCAAGTTATGACCTGAAAGCAGCTGGACTTCAAAGGATTTGGTCTTCCTTGTGAGAAGAGGAGGAAACAATTTTTATTACTTCCAGAAGCCATGGTGAATTCAGAGATGGAAATCTTTTTCATGCCTCCAGTCTGTGCAGGAGGGGTATCATTAAGTGATCAGACTGATGTCAAAACGTGTCCCTGGGCAGGCAGAAGCACGTTCTGTGCAGGGCAGAGGTGGGGGGAGAACTCACTGACTCTCTTAGTGTGCTCAGAAACCCCTAGGGAACAGGGAGCCCCAGCCCCAGGCAGGTCTCCAGTGATGACGATAATTTCAAGTGCCATCATTGGTATCAGGGTTTTATGTCCTTAGTAAATGAAACAACTCAAATGTCAAGAATGCCTTATCACTGGGAAGGGATTTTTTTTCCCCTGTCTCCTGGAGTCTTACCAGCCTGTGTGAATCAATCGTGAGAATTTGGAGGTAATTTGTTCCAAAGAGACAAGGATCAGTGCGTTCCCTTGGCTCTCTATTAGCTGGAAAGGGTGGGGGAAAGAAAATGAGCATGTAGCTTAATAGGAAATCAAAACTGGTCTGTGAGTGTGTGTCTGGACTGGCTTATTCATGACTGTGATACACATGTAAAATATGCTGGTGGTGCTACACAGTCAAAAACACAGCTTGCCAATGCTGTCAGATTACTATTTATTTCTTCTTAATTCCACTGGGTGGGACATTTATACATCCAAATGTCCAAATACATCTATCATTTGGTTGGAGTTTTTGTTAGTCCTGCTAGAGCTCTGAAAGGTTATTTAAGTTTTCTGCATGTGGGAATGACCAGCTGTGGAGATTTTAGAATTGGAAAGGGTACTTTTATATTTTGACCTGACTTGACTTCTTCACTTTAAACAAGTCTTTTGTGTATTAAAACAAGACCCCCCCCCCACCTCCCCCCCCCCCCCCCACCTTCCCCCCCCCAGTAAATGAAACTATATATAATTTTATGCTATTAAAATCTCCTTGTCTTCCTTTGGGGGGAAATACAGTATTTTAATCACTGAGTTTGTCAAAGGTAAATGTTGTTATGTGGGGTGAGGGATGTAATAGGCTTCTCTATGTAAACAGGTGATGCAGAGGGTGTCAGGTCAGGGAGCCCAGTGTAGTGTTTAGATTATGTCTTTGGGTTATTTTGAAAAAAGAGATGATACAGGTTAACTGGGGTTGGCCCTCAGCTGAATCAGTCTGCACAAACATGGCCATTTACTGAAATGTTCTGGCAGCTGGGGGTGGGCACCACCTGCTGCCCACTCATTGAGAGCTGGGCTGGAGGGAAACCCTCTTTTCCTGCAGCACAGCTTCCAAAGAGCCCTTTCAAACAACATAAATGATGACAGATGCTCTCATAGAGTAAGTTCTGAACGTGACAGATCAGCAAGGATCTTCCTCACTCCTTAATTAAGTCATTATCTCCCCTACTGACGTCCCAGGAGCTAGCAGCAGCAGTTGTGTCCCTGGAAATGTTTATGCCCAGGTCCTTGAGGACATATTGTCATCTCCCTCCCACACCAGTGGGGATTACAAGAGTTAGTAACACACTCTGCTCAAGGTCTTTCTCTTTCAGATTAAGAAGTGTTAGACAACCTTCCTGCAGCTACTGGTGAAGCAGGAAGAGATCAGGCAGCTGCAGTACCAAAGGTGATTTTATTTCTGAGGTCTCTGAAGTTTGAGCTTGGCTGATGTTCCATCAGAGGAACCTGGGCTCCATCTGTCACACAGCCAAAGGGAAGGGTACCCTGTGAAGAGACAGGTCATGCTTGAGTACTTGTGTTCCGTGAGACAGTGAACAGCTCATGGAATTTAGGCAAAACCTCTGGAGATGCATTATATCCTGTCAGATACTGACTGACTGAAAAACACAGGTGTGTCTTTGGCCACACAAACCCTTCAGGTTTGAAATGGAGTCGAAAAATTTAACACTGAGTAGAGGTTAGCTGTGTCACACTGGTCATATTGCACCTGGGGAGGATTTTCCCCAACTATTAGATCCTGCAGAATGACTATTCCTCCACACCTTTTGCCTCATAGCCCAGGGGTATGAAAAGAGGTGTTACTTATAAAACAGCCAGGTAAACTATTCAGGCCTCATGCTCAAAACCTGCTTTTCAGCCCTCAGATCAATCTCCCATGCCCAGCATGCTGATTACACTGCAGTACAGGAACTATGGGAAAACTGCTTCTCTAGGCAGCCAACTGCCATCAAATACACAGAACCTATGTGGGCCTTGTAATGGATGCCAGGAGCACTTCCCAAACTTGTCTGGAATGAGTAATAATGCTCAGGTAAAACAAGAGAAAAGGGAGGGAAAAGAAACCTGGCTGGAAAACCTTCCTTCGATGGGAATGTTTGGGCTAGACAATGTAAATTTGCTTCCTGAGCATGAGAAGCAGGTTTAGATCACACTTTCCTGGCTTCTGGTGGGTTTCAGCAAGCTCAGCATTTTAAATCACTAGGAAGATGTTGGTTTTGTTTTCTTTTCTCTAGAAGATGATTATGAAAGGGAGAAGGCGAGAAGGATCACTCAGTCATGCTGACCCTTCCTAAGCATTAGAGTGGGCTCTGCCCCTGATGCCAGTGGGACAGAACCAGAGACAAACTGAAATAATAAAAGCCTCAGAGCACTAACAGAGCATTTATTCCCTCCATCAGAGTACAGCTTCACCTCTTGGTGACAGTGTATTTCCACTGCTCACTGCTGTGGTTACAGAGGTAGAAAGGGCATTCACAGAACAGGGACATTGTTCCAAGAACAGGAAATTTTCCTGTCATCCTTGGACTCCACGTTGTCTTTCCTCCTCCCCCAGCCACGTCTGCCCAGCTGCTTATCAGTCCCTCCAGAACATCAGACCTTCACAGTGATCCCATCTCTTACTCATGCTTTACTCTTTTCCCAACATGGCAATTACCGCTGTTCAATTCAGCCTTCCTAAATCCCTGCTTTGAATTTGAGGTCATTTAAAGTGCAGATGTGAATGGAAATGAGTATAATACTAATCCATACCAAGCACATGCTGGAGTATAAAATACTCTGTGTGTTCCAAGAGCAACATGTTGTGCTTCAAATGTTTGGGCATCAACAACATCTATGATACTGTTTAGGAAAAAAGGATGAAATCCAAATGTGGAAACACTTTTCCACAGTAGCAGGCACAACTACATCTTCAGTCACATTTAATCACTGTCCCTTTTCCACAGGGAAAGGTGTACAGACCTGCTGTGGGTGCAAACTCTTTTGCATGACAGAAAGCCAAGAATGCAAAACGAATCTAACCTGAGAAACCAGTATTTTCTCTGTATCTTACTTAAAGAGATGAGGTATCAACCTCTTCAAAGCCAAAATCTTAAAAACCAAAGAACTACTCCTGAGGCAAACACCTGCCTGAAGCAACAATTTCAAAACAACTGCAGTTTGTCAGTTTAAAGATCATGTTTCCAGATAGTTTTGTTGAGCAGCCATGCAGCTAGCACATAATGAATAGCCTGAAAATGTCATTGAAGGGGGAAAATAAAATAAAAAAAAATCCCAACTATCCATCACCCGCATTTAGGCCAAAAGGATGAGCTGCCATGTAACTTACAAAGTATGAACAAATAACAAACAGGAAGAGGCCTGCCTGAGCTTCTCAGAGATAAAACCTTAGCAGAGAAGGTTTTTGCAGCACAGTTCCTCCATGTTAGCAGTTTTCAGACACTCAGAACAAAAAATTTCACTGGGTTCTTTCACTGGTATTCCTACGTGCAGCTAAACCCCAGATATTATTAAGAATTCATCTGATAATTACAACAGCTTGGATGACTAGGAAATGTGTGAATATTGTAAAAATGCCATTATTTATTAAAAGGTGTAATAACTAGAATGTAACTGCTCAACATAAAAAGTTACCAGATTATTCTCTGCATATTTTGAACATGTATACATCTGACAGTCAAAATCCAAGACTCCTCAGGAATCTCCCTTCCCCCTGTTGAGCAACAGCTCCTTTGAAATCCAAACCTGACTTGCTTTGATGATCTGTTTGAAGCAGCATCTACTTTTAAAGTTACAGGAGCAGGTTTTGCACTCTCCACATCTCCTGCCCAGTCCCAGGCTTCTGTGTGTGCACAGCATGGTTACAGTCCTACAGCTCTGCACTGCCCTGGTTCACAGCCAGGGGTATTTATTTGGCCCAAATTGGAGAAATCTGTTTTTCCTGAACCCAGATTAGAAAGGTTTTGAATGGCTACTTCAGATGGTGATTTAGATTCACAGGTACAGGTGGGACAACACAAAGGTCATAACTCAAAATCGCTTTTTTTGCTAGTTGCAGGATAATTTGGATTGATGTAAGGTTTTCAAACAGGAATGACAAGAGTTAAACATACCTTTGAGTGTGTTTTACTTTTTAGCTTTGTTCCTTCTGATCACAAGCCTTTCCAGAACAACAAATACTGCAAACAGACAACTCTCCCAAATGCAGCCAGTATGAAGTCACACACTTGTCTGATACTACACACACCTGTCAGGCACTATGGAAGAAGTCACTAGATTACTGAAAGTGGGCAAAATTAAGAAATAAATGCTAATGGAAGGCATCATTAAAAGTAAGCTAATCTTTACTACTAGTGAGTGTAATTTAGTTACTTCAACCTTTATGTTACGACATGCAACTTCCTTATCTGCAGCTAACTGTTCATTCTGCTAATTTAGAAACCTTTCCATACATGCAACAGCACAGCCTATTGAATCCTTTTCCTGACATTTTGGAAGAAGCTGGGAAATTCTACAGCTGAGAGACCTAAACCTCTAAAAATGAGTACATGTGGTATTTTACAGAGAGCAGTCCAGGTATCTCAGGTCCCCCACCTGTGCCTTCTCAGCAGCTAATCAGACATCACTACAATTATGGTCCCTGCCTTTATTTCACATCTTATCTTAACAACAGAAATATCAATAGATTACTTGAGAAATTACAAGTTTAGAAACAAATAGCTGAATGTAACCTAGGTCAGAGGTCATATTTTTAGGGTGAGAGTGGAGCCGTCACTTACAAATCAAGAGGAATTGCTCAAGCAGCAATAATTAAAAGTACTTTGAAAAACAACCCCTAGAGTCAAAATGCTCTTTATTCTTTAAAGGGTGGTCTTATTGCTGTGGCTGATTTACCATTTTAAGGTTTCATTCAACAGGTCTACTGGACAAGAAATTTTAAAGAATTAAAAACAGCAAGCCTTTTCAACTGCATGGTGTAAAAAGAAAAAAAAGAGCTCCCCTGAAACTCAAGACATGCACCAGACACCGTTCCATGAGTTACAGCACAAGTGTCAGTGCTGACCTGGCATTAACAAGCACATCTCATCTGGGTTATGATCACTAATGCTGGTCCATCTGCAGGGATGTCCGCCAGGAGACAGGTTATCCATTGTGTGAGAGGAGACTTGGTGAGGCTTCCAATCCTTTCCTGACACAAGATCTGCTGTTGCGTACGCCGGGACACTCTCCAGCTGCTACTGCATGAACAGGATGCTGAAAGCCATCACCACACAGCACACGGCCACGTAGGGGCTCTTCCGCTCACCTGGCAGGAGGGGAGAGAACCCAGAACAAACAAAAATTTAGGCACAGCTAAACAGACCCACCTGCTCCTAGTCTAAGACTGTTGTTGTCCCACACAGCACGTACTAACTGGTATTCAACGTTTCTAGCTGCAGAAAGGCACGCAGGCATACAGCTGTGTATTCACAAAGAATATGCACAGGCAGTGGGGAAAACTCAGATGTAGGACAGGTTATTTTGCTACATAAAAACAAAATTGGGGCTCCTTGCTTTAAGAGACTTGTAAACAAGAGCGTGAAGTGACAGGACAAGGAGGAATGGCCTCAGGCTGGAGGACAGGGATGGATGGGAAATTGGGAATTCATGGCTGAGAAGGTGGGGTAGCCCTGGCACAGGCTGCCCAGAGAAGCTGTGTCTGCCCCATAATCCCTGGAAGTGTTCCAGGCCAGGCTGGACAGGGCTTGAAGCAACCTGAGATAGTGGAAGGTGTCCCTGCCCATGGCAGGGGGTGGCACTGGGTGATTCTGGGTCTCTGTGAAAGGCCCATGTAAGGGCTTCCATCTCACTACAAACCACCTTTTCTGAGGTGCACTTTTATGTTGCTGCTACCTCCTAGTGCCAGAGGGGGCAGGCAGTGCAAGTTGCCCAGGACTTCCATTTTTTACTGTCTGTGCTCCTCTATGGCTGCTCAGGAGCTACTCTGTGTCAGCTGAGGTACAGCTGGTGCTGTCTGGGTCTGGTACCTGTCACCTGCAGTGTGCATCTTCTGTGCAGGGTGTCATGCAGCAGCCAGAGCTGTAAGCTCACAGCTGCCCAGACAGGGCCAGATGCCTGTCTTTTTTGTGCTCTGCTAAAAAGACATAACGTTGTTAGCATGTGGAGAGGGTCTGGTCCACAGATTTCTGTGATAAAAATGGTCAGCAGATCACAGAAGTTGCACAGACATCTCTATTTTCTGACTCTGACTCTTTCAAATTTGTGTTACATTTTCCCAGGGCAAACTGTGGATGAAAGTTAAATTTACTCCATTAATAGACTTTTATCTGGTGGCAAAAGCAGTCATGAGAGATCTATTCCCACCCATTTGGTCCAGGACAGAATGTTACAGAGGTCTCTTTTTCACTAAGAAAAAAAAGATTCTTTGGTGGTGAACAGTAACACAACCAGGAAAACATCTGGTACCTACTTATATGAACACTTCTCCATTAATTTGCAAGATGTTTTTACACTTAAACTTTATTCTTCATGGTTCCACTGAATTCTCCTTGCAGAGACCAACCGTGGATGATACCTCCAGCCCACAGAACTGCCAGGAAGTGTTAATACTGAAATGTGTCTTTGAAGTGAGAAGATCCCTGTTTTTACACATACAGGAATATAAAGACAGAGCTGGGGCTGTTTGCTTTAAGCCACGTTCAATCTCCCTTTGCTATGTGAGGTCTTCTGTCTTTACAAACTACCTTATCAGAGATAGTTTTCAGAGAAACATTAAAGAAAAAAAACCCCACCAAGGTTCCCAAGTCTAGCATGGTGCAATTTTTATGAAAAAAAATTATTTTCTTTTACCAGCAGGACCTTTAAACACAGAGGAACAACTTTCCACAGTAAAAGAAAAATAAAATTCTTGCAGTGACACCTCCCATACAGAGGATTGACTGCCCGGTGACATTACAAGATGCTGTCATGATCTGGCATATATTTAATTAAACTTCAAATAACTGAACGAATTAATGTTTGCAGTTTCACATCTGTTTAAAATAAATTTTGAGGAAGTTCAACTCCTACGGTTCAGGGTATTACAATTTTCATATGGGTTATGCTTTTCTGCTCTTAATTTTCTTAAAAGAGAAATCACCATGTGGCAGGATTAAACATTATTTTGCACAACTTTGTAAATATGTAACCACTTGCCTGTGATTAAGATCTTATGTACATGTGAAAAGGTTGTTTAAACATACCAGGGATGTGAAATGTAAAGGAAGCCGGTAGATATTTTCATTTTTAAAATCTACTTTTTACTTGCCTATGTGATTAACACACATAAAATGACAGGAATCACCTCCAAAGCCCATTCTCACTTCTTCATCTAAAAGAAAGTCAAAGTGGTCCATTCTAGATGTAAGTTGCAAAAGAAATATAGCAAATTGAAAACAAATATCCTTGCACTTAATTAACTACTACGAAGATGGCAAGGGCAAGGTAAGGTGAGGTACTCTCTCGAACCTTGAACAAACCCTAAAGCAGCCGAATTTTTACATTTGTTTTCACTGGTATAGCTCAAAATCAATTTCTGACAGCTGCCACCTTCCCAGTATCTTTCAATTACAGCACTAAAATTGGTTCTGCTATGTCTATTATCTAAATAGGACAATATCTGCAATCATTTTAAGAACCGGTCTTCACCAAAACCCTATTTTTTATGTCAATGCTTTTTTGACATCCTGTAAAATGTTCTGCCTGGGAATGCAGAAAGGGAATCACACAGACTTTCTTTAGGTTCAATGACAAGGAAGAAGATCTAGAATTACAAGTTCAAAGTTTCTGCTCTTAAGTAACAATGCAGTTTGAACACTGATGATGGGTTTGTAGTTTTTACCTAAATCATGGATATACCTTAATGTTAAGACTAAACCTCTGTTGCATATTACAATTTCCTTCTCAAAACAAATTCAGGATAAGGATTAAAATAAATATAAAACCAATGTTATGGGAAAATGTCAAGAATCAGATAGAGCTGATCAGCCTGTGTGCAGATGTCACTTGACACGAACAGCTTTGTGCAATTCAAAAGTGCACAGAAGCAAAGTAAAGAAGGGAAAGGAAAAAACCCCACATTTATGCTTAAACAGAACCTTAATGCATTATGAACTCCATGTTGTTTTATTACTATATGGCAAATATCTGGCTTTTTTCAACAGTCCATTGCAATTTCAAACAGACTGCAGTTTGTAAGAAATCATTGATTTCTTGGCGTGTTAGAAATACACCCTTGGTTATTTCAGGCGGCAAGAAGTGCAAAAAACTTTTGAAACTATAACATCAAATACATGAACTGACAGGAAAAGATATAGGATCTCCATGATGCTAATCTAAGAAAGCTATATCCTGCCCCCTTATTTCATGGAGGTTAAAACTTGCATTTTTGAAGACAAAGGATGTGTATGGTTTTCATTGCTACATGGCAACATTATCCCAATAAATTATGCTAGAAATAGGACTGATCTTAAGGATTTTGAAAGAAAAAAAAATAATTACCAATCCTGGCGCATTTCCAGAATATCCCCAACAGTCTGTAAAGATAAAATAAATTCTTTAGGCTCTTGGTTTAATACATCCAAGTCAACTGATTTTCTTCTTTTACGTTAAAACAATCTGAATTCACAGTAATTTGTCAACTTGATGCTCTTCTGAACACCAGAAAACACCAGATTCCTGCATGTAAGGGTAGAGATTATGAATTACAGCAGTGGCAAAGTTTTAAGTAGCAGGAGTCCTTTTGCATGCAAAGATGCATTTAACTCATTTTGTGTTCCAGATCTAAAGATTTCATCAGAACCCTGTCATTATCTATAATAAAGTACCCCAGACATAAAATCTTGTGAAGAAAAAACCTCCCCAGTTCTTCTGGTTTTTTCTTATTCCTTTACCAATGTTTTCCTTGCTCATGTCTCTCCTGTGCTGCTTGCCCAGGACATTACCTCTCACAAGTGAAACAGCAAAGGAGAAAAGCAGAATTCAACACAGGGAACATCCAAAGGGATGTCACAAACATACACAGTTTTTCTGCATAACTAAAATAATCTCATCCTGCCCGCTCCAGAGGAGCAGGGACTGCTTTAGGATCTGAGGAAGACAAGAGGAACAATACTGAGGTGTCTTGTGTAAGAATACAGATTTCAAGCAGCTAGTAGATACAACCCCCAAAATAATATTCTGAACTCACACCCACAAAGGTTTGATTGTCTTTGCCCTTTTTTGGGCTCTAAGTGTTGCTTACTTCTAACACATTTAAATGCAGACAGGTAGGCTTGGGCCACTTGCTCCTGCATGCTTGAGTAGTAAACATATCATGCAATTTTATTTCTCTGCTCCTTCCATTTTATGTCCTCTTTTATGGTCTTGGTTTACTTCAGCATCTCTCTTTCTATTTAGCAGCCTCTATTTCTGAGACAGAGTCAGTACTGGGCAGGTGAAGATCACGTGTGGCAGCAAGTGACTAAGGTGCTCAAACTGAAAGTGAAATGCTTTTTGACTTATGTACCCTTGCTGACGAATTCATCATGAACAGCATTCCATTTCCATTTTTACAAAACGAGCATTTTCATCTGTGCTTTAGTTTAAATTCAAGCAAAATACACACACACATATTTGGGTTTGACTGTATTTCTGTACAGCCAAAGTTCTTTTTTTTCTGCTTCTATATAGCTCCATGAGCAGAAGCAATGATCCCTGCATATAGACAACCACGCTTTTCCAGGCTAAGAGGTCATACAATAAAGTAACCTGAAGACATCTAGGCACTTTTTGATTTTTTAAAGATGCGTGCAAGTGGAAAGGCATTCATGTGTAAATCTTACAGCCCTGAAGTGCTCCATTAATAGCAGGGTCTCAAAACTGTTGCTCACTCTCAGTAAAATTAGATTTTACAGATTTACAGCTGCAAAACCAGCAGAATAACTTCCATAGCCCTGCTTCTCATATTGCCATCTCTCAAAAGCTTGCCTAGGAGCTCCAAGGAATAAACTATTACCATTCTGTTCATATACTTTTGAAGAACCTTGCATGGGAAAAAGAGTATTAACCCTTTCAGGCAACCTGGAAGAATGTTGTACTTCCCTCACAATCTCAGCAAGGTTATTTTTTTCTTCTTCTCAGGGATTTCTTGACTAATGTGAAGCTGCTACTGGCACTACAGAGTACATTGGTACATTGTCCTACAGAGCCCCCTTGGTGAAAGCAGAAATTTTCCTACCTGATGTGCCACGTACAAAACAGAGGATGGGTTTCACCAGTTGTTGCCCTTAACAACTGCAATTAACTATTTATGAACCTGAAGCCACTGACATGAGGACTGACAAGCCTTCCCATGATGACACCAGAACATTTTAAGAGGCTTTTGTGCTACTGCAACAGCTCAGTATCTCTGTGCACATAACCTGCTGTTGAGTAGAAGCAGACTGAATTCTAGACCTTCTGATAATATACCCTCTGGAAGAACTGGGGAGCTCCCATTGCAGAAAAAGCCTGTGCAGACCTCTTGCTCCCCTGGTTTTTCCATTACTGCTCATCCCAGGTCCACAACAAGAACTTTTTCAAGTCAAAACCTGTTTGCTTATTACAGAAATGATGCTGCCTTGAATAACTCTGCTCCAAAACAATTCCTCCTGCAGCAACTCCTCAGTGTAACTGCACTATTTCTTCTCCGCCCTTCACGTTCTGCTCCATCCTTGTTTGGATGCAGCTGAAGGTGTGGGTCTGGCTGGGATGCCTGCAGCTTTCTGGCAGTCACAACCCAAATGTGCATGACCCAAATGCTGCATATTCCTGGCTCTCAGTGTTAAATGCTAAAAACATTCACAGTGAAAAGTGGTGGTGGTTACCTTGAGAACAAATAGCCCAAGTAAATGGAACTTCCTTGGCTGAGAAGGAGTTGGTGGAGCCTTAGACAAGGCTGAGTGTGCTGAAAAATGCCATGTGTTCACCAGGAAAGCCTAGTGCCACTGCAGGAGGGAGTGTGAGACATCCACACTGCAATGCTGATGGAAAATCAAAGGGGATCTCTGCTGCACATGAGCTAACACATCTTTCTGGTTAGCAGAGAGGAGAGAATTATGTTGTGGTGCACATTCTCCTCTAGTCAGCATGAAACAGTAAATCTCCACTTGCTTTCCCAGCCTTTAACACTGTTGCTCAGGACCGAGCACATGGAAACATTCAGCGAAAATGAGGGTTTAAGGTTCTGATAGGAAAAGACACATTTTGGCAAAAATGAGGGGGAGGAAATACAGGGTTGTGAGGATGGGTGACATCACTGTGCAACAGCCTCTCAACCTACAGAAATGTTTCTTCACTTATTATCAACAGACCTAAATCCTCACCAAAGTACCACTCACTTAGAAATACAGTGAATAACTATCAACATTCATACTCTCCGTCACTTAGTATTTTATTACTACTTTTTATGCCTTTAATTTGGAACAGGAATGATGAGGTAAGAGCATCTCCGTGGTAAACTGAAATATCACTAGAATTTGTTTTTTATCCCACATGTCCAGACATTTCCATTGGAGCATGAAGTACATTAGAAGAGAGAGACAGGGGTTTAGCACCCTAAGAGCTCCATGTAAACATCTACCAAACAGGAAACAAATTTCATTGCTTTCAGGCCAAGGTTTTATTCTCCAGTACAAAGCAGTCTACAAATATATATATAAAAAACAAAATGGTATGTCCTACATCTACATAAATACAAACCTACACATCAAACGCCCAACTCCTCCACAGTGTCAGCACCCTCTGGAAACGTTTCATGAAGAAAGTTCTATTGTACTCCAGACAGATTTGTCTCAAGAATAAACAGAGTAGCTCCAGATTAAAGGAAATACTCCTTGCCAAGAACAGCACTAAAATTTTAATCAGTAAAATAAACATTCTTACTTCTTACTGTGTGTACCTCATTGACTATTGTATTATCTTCCACCAGCAGACACCCAAACTCCCCTTGTCCCCCCACTCCCTGTCCTTCATGAAGTCATCCTTTCTTCCATCTGTACTTCCATCCAAAGAAACCTCTCATGTCAGTGGCAATTTCATGGCCTCATATAAAAGACACAAGCATTTTCATGTTAGAACTCCAAATTAAGAAAAAAAAGGCTGGAGTATTTTGGGTATCTTACATTGCTAAAATCAAAAAAACCCTGGATAATAAAACAGCAAACCCTGAGGTTAATTACAACAAAGGTTTTCAGAAGACAAACATTCAGGGCTCTTGGTCACAACAGTCTATTTAAAACTGGACACTTACTGAATTTAAATGGAAAAGTGATGGAAGACACTTAGAAAAAATAACATTTTATTTAACAGGAAATGACCTAATGGAAAAAGTAGAGAAGTCAAACACCCAGCATACAAAAACCTGTGTTTCCACCTAGAATTACCTCGTGCTTCTACAAATATCATCTCCTTTCACTAACCCTAGGTGACAGCATTACTGGAGTTTTATGGACAGCCCCAGAGGTCTGTGTCCCAACTGCCCAACGGTTACTCAAAACCCACCACACTTAAACCGCAGTTCAGCTGAACACAGCTAGCATCCATACGATTAAAAAAACCAGTTAGGTTTGTAGAAGCTTTCAAAAACTCTTTGAGAAATTCCTTCACCTTAGAGAATACAGTCATGATTTGACAGACCACACAAGAGGACTGTGTTGCTTATTTAAAAAATAATTTTTTAAAATATTTAATCTCTTAGTTACAGGTTATTGATAAAGCTATTTTTCAAACTTGTATCTGCAAAACACTTATCTTGAAAACAAACAAAAAGCCAGTTTCTGCTGGTTTCTTACCCATCCTGGGAGTCAAAAATAAATCATTGCAACAACAGCCACATGTAGGGGAAAGTTTTACTTCTGTCTCTCATTTCTGTATCTCCAATAAACATCTGACAACAAAGCTACAAATCTAGAAGATTAATAATGCAGTATTAGCAAGGTTAGCAAGCTAATAAATTCTTTCAATGAAATTGCAATTAAGTGCTTGCCAATACCTTAATGCACTCCATTGTGAGGTACAAAATTAAGATTTTTATCTTTAAAGAGAGAAAATTTTCAAAGCAGGATCTGCATTATCACACACTTCATCGGGCGATGCTGAAAGGCTGCAGTTGAAACCACACAGCTTGTGGATGTTTGAAATGATCAGGCCACATACCCGGTTTTATTTTTGTCCAGTAAGCTGGGAGCCAAGGATCTGATGTAGGCACAGGTACATATGAGCAGCAGGATCACAGTCAGCAGACTCTGGAAGTTGAAGATGGCAGACTATGGAAGAGAATCAGGAAAACAAAGAATTATATCTCTGCAGTGCAGAACTTCTCTCAAAATGGAAGTTCTGGAAAAAACATGGGTGACCCCTCAGACAACATCAAAAATGAAACCTACAATGGCCATGAGCCAGAAAACCTTTGCATCAATGGAATACGATGGTGGTAGTGAAAGCAGAGGTGAAGACTGACTGGCAAGTAAACCAGTAGTAGCCAAGACAAAACACAAAATGTGTAGAAATTTGTGAATATATCACTTTTTAAAGGCTACAGGCCAAATTTAATATATTCGTAGAAATATATACAGTAAAGCCCACCTGAACTATGCAACTGATTAATTTTATTTTCAAATAACATTCTGATTTTAAATTGAAAACATCTTTATTGTAAATACACTTTCAGAAGTGCTAGTTATATAGTAGATCCTGAAGAAATGTGCGAAATTGCCTTCGGATTGACAAGGATTGATTCTATTGCTGACAGCAAACACTGATCAGTCTAGTGGCAGTGAGACAATTCTTGAGAAACTGCTGCAATATTGGCAATTTACTGAAGTGCAAAGTATCAGCAATAGGCAGACAGTGCATCCCATAAACCCTTTTTTTATGGTTTTGGGGTTTCTCCTAAGTGTCTAAACTGACATTCTGGTCAGTGTAACAGCACCAGGAGGAATACAAGGCAATTTCTTACTTCAAAAAGCTTTATTTTACCATCACTCTGCTATGTTCATTTGCAAATCTAATTTAGTGTGAGCTCCGAAAGAAAAAAAAAAAAAAGTCAAAGCAAATGCAATAAATTCACTCTTTGTTCTGGAATTCTGATGAACTTCTGTCTCCTGTGTTCGTACTACTCAACTCAGCTGGCCAAGTAGTGGTATTTAATTAAAGGTAAATATTTAGCACTTAGGAAGGGATATTACGATGGCATTTCCTCCTCCAAGCTATTTTAGAGCACATCAGAGCCTTCATTTCCATGCAGCCTGAGGCACACCTCTGTTAATGTGCATGTGCTTTCTTCCTATGTCACAAAATTATAATGTTTTGAGGCTCTGATAATCAAATCTAGCTAATGAGAATTATAAAAGAAAATCACAATATTCTAGTTCAGTATGGCACTAGCAGGAAATTAGGAGAGAAAAATGAGAAGCTCTAGTAGGACACACATTGGAACACATACAAGCATTCTGATACTGAGATCAAAAACCTGGTGACCAAAACCCCTCCAAATCAACAACAGCAAACAAAACAAAAAAACCCTTAGCTTATTTAGAAGTCTCCATGAATCATATGAACTCCAGAACATACACAGAGCTGCCAGTCTGAATACATGCTTTAGGCAGGGTTAACTATCCAAAGTTAACTTCAGTATCTAACTTAATGGGGTCCAACAGGCCACTCTGCTAAGAAGCATCACTACAGAGATTGCTCTGAGTCTGCACCTTGTATGGGAGAGATTTCAGCATGTCTGAAACCCACCCTTTCTGTGATGAGGGAGCAGTGATCCCACACCCAAAGGCAGCTCTCCTGTCCCAAACATGAAGCTGCTTTTCTCCCGCACCACAGCCTTTGCTAAATCATGTTTTATTTAGCATTTTAGCTTAGCTAACCACCCCTTTTGCCCCATCATGTCATAAATAATGGACAGACTCTTCGCAAAACAACACGCTGCCAATACCGAGCAGCAGCCTCTGGAGCCTTTGTGCTCAGCAAAAGTTTCTGTGAGCTCCAGGAACCAGGGAAGTCTCAATTCCTCCTGGCTCCTGTGGGTCTAGGAACGCAGTGGGGTCAGATCCAGGAGTGGCTGCCTCTCAGCACAGCCAGATACTGCCTATCAACTGATTAATTTGATCAGTCCTGTGGGACAGACAGCTGCTCTGACAGCTCACAGCCCCACGCCTGCCAGCCACTCGTTCCCATGAACTCCTGCAGCTGCTTCCTGAGCCAGCACTGGGCACTACAACACTGCAAAATGGCATAAGGGCACACTTGCTTCCTCTTAAGCAGGGGCTGTAAACGTATACTTATGAAATGTGCTATCAGTCAACCAACTGGGGCAGTATATAATCATATATAATTGCTCTTTGTTGGGGTCTTCACGTGTTTTCCCAAATATTCGTTGTTGTAATTGCATCTGCGCTTCCACTGAAGTGTGCTCTGAGTGACATGTTTATCTGCACAGCCACTTTGAAAGGACAGATGTGAGCATTCCAAAACTTGCTTACGATTTCTGGAAATGAGAATTTATTCCTGAATTAGACGGCTTCACTCTTCAAATCTGAAGTAATTCTCATGGCCCAGCTGAATTCACAGAAAGCAGAAACCTACATCTGGCTGCTCCAACTGATGTAATTAAAAGCTGCTGCAAGAGTTATACATTGCTCAGAATCCTTTTAAAAAACGCTGCATTCACATACCAAGCTACTTGGACAACTGTTCATTTGTTTAGACTGGGCTCCTCTGATGAAAATGTACTAACTGAAATTTTTGACTTGTGCTGACTGCCTTATGGTAGGTCCTGTGAGCTTCACTCCCCCTACAAAGCAATCTCAGCACATGGAGAAGCTGGTGCTGTCTCTCAGTCTGTGTCCCCACGAGGGTGAAACGACAACTAACTTCCCAAGAGTCATGCTGCAACACCAGGAAGAACCAGCACTAGCATTTTATTCTGGTTTTAGACAGGGAAGCTTTAATTCCACAGGCTGAAATTTTTAACATTTGGTGCATTTCCGAGATAGTGGGAACACCTCAGTTGCTCCATTCTGTGTCATTCCCCTCGTGCCCCCTCCTGTGTGGAGCACCACCACATCAACTGCAGCACTAATGAGGTATTGTATTCACCTGAACTTGCATGAGCCAAGTTTTTTTCAATGTCTTTGGAAATTTAAGACCAGGAACTTCACCTTTGAGAGATATATGCCCAAAGGCTGTTTTAAATCCTTCCCAAAACCAGGCCTTTAAAAAAAGCCTCAATATTATTTCCTGATTATAACATATCTCAGTAAAAACTCCATATAATATAAAGAATTAATACTCCAGGAAGTTTTACTGTGTTGGGTTTAACAGCACTGGCTTGTACTAAAATAAATACTCATGGGATTATACAACAGTTGGAAATCAAGTGGTACAGCTAGGGTGTCTGAATGTACTCCCACCTGAATATAAACTGAAGTTTAATGTACTTCACTTAGTGTTGATTGAAAGTTAAAAGTTACCCATGTGGCTGTAACAGGGAATCATGACAACAATTGCACAGCTCCTGTAAACCTCACTATAGACAATGTTGTCTCTCAGAATTAAATTTATTACACTTGGGCAGAAGAAAAAGAAAAAAGCAACAGCTCAGAGTTGTGGTTATCAACAGATCTTGTACTTCACAAGAGTATTTAATTAAACATGCAGGAATAGCCATAATGAATGCACTCATTCCAAACTTTTCTGCACTGACAACAGCCATAGATAAGACACTGTAATTTATCAACCTCCGCAGTTTTCACTCACTCCACTACCCCAGTATTTTCTGCTTCAGACACAGCTCTCTGTCCTTGCAGACAGCACTACGTTCACAAACCACTTACTGATGCAACCCTTGGGTAGCACAGTAATAAATCATACCCTAGGTTTTAATACAACTCTCTGTGTCACAAAGGACCTGCTGATTTTCCCCTTGCCTCATACACTTTTGTTTAAAATTAACCAGCCAGTATCACGGTTCCAGGGGAAATGAAACGTGCAGGAGAACATAAACCCTACGCTGTTGTCCTTCTGGGTTGGTAGAAGGCCCCACATAAAAGCTCTGAGTTTATCTCAGCAGACTTAGCACTGAAACCAAAGCTTAACCTTCCTTAGTCTTTAAGTATTTACAAAATGATTATTTTATCTCTGACTGCAGTGTGACCATGATGATTTCATCCATCTGTACTATAAAAGCAGAGGCCATCGTAATGCCAGCAAGTTGCAAAACTTTGCCCTGTGGTTACTATTACAATAACCAATTTATGTGGGCACACACAGATAAATAACTGGACTATTTTAAAGAAAGTGTAATCTTTGTGCAATACACTGCAGAATATTCAGTCTTCCTAGAATGATTTATTTTCTTTTTTTTTCCTCCCCAATATAATAAAATTGATGAATGATTATGTTTTCTGGAGCCAAATATGGATACCAAATCGTTCAGCTGCCTTTCTCATACTGGAAATATGAACAAGAGCTTCCATATTGCAGTTAAACTTTAGTTAAGCAAGAGCTGATAAAAATTTCATCACAGAGAAGTTAACTCAAGCTATAAAATTTTAATGAAGAGGTCCTCAAACAGCTGAAAGAGAAAATGTTTAGTATCCAGGGCTTCCATTAGGCTCTGCAATTATTATTTCGTCAGTCAACCCCAAATTTTTAGAAGTATAATACTGAGAAAAATAATCGGATATAAATCATGTAGTACCACTCCCAACCTGAAAGCCAAAGCAATTGCTAAAAACTAATTAAAACGTGCATCTAATTGTATTATTTTCCAACAAATCTAAAAAAAATATTTTTCCCACTGTTGCCAAATGCAATCTGATCAAAACGAATGGAAAACAAGCATTTCTGAAAGAGGCATGCTAATTAGCACTATAAAAAAAATTACAAAAAGTGCAAATTAATTAAGTTTGAAGAAATTATTGGCAAAAGTACACAACAAAACTAGGCAAGGGGTGGTTGTAAGTATTGAAATACCAGCCAGTGCAGTTGTTCCAGCATAAATAGTGTTTTTTACTTTGGATTTACAGCATGTTCTCCTCAGTATTTAGTTTCCAAAGAAATTAAGTACAATATTTAATGTTCATTCAGATTTCTGTTTCAAATACGCATTTTTGCACTCACAGAATGTAAAGCTTGATTAGAGAAACAGGGCATTTTTTTCCTAGTCATTTCCTGCAGAAGCACATTGTCAAGTTTAAATGGCAAATACAACTAACATGTATGCTTTCCAGTCAACTAAAGACTAATATATTTATTTAAAACATAACCAAATCTCCTCAAACAATTCAACAATTAATTAAACATATGGACGCAATTGCCCTCTCCTATAAAAAGCTCTTGACTAACACATTTAGGTCTTTACTGTAATTCAAATCCACAGACCAGCAGTGAAAAAACACCTCAAGGCGATGATGCTGAAATTTCATGCTTGCTTGAATTCCTTCCTCTTTGCCCCAGTATCTAGTTTGAAAACTCAACTTTAGCTGCAAGCAGCTAACAGATTCAGCATTTCACCAAAATATCTTACTATTAAAAAAAAAGTAACTATTAAAGTCCTTTACCGGGGTCACTGTAGTGCAAAGGTGAGCATGTTCACAGATTTATTAAACAATCAAAGAATTATAGCGGATATGACGGTAAAAGGTTGTAATACTTTTTCCCCCAGGTCTTCTCTGTAGATTATACAGTTTTAAATTTTGCAGAGAAATTTCTCCTCTGCTGTCTTACCCCATTAGATAAAAGCAGTATGTTAAATAACCCCTTTCTTCAAAAAGTAACTGTCTGAAGTTGCACACCACACTGTTAAGTTCACCCCAAATATATTACTGAAAATGAAAAACCAGTAAAACCTCTGTGTGTGAATAGAAGAGGTAAGAGTCATGTTAAAGCACACTTTGAATCAGGTGATAGCCTTCCTGTAATAAAAGCAGCATGCAAAAATTAGGAGTTTGTAACAGAAGGTGCTACAGGAATGTGAACAGGCCATGAGAAAAAGTTGAAGTTCTCAAAAAGGATGACATATTCTAATTTACCTAAGAACCACAAAACAGAACTGTAAGTATTCTATGTATACTATTTACCATTTTTTTTGTTCATTCATAGTTGAACCACTTCATTCAAGAATGGAAAACAAGTATCAGAAAAAAATACACTTAGTCAAGAAATAATGACAGGTTCTGCTAAGTCTGTAATGCCCCATGGCCCTGGACAGGTCCACAGCACCTCTGCAAGTCTCTAGTTTGGCAGAGGTTCAGGTGCATGGTATTCAGCATCTGGAAGACAGGTAACATTTTTCACAGCTGTTCCCACCTTGTTTCCACAGTCACAAGACTGAAAATCAAAAACTTTTGTAGAATTTGAATGCCCAGCTCTCTGCATTAGCAGAAAAACACATTCAATGCTGCATCTGTTACCATGAATGTGTGCGGTTTCCAATGCTGCAGGCAACAGAAAAAAATAAATTGTGACATTCATGTTTTTATGGCACTCAGCAAAGAAATGGTTTCTCACAATCAGTGTCATTCCATTAAAGAAGACTCACTGCATCCTACTCTTCCAAAAAGAGACCATCTTACATTGACAGAATAATTTCCTCAGTTCAGTAATCACAGAAATAAAACCTTACATCATCCTCTAAGATGACACAAGTATCTCCACTGAAACTTCAAGTGAAATAAATTCACAATACAAAGACACTTTAAGACTGTAAGATGATCTAGGAGACGTTTTTAAACCTAGGTACCTTCGGTCATGATAAAAACAAAGCTGCTAGCAAATCTCAATCCGGATTTATTCCTTCTTAAAATTTTAAATAAGACAAACAGAAAACTTTGTACTTGAAGACTCCTGAAAGCTCTTTTTTCAAAGCAGTATCTTGGGTTCTGGTATGTTTATATCTGACAGCTTGGTTTGAAATAATATTTACTAATGAATGTTTTTACAATTGGCTCTATGAGCAACTCTCCTTCCTTCTATAAACACCACATTAAGAGAGCAACAAAGACGGTGACAGAAATGTTTGTCCTTGTGGAAAGTTCCTAAATCAATTTTTGGATAGTATTGTGGGGCCAGGATCAGCCCCAACCAGAGGGTGATGGAGGAGAAGCTGTTTTTGTCAAGTCTTCTGCACTTCTTTTAAATTTTCTCCATCACCAAATTTTGTCCGAGTGTAACCTCACAATCCTGTGATGAAGGAAAGTGAAGACCACACTTCAGGAGGTGAGAGGCTTGTCATTAAA
Source organism: Phylloscopus collybita (assembly GCA_027886175.1). NCBI lineage: Eukaryota > Metazoa > Chordata > Aves > Passeriformes > Phylloscopidae > Phylloscopus > Phylloscopus collybita. The sequence continues at coordinate 141,757 of JAJNNQ010000124.1, forward strand.
TTTAATGTTACCTTTGGCTTCTTCCCTCTTTTCATCCATGCATGTGGCAAACTTTTCAAGCCCACCAGTAAAACTTCTACCAAGCTTTCAGATGTAAAATCCTGAAAGCTGGGAGGACAAACTGATTTGTGGAAGTCAGCAAGCAAAATACATTCTGCTCCTAAATAAATGAGGGAGCTGTACATCCCTGATGCATCCCTTCCATTTCCAGCAAGTTTGGAATCCACTGAGAAGCTTCCACTGGCTTCCACAGCTGCTTTAAGTTAAAATAGTGAGGTTTTTTTCTATCCACTGGCAGTGAAGAAGAAAAAAAAAATCCCACAATTTCTGCCTTCACATAAAAGACAAGATAGGTAAAAATCAGCTTACAGATACATACATACATATAAGTAAATATCTATTTCTTTTTCCTGTTTGGCAGCAGCTGGCGACTCACCCAGAGCAAGTTTTCATCTGCCTAGCAGAGAAGGATGTGGTAAGGAAGCCTGGAAAACAGTGGGATGAAACATTTCCAAAGGGTAAGGTCCTTTGGAAATCATGCTTCAGAAAATTGTGCTCTACAGAGTGCTGCAGGTTTGCCAGAGCTGCAGCTCTTACTCTTTGGGCAAGGAGAATAAATCAGAGATGTAGCTCTAATCTCTTCCATTTCATGACAGGAGCTGTTTCTTCTCTCATAGTCAAACATGAGCTCAAAAATCACCTTTTTTCCCCCCTAAAATGCCTTGACACCAGAGGTGGCATCATGGAGAGCCCAAAGTCCTGGAGGGCTGCTGCTCTCTTGAAGAAATTTAAAAAAATCACAAGAAGGCTAAAGAAACTTATTTTCACCTTATATTCAACATTAAATCATAAGCAGACCATCCTTAGAAGAGTTTCTTGCTTCAGGGTCCTTGAGGCACAGAGTAACCTCCAGCAAGGAACAGGGACAAGTAGAGAAGATAATCCTAACAGAATCGCATACACTTGCGATAATCTTCTTAAACATTACCTATGTTTCTAAGTTACATATTTCTTATATATCACTTTTGAAATATATAAAAATGACATAATATTAAATAATTAGTTGTATTTAATCATTACACTGAGCAACACGAATGTCCCACCAAGTTCTCTTGCCTTTTTTCTATCACCTCAAAACCTTTCAAGTACAATAAAGAAGTGAGGTGCTGCTGTAATTCTCTGTAGTCACCTTTCCATGGTGCTGATTAGATGACTCTTGCTTTCTGCACCTGTGTGCCGATCTGCTGGGGTAACTTATGCCTCTCATCCTAAAAAAAACGCCTTTGCTTTATGGTTGGAGCCCCAGGCTAGAGCAAGTTCATCTAAAAGATCTGCTGAGGAACGCTCAGGTAAGCAACTCCCAGCAATTTCCTGCTGGTGACAGGAGCTGGAGCCTGGGAACCCTTTTTTGAACTGAGCCAAAAGAAATTTCAAGTGATGTTGATCTTTTCAACAATAGACAGAAAATACTGTAATACTCCACTAAGTTGCACAGCATCCATACAGTGCTGGATAATCTGTCAATGCTTATGGGAGAGGGGAACCAGGTGATCTTAAAAGGTTTTTTTCAATCTAAACCATGTTCTGATTATTAGACAAATGTCAAAAATTCCCATCTTAAACTCTGTCCTGAAGTTATGGACAAACATGTATTTTGTACAGGAAAAACTTACTTTAACTCCGCTATTCCTTTGGTTTCCCTCTAATTTTAAGCTTGCGTTTGCTCTGCTCACATACATGTCATTGACATATAAACATGGAATGTATAAATCTTGACTAAAAAAAAGTATTTCATTGCTCAGCTTTACTAATGACAGAAATGCAAACCCTTCTTTTGTACTACCTGCACAGAGACTGGAAAAATGGGCAGAAAACAAAAAAATAAATACCAGTGTGCCTCTAGACCAATTCTAAATGAAGAGTGTACTCTTTGTGTGTGTGATTTATAGAAAAAGGTATATTGGTAATATATAATACATAAATTTTAAAATATTCTATTATACAATTGCATACACCTATAAATATCTATTTAAGTGTCTTCATATCCAAGTATATTTGTTATATACATAAAAAACTCCTGCATAAGCGTATTCTATTCCACACGTACTTACCTGTTTTTTATTTATTTACACATTTAGCTATTTATATAACCATGAATAAATTTAAAAATACGTATTTTTATGTTAGGTTACATACGTATACTGATATATCCTTAAAAATTATATATGCTGTAAGCATAAAATTATTTAAAAACATGAAACAAAGGTCATACATATACATACACATATATATGTATAAAACATTTTTCATATATGTGTGTGTGTATATATATATATACAAACTTAAACACACACACATAAGATATACAGCTTTATATATTATCCATACAGCTTTCACGAGTAAATGGACCTGGGTCTCTGATGACACTCCTGAAAAGCAGCCAACATCGCGGCTCAGCGCACTGCTCTCAGTATGACGTCACACATAAACCCGCCATGACGTCACACTGTAAAATGACTTCAAGAGGCCATGACGGACACGTACAGCACCTGACCGATCTCGCAACGGCTGCTGATGCCCCGCACAGCCACAAACCGGGTCTTTTTCTTGTCACCAAACCCCTAATGCAAACGCGCCCCGCGCTACTCCCAACAAAGCCTTGGGGGAGCTCCGCTCCTGCGGGCCGCGGCCTGTGGCGTGAGGGATCTCTGGGGACCCCGCCCGCGCCAGGAGGCGCCGCTGGGGACGGTTCAGGGCCGCGGACAGGCAGAGAAGCGGGAAAGAGCCGGTCCCGGAGCGGGCAGGGCCGGGCAGACCCCGCGCTTACCATCGCGCCGAGCTCCGCCACATCACCTTCCGGCCGGCGCGACGGGCGGAAGCGCGCACCGCGCGCCCTCAGCGCGTCGGAGCGCGGGCACGGTCGGCATTGGCTGGCGGCGCCGTGGAGCATCGCGATTGGCCGATGCGACCGGCGGGGGGCGGGACGGACGGACGAAGGCGGCGCTGATTGGCTGGCGTGGCGCAGGCGGAAGTGGTGGCGTGGGAGGTAGGTCGGGCAGCCCGCCCCGCGCGCGCCGGCACGGGCGGGACTGAGGACAGCGGGGGGGCGGGGGGGGTGAGGGGAAGGGTGCCCGTGTCCCTGTGTGGGGACAGCCGGGATCACTGGGATAACCGCGCTCAGCCTTGCGTTGGCCGCGCACCTGACGGGGACTGACGGGGGCTGGGGCCGCCCGCTCGTCTCCCGGTGCGGGACAGCCGGGATCACCGGGATCAGCCCTGCACCGGGACTGAAGGGAGGGGGGCCGGGCACCGACCGTGTCCCGGTGTGGGGACAACTGGGAAAACCGGGATCACCCCTTCACTTACCCTGCACCGGGCCATGGGAGCCACGTGTCTTCAATGAGACAAAAACCCCCAAAAAACAACCAAAACAACCCCCCCGAAAAAAAAAAAAAAAAAAACCCAGAAAAACCTCACCAAAAAACCCCCAAACCCAACCAACCAAAAAAAAAAAACAAAAAAAAAAAAAAAAAAAAAAACAAACAAAAAAAAAAAAAAAAAAAAAAAAAAAACAAAAAAAACCACCCCAAACAAACAAAACCCCATGGTTCATTTGGTATGTTTTTAGTTGTTTTTGAGGTTGTTCGTTGATATTCGGCTCCCCCCGGGGGGCTGAGAGGTGAGGGAGGGGGCGATGTCTCGCCCTGGCGTCCCTGCGGGCGTGAGCCACTGGTTACTGAAGCCTTAATAGCATGAAGAACGCCTTAATAACGAGGTTATTTCTTAATTCGGGCCCTCTTACTGTTACTTACTTACTGGTTTTGTGTAGGGAGAAATCCATACTGTCTGCTCTGCTTTACTGTATTTTGGCTCCTGTGCTACGTTATCTCCTTTTAGAGCTTTTCGTAATCTTTTCTGCAGCTGCCCCTGCCCAAGAATTTCAAACGGTTTTTTTTTTCTTCTTTCCAGGAGGCTTTCTTGTTGTGTGGTGGTTTTTGTTTTTTGTTTGATTGTTTGTTTGTTTTTGGTTTTTGTTTGTTTGTTTTGGTTTTTTTTGTTTTAACTGAATAACCTTTGGCGCAGTGGAAGCTCAGTGATGTGAGTTCTGTGGAAGAACTTCACAGCGATGACTTTGTGTTTAGGTACCCTAGTGTTGCTGTTACAACAAACACCTGGAGTTTTATGAGGAACCTGTTCCTCCTGACAAACGTGGTTTTAAAAGCATCACCCCGTCTCAAGGCGATGGCTTGGTTTTGAGGTCTGTATCATTATCTGTGTTTCAGCACCAAATTTGTGCTCGTTTTGAATGCAGGACAGATTTTGGTTTTTTCCTTTGGTGAGGGGAAACAGATTTTTTTCTCTCTAAAATGACACTTTGAGGTAATGTTTGATATACTTCGTGCAGCTGCTGTGGGAGGCTGGGGGTTGATGTACATGTATAAAATGTATTTATCTCATGGAATTGAGGCAGTGGTCTACTGAAGCAGAGGACTTTAAGATGAGTAATACCTACACAATGCACTTACAATGCTGTTTATGTCTTCTACAGAGCAACTTCCTTAGCAGTAGTAGATTTGGTCACTGTAAATAACAGATCTCTGTGAAATTGTGGTTTCAGATTCATAATCACCAAAATGTACCTGGGATATTAGCTGCATGGGCAGATGTAGAGTTTGAGGTGGGTTTTCTCATGTAACAGTTTTTCTGTCCTGTGGACTTCAGGCACTGTGTTGATTCTTGATTTGTTCTGATTTTTTTCTAGATGGTTTAGTGACTATAAAGGTTTGTTCAATTGCAGGTTTATCCATCTGTCTAACATATATTTGGCATCTTACTGAGTGCTCATTTTCTTACAATGTCTTCATCATACATTTTATTCTTGTTACTGAATTACATTCACTGGATTGGTTTCTTTCCATCACATGTCAAGATTCTGGATTTTAAAAAATCACTAAGTGTATCAAGACAGTTCTAAAAATGGCCTTATTACCTAGGAGAGCTTCACTTTGAAGTGTTTGAATGATATTACACTAAAGTATGTTTGTAAAGAGAAATAAGTTGTTAGTATAATCACTGACCAGTACAGCCTCTGATGGTCAATATGGTTTAAAGGCAATAATACTTTTGCACATTTTTTTAATGTGTGTCAGAGATAGAAAGCAAAAACTGGATTGTTTTGCCTGCTTGGACTCACTTCTGGATGCTCAGTATGAATTAGAAACTCAGATTGAAAATATTCTATAATGTCTGGGGAGACTCCAGTCAGTCCTTGTTCACACCGTATCCAAGCCTGCTTTCAGGTGGTCATCCAGCTTCCTCTAGTGTAGTTTTGTTTTCAAACATGCCCTTTTATGATAGATTTATTAGATTTTTTTTTCTGCTTTCATAGTTTCTGGCAAGCTCCCACCTGGAACCCATCACAGATTTTTGCAAAAAATGCTTTTTTTTTTACACCCTAGATGTTTAGTTTCCAAGTGATGTTTCCAACAGTCTCAGCTTTTGAAAAGGCAGTTTTTACTGTTCATGTGTTGTATTAAAATGATTTCAGGTGAATAATTTGCTGTGGTGGGAAAAATGCCATTTAAAGATTTTGTGGGAGCCTCGGTGGCATAATTTAAGAGATTGGTTCACCTAGCCTGGAAGTGTCTTCTGGAATACAGCTGTGATAGGCATGGGATATTGACTGGAATATCAGCTCTCAGATGGTGTTGTTCCAGTTTCCCTTGTACTTTTTTTCCCTCCTAATTAATACCTTGTCATGGAAAAGAAGCTCTGAGGAGCTGGGACAGCTCGGTTGGTGTTGTTGGAAGGAATGGGCTGGATAGGCACACTTGTCTGGTCTTAAGTTTAAACAACTACAGTAATCTACATAGCAGTATTCAGATATTTAAATAAAAACTTGAGATGAATACTGTTTTTTGTTGCTGTTAGGTCTCTTTAGAGGAGGGTTCAGGGTCATGGCTGTGTTTCCTGGTGTTGAAAAATATTTTAGTGGTGAAAGGCTTACCTGCTGTTCAGTTGAGTAGTTGAGCACACCAAGGAATTTGTGTCTATAATGAAAGGTAAAAAAGTTTAACTTGTAGGCTGTTTCCAGACACAGGAAGAATTATCACGAAACAATGACAACTGCACGTGGAAACCTTGGTTTTTATCTTCTGTGTGTTTTACCTTTCATGAGGAGGAGTACTGGAGGAAATGGTTTTAAAAATATCACAGGTGGGTGACTGACGTGCCAGGGACATCTGTATAAATAAGTTTCTGTGCTTAGTACATCCATGTGTCTATATTAGGTGGAAAAACATTTGAAAATAAACTATAAGTGCAGTTGAGGTTTTTGAGAAATGCTGGTTTGAGTGACTGGCAAAAAGCTGATATTGCTATTCTTTGGCTTCTACATCCTGCTGTATCTTCAAACCCAGGCATCAATGCTTATAAACTTACTTGCATTTTTGCTACTGCTACAAATTTGCTCTGCTCTCTGTCTGGAGTAAAGAGGCAATGGAACACCAGGAGCATGCATTTTGCAGGCAAATCTGTTGTGGGTAGGTGGTGTTCTGTGTGCTGACAGTGGTAATTAGAGCGTGGTGTTTTGTTTGCTAGCACAGTTTTAAAGGAAAAAAAAAAAAAAAAACCAACATAAAAGCCCCCCAAAAAACAAACACCAACACCCCCAGAAAAAAACAAAAAAAAATCCCAAACCAAATTGTCGTCTATGTTTAGGTTTGGCTCCTCTTTCTCATAATTTCTCTGCTTCTGCCTGTCACCTACCAGAAGTACATATGATACTCACTGGAGTAGGATGGATCACAATAGCTGTGAAATGTTTGGAGTTTGCAGCTGTTCTGAGCAGGAATGAACCTCATTCTTCATGTCAGGCTCTAGCCTGGTATTTTAACCATACATTTAATAGAAAGTTACTGCACAGAGTGATGGGGAGTAGTCCTTCAGCAGTGGGAATTCTTGCACCTTGATGGCCTTGCTGTAGAAATAGTGATGCTGTGCCTGACACAGGTGACCTCAGTGCCTCTCCTGACACAGACAATCCCTGCTGCTGGTGTGCAGCAACACTGGATGTCTTGCAATGCTCTGTTTTGACCCATCCATTTCAGTACAGATGAGATAATTTAAAGTGGTTTTCTATGCTGCATGTTGGCCTCATTAAAGCAGTATAGCAAATATTTGTGCTATGTGCTTGTGGGTGTGCCATGGACCTTGCAGAGTCACTTGCTGTTTTGTCTCAATGCCTGTTTCTGATGTCCTCCTTATCTTGCAGTGCCACTTGAGGATGAGAAATTTTAATCCCTAACTCTTGTCACCTAGGGTTTAACAGGAGGTGGAGAATGTTTTTCAGGGGTTATGTTAGAGCTTGGGAGCCCCAGATGAAAAAGCAGCACACGTCCTTGAGTAAGTAGAATCACCCAGAGCTGAGGGTGAAATTTTCAAGGACTCAAAACCATTGTCTGATTCTTCAAGGTTAGTAGGATGCAGCTGTGATTTCTTCACTGTTGCATTTGGCAGAAATGTAATGTAGTACTTGCTGATGTTGTGGGAAAAACATAAAATCATGTGCATAAATTCTGAACCAACATCACTGAATAACCCAGATTCCAACTTAGACAGTTGTTACAAAATAACATTAGGTGGTTCTTGAAATTATTTATTTTTCCACCAAAATGAGTATTTTCTCTAGGTGTGTCCCTGACTGGAGCTCTGTCCCTTTCCTGGGGTAGGAAACAATGGCCTTTATCTCCTCCTCTTTGTAATCAATGTCTTGTGGATCTTAGTATTCCCCACGTCCTTTTCCTCTGTATATGAGATGTAAAAAAGGGAAAGGTGGCAAAAACCTCTTGTGAATTTGAAGATTACTCATAGAACATAGTATCAGATAATGTAAATGGTAAGGACTGCTGTCCAAGATATGTCAAGGTACAAAAGACTCGCTGAATTCTGTATGGTGCCTTGTTGACACAAGCTAAGGCAAAATTTAGGAGATAATTACTAAACAAATTACTGTTGTTTGCTAATCTAACACAGTAAAATCTGATCAACACAAAAGAACATGTCTTACAGGAAAAGTTCCAAGTTGGAAAAAAAAATTCATTAAGTGTGTGCCTTGAGCAAGGGCCTCTGGTGCTACTGCTTTCTACGGTGTACTGGTGATTTCACAAAACTGTTTGTGATTAAATTGTCCAAATTTTCAAAGCTTTGAAAAGTGTTGGAATATTTCTGCATCTGTTCTGCAGACTATTAGGTGGCTTTTCTGGGAAGGGGTGTCCTCCAGCAGAGCAGACAGCTAGAGCACAGATTGTAAAATAAACAGAAAAAAGGGAGACTGATCTGATGTGACTTTTAAGAGTGCAGACACTGAGAACTTTTGTGCCCTTGATCTAGTCATCAGCCAAATTGCTTGCTATCTTGGGACAGAAAAAGTAATGCAACCAGAGGAAGAGTGAGGCCATATATCCTATCACAGGCTGCATTTGTGGTTGGGCTTTTTGTTTGTTTGTTTGGTTTTTTAAATAAATGATTCAAATTATTATGAAAGGGATTGTTTGTTTACAGGTCTACAAAGGGGTCTTAGAGGCCACCCTTTTCAGCACAGAAGCAGGACAGGAAAGAGAGAGCCTGGGGCTTTCCAAAAGCTGTCAGCTGTGTCAGGCTTGGGGTGAAACCTCACAAAATCCTGGAGAGATTTGTGCTGGTTGAGCCAAGCAGTGAAGCATCAAACTCTGTTGTGGAGGTTTATATTAAATTACACCAGCTGAGAAAATGAACCGTAATTTTCAGAGTCCAGCACGCAGCAGACACAGATCAGGAGATGGGGCAGATACGTTAATTTCTCTGGAAGCTTACATAAAGGATAATTGTTTTAGGAAGCAAGAGGCAGGGAGCTAGCTGAAACATTCTTGTGTGTCTTGGAAATACATCTACTTGAGTAATGCTTTGTGATCTTCTGAAGGCAGTATTGGAGAGAAGGGTTTTTTTTCCCTATGCATTGGTCAGAGAAGTCTATATATGAAAAATGTTTCTTATATTTTATCTTTTTTTACTCTTTTCTGTTGCAGGGGTTTTTTAATTAGCCCTGACTATCCTAAAACCAGTTTTTTTTTTCCTTTTAAGTAAAGAGGTAGAGAATTAATTTTTTTAGCATTTAGTCTTAATTTGAGGTTCATGTTTTGAATTTGATTAATTTTGATGGTGCAAAATAAATAAGGGCATTTGTAGCACTGAAAGAGACTTTATCTAAAGCTGCACTGGAACAGGTTGTTGGAGCTGTGGAGAGGTGACTCCTGTGCTCAAAGACTTTTTTTTTTATGCTCATGTACCTGCATTATTTCAGGGCCATTGTGTTTGCTTACTGTTGTGTTTCAGGTACTGATGAGCAGCTGCAGTTGGGAGCCAGAAACACAAAGGTGAAGTGTCCTCCAACATAAACTGAGACTTTTTAAAAATATTTATACCTTCTGTGCTCTTTCTGTGCTGTGCTCCCTATTTTTTGTGTCGTCATTAACTTACCTGGGAAAGCAACAATTTACGTCTTTAACAGGGCAGCCTGAGACGTCTGTGGTGCTTCACATCTCTGCTTTGTTGTAATTTGCATTTTAAGATCTCAAACTTGTGTCTGACTGGTTCAGTACCAAAGCAGTTTTGTGCTGTATTTTACTAATGAGTACCTAATTGCCCTCTCAGCTCAAGTCCCAGTGGCATTTTTGCACTTGCGTGCCCCTGCTGTGCCCTCATCTCAGCCTGCAGGTTTCTTTTCACTGCCGTGTGAGCATTCTTTAGGAGCTGTAAAGAAACAGTAATACTGAAAAGCTGTTTTCCTGGAGCAGACCCCCTGCTTGGCATCAAGTGTCTTGGGTAAGAGTTAAAGTTTCGAGTAGGGTTTTGTTTTTCTGTTTTTGTTTTTTTCTTCCAGTCCATAGTAAGAAAAACAAACAAACAAAACCAAAACAAACCCAAACACCAAAAAACCCACAAAACATCCAAAACAACCGAAAAAACCCACCAAAAAGAAAACGAAAAAAAACCAAACCAAAACCCCCTAAATGAATGAAAGAGTGAAAGGGTCATGAAAGTTGCGTAGAAAAGCAGTGAGCTGATGAGTCTTGAGAGGTTTTTTTTGGTTTTTTGTGGTTTTTTTTGTGTTTGTTTTTGTTTGTTTGTTTGTTTTGTTTGTTTGTTTACTGTACAAAACTTGTGATGCTAAACGTGCAAGTGACTCCTGTGAAGCTCCTTGAGCCCTTCTTGCTTTCCAGATGTGGCTTTTAGACATGGTGCTGATTGAGCACAGACCAGTAGATTTGTAAGTGCTGGCTGAAGGTGTAGAGTGAGTGGCTTCTGGATTTCTGGAACTGTGTCCTTGCTTATTTTATCTCTTTTTTTTTTTTAACAAACCTGCTTGTTTGCTCAGAGCTTGGTGGGATTTGTGTTCCGCGTCCCCTCTTTGTGAAAATACTGGCGCATGTGATGATGGGGACTGGTGCTTCTGCCCTGCTTTGGTTTGTCAGATGTGGATTATCAGAAAGCCGAAGCTAAATCCGTGCTGAACCTGTGCCCATGTGTGGAAACGGCTGAAATTGGTGCTCAGTATGTGTCTTTTTGCTTTATCTTCAAACTCAGCCTAATCCATCAGCAGAGTAATTAATGTTCAATGCCAAGTAATAAAGCTGGATAAAGAGCTGCAAAATTGAAATTTAGCTGCATTGAAAGTGAATGTCTCAGTTCCTTGTGAATGTTTTGAGAATTATTTTTTTGTGAGGGTCAGGCGAAGCAAAATGAATTACAGTTTTTAAATTAATAAATTTAAGCCGTGTGAGCTCTTTGTTTTCGGGGAGTTTAGTGTTGCATTTTCTAATAGATAAATAGCAGATGGAAAGAAAAAACATAATAAAACTTCGGTTAAGCGAAGACTGGGTAATGCAGGAATTTTCTTCAAAGAAAATGCCTGAGGAAACTGTTCAATAAGATAAAGCAACTTTGAGCCTAGGCCTATTTTTTATTATTAATTTGACAGGGACGGGAAATTAAAATAATCCATCTCTTTGAAAAGTCTTGGGTGTAGAGGTGGGAGGAGAGAAAGATATGTAAGCCTTCATATTTATACCTGCCCTTGTCCCGCTGAAGTGGCAACATTTGGTGAAACTTGTTTTTCCAGGTTACTGGGCTCAGTTTTTCAAAACTGCTCAGAAAGTCCTACGTACAGAATTGCATCCATCCATATCTACCTGACACTGATTGCTTTGTTTTATTTGTTTCAGATTGGGTGCTCTTGCCTATAGATCTCTTATGGATTTGACACTACTGAATTTATTTGAGTTCAAAATTTAAAAAGAAAAAAGAGGGAGGGAAGAGCAAAAAAAAAAAAAATAGTGGAATCCATTGCTCAGTGATGTTAAGTGAGACATTTAGAGAAACACATTAGACTGAGTAGAATTGTAATAGGTCTGTGTCAGGACTAAAAAGTAGAAAACAAAAGAAATCTGTGCGACAGATTTGTGTTGAATATCCTGATAATATTTAATCCTAAAGAAGGCAGTGTTTTGGAAAACAGATGATACCTCATCCAGACTGCGTTGTTATCCAAATATACATCAAAAAGACATATGTATCGGGGTATTTTTGGATGGACGAAGGGTGATTAAAACATGCTGCTTTTTTTTTTTCCTCCCCCGAAAATTTTCTTCAACTTTACTGTCCTCACATGGATGATACTAAGGTACTGAAAACGCAGAGATGCTTTTAAAAATATTACTAAGAGACTTAGAATCCCAAATCTTTGTTCTTATTGACTGTATACATTGGGCTCAAAGGTTGTGTCTGGCACAACTTCCTTCTGTTTTTTATCTGCAATTTTAGTGCTGTCTTTTCAGAGAAATTATGTGGAAAATGATATATATTTAGAATGTGTCTTTTTTTTTTTTTTTTGAGGAGGAAGTGAATTATTTTTTCTTAATAAATATCCTGTAGTTTTCAAGCAAAGGCACTATGCCACCACTGGCTTTGGTAGGACCTTGGAAAGCCAGGGTGTCCTGTTGCCGAGTTAAGAGTTATAAAGTATTTGTTGGGACTTGCATCTTCCAGAAGCAGCAGAAAAAGGGAGTCTGGGTCTCTGAGACACGCCTTGCTGACTTTTCATCCCAGATCTATCCTCTGGAGGCTGGGCTGCTTGTTGCCTTTGATCTTTGCTCCCTTTCACACACACTTTTTAGTAACTTCACTACTAAAATTCGGTTTTTCTTCAGGAAACATGACAGTTGCGTGACCTAATTTTTAATTTTTTGCAGGTTTCTGATGTTCAGTTAGTGTAACCTGGCTTATCCATGCATCTTGGAAAGTGAGGTTTTGACGGTGTGACTGTTAGTTTTGGGAAGAATTGTTACAAAGAGGGTGAGAAAGAAGGGTCTGTCCCTTTATAAATCTGTCTGCATACTCCCTTACTTTGCTAGTATATACTAGTATAATTGCCCACTTTGGTGTTTATTTTAATACACTGAAGGCCTTTTTTTTAACCTTATTATGGCTTAATGTAGATGGTTGTAAGTGAGGTTGGCAAGGCTGGATGCCTGCAGTGGGTAGTGGGTTAGGCCTGCGACTTCAAGGGGATGAAAGACACCAGGGTGGGCTTTGCCTCCAGGCTACAATTAAGATCAAGGCTTGTTAGTAAGATTCCTACTATAAAGGTTGTTGACTGTCTGCTTCCTTCTGTTTCCCCTCATTTTTCAGCTGGTGACTGTAGTAAATAAGCCTGACAAGGGTTGTTCCTTATCGTGGATTCCAGATCTTCTGTGGCAAATCTTCCATATCCTATTGTCCCATGGAGCCTGACAAGCTCAGAACTAATTTGGTTTTGGTTTGTTGGTTTGCAGTTTCTTCTTTTTGGGGGAAATGACACACAATTGCACAAAAAGCATGTTTCCAATCGTTCTGTGGCTGCCATGAAGCAGTGGGAAGGCAGCAGTGTGAATGTGAGCCATGTGAGCCTCGGCTATGCAGTTGGGCCCACAATCTCCTGCTCAAATGTTGCCATGGAGCACTGAATTTCTTAAATGGCCCACTTGCACCTCTGCACAAAGCTAGAAAATCATTCACTCTCTTCTTCATATCCAAATGCTAATTTTTGGTTCATTTCTTTTGTCTTCAAGGCAAAGTTGCATTATTGACATAATTATATCCTGTGTGCTTTTAATACAGAACAAAGTTAAACAAAAGAATTTCTGAATATTATTTAGGATGCATGTAATAGAAAAATGTTTTAGCTCCCTAAATTGAATTAGGGAACAAAGATCTCTCTGATTTTTTCTTCTTCTTTTGGCTCTCAGATTTATCTCGAAGTTCCACATGAAGGTTATTATTGAATCATTCTTCAATGTCAAACAAGTATTGTGGCCAGAGGAGTGGGAGGATTGTTGTGAGATGGGACAGGAAAGATGCTGTGTTATTTGTCTTCATGTTCGTTGGGCCAGTCATGTTCTTCCAAAAAGAAATGAGAAAAGAGGAAGTCCCTCTTGGATCAGTAGTAGTTCTAGATTAATGGAGTGAGAGTTGAGGTTTTTGTCAGGTATTTTAATGTTCTTACTCCTGAAGTATTGGAGTTAATGGAATTTTAAATTAACACTAGAGAATACCAATTTGAACGAAATATATCACTGGAAATATGCATAAATATAGGCATTATCTTATTTCCTTCCATTAGAAAATGCGGTAATAGCCAGTTTTAATCTTTAAAAGCAATCTTGAGCTTTTCTTGACTGGTTTAAATCTCCAGTTACCCACTTATGAGTACATGTAGCATCTCCTGAATAGTACCTCTTCTCTGATTATGAATTTACTATTAACTTTCTTCTGATTATTAGGTTATGATCTGTAGTTTGGGCAGTGTCAGAAGGAACCAAACGACAGACTTTAGCAGCAGTGTGTGGTCTTCTATTCTGAACTCCCTGTGGATAGCTCCCATTTTTCCTCAGCAAGAAAGCACTTACGGTAATTACTCCATTTCAAAGACATAGTAGCTCTTTCTGGTCTGTAAGTAGCCTTCCAAGCATAGCTGCCGAGGTTTGGAACACCTGCAGCCCAACTAATTTGGGGAAAAAAATAAAGCCAGTAGTCTGCATGGAGGGAAAAAAAAAAAAAAAAAGTGCTGGAGTTCAGAATATTATCAATGATGCTGTGTTGGAGCAGCCTGAAAGATTTGGCTTTTGGTCTATGCCTTGTGTTATCCAAAACAACATATAAAATTCTTTGTGGGCCCATTTTAAGAGTGTCTTGTTCATTCAGAAGGTCCTGTGTGTTCTGTTTGTTCCGAGGGCAGAGGCAGCAGCCAACAGCTGATTCCTCCTCAGAGGGAAACATTGCCTAATGGTGATCACAGGAGCCAAAGACCACGGGGACAAAGTGCTAAAGATAAACAGCTCAATCCCTGACTGTTCAAAGGCCTCAATAAACCCTCTGATTTACACATTTGGGGTGGGACTCTGCTGTCCCCACCTGCAGGCTGGCCCCAGGGCCCTGGCGTGGAGAGGTGCTGGTGTGTGTGACCCCCTATGCCCCCCAGGGATGAAACACTGCCTTTCTGTGGCCCCAATCCCAAAGCTTCTCTGCAGCTTTGCTTTGTCATAACCGAGGGAAGGAAGAAAGAACCGACTGCTCTCATGTTATGGAGGTGGTGGATGGGAAGAGCCCACAGGGGCTGGATACTGAATGGCACTTGAGGGTGCTCCTCTGGTCTGATGGACTCAAAGGGTCTTTTTAGGCTGCCATAATGAGAGGCTGGTTCCAGTAATTTGGGTAGCAATAAAAAAGTCTGCTTTTACACAATGATTTTATTTTGTTTTAACAAGCTTCACCAACAGCTGAACTGTTAAATAGTGACAGTCCAAAAATTCAGGGGGCTGTTTTAACCTTTCTGAGTATTAACACAGTTCCTACCTTTTCACCCCAAAGATGAAAGTCAAAATAACTCTCCAGGTTTCACATCTTCTTTATATTTGTGTCTTTCTTTCATAATGAAATTTTTACCGGGCAGATGTATTGGATCTATGAAGGATCACATAAGCTTGAGACTTTGGAAGCTGATGGGGTGATGAATTTAGTGAGAAAGTGGTGCATTGGGGTAGGTTAGTTGTGAGGAGATTGTTTTATTTCACCTCTTGAAATGCAGAGCAAAACATCTTATTTTGGAAATACAGTGTTGTACATCTTTACTAAGATTTGCCTTTAAAGTGAATGAAATGCATACAGTCACCTTATAGTGAATAAATAAGGAATATGCCCTCATTTATTGTCTGTATTTTTAATTTCTTTGGTAGTAACTTCTATTTGTTAAGTAAGTAGGGAACTCCTTTGGTATTTTCTGCTGTATTCATGCTTGAACAGTGTGTAGTTTATCCATTTACTGAACACTGCACTCAATTCTGTGACAGAGTTGTGTTCTCTGGACATAAAGGGATAAAGGACATAAAAGGGATAAAGGGAAAAGGGATTTGGTTTTTAATTTGTTGTTGTTGTTGTAATTGTTTCATTTTCAAAAAAGCAGTAAGGTACAATATTACTGTTTGCAGTGATGTTTTTATGTGCTGTGTAGGTCAGACTAATTTTACGTGAAGGAGGTTTTTTCCTCCTCTTGAAGAGAAGTATATAATAGACATTGTATATAGCCAGGAGTCCTTGAGCTTTTGCTGATGAGTTGGAACAGTTGAGTGCTTGGAGATGGAGTCTGGCTAAGCTCTGCTTAGGAGAGGCACCTCCTGAAAATGGAGGAATAAGTAAAATACTCCTTTCAAAAGGCCAGTGAGCACTGTGGAGGAGATGAAAGCTGGGAGAAAAAGTATCTTCATTTTATGCTTTCTTGGAAAGTGCTTTTTTTGAGAGATGCACAATAAAATGTGGAAAAGCAGGAAAACCATATTTTGCATTCTTGGTTGTGTTTCCTCATTCTGTTGAGGTTGTGTTTTACCACAGGGGTACCAAGAGCGTTGTCTAAACAGAACTTTCATTTTTAGCTGTGCTGCATCACTGGAATGAAATACTGATATGTGCATGGGAAACCAGTATCACTGTAGCAAATGAATCTAGTCTCAGACCTCAGAGACCTTTTTAATGCATCTTTAAATAAATAAACAGGCTTCTTTCCTCTGCTACTCTTGACCTCACTTTTTCTTACTGAGGGCTGATTGACACTGCATTCGCTTTATCATTATATAAATAGAAAATACAATTCTCTTGATTTTTTTTTTTTTTTTGTTATAAATGGTCTGGGTTGATAAGAAAGCCTCTAGTGCAGGTGTTTTTCACTAAATGCTGCTCTACTTTGTGATAAAAATCACATAAACAAAGCAAAACCTTCCTGTTGAGCTACACCAACAGTCCTCAGTAGCCTATGTGCTGTCTGTTGGGATTGTCTGCTACTGTGTTACAGACTTGAAGTGTTTTTAAAAACAGTGTCTTTCAGAGAAGAACTTCTGTGAAAGTATTTCAAGAGAACATAATGAACCAGAAGCAGAAGGAAATCTGGCCAGCAAAGGAGAGTGCATGCATGTGTGCTTGAGCGTGCATTGCTTGTGTTTCGTGCCCCGTGCTCATTTCTGACCCACGGCCAGGCAGTTAGTTGCCCTGCAAATCTTTAAATTTCTAGAGTCATTAATTGCAAAGGCATGGTTCCAGCTGTCCACCCCCAAATATTTAATTCTTTTGTTCTTGCTTACAGGTGCACAGACACACTGTAGATTTTCTGAAATGGCCAGCTGGTTAGTGATGGATGTAGAAACTTTTTTTTTTTTCCTACTCAGATTAGTTTTTCAATTTATATTTTGGCAACTTTTTAGTTTCTGTTGCATTTTCAGGAAATAGGAAGATGGATTATGGCATCTGTAATAGTAAATGTGGTGGTGGTTAAGAGATGTAAATACTAAAGCTTTATGCTTGAAAACCAATGTTTAAATTTGTATATTTTGCTGCTTTTGAATGCTATGCACTTGTCTGGGCAAGGGAGAGGCATTTTGAAATGTTGTTGGGTGCAGAATTGAGCAAGGTTCAAGAACAGTTCAGTCAGCTACAGTTAAAGCTGCTCCTCCTATCCTGAAAATGCTAATTTTGGAGGAAGCCAAGGTAGTTACATCTGCATGTAGATTTGTTTCTCAATGTCCAGGAGCAATTAAAGAGCTTCCTTCTACTCCTGCTTGGAGAACAGAGTCCCCTCAGGGCCTGAATTGATCCTGGTCGTGATTATTTACCGCAGCACTTTAGATGGAAACCTCGATAGAGCATTTAATCCCTGCCACAGCACCATTGTACTCAGTGCATGCAGTTTAAATGCTTCATCTGGGTTTTTCCTCCTTTTACATGCTATTTTTAGTCTGTGAGTGAACATGTAGCCTTTTCTCAGTCACTTAGGTTGTGTATAAATATATGGGATTCTTGAGAAGGTCTTAGGTCAAGCACAGATTGCCAAGTTGCCTTGCCATAGAGCAAAAATATTCACTGTAACATCATATATTTTGTTCTGTGCAAAATCCAGTGCTTAAAATATTTCCTTTGGGTTGCTGTCATTTGCTACACCCTCTGCTTTGCTGTGAAGCTTAGTAGCAGCTTTCACGTGGCAGTCTTCCAGATGAATATTGATTATTTTGAATTATGTTAAATGTTCTGTACTTTGGGTGATAGCAGATCATGAGTTAAAAACAGAGCCATGGGGAAGAGTGTGTAGTAATTTCCTGTCCCCCAGCTTCCTGACAGCTTCTTAATTTGAGACTATTCAAATACATTTAATTGTTGGCACTGAAACCTTGCTTATTATAATCCAGTTTCCTGTTTGGAGCTATCAACAGTTCTCTGACAAACTGCATTTGGGGAGGAAAGTAGAATAAAATTACAAGCACACTTGTATTTGTATATTCCCCACACATACAACCCCCAAGACAGTTACGTTAAGCTGTTAAGCACCCCACTGGTTATAACAAGATTATCTTGCTTTTTTTAAACAGGTGTTGGGAAGATGGAGAAGACTTTGAACAGAATTCATCCAGTTTCTGATCCAGAAGCAACCTATTTTCTACAGGTGTCATGGGAAAAGGATTTAGGCACTGGCTTTGGTTTACTTCTTAGTGATTGTCAGTGTGCCTGGACTGGGACAGGTAATGGAAAGAAAAATACATTCATTTAAATTATTATTGCTCTTAACTGCTCCTTTTAAAACACTTTCTAAACTGTGACCCACAACTTGTGGGTCAATTTCATTGGCATTTTGTCCCCAGTGATGGTGGAGGTGGGGTTCATGATCTTCTGGCATGTGGCCAGAGAACTCAGAAATCTGGAGAGATTGTGTGTCAAAGCTAAAACTAATTTGTTCACCACATGGATATGCAATGTTTTGTTCTTTCTCAAGAATGTATAATTTCTTGGAGTGATGCTGAAGTAACACTTCAGCAGAAGTGTCTTCTCCAGATTCTTGAACAAATGTGTACACAAGTTCCATTTGCAAATGGGAGTCCATGAAACCTTTAATTGCAGATGTTTTTTAAGTGTTTTCATGAAATTTTAATAGCCAAAGGTAGCATTTCATACTGTAGTGAATTTTTGGGAAGGAAAAGGGACAATAAACTATCAGTAGGAAAAACTTAGCCTGTGGGATGTTTCCTATTCTCTCTGAAATCTCAATAAGGGGATGTGCATGCTTCTCTCATTCATGCCCAATGAAAAAAGGTTAGATTTGAGTGTTCCTTGAGAAATGTCAAATACTTGATCAAAAGCCTTTGTCTCTGTAGCAAAAATATTTCAAAGGGAGGAAAGAATTATGTATTTTCAGCAAATTTTAGGCAAAACCATTTTTGGACTTTCTGAATTATAAGTATCTATGTAGTTCCTTTCTTCCTTCCTTTTCCCTGCCCAGTGGATGTTGATTCTCTTTAGTTCCTACATAAGCCAAGCTTTCATATAGGTCTGAGATTAGACAAATGTAAATTAAAATCAACACATAAATTAAAATCTGCTCTTCCAAATTCCTTTTAACATTTCAACACTCCATTGATCAGGAGTCCCTGCACAAAGCAAATACATGTGTTCCAATCCTGATTCCCAGTAGTGAAAGGCTTTTCTGTCTTCGTTTGACAACAGTAAAATCAAGTTATTTTGAAAATAACAAAAAGGTTGTTAACACTGACAAATACTGTGTTTTCTGGTTGAAGGATCTTCTTGTTCTTAGGCAACTTCAAAATCCCCAATTTAGAATTTGCAAAAAGATGACTCTTATTTTTCCAAGTAAAGGCTGTGCCACTATAGCTGGGAGTGTATAGAAAAAATAGGTAGACACAGTTCTCATTTTGTTGAGTTCCTGCATCTGGTGAAATTTGGGGTAATGATTTCCCAAAACAGAAGGGCAGTGAAAGCAGGATGACCTCACTTCATTAAAAAGGAAAGAAAGAAACCCACAACAGTTCAGCCGTGAGCACTGGGTGCTCATCCAAAGGAGAGTTTTTTCCTGTTGTCGAAGAATCTGATCCCTTTCTAAGAAATTCTTACTGATTTTCTAGTCCTTTGAATAATTTCATTGGGGGTTGATGTTGTTCGTGAAGTTTTCCCACTGCACTGATCTTTGCTTTCATTCAGCAAAACACCCGTTTTGGTCACTTTCTAAAGTTATTACATCATTTTTGAGGCTGCTTCCATTTTAAATTCAAAACCTGAAGGGAGGGAAAACAACAGTCAGAATATTCTTGCTGTGGGAAATCCCTTTTGGGTTTCTCATGCTGTGGATTATTTTCCTTGGCAAGACCTACCAGGAAGAGAGTGAGAGTTGCTGATGGAGTTGTCTTTCATGGGTTTTGTGTGTTTAATGTGATGATGAAATGTGTCAGGAGTCCTGTTTAAGGAGAGAGGGAAAACAGTGAATGTTAGAGGTGAGAAGCACACAAATATGCAATGTAATCTCATGTATTACCTTGGTACTGGGTTAAAGAACTGCATCTATGAGGATTTATGAATATCATATTTCCATAATTATTGATCAGTTCTGCTTGTTTTATATCATGAAGGAACATGCAGCATATATAGGGAAAAAACCAAACCCACAGTGCTCTATTTTAGTAGTATTTTAGTGTATTTCTTTTTATGACTTCCTTACTGTTATTAAAAGTTTATCTTCTTAGTATTGAAATCACTGTTCCAGACAAACACTTCCTTTCTAAGTATTTCAGACTTAACTTTTTCTGCCCCTCTTTGCCTCATGGTGCAAGGGATTCCACGTTTCTCTCTGTGTGTTTTGGGTGACTTTAGGCAACTAGAATTGTGGATGAGTAGCAATAAGGAAATAACCCATTTTCGGACAGGGAATAAAGGGGACAGAACTTCTGAAAAACACAGTATTCCTCATACATTTTCACAAGTGGAAATGATACACCAATGTGTGTTCAAAGGAAGAACAATCTCCTAATATTTCACAGAATCACAGAATTACAGAATGCCTTGTGTTGGAAGGGACCTTAAAGGGCATCCAGTCAGTGTGTGTCTGTATATACATAGAAATATATATATTAATAATTATATATATAATATATATATATGTTAAGATATAGCTAGTAAATATATACACAAAATATGTGTACTATTTATATATATAGTGTATATATATATAAATATAGTATTTATACATATATAAATGTATATTAAGATATGCTTTATGTGTAAGGTATAATGCATATACTTGTTCACACACGTATGAGTATTTATTCCTCGCACGTCTCTTTCTGGTAGTGTCTGAAGCAGACATTTCTAGGGAGGCTGCTGACATAGAAATGGACAGAGAAAAATATGTGGAAGAGCTGAGGAAAGCACTGATAGCTCGAGAAGGGTCAGCTGGCAAATACAACTTTGTGATTTCAAGAGATGAGCAGAGTAAGGCCTGTCACTTCTCCTATGAAAGGAACCTGAAAGACGGCTCTGTAAGTAGAAAAATATTTAAATTTAACTGTTAAACAATGAGAATGAAATACATTTTTTTATTTTATTATGGTCTTTAAAATCAGACAGACTTGTGATACTCATTCATGATAGAATGAGTGTTGTGAGTTCTTGCATGGGCCAAGCTAGAAGGAAAGTGGATGGTTTGGGGTGGATGCTGCCCTTTTCAAATTGTAGCCTCCTGTGCACTTCTGTTTTCCTTGTTTCTTCATCCTCTCTTTGTACTACTCACGTAAATTAGAAAAAATGTGGTTCAGGCAAGATTATTTTCAAATACTAAACCATAGTTTTACGATTAGCTTTTCTACCACTTCAGCTATTTTGTAAGATAAGGCTGAAACCAGTTGCCTTAAATTGCAACTGGGAAAGCCTTCTTGGCTGCAAAGGGAAGGACCCTCTGAAAACAGGACAAAAACAGTATAATCTGTACCTACAGACACTTCTGGATATTTCAGATTGTGCTTTGCTGTGTTAAAACTTTCCTGAGGAAGAAGCTAATTTAAGGTGAATCTCCCAGTTTGTACTTTTTTAAAAATTTATTATTTTACATGCCTTTTTTTTTGTACAGTATAGGGAATTTCAGCCTAGTTTGGCTCCTGAGGAGCCAAAAGTTAGGGCGTGTAAGTCTACCAGTCTGCATTATAAGTATTTCTGTTAATCTACCCAAGGCCATATTGACCCTAAACCTTGGTGTTTGATTGTTCACAAAGATGTTGCCAATTTAGGACCAAACTATACTTAGAAATTGAGAGCAGTAAGATTAAGAGACTTTTTTTTTTTGGTTTCTGCTCTGTGTCACATGTTCTAAATACAGGTCAGATTAAATACATGCTGTATTTTTATTAAGTGAAAACATCTTTGTGTTTGTGGGGCACCTAATACATGTTTCCATTAATTAAGGCTTATGAGAAATTTAATTTGTATGAAAACAACTTTATGTCAATTTGGGAAAATAATAATCTGGCCAAAAACCTGAAAATACAAAGAACCTTGATTCCTATGTAACCTTTAAACTTTGGATGTTGAAAGAATGTTTTTAGATAAGATAGGATTTCTTGGGTGAAAATACACCTTTTTTTTCTTCTCCTTCTGTACTAAACTAATGCCTACAAATAAAATTGCCAAAGAAATTATGTAGAATTAAATAATAAAATTAGGTATTAGAAACAGCTTTCAGGTGTGTAATAGAATATGTTCCAAACATTTTGCAAACTCTCTGTGGAAGTATTCGTGATCTCTCTGTTTCAGCATCGCATTAGGAAATTAATCTTCCTAGGCTTTCTACATCCAGAGGGCTGACATTCAGCTAAATGTAAGTTTAGCACAGAGGAAGCCTAGAGAAACTACTCTGCAGCTTAAACATGACTTAAATTCAGTGTTTATCACTTACCAGTTTAATAATTAACAGTTTTTAGTAAAAAAATGCAAAAACTTCTGAAATGCATTGTTACATTTTGGGCTGTAAAATGCTTATCAATTCATGTAAGTAAAAATTGTTGCAAAATCTTTTAATGAAATAGGTACATGGGTACCTATGTAGTTTGCCTGAGAGTAAATTTTATAGTCTCAGATAATCAATAATATGCCTTGCCTTATTTTTTAGAAATATATGCATGCTTATATACACAAATTCAGTTATTTTAATTATTTTTAATGGGAGCTGCCTAGAACATGATGCTGACCACCAGCAGTCACCTGGGCCCAGTAATTTCCAGAGCTGAGCTCTGTCATAGTTCTCCATCCCACATGGGACTAGTGACTGTAAAATCTCTGAGCTAGATACTGATTTATTGTTTTCATGGCTGTACCAAACCATGGTATTTGAAATAAGTTTTATCTTCTTTGTAGCATCTTGCTAAAGCTCTGCTTCCATAAAGTCTCATTATGTGCCAAAACTGTGTTGGGTGGTCTTGTAGGAGTGCAGATAAAAACAGTGGGGTGATATTAAGCAAAGGAAAACAAAGGCATATTATTAGGAAATGCTTTCTGATATAGAAATCTGTTTTACTGCCCAGGTGCTTTCTGGAGGAAGTGGTGGCAACCCCATTGTGCCCCTTGCTTTGAAAGGGCCTGGAACGAAAAATGCTTTGTAATTGTCTGCATTGCCAGTGTAGTAGATTTGATGACTTAACAAGGTGTTTGATTCACCTGTTGTTCAGTCAAGGAACAAATAGGTTCCTTCCATGAACTGATGTCTAGGTGTTTAAAAGGATGTGCTTACACCTACTCCTGCACTGCTTTGATGGAATGAAACCAAACCTGTATTTTCATATAATTTAAAAGGTTTATAATTGTCAGTATATAATAGTGATGTGTGTGTAAGGTTTATGTAGTGGATGAGTGCTGATGGTTTGGATTTTGCATGGATGGAAAACTTCCCCAAGTCATGAAGAATTTCCTTCTGATTTAGAGGGAGCGCAGTGTGACATGTTTGTTTTGTAGTGCCCTGGTTGCCTGTAATGCCTAGAAGTAACAGAATAAGAAAATTACTCTAACTTAAGGCATGTTCATAAGGGTTTTGGTACTTATTTATCTTGAAATGTTGGTAGGGAGAGATAATGATGTCTGAGTTTTAGAAACACTGGTTCTGGCTGTGCCCTCAGGATGTGCAGGGGAGCCTAAGAAGCTTTGCCTTTAAAAATCCTGACGCATTTGGTGAAAATCCCGATGAGTTTGGCGAAAATCCTGATAGGTTCGGTGAAAATTGTGATGTGTTTTTGTGAGAATTCCAACGCATTTGGTGAAAATCCTGGCGTGTTTGTGATTTATCTCCCTCAGGACAGGTGGCTCTGCCTTTGGGAGCCATGTCTGGGGTGCCTGGGGTGTTGGGAAGGACCATGGAATAACAATGTCTGTGGAGCACAGTGGGAATTGTGTGCTGATCCAGCTGCAGCCACGGATGGGCCACACACACAGAGACCCCGGCGAGGGGCCGGGGAGGCTGGTCCAGCTCAACTGCTGCCACCTAAACAAACACCAGCCGCAGAGGCAGTGATTTAGTGCTTGATCTAAGTAGGTGACCACTGGGAAGTAAATCTTTCCAAGTGCTTCAGCAAGTCACTCACATATAATAAATAATGGAAATCCGGCAAGCTCTTTTTTTTTTTTTTTCTCTTTTTTTTTTTTTTTTCCTGGGGCTGGCAATTAAATAGACTAAATAGCCTTTGATAAACAAGTATTTGAGTGCTAGCAGTCTCTTTTTTTACAGTAATGTGACAGGATCTGTTTTGGTTTTTTTTCTTGCCTTTTGCTTAAGTTTGTAAATAGGGAGGGTAAGAGCTTAACACATTCCACCTTAGATACAGCACTGTTGCTAATTAGGATGATGGAAGAGATGCTGATTTGTCTCCCCCATTTCCTGTGGCTCCTTTTCCCTCTTTGGGCCTGTGAGTTCATTATAAGTTTACTAAAAGTTGAAAACAAAGCTGGAGATGCTTGTGCTAAGCAAAACTTTTCACAGCATACTATGAGAGAAATGTAACTGGTAGAGCTCTTTGTGCTGTCTGAACTATCTTGGTTCAATGTCTGAATAGTTACTTTGCTCCAAACCACTGAGGATGTGTTGTTTGGTTAGCAGAGGTCACTGAGAGTTCAGGTTGTTTCCCAGGCAATTCCACCGGCTGTGGAGAGAGGAAGATGAAATGATTAATCTTTAGGTCAGTGTGAAAGTAATGCCTCTCTTATCACTTATATTACTTAATGTCTGTGTACTTCAGGACCTGAGAATGGACACTTGAATGGGTTTCTTGGAAGCCCATTTTAGAAGAAGCTGGCTTCTAATATGCCTTATGTAATAGAAACATTAAGTGTTATCATGTAAGTAAGCTCAGAATTCTGACTGCCCACATGATTTTCCCTATTTCACCTTGGGTGTACCTTCAGATATTTCAGGTACACTGGAGATGCAGTGCATCACTTCTGTAGCTTTGAGGTAAGAAAAATAATTTCTGAAAGAATGATTCCCTACCATATTAATGTGTAAGTACAATGTGTAAGTATACAAGGTATGACAGAAGTCCTGGTGAATTAAGTAATTAAGCTCTGCTATTTTCCTTGCTTAGCTACTAGATTATGTATTTGATTGCTGCTTCTGATAAGCAGTAGTTTGGAGAAATTAATTTAAAATACTGTTAATTTATGCCTGTAAAACTGGTATTGTTGAAAAAGGAGGAATCAAACACTGTGATGAATAAATTCTCTTAATTTTTTCTCAACCTGTTAGGATCTCTGTATTTCACCTATGGACCTATGCAGTTGGACAAAAATGGTAGTTTAATTGCTTTAAGGCCTACTGCAAACTACTCTGTAAAGGACATCTTCTTATTTCTTGAGTACAATGAGATTCTAAATATATTTCAAGTATTGTAATATATTTATAAGTATTTATACTTCATAAAATAATAGATATGGATCTGTGCAAGAAAAAATTGTCAGTTATCCTTCTCTCTCCTGCTATTACTGTGTTGTCTCCCCTCCTTTCCCTCTTGATTCTTTCTGATTTTCCCTTTCTGCAATACTTGCTGTGCATTTCAAATCCCTTTGTGGACATCAAGACTTGCTTTCATTTGCAGAACAGAGTACAAATGCTTTCCTTTTAGGGGGAAAAAAATCTTTAAATCATGGTGTATTGACAAGCTTTAGTTTCCCAAACACAAATTACAGAGGACAGTAGGTGCTCTGGAAAAGAGATTACAGATGTGTGTGGGCTCTAAACCTTCACTGCCAAGACCCCAATCCGGTATTTTCTGTGAGGATGAACAGCAGCCAGAGCCTGAAAACCAACGAGAATGTCACCAGTGGTTTCTCTTCAGAAACTCTCACAGCTCTAGAGGAACCATTATCTTTATACCTGCAAAGGCATAGGAGAGCTCTCAAGCTCATGTTAACTCTTATGTTCACTAAAATGGCACATTTTCCAGTATAAAATATTGAATGGATATGTTTAAATCTTCAGAGCAACTTCAACACCTCTATTACTTCTGCTGCAGTTACAGAAAATGTCTTGAAATATAAGAAAAGGGCAAATTCAAGATGTCCTGTGACAAATATGGAAATATGGCAGGGTGACCGGATGAAGAAATAAGGGAGCTGGATTGTGCAGGGAGGAAAGTGTTCTATTTCCTTTTGATTTCTTCCCTTAAACTGCAGTGATTTACAATACACATATCTTTGGTTTTCCACTGTGAAGTCAGTCTGTATTAGTAGTCCACACATAAAAATGAAATTTTCTTTGAATAGTGAAGACAAGTCACTAATTTCTGTGTCCAGTGAGCAGATGAAGATCAGCTCTTTTTCTGGTGGAAAACACTACCATAAGTTTGCTGGTCCCCTAAAACCCTGTGAAGTGTTGTGCCTGCTGATAGGATTTGACAGAATGCTAAAATATTCAATTATAATTGTTCTGAAATATTTTAGTCTCACTGGAAAATTCTTTGGCAGGTGGGTTTTCTTCATTCAAATTTTCAATGTGGTTCTCTTGCAAAAATATGTTTCCCAGAAAGGCAGGTACAGCACCCAATTTCAAGAGTAGGTTTCTGGGTAGTATTATTCCAGGAAAAACCTCTTTCATGGAAGATTTTTTTTCATTATCTTTTCTTCTTGTTCCTCTCAGGTACCTCTGCAAATAATGCCTGACATTTCATTTAAAATTAGATGTCAACTGCTTTGTTGGGTACAAAGTGTAACTATTTTTTTTTTCTTATTTTTGGGACCCAAATCTTAGCCTTTTGCATTTGTTTTACTCAGACAAATCTTAAGCTTTGGGGTTTTTTAAGAGTTTGAGGTACAGTTTTTTTTTTGTTGTTGTTGTTGTTTGTTTGTTTGTTTTTGTTCCATTCATAAAGGCACATTGTCTTTTCAGTGTGTGAATAATACCTGTAGGTTATTAGCTTGATATAAATTTGTAACAGAACATTGTCAATACTCTTAGGCGCTGCTGAGGTGCCAGAAACTGGAATTTGGAAGCAGTCAGGGTTTTTTTTGGTAGTAGGTCTTTGCTTATTTAATTGATGGCTGTACATTGTGCAAAACAATGGGAGATTTATTTCCATTAGTTCACACTGAACTTGATGCCTTGCAGTTGTGTTTCATACCTGTTTAATTCCAGCTGGAATGAGAATTTGTTGTTCTATGTAGCTAATCCATCCCAGGAACATCACAGGGATGAATTTTGCTATTTAGTTGGAATAAACCTGACTCTACTGTTTCAGTCTATCCTGAGTCCGTATTCTTCTCCTCTCAGCTGAATCACTCACAGGAAAAATTAAGAAAAAGAAAAGGATTTATCTAATGTAGCTTTCAGAGACTAACTTGAGTTACTGATTAGAAAGTTCTGGTTTAGATGAGTGGTTTAAGACTGAGGTGATGTGGGGAAGATGCATAGTTCAAGAAAAAATGTGAGCTTGTCTAGCCTTTACAAGCACTGTTTTATTTGCAGTTTTAGTGAGGGTTTTTTGTTTGTTTGTTTTTGGGTGGGGGTTGTTTGTTTGTTTTTTTCTAATAATTGAAAGCAGAAGAATTTACTGTCTTCTTTTACTTCCCTGGGCTCACAAAGGAGTTAAAATTGTAGTCCTATGGCCTGCTGTGATTTTCTAAATCAGGCATTCACCATTGCAGTTTTGGTTTTGCCAGTGTTACTGACTTGGTGTACTGAAATACATTGAGCAATGTAGTTTTCATCTCATTAAGAACTAGTGAGACATTTTCTAGGTCATGGGTCAAAACTGAGGAATTCAAATAAGAATTGCATTAATATATATATATATAATTTTGGTTTTATATGCACTGATTTGTATGCAAGGAAGCTTGTATTTCCGAGACCACCTGAAGGTTTTGTTAGTTTTGATGAGGGGAAAACCCCTATGTTTTTCTTGACTGTAAATAACTAAATATGAGTTGTCTGTTGTTCAAGAGATCAGAGAAATAATCAGCCTGCTCTTATGTGTGCTAGCTTGAAAAGCCTGTAGCCTACATACCTAAGATGTTTTGTTCCCAAAAATCCTTGCAGGCTGTGGGTGAATCACTAAAAGATGTTTGGGAAAGGGATTTTAATAGGGCTCTTATGTGGATGTGTGGTAACAAAAGTGCTATGCTAACCAGTGGAAGGGGGGCTGTTATTTGTATTAGTTACCGGACATAATTATAGTTAACCAGTCCTTATTTCAGTGGTGTAATCTGGGGATAAAACCAGCATGACTGCAAAAAGGACATTCTTTCTCTGGAAAAGAATGTTCAGGTACCAGTCCTTTAATTTTTCCTTTTCGAATGTGGTCCTCAAGAGCTTTTTTTCATCAGTTTTTCTAAAACAACTAATTTCCTTCTTGAATGCCAAGCTGTAAACTTACACAGTATTTACCACAGGATAAGACTGACCTTATCCATTATCACTAAAGGTCTTGATTTGTGGGAAATAATCCAGGCAGATAAATTTTGGATGTTAGGGGAAAAGGAATAGTATTTTTTGGATCAGAGTCTAGTAAAAACTGGGCACTCCCCCACTGAAAAACCGTAATACAAGATGAGAGACACCAGATAGTTAACTCATTTTGGGTTTAACTTCTGTGGGACAGGCTAATACCTAAAACTGAGAGTGTGACATCTATTTGCACAGCTTTATTACCAACTGCTTTTTAGCCTGGGAGTGGGGCGCTGCTGCCTTTGCCCCTCGTGGCTGGAGCTGTGTGTTTTATCTCAAGTTTGTCAGGCAGGGCTTGCAGAACACGAGTGCAGCGGTTCCTCCTTGGGGCTCTGCCAGGGCTGCATGTGCTCATCAAACATTGTTTAGTTACTGCAGCATGTTTATGCCATCTGCAAATGCATGTGCTCCCCTTCCTGAACAATGCTCTTTAATCAAGACCGCTATTGTGGAGAGGCTAGCAGGAGCAGTGTACATAATAAGCAGGATGCCAAAATTAGAGTTACACGTGCATTCTGCCTAACCCCACCACGTCAGCTTGGGGTAATAAGCTTCCAGAGGGTGCCACTTCTCTGGAATTAGTACTTCTGTGTATATTATTCAGAGTCCAAGTTGTTTAAAGAGGTTCGTGGTAATAATAACAAATCAAGAGTTGTCATGGAGAATTGTTAAGCCTATAGGAATTGCCTGCTATCTTTTATTTGTTAGGAGACTCCATTTTCCAGGTCTGTCTAAACAGAAACATCCACTAAACCATTTCACATCTGTTGTGCTCCTTTCTTCGTATTACAAAAGTGTGAGCTTTTTGTTCCACATATTTTTCTGAGCAATTTCTTCGTTGTGTTAAAGCTCCCCTAACTTTTTGCTGGTTCTTTTTGCTGGGTATGAAAAGAGCTCTTAAGAGAATGCAAATATGTTCAAGATGGTGTTAATTCCCCTGGTAAGAGTGAGAAGGTGAAGTGTACCAGGCAGTGTTCTGAGAATGTGTGTGTTCAGAGATGACAGTCATGATGTTTAAAAGATTTACATATATATCATATGTATATAATGATATATGTTCATAAACATATATTCATTTTATTTTTTCCATTTCTTGCAGAATAATAGAATAATTAGGATTGGTGGGGACCTTAAAGACAACTTCTGTTAATTTCTTGCAGATTTTAATGGCAATTATTAAAGGTGTTTTGCTTTAACAATAACTTGTCTTCTGTTGACAGCTTAATGTTTTGTTGTGGGTTTGCTTGTGGTTTCTTTTTTCTATGAAAGTCAGTAGTGCAGTAGGAGGAAATGTCTCTTTTCTGACAGTGCTGTAGTGCTTGATAAAACTGAGCTAGTTAATCCCAGTATCCCTAGAGCTGGTGAGACAACCATGCTGGACCTTTCTCCCTTTTCAAACCAATTTTTTTCTTAGAAAAGATTTTTATATTTTAAATTCAAACTTTAAATTGCTTTTTTAAATTGCAGATTTAAGGTTTGAGGCTAGATTTGGATAAAATCTGTCTAAACTCAAAGTTTATCATACTGCTCCTTCAGGAGCGTTAGAGTTTCCTTGTTGAAAAAGAGAGGCTTAAAACTGAGTCAGTGACGTGTCTGTCTGTCTGTCATAGCTTAAAATTCCATGACACCATCATTTTGTAGTAGAGGCTCTCTGTGTGATTGCACAGCTAATTTAGAGGTTGGCAAAATTCTGCCACTGCTTTTTTGTTAAACTTGTTAAACTTTTGTTAAACTTTTGTTAAACTTTTGTTAAACCACATCTGACATACTTGGTTTTGATTCATCAAAACTGGGTGCAGTCAAATGTTTCTCAGTTATCTGCCAGTCTCAGATTTTAGTCAATTTTTAGTTCTTTGTTACTTTTACCTGGAGAAACTCTTATATTTCATGGTGTGTGAGTGACTTTGCAGGTTGTGCTCAGTCAGAGTTACAAAACTGGGTATTTTATGTACTTCAGCATGGAAAATGATGTCATTCAACAAATGGCAGCTACTTTAATTAAGAAAGAAATTAAAGAAAGTCCCTAGATGTCAGGTCACATGCTTTAGGAAAATAACATTGATTCCATGACACAGGAGTGTTTTCCATTCAGCTGCAACTTTAAACCTGATGCAGACCATGACATTGGAAAGAAATAGATTTCCATATGGTAAAAGAAATGTAGTCATATTGGTTGAAAAATTCATGTGGCTTTCTCCATAAAGCTGTTAATACTTCAGTAGTCTGGTGGGTGATATAAACCCTCTGTGTCTTTTTGCTTTAGTGTCTTTGAAAACGGCAATCAAGGAAAAGTGGTCTTTGTCATAGGTACTCTTTTTAAAAGCAGAGATGAAATGTTACAACTTAGTGGTATACAATGGAAAACCCAGGTTTTCCAGGCTATACTGAGCTCTCTGTAGCCTCAGGTCAGGGTGATATGCATTGATTTGAGAAGAAAATCTAAAGCAGCAGCTAAGGAAAAAATATTCTGAAATTGGTTGTTGAACATTGGATTTGCTGTGGGAAATGCAGGGGAAATTGTGGGAAAGCATTTTTTTTTCTGTTTCTTAGAATTCAGAAAAGTAAATGTATAGTGTAGAGGTAACATTTATGAGGTGTCAGTCTGTGATGGATGCTTGAATCTATCATGAGTGTTGTGTAATTATTGTTTTCTGAGTACTGTGTGACAAGATGGAAACTATTTGTTCTTAAAGCTTTTGGGTAGTGCTCAAAAACAGCTTATAGTTGACAAATAGCATAGATTGGCTGCTGCTAACATCCAGGCTACAGAGTTCTGGTAGTTTAACCCTGTCTCTTACATTAACACAGGTTGGATTGCACATTGACCTTATTAACTGAAATGTTCTGATATTTCTACAGAAACCCCACTGGAAACTTAGAGCAAGTTTTGAAAAAGTACATTTAACCTGTTAATTGACCTATGTGACCATTTTTGAAGGAACATGCCTTTTAAGAAGTGAATGTGTATTTTTACTTTTGAAAAAGATGCGAGTAAAACCTAAAGTTGTAGCTAAGATACCTTGGAGCTCTGTAGAGCTTTTTTTTTTCTTCTTTTCTTTTCTTCTTTTTTTTTTTTTCTTCTTTTTTTTTTTTCTCCTTTTCAGCAATTAAGGGTTTTCCAAGTGATGTCTAAATGGACTCTTGGTTTGCCCTGAAGTTAGGCATTCAAGTTGGGAGCTCATCCTTTTCCAGGTCCCACCTGCTCTCCTCTGTAAAGAAGAGTGTGTATTCATAGCCATGGGCTAAGTTGTTTGAGAGATAGGATCTGGTTTCCTTCAGTGTTTGTTTTCCAGGCATTATCTTTTGGTTGCAGTAGATGTCCAGCTGTTTCGCATTGCACGTCCTAAATTTTCCATTCATTATCA
Source organism: Phylloscopus collybita (assembly GCA_027886175.1). Lineage (NCBI taxonomy): Eukaryota > Metazoa > Chordata > Aves > Passeriformes > Phylloscopidae > Phylloscopus > Phylloscopus collybita. Next base: position 173,488 of record JAJNNQ010000124.1, read on the forward strand.
ACTTGACACCTATGAAGATAGACAAGATCTTGAGTATCCATCAGGTTTTTCCCATGGACATGGAAACTAATTTTAAAACATTCTGTAGATAAACACTTCAAATTATTGCTTCAAAGCATTTTAGGTCATAGAATTATTTTATTTTACTGTGTTCACTATTGTAATTGGTGGGGATGGCAGCAGTTGCAGGCAATGGCACAGGCACTAGATAGTTTTATAGTAGTGATGTTGTAGGTATTTCAGTTTGGATACTTCTGTCCCACTGGGATTAGCACTATGAGAATGCTGGGTTTTTTCCTGAAATCAGTTTTTCATAGTCCTCTCTATGTGGTGACTTAAAAGCTGATCTGTCTGCCTGTTGGCCTTCTCATGTGTAGGGTGGTTTTGTGGTACATATTCTCTGAACAATTTCAGCCTGTCTTTTTTGTTGTTTTACCTTTTCCAATTGTTACATGAAGAAATTCACACTGATGAGAGAGAGTGATGTGCAGTACTTCAGTCAGCAATAGAACAGATAGCCAAGAAAAAGAATCTGGAACTTTTAACTTATTTGTCAAACACAATTACAAGTGAGTTTGGGTTTCAGAAATACTATTTATTGTTCAGTCCATTAGCTGGATCCTGTTGGAGCAAACAATCAAATGCAGCTGAAGCAGCAGTTTTTCAGTTTGAAATTTCTAAATTTTGATTGTTTCAGCTATGTGGCGTCCTGGTAAGTTGAAAATTATTTCTCAGTACAACTCAGAAGTTTCTTTTGTTGAAAAGGGAAGTGTGAGATGTCAAGGGAGGGCTCAGTTCTCATATTTGTGCTCAGCCTTAAAAACTGTCTACTAGGTCAGCCAATTTATGTCTCAATAGCTTTGGACTTGCAGAGCAGTCATTCTTTACTGTGCCTTCACAGTGACTCAGCCCAGGCAGATATTCATCCCCCTTTTCCACCCCACTCCCCGGGATTGGTCATATGCAATTCAGGAGTATTAGAGAAGCTGTTTCTGGGTTCTCTCTGCAGATAGTTTTGATTATCAAAAGACAAAAGGACTTAATTCATGGATAGCTTGTAACTTAGATTCTTCATTCTGAACAGAAGAGAGAGCCTGTTCCTTTCCTTTAAAAAGAAAAAAAGTCACTGTGATAAAATCAGTGTACAAATCAGATTTGTAAAGCAAAACATTATTACATTTTTATACTAAATTCACTTAGCACAAAAACCAGCTAAAAAAAATTCTCAAAAATGATTCTGTCTCTCGTGGTCTGCTTATAACATTCATATTTTTTGCATTGTTTTCACTTCAATTTTCTGTCATCTTGCTTTAGTGAGTCCCTTCCCTGAGAAGCTTATTGCTGAGCACAGCTATAAAATTATCAAGCTGAAGATTAAAACACTGAGTTTGGTCCGTGTACACGAGAACATTACAAGCAAAGAATTTCCATGGCTCCCCTTCAGCATCATGGTCTTAGCTGCTCATATGGCATCCATCTGTGGTCTTTTGGCAGCAGCCCGGGCTGCTGCATGGGAGTTTTTTGTAGTTCAGAGCTAACCTCATATCTGTCTTCCCATCACTCTGGAAATTATGAAAATTTTTCATGGCTGCCCTGAAATGAGGTATTAAAATGTTACAGAAACATAAGATGGAATTAGTAATGCGGCGAGTTAATAATGGGAATGTAGGTTTGGGGTTTGATTTTTTGTTGTTGTTGGTTTTTGTTTGTTTGTTTTTTAATAACAAAGGCAGTATCTTTGATTTCTTTAGCTGTGTGTTCTCTATGTGCAGATTATGGTGGATTTCCTATACACAGGTATAAAGGGTGATTGATTCTTGTTTGATTAATTTGGTTTATGCTGCCTTGCCTTTAGAAAAGACCATACAGATGGTTGAATCAAGTACATAGATCTATATCAACAAGATTTAAGACATTTAAAGGATCAAAAGTCTCACTGTTTCTTACTTAAGAAAGCACATTTAAATGAGGCTTTTCCTGCTTAAATGGGAGTGTAAAAGTACAAAAGGCTAGGTAGAAAAAAGTGAGTTTACAAAAGTTAATCAGAATAAGATTAATATAATGAAAAAAAAACCTGCAACTGATAGAATTCTGAGGGGAAAAAAAGTTGGTTTTTGTGAATTGTGAATTTTTGTGAATTGTGCTAGGTTTATATTCTTATATAGTTAGGGTTGCTGGGTTTCTGAATAATGCTGAAAAAAGTTGCCATCACTTCAGAGCAGACCAAGTTGTTCCATTAGTATTTCTCCTCTGAATCTGAGAAGCAAAAATATTTGTGTGTCACAAAGACAATCCATTAGTTACTAGGGAAGATATTACATAGATGAACACATTTAAATTACCATTCTCCTCAAATAAATGATGTCCAAGAGAACAAAAAGAATTGGCTGAACTGATTTCTGGCTTGCTCAAGTCTGGTTTTAATGCTAAATCCATGGGAAGTTATGGAAGACTTGAAAATGTGCTACTGTTCTGTCAGCATGCAGTGGGTATTCTATCCCACTTGTTGGTGTTGAAATCTGAAGCTGCCTGTGCTGTAGTCAGTCTGGAATTAAAGTAGTAGGCAAGTCTGCTAAAATACTAAAGGGATTACAGAATGAAAATGTAATTCTGGCTGGTAAATTTCCTGTACAAAAAAATCCCTCTGCAGGACAGGATCAAGGTTTACATCCCTATAGTTACTCATGTCCAAAGAAGAGAACGTCAAGATCACTTAGACAAACCTAAAAGTGAAGAGAAAAAAATACATTGTTAAGGAAATACGTGGATGAAGACTATCACAGTAGATTTTTTGAGGTAGTGTTTCAGAGGTTTCCATATTCAACATGAAAACTGGATTTAATTATTGCCCATGAAATATCTGAGGATTTGAGACTCAGTGAAATAAGTAATGGTTGTGGTTCTTACATTTGTACTGTTGTTCAAACCTAAAATATATTTGGTACATGTTTCATGTTTACTGTAGATACAAAGTCTCCATGAAATCTGAGGACATCCCTGCAGGTTGTGTCCTTGAAGTATTACTGCTGTGATATAAAATAGAGAATAAAATGTCACTGAATTCCCACATTAGATTTTCGTATCTTGTATTATGCTTTGTCTTTATCCTTGCATTGTTTTGAAATGAGAATCTGCCATGCAAGTTCTGCATTTCATTCCCCCTTTTTGGTGGATTAAGTAAGACAGCATAACATCAAGGAGTGAAAGGTGTATCAGAAACCAAAGATTTTCAAAAGTGCCGTGGCAGTGGTGCAGCTCTTTACTCTATATCTCTTTTCAGGTTTACCATCTGCAGAGTGAAGAAATGTGGTATCACTTTGAGGTGGAGAGCAAAAAAACAGTGTCTGAGTGCCTTTTCCAGGTGGTGGAAATGGTTATCATGAGGAAACTGGGCAGTTTATAATAAAAGTGAGTTTAAAGATGTGATCTTTTCAAACCAAAACATGTGAGCAACCTTAGAACCATAGAATTTAGTATAAAGAATTATTCAAAATTGGAGAAATACTTCAAGATTTCTTTAGAGGAACCCTGTTGAAAGGTTTGAGGGGAGTTTGGGCTTGTAGCTTTAGCCATGTTGGAGAGATTTGAGCAAAGGTCAAAAGTTAGACACTGGAAATGAAATGGGTATGTTTCATGTCTTGGTGCTTGAATTTAGTGGATTTTTTTGGGACTGGGAAAAGCAAATTACTGTTTTCTCCCTGTAAACTCTTGGTGGTGGAAGTTATGTGAACGAATAAGAGTAATTGTGGGATTGTAAAATTGTGTGAGACGTTGTTTTTTGTGAAGTGGTTTGTGCCTGTGTGGAGGTTGGAGATGGAAGTGAGAAAAGAAGGACACAAAGCAGGAAGCCGCTGGGTGAGATAAATACTTTTGGTGAGATAACCTGACATGGGGTCATCAATGTCCCTCTGGGGGAGATGGGGAGAAGGACTGGGTTAAGCTGGGCAGTACACGTCTTCATTAAGGCAGAACAGCTGTAGCTTGACATTTTGGTGCTCTAAAACTGGGATTGGCCAAAGTTCATTTTGGATCCTTTCGGGTTTTGTGCGTTTGGAGTCCTGCGTCTCCTTTGGCCCGAGACCATCAGCGCACGTACAGTATAAAGCTGAGAAAATAGTGCCTTGAACAAATGTGCTCTCCTGACATGTTCAAAACAAACAGGCAGTGTATTGCTGTAGCAACCAGACAATAAACAAGTGAAAAAAAAAAGACAATCTCCCTTAAATTCACTGTGTGTGAGCAGTTAGTTCATTTAACAAGATTATCTTCTGCAGTGTGTGATCACCACATTGTAGCAACACTGAGTATCTGTATAACATGCCTGATATTTCTCAGCCTTTTATCCCTACAAGTTTGTATTTCAATAAAGCTAAGGAATATTGTATGAATATTTAGGATGATTGCATAATTAAAGAAAAACACAGCACGGTTGGCTCTGATGGTCTTAGAAACCAGAGAATGGTGTCTTGTTTCATTTTTGTTCATTTTTTTTCCCTCCAGACATCACTCCAGGTTCACAAACAAGCAAACAAAAGGAGTTAAGCTGAGTCTTTAGCCCCTGCCTTAGCAGTGGATTTTTAAGCTGCTGTAAAGCCTGAGCTGGCAGGCGGGAAGGCAGCACCCGTCCAGGACAGGGTGGTTCCTGCTGGTTACTCACCCACTGGACAATATGCTGGAAAAGCTTGCAGCACTGCTCTTTTCACCAAGTTCCTGAGTTATGAAGGGCTTCTGTTCAGTCCTGGTTGCAGGCCATCACTTTTATTGTATCATTTGTTTTTGGAAGCGTCTTTCAGAACTCGCATTGGTGGGTTGCAGTTACTATAGTGGTCTAATGCAGACTGCTTTGGAAATACTCTGTGCCAATCTTTAAAATAATTTCCTCAGTATTTATAAGTATTTATAAGCAAATCTTTAGACAGCTGAGACTGATCTATCTCTTCTTCTGAATCTCAAAAGCAAAAATATTTGTGTGTCATGAAGACAATCCATTAGTTACTAAGGAAGATATTACATAGATGAGCACACTTAGGTTTGTAACTTGTTGAATTTTGTGGAATCAAGTCTATTCAATCAATATCATTCCACGATAGCTTTGTTGGCACCTTGTTTTACAAAGTAAACTTATGTTCACTTCTCAAAAAAGCGAAGTGAACGTGTGTAGTCACTTCTCTTTTTGTTACTTCAGAAAAGGCCACGTAAGTTGATTAAGTGTAAGTTGGTTAAATGTAACTTTTCAAAACTGGTTACAAATTGGTTATATCTAGGCTATTTTCATTAACCTGCATGGGTCTGTTCCTGCTGATCTGGGTAATGACGAGAAAAACGTTAAGTGCTCCTTGGGCCATATCTGTACCAGTTTTATTTATTTATAAATAAAAATACAGCAACACCTGTGACAGCTCTGTGCTGTAGGTGTCACATGTGGTGTTTCCTCAGCACTTCCAGGCACAGGGTGGGCTTGATGGGGCTGTCTTGTGCAGGGCCAGAACTGGAACTTGGAAGGGGCCCATGAGGATCATCAAACTCAGGATATTCCATGATCCTAATGAAGTACCAGATGTGGTAACCCTTTTGAGCCCCTTGCTGTAAGCATGCAGTTAATTTAGGAGTATTGTGCCACTGAATTAATTAAAAATTAGTCTCGGCTCCATATCCAGACTGTTTTCTCTCTCCTGAATTGTATGACAAATGCACAATCTTATGATGTGGGAAAGCAACTATTTCAAATATTAAAAATCTTGACTTGGTTGGTCCAGATTGGAATTGCTTAAGGCCTTGCCCTCCAGCTATTTCAGTTGCAGGTTGGCAGTCTGCGTGAATAAAAGTTCCAGTCTTCCCCTGAAAGAAGTTTCTTTCGACTCTGGTACTAAGGCTCATATAAACTTACATTTTATTTCTTTCTTGGCTTGACTGGAGAACCACAGAGACAGGACTGTGCTCCAAGCCTCAGTGGGGCTGAAATGGGGTATAACTCCTGAAACCTGACTGCTGTAAATAACAGATCCAATATAAAGCAATTGCTAGTTCTGAGTGAACAATGGAAGTATTGTGTATTTACATCAATTTTAGAACAGGAACCAAAAAACCTCCAAACACAGGAGCACCATTTTTGTAAGGAGAAACATCAAAGTGATGGTTGTATATGGCTTGATAACAGAAATGCACATCCTCTGAGCTCATTTCAGGTGTGCTGGTTGAGATTGAAAAGTTGATGGTTTTTTTGCAGGTACCTCAAATTTTAGGTCAACAATTGTTTTCCAGCTCAGCCTTGCAAGAAGAACAATCTCAGTCGCTGTAGGCAAATATAAAAGTAAAATAAAAATAACAGAGGCCCTCTGAATAATTACAAGTCTGGACTTGCTGAGGCTTCTTCCACAACCCTACTGGGCAGGACATAATTTCTGAGAAGAGAAATTCTGCCTCATCAGGGAGGAGCTGACCCACTGGGAGGGGCAGAAAAAGCTGAGGGGAAGATCTCAGCTGCATCATAAAAGTTCCACTTTTACAAATCCAGTGATTCACTGGCGCTGCCTGGTGACCTGAGTCACAGCAGCTGGATCGGGTAGTGACATGAGCTAGCCCCATAAAAGGCCATTAATTAGCTAATTGCTACTAAAAAGAAAGCTGTTAATAGCTCTCATTTTTCATTCAGCCCTACTAAATGCAGGCAATAATGCAGGCTGAGCAGTAATATTGAGAAAAAATTAATTTTTTTTTGCTGATGTTATTTACAAATTGGATTAAAGCTGCTCACTGCCACCATATTGTGATGGAAAGGCAATTAATGTACTTAGGATGAGCTTTCTGATGTTGATAACTGGATTATTATACATGAAAAATAGGTTTCAGTCTGTTCTAAGGACTGAGGGAATGATGTTAGCTTTACTGGCTAGTATAGGATTTTTGGGTGGGGAAAATCATTCTGGAATTAAGTGCTAGAGAGAAGGAGAAAATTGTGAAAAATAATGCTAATTTCAGAGCTTAGCTTCCTTGGGGTTATAGTCTACTTCCTGTGTTTGTTGATCAAATATAATTTTAACTACATTTCACATTTTTTACATGCAGTTTCTGTGTATAACAGTGGCATCTAGACCCCTTTAGTCTATGTCTTAAAGAAAAATAAGTGTTGTTATGGGAAACATCCAAACTAAACAATAATATAGAAGATTTGAAGGTGAAATGGATACATTTTACTTTTTTTATTATTTGTTTGAAGTCTGCCTACCACAGTTGCCTAGCTGAGTAAGAATTTTAGCTTTCACTTAATTTTTGGCAGTCTATTGTGAACATTAGGTGAAAAGCTTAGAAATGCACAGTTTAAAAGCTAAAAATATGAAAAAACATATGGAAAAAAGTAATAGTTAAATAAAGTTAACACTTTCAAAAAAAATTAAATTTTAACCTATATTATAATTTTGGGATAATGAAAAATCTTCAGGATTTTTTTTTCGATGGGTCATTAGATTAGTATTGGAGTTTAATGTGAAAAAAGCAGACAAGTATTTGTCCTCCTAGTGCCATTACTGACCCCTTCCTTCACATTTCTTTCTGAATGACAACAATTTTAAATGTTTAAATGAGAAAGGAAAAATATTAAGGACAAATCCTTAAGAAAATAGGTCAAGGACTTGAGAGCCCAACCTGTGGAGAATGTGAGTAAAAGCTAGAGAAGTGCTCATTAGCACTACCAAAGGCAACAAAAAGTGAATTCTGTGCTTTGGTAATATTCCTTTTCAGCAGGGGTTGAGATTGTCTAATCCAATTTTGTGTTATGGGAGGAAAATTTGAAGGTGTGTGGATCGTGGGCCATCTGCTCTCAGGAGATACTTGTTCAGGTAACTTTTAACTTAAGTAATCTATGATTTCTGTAGTTCTGGGAAGGAAATGGTGTAAACTACTGATTTGTCACTCAACTGTATACTGCAAAAATCTGTTTAGCTTAAGGTTGAAATGGAATTGTTCTTGTGTATTGTCACTTTTTAAATGCAGGTGTTAGAAAAGAACTAGCAGAAGTTGAGAACAAAACTTGGTTTTTAATTAAATTCTATTTCTCTGTTAATTTTTCTCAAAACCAGTGAAATAGCTTCAGTTTGAAAAATACTTCAAACAAGTAATCTGAGTTAAAAGAACTACTCTGGACACATTCATTTGTACTGATAAACAAGTGTGAAAAATTGATGGGAGGGAAATAGTCTGTGGCAAAAGCAGTTGAGTTTTGAAGGAAAGGAGAAAAACGGTGGAATAGTGGAAAGAAAAACGGAAGGCAAACTTCTCATTTTTGTGTCTCAGTTCATAGTGAAAGTGATTTGTAGCAAAAAGGCACAATGAAGCTCACACTTGCAGAAGGGTGTTAGAGTTTCCTAATGCTTTGTGAAGTCTAAGAAATGGCTGAAGGATGAGAGTTTTATCTGTTACAAGATAATTAAACCCATTGAAATTGTGCTGGAATTTCTCCTTTGCTTTTTTTCGTTTTCTTTTTGTTGAAGACAGAGTTGGCAGCTCAGAATACAAGAGGAAAAGGTTTTGGGATAGGTGCTATGATGCTGAAAATGAAGTATTTCAACAGCCAGACAAAATGCATTTGTAATGCTCTGACATTAATTTCTGCTCAGTCATCTTACCAGTTAACACCCTAATAGCTGAAATGGTGTAAGAAAACACAGTAACAGCTGGCAGCGTGTGACCAGACCATTGTCTGGTCACAAATTCACGAAAGCAAAGACGGAACAGTGAAAAGCTAAAATTTTTACAGACTAGGTGTGAACCTGTAGGCAGTGGTTCTGCTTTTCAAAGCATTGGTCAATGCAGATGTTGTAATATTCAAAGAAAATAAAGGGTAAAATGTACAATATTTTTTTAATTTGCATTTTCATTTATGTTTTCAAGATGACATACTGTAATCAAATTTCCAGTGTTCATCTTCATCAAAATTTTCTTCATACTACTAATTTCCCTGACCTTTCAATAAATATAGGCAGATGGATCGTCTTCCATCTGTTTCTTCATAGTCTTTTTTGTTGAACCATATGCAAGTGAAAAGGGAAAACACTTCATTTTTTTTGTTTGTTTTAAAGGAATTGTCATGTTACAGTCAAACAAGAATAGAAGTCCTGAGCTGGAGTGGAAAACCACCTTGACACAATTAGAGATCACACTAGTCTTTTGAGTATCATGTAATTGGTGTTAAAATTCTCTTAAATTACAGGTTTATTTTTTATTTTCCAGTAACGGGAAATAGCCCTTTTAATGGAAAATAAAAATAAAGGTGAAATGCCAGGTTTGCACAGGTAGTTATGCTGTTTTTAAAAAAATGCTGTAAGCTTACATGAATGATTAAAAAGAGAGCCCACAGGACTTGAGTATTTGCTAATACTTTGTCTATGAATTGGAGTAGTGCTTGAATTGGAGTAGTGCTTGAATAGTATTCCTTTATTTTCTGTCCATGGTAACCATGACAAATTAGCCCAAAACATTCACTGTCACTAGAGAACATAAATCTTTCTTTTCCAGCATTTTTGCTGTATGCAATTAAAATAAACAGTTTTATTTCCTGTAAGCCCTTGTGAAATAGCCATTATGAATCAAACATTGCAAGTTTCACTCTCAAGCATGAAAGTCTCTGAAACAATGTATATTTTGATACATATTGAACATTTTCTTTAAGCTCCCATAAATAAATCCAGGAAATGTCAGTCCCTTGAGTACTGCCTTCATTAAATCTGGAGCAGCTGTTGTTGAACTTGCACCCAAACATATAATGGAGTCCTTGACATCAAAAACTCTTCCATGGCTGGCATATTAGTGTAAGTCTTTGTAAACATGTGTTTGTTCTGAAAGACGGCTGATTCTGTCAAAACTACAAACTGGTTGATGCTGTGGAAAATGGAACTCTAAACCCATTTTGCTCTGGAATACAATTAATGCTAAACAAACTTGCATTCGTTGTTTGGTTAATTTTTATTTGTTTGTGATTTATTGCTGGTTTGGTTTTGTTTGGACGATTCTTGGTGTGTGTGTTTTGTGTTTGTTTGTTTGTTGGGGTGGTTTTTCAATTGTTGGGGGTTTGTTGTTGGTTTTGAGGTATTTTTTGGTTTGGTAGGGGTTTTTTATTCTTTTTCTTTTTCTTTCTGTTTTTTTTTTTGTTTGTTTGTTGTTTTTAATTATTATTATTTATTATTTTTGTTGGTTTGGGAGTGGAAGAGTGTTGTTGCCTCAAACTACAATATGAGAGACTGGCAGAGAATCTTGTTGTGAAAATGGAATAATTCCACAGGAGTTGTAAGATACCTTTCCTGAAATCATGGTCTTGCCATGGCTGGAAATATTAATGCTAGAAAACTGTAATCCCCTTACATTCTTACAAGTTAAGTAGAGCCAAAATATGTTAAGTTTCATCATTCTGGGAGGATTAAATTACTCTGAGTTTTGTGTATCATTGCTTTTCACGATTTGAATTGAATAATTTTAAAGTCATGGCATTATGGAATGGTTTGGGCTGTAAGGGACCCTAAAGCCCATCCAGCCCCAACCCCTGCCATGTCCCAGGCTGCTCCAAGCCCCAGTGTCCAGCCTGGCCTTGGACACTGCCAGGGATCCAGGGGCAGCCACAGCTTCTCTGGGCACCCTGTGCCAGGGCCTGCCCACCCTTCCAGGGAGCAATTCCTGTCCAAGATCTCATCCAGCCCTGCCCTCTGGCACTGGGAAGCCATTCCCTGTGTCCTGTCCCTCCAGTCCTTGTCCCCAGTCCCTCTCCAGCTCTCCTGGAGCCCCTTCAGGCACTGGAAGGGCCTCTGACGTCTCCCTGGAGCTTTCTTTTCCAGGAACACCCCCAGCTCTCCCAGCCTGGCTCCAGACCAGAGGAGCTCCAACCCTGGAGCCAGCTACATGGCTTCCCCTGGATCTGCTCTGGCAGCTCCATGTTTTTCTTGTGCTGAGCTCTCCAGACCTCCACAATCCGTCCAACATCTGATTTCACCCTGAAGGGTGCATGGAAGGAGCTCTGTGTGTTCAGAACAGCATGAACTGCTGCTGATTAACCTTTCAGCTCTCCAGGCATCATCACTTCCAAGTGTCCTTTGAAAAATCGCTGTCTGAAAAAGTATGAACCCAGTTTAGGATTGCAGATATAGAAGGTCTTCGTCTGAACTGAGAAGTGTTTCCTTTTTCACTAAGCTGGAGTTCTCAGGCTATGAGAGATTGTTTCATCTACTCCTCCAACACACTAACTTCCCAACTTTTCTGCCAGGAAGTTGGTGCTTTCTGGACAACTCAGCCATCACAATTGATTTGGGTTGTTGTTTTTCTTACATCTTATTTAAATATAATGTTCTATTTAAATGCTTCTCCCAATTTATCAAGGAGAAAAGTGAGAGGAGTCATCCTGTTTGGATTTTGCTTTTCCATTGCTATTTTTAAACTTCAGAACCAGTGAAAAGGAAAAGGAAGCTTGTCTATAAGACTTAAGTTACTGGTTTAGAGAAGGGAGGCAATAATCATGGCATGATAGAGAACTTATCTCATATTTGTAAATAAATCCATGCTTAGCTACAATTAATGAACTGAAGTAGAGGAGCACTAACTATCCTGACCTCTTGCACAATGGGCTTCTCCCAGTGGGTTTTGAAATACAGTATTTGTTTTCATAGTAGTTAGGATTCCTCCTCGTTTTGACGTGGTGAATTATCTCGCAGTTCTTCAGAGAGATGTCTTTCCTCTTGGGAGGGGTATGACAAAAGTGTTTTGTTCTCCATTGACGAGATCTGCCTCATTTTGTGTGGGGAGAAGAGAATAATGTCTCTAAAAACAGTTTTGCAATTGCACAGTTTTAGGTGCAGTCCAATTATTTGTATAGAATGTCACCCTAAATTATTAATCTGTGAAACTTGTACGAAAGTAAGATATCAGTTAATTATTGTTATAGAATAGTGCCCTAAATTATAAATCTGTGAAATTTGTATGAAGGTAAGATATGAGTTAATTCCTGAGACTTTATTTGGACAAAAAGAGATGCCTGATTTCCTGGTCACCTTCATTATACTCTGTAACCTCTAGAGCCACAGAGGGTTTATTCTGTTGGTGATGCATTTTCTTTTCTGGAAGGGGCACTCTGAATCTTGTTTAGACATGACACAGGTGGTCATGACCATAATATTTTATGGTAAACTACCTCTAACTTCAGGTTTAAGAAACAGAAATCATGATCGCTGTGAGCTGTAGCTACTTAATTCTCCACACAGCAGATGATTCCATACACAAGAATGTTGGTTCTTGAGATATCTGATATCTCCTATCTCATAAGATTCTGCTCAATTTAATTTAGAGAGAGGTGAAATAGATTAATTTGCTGTTTTTTCTTGTCCCCTTATGATCATCCCAATATAAATGCTCAAATATGTGAGATACAACCTTTCTGGTAAGAGTGTGAAAACTTGGACAGGCAAAATCCATTTTGCACTTTTGTGCAGTTTCTAGTTTCTTTTTTACACTCTTTCTCCATTCCATGTGTTTTGAAAGTAGCTGATCTGTAGTTCTTGGTGCAGGAATTTTGTATTTTGGGTTAGTCCACTCATTATCTCTGAGGAACCCCAACTTACTGGAAGTTGGGATGAGCAGATTGGCACAAATTACACATTTTTGAAGGTGAACTTGTATTGTGAAGACTCAAGTATTTCCAATTTATTTTTAAAGGCTTAACAATGGATGTTCCTTCATTTACTATGGAAGACTGTGTTTCAGGTAGATTTCAACCCACAAAGGTGATGAAATAATTATCAGATCTCTTTTGCTCCTTGGAAATTTCATCCCCACGTTCAGTTAGCATGGCATCATTTTTGTTTTAATTTCCAGGATATTTGAATTGCTACACGCCAGTAGATAGAACTAAAATGTAGAGACAATAAACATGCTGCTTTTGCAAGTTTCAGTGTGCTCTCACATAATTAATGTTTACAGAAATCTGGATAACAGTTACCTATTTTCTTTTGTTCCTTGGTATTTTCAAGCAATATTTGCTGTCATTATCATCACTTTCCAATAGTTCAAAGTAAGGGGAAAGAAATTATTTAGCAGTGTTGAGCATCTTTACTTAACTTTTATTTATTTCAATGATTGTTTAAATATTAACCAGCCAAAAAAATCCAGCAAGCTCTGAGGTTGATCTGAGTGAAGTTGGCTACTGGCTACAGGACTCTGGTCTTGCAAAACATAAAATAATATTCTTCATTTTGCAAGTCAGGTGCAAGATAGGGATATCTCCCATTCTACTTTTTTTTTTTTTTTTTTTTTTTTTTTTTTTTTTTTTTTTTTATGAGTTATTACACTTTGGGGTTTTGGCAGCAAAGAGCTATTCCAGTGTGCTGTGCTGCAGCTCTGGTTCATCTCTGGCTCGTGTTTGTGTGGGCTGATGTAGTCACTAACACAGTTCTGCTTCCCAGCCTGGGCTGTTTCACACTACCAGTGTCATTCCAGTTCAGCTGTGTGGGGCTTGAAAGCACCACTTTCCCCAGCTTACATCTCAGGATAAATAATCACATCTCCTGTGTTTAAACCAGCTGTCCCAGAGCATGGAATGGCTCCTGTTCAAGAGTCTCTTCATGTATTTCCCTGTGCTTTGCGTGCACAAGGTGGGATTTGCTCAAAGGAGCAGCTTCCTTGTATGTCCCTAAGAAAACCCTCGTGTTACTCTAGTGGGAAGCAAGTTTAGTAATCAGTTTTGTGGTTTCAGAAATGGTGGTGGGCCTCTTCTGTTTTTTCAGGCAGGGATAGTTTTTAGGTGTTATTTGGGGCCAGGTTTTTGCAGGTCTTTGGCTGATTGTGCAGTGCAGGAGGCTGCTGAGAACCTCAGTGAAGTTATATTTAGCAAAGTGGAGATAACTGCTTGCCTGAGGACAGCTCAAACCATGCAAGTACTTGTTTTAGTCTCTTCAGAAAAGAACCTACATGAACATGTCAGCCTGTTTAGCTCTGGACATGCCATTGTCTCACCAAGCACTGCCCGTTTGACAGTGAAATAGTTATATAAAATAAGAAAAGTTATAAAACACAAAATTTGCAGGATGGCCAGGGTATCAGACCCAGCCAGCATGGGTTTAGGAGGGGTAGGTCATGTTTGACCAACCTGATCTCCTTTCATGACCAGGTGACCAGACTGGTGGATGCAGGGAAGGCTGTGGATGTTGTCTATTTGGACTTCAGCAAGGCCCTTGACACTGTCTGCACAGCACACTCCTGGCAAAGCTGGCAGCCCGTGGCTTGGATAGGAGCACTCTCTGCTGGGTTAGGAACTGGCTGCATGGCCAGGACCAGAGAGTGGTGGTGAACAGTGCTGCATCCAGCTGGTGGCCAGTCACCAGTGGTGTTCCTCAGGGGTCTGTGCTGGGGCCAGTTCTGTTCAATATTTTTATTGATGACATGGATGAGGATATTGAGTCCTCCATCAGTAAATTTGCAGATGACACCAAGCTGGGAGCGTGTGTCAATCTGTCTGAAGGGAGGAGGGCTCTGCAGAGAGACCTGGATCGGTTGGATGGATGGGCAGAGTCCAATAAGATGGAGTTTAATAACCCCAAGTGCCGAGTCCTGCACTTTGGCCACAATAACCCCCTGCAATGTTACAGGCTGGGGATGGTGTGGCTGGACAGAGCCCAGGCAGAAAGGGACCTTGGTGTTCTGGTCGACTGCCGGCTGAACATGAGCCAGCAGTGTACCCAGGTGGCCAAAAAGGCCAATGGCATCCTGTCCTGGATCAGAAATGGTGTGGCCAGCAGGAGCAGGGAGGTCATTCTTCCTCTGTACTCAGCACTGGTGAGGCCACACCTTGAGTGCTGTGTCCAGTTTTGGGCCCCTCAGTTTAGGAAGGACATTGAGATGCTTGAGCGTGTCCAGAGGAGGCAACGAGGCTGGTGAGGGGCTTGGAACACAAACCCTATGAGGAAAGCTAAGGGAGCTGGGGTTGTTTAGCCTGGAGAAAAGGAGACTTAGAGGTGACCCTATCACTCTCTACAACTTCCTGAAGGGTGGTTGCAGTCAGTTGGGGGCTGGTCTCTTTCTCCAGGCAACAACTGACAGAACAAGAGGACACAGTCTTAAGCTGCGTCAAGGGAAATATAGGTTGGATATTAGGAAAAAGTTTTTCACAGAAAGCGTGATAAAGTATTGGAATGGCCTGCCCGGGGAAGTGGTGGAGTCACCATCCCTGGATGTGTTTAAGAAAAGACTGGATGTGGCACTTGGTGCCATGGTCTAGTTGAGGTGTTAGAGCATGGGTTGGACTTGATGATCTTGAAGGTCTCTTCCAACCTAAATATTCTGTGATTCTGTGATTCTGTGAAATAAAACTTCTTACTACTCTTTCTGCGTGCAGAGCTGTGTGTAGGGTAGTCTTGTAGTCAGGTATTCCATCAGAGCCCTACCTGGGCAGGGCTTCCTGAAGTCACCAGAACCAGAATCTGCCCTTGCAAATGGGTTCTTGACAGACACATCTCTTTACATCTTATTTTGCCCATAATTTTAAAATGGTGTGTTTTTTTTAATGCTGATAACTGACACATGTGGCACTGAGACGTTTTGTGCTTTAAAGGAAAAGTTACTTCTTTGTCTTCAGCTTGCATTTGCTGCTGTGTGTCTTCTTTTCCAGCTTGTTGCTGACAGAAATATATGTATTTATTCAGTTTTGCCTTTTTTATCACCTCAATTATGCATTGTTCTCTGATTGTTAGTTTTTAGGTGTTTTGTTTGTATGTTTGTTTTGGTTATTTGTTTGCTTTTTGGGTTTCTTTTGGTTGGTTGGTGGGTTTTCTTATTGAAAAATGTTCTTATTGATCATGTTAAACAGCACTAGTTCAACCAGATGTTCTTTAAGGTGATCCCACTGCTAGTATTTTATTATTCTGTAATAAATAAGACAGCAATATTATTACCTTAATATTATTTTACTATCCTAATAAGATATTGCCTTAGTGTCCTAATAAAATGAGTACTTAAAATGAAACAAACACAAAGCAAAAACAAAAGCCAAACAAAACCACAAAATCCCAGCATTTTCTGGTTCATAAGAAACCTTCAGTTCTACTGCTATATATTTCAGAAAATCCACAGATTCTCCCTTTTGCACTGGTTTGCTGGCAAGCAAAAATGAAGAAAATAAAACACAACAGACCTGAACAATGATGTTTTCCCTCCACTGAAATTACTGAAAAGAGGAAATTAAAATCTGAGGTTCTTTGCCACATTGAGCCATTTCTGTGATAGGTGTTATACTCTTGGCCTCTGACAAACTGCTGGGGCCATCCAGAGGAAACCTGTCCCTGTCCCTTCTCTGCATTGGGAGACTGCAAAATTAGGGGACTTCACTTGTTTGACTTGATTCCTTGGAAATTTTTGCCTCTCTTTTGTTCTGCAAATAAAATGCCCTGATGTGGCTTTTTGGTGCCTTGTCTGAGCACCTCATGTTCTAGAACAGGATCCCATGAAGTCTCCAGTTGTGCCCTACAGGATCCCAATTGAGAGAAAAAAACGCTTTCCTTCATCCAGGGGTGGCTTGGCCTAAGAAAACATTAATTCTCTAAATACTTTGTCACAAAAACTTTTGAAAACACTATTGCGCAGAAAAGAAAGTAAATGTTTTGTTTGTGTTGCTAGCAACCAGTTTAGTCTAACTTTTTTATCTGTGAACTATATTTCTTTTGCGGATGAGAATTTATAAGATTTCAGGGAAAAATATTTTCTAATTGAATCCATTCCAGCTTTTGATCTGAGTAAAAACTTCCATCGTGAAAAGATGTACTATAATTGCATTCATTTTAAGTAAGGGAACCTAAGATAGGGGAATTTTTTTTGTCTTTAGATAGATTCAGGTCATTTGAATTTTCAGAAAACCTATTAATACAGGTTTATTGAATGCAAAAGTTTTGATGCCTTTTATCATTGTAATAATCCATATAGAAAATAGCAAATTACTTGCTGGTATTGAATTTGTAGTGCCCATGAATGGATCTGACATAGAACTTAATAATCACCTCGTATTAGTCGGGGTGAAGTGGCGTTTGATCACTCAGGAATGACCTATGATCAGTTAATGCTCTGAAATTGCCTTTAGCTACGGAATGAAAATATCATATTTTAATTCTTACACGATAGAACATGTAGTTCTGACTGGAGTCACACAATGGTTCCTCCAGACGTTTTTGGGGAAAATGGCCCCAAGGACCATCAGTTTGGAGTTTAAGATGTAGTACTGCTCCTGCTGAACCTGTAAACAGTTCAAGTTTGACCAGCCCCCACTGTGTCAATAAATTCATGGGAGAACTGTGTTTGCCTCGTGGCAAACAGTGTTGGGATCACTGTGGTCACAACCACTTCACTGCTGTTGAAGGCGTTATTCTTGTGACAAGAGAAGGGGGAAAATGCACTCCTCAGCACACCTCCAACCAACTGAGAATCTCTGTTAGCTGTAAAAATTTCCATCCTGCTATTACCAGAGTGTGTAATCTAGAACAAATGTTATTGTCAAATTTCTGCCTCTCTGACAGTGTTTGACAAAGAAACAAAGTGAAGTACTCCTTGATTTTTAAAAACACTCCTTTCAATGTTATTTTTCTTAAAGCTTGCTTAAAGAATATCCTAAGGGGTGGGGGAAATATTTTCCTGCTGATCAAATTGAACTATAAGAATGGGATCGTAACCATAGGGAGAGAGAAATCAGTAAAGTTTTATTCACCCGTATTGCATTCCTGAACCTGAACTTGCACTGATTTCTTTCTATGTGAAAATAAGATTTTCACCGTTTTTTTGTTTGTTTGTTTAGACTCTTGGATGGAAAGAAATGTTCTATTCATGTCTTGATAATTAATGGAAGTGTTTATGTCCTTCTATGAACTCAACATTGCTTGGAATTTTGGCTTTACTGGAATTTCTTCATATTCAGTACATATATCTCATGATGCATTGAGTTACTTCCACGCTTGTGGGTGGGACACAACATACACGGATGTTCAGATTGCTCAGATTAGGTGCACAAACTTCAATCTCTTGTTTGTTGGGTTTTTTTTGGTTATTTTGAATGAGATAGATCTTGACGCCTTTAGCACGTGGCTGTCAGCATCCTGAAGGGATTTTTTTTTTTCAAACAAAGGGTAAAATACCATCCTGAAAATAGTCAGTGGTTGTTCTAAATGAGTACAGTGTTATTACTCACACTGGAAAATTGTTTGTAGTGCTTAGCTGGGAACACTTTTATATTTTGCCTTGGTCTAGGCATTATCTCACACTTATTCATGTGGTTATACATTTACTTTCCAAAGGGAGGTGGGGGGGAAGGTTGTGTGCAATCCTGGAGCTGTTTACTGCCAGCATATTCAGGGGGAATCAGACCCAGATTACTCCAAAACGTTGGCACGTTAGCTGCAAGGGTGTATTCACCCAGCACTTTATAGTTTCCATTACTTTCCAAAGCCTAAAGGTCAAGTGTTTGAAGGGAAGCAGCTCCCAAGACGAGTTGTCTTCATATCTGACAGTTATAACTCCAGACATTTCAGTAGTGCTTTATTACTGTTTTTAAAAGAAAGCTGCAGTCTGGGCTTCACATGTAGGAATAGGATCCGTTGATAAGTAGAATTGAAATATTCCTATTATGCAGCACATAATGTGGTGGTGTTCTTTTAATCTTGGAAGTATTAATCATTTATATTTTGTTACCTTGGAACCTTTACTGACAGTAATATCACCAGCACTCCTGCAAATCTTGCTTTTATTTTGGAGATTTTTGGCTGAAAGTACATTTATATGGTCTACTTTTCATTATGTTTGTAGAAACTTCTCTGGAGGTTTTTAAAGGCTTGTATGGTACTTTTTTCAGTGTTTCATGTTCATGCTACATATGCTTTGTGACTGTTCAGAAAAAGAGCTTCACTCTGCTCCTTTAACATTTTACTTAAATAACTTGAGGTATTTTTCTGGAATAATTTTTCATCTGGAAACCTGAACATAAATGAAGAATATTTGGGGAAAAAAAAAAAAAAAGCCGTCAGATTAAATTAAAAATCCTTGGCAGGTATCCTTTCATACTTTCAGGGAGACTCAAGCTTCAAACTCAAGGAAGTTGCTGTGTGATAAGTTTGTGTACCAGTTGTTTTATGGTAATGGGCCCATGTTCTGTTCTTAGCCTCTTGGAAATAAATTCTGAGTTAAGCTATCTCGTAAGATTTTGCCTCTGAAATCTAAATTAACACAGTTGTGAACTGTTCATGCATTTAAGCCCTGAGACCTGAATCCAGATGTAATGTCTAGAATCTATTGTATTATTGCCACACTATAAATTACATGAAAAACAAGGAAGAAAACAAGTTTAAATCTCCAAGTAAAGCTCATTTCCTAATTCATTTAGAGCAGGTTTTAAAAATAATAAAAAGTGCAAGTGTTTTACACTGCTTCCTAAGGAAACAAAGCTTATGTGGTCATGCTGTGTGCCTCTGCTGACTGCCAGCCTCTTACCTCCTCCCTTTCCCTCAATAACTTCTGAAACTCCTGGACAATTTCAAACAGATTTGACAGGAGTAAAGGTCTCAGAGATATCAGGTTCCTACTAGTTTCATGGAAATAGGTGCTTGGATGGAGAAAAAGAGACCCTATTCATGTGCCTGCTTTGGAAAAAGCTGTGGAATGAGATCAACTGTATTATTAGACACTAGCAAATCCTCATGGGAGAGAGAAGTTATGAATGCATTAAATAAGGGAAAAGCTTTGACTGGATTTCTCACCTTTTTAGACATTAGGGGATCCAGCACAAGAGTCATAGCCATAGGAAACCAGCCTTCAGTAGTTCCATTGCTCACAGACCTGCTGCCTGCTCAGTGAGGTAGGAACGCATCTGATCCTGCCTGGAGCCACGGAATTAATGAGGGAAAAGGTGAAAAAAAAAAATAAAAAATAAAGGTTCTTTAAAGGTGTCCTGCTTAAGTCCTCTTTGTAAGCTCACTTCAGAGGCAGAGGGGTAGCAGGGAGTTGAATGGGCAATATTTCCTGAAATAGAGAAGGGAGTGATAAAAAGAGGGGAAGCATAGGAGAGGAATAAAGCATTTGGGGTGCATGCATAAAATGCAAACCTGCATTTTATCCCAAATCCAACAAAATGTCTGATTTGTTGGTTCTTCACTTAATCATGTTATCACTGTTTGTGGAACCGTAATTTATAGTTGGCTGTTCCATATTTATTGTTCTCAAAAGTAACTTGTGCACCTGATTTTTATAGATTTTTGCCTTTGGCTTTTTTACTCCCAGTTGCTTCGATTTTTTTTTCCCCTTGGTGAAATGAGTCTATTTATGTGATTACCATTGGGGGGATAAAAAGGGAAAAAAGTGGAAGAAATAATTGATGTTACAGGTGCTGAGTGTTACCACCACAGTTCATTTTAGTATTTAGTGTATTTCTAATTTTAAGGGATTCAGTTGCTCAGTGGTCAAAAAATTGGTGTGGGGTGTGGAAATTAGTGGCAGCTTTCTGTGGCTTAGCACCTTGAGGGATGAGCATTCTATGGTGCAAATTCTCTGTGACTTTACTCAGTTCATGCCTTTTTTGGAAATACATCTCACTTTTCACAAAGGTATGATTTGGGTCTTGCATATATATATATATATGCATATGTACGTACGTATGTATGTATATGTAGGTTTAAGATTAGTTAGGTGGAGGTGCTCTCATGAGCAATATTTTTTAGAGTAAGTCTGAAAAGATGGTTATAGAGGGCTTCGAGGCAGTGGAATCACAGCCTGGATAGATCCTGACCAGACCATGCCACAGCTGTCAAAATTCAGTAGCTAAAGACCCTTTCAGCCTGGGTGGGATTAAGCTTCACAGAAGTAGCTGATTGTATAGATAGGTGAAATGTGGTGTTTCTGGGGAGTGTAGAGATTAAACAAGGAAGTTTTCTAAAGGGTTTAAGGAAAGACATAGATATAATGCCATTCATGAAAGAAATCCAGTAGTTACTTTCTCAGTAGGTGTTTTTGGTACTGTAACTTATTTACATGGCTCTTTTTTTTTTTTTTTTTTTGGGGGGGGGTGTGGATATTTAAGAATTATCTGATGTTCTTACTATTTTCATTTACCATTTTTAATTCCAAAACTATCTAAAGAACCAGGCATCCTAAAATGTAGATAATCCCTGTATCCTGGCGATTCTTACACAGGGTACATATGACAAGGTTAAAGGAAAGAAATGAAACATGCAAACAGATTTATGTGACATTTGAACACTACAAGTATTAAAGTCTGTGTTTGTTTTGTGTGGATTTTCACTGTCTACTTCAACATGGTTTATATTTGAAATTAAATGTTCTATCCTGGTCATTCACAGACAAGAAATGCAAGCTGAAATTGAGAGGAAGGTTGTGTGGTATGAGGGATAAGAAAGTAACATGTATGTAGCCAAAGCTACATGGAGCTTTAGTCCAACAGAAAAAAATACTGTCTGAGAAATTTATTTATCTATGAATTATGGAGTCTGAACATGGAAGACAGAAAAGAACACTGGAAGCCAGAAAATAGAGTCTCTGTCCTAGGAAAAAATGGATACAATTTGGGCACGTGCTTGTGTTTAGGAGACAAATTTGGAAAAAATAACTCAACTATACTAATGAGATGAAGAAAATCTTTTGAAAAGTGAAATTCCTGTATGAGGGAGTTTATATGACACTATTTCACGTGATTGCACAGGGTTGCAGGTCACACAAAAATGATGTTCAGACCTGTACAGACAGTTCTTCCCCAGTCAGTAACTCCATGAAAAGCTTTCAGGATCAGAGCCTGCTACCCATGCTGACCATAAAGCTGGATAAGGGGTGGAAGAGTAACGGAGCCTTCCTTATCCTTATGGGGACAGTTATCAGTGTCTTCTAGCACCTGGTGATACTCCAAATTTCTCTGTAGTTTTCCTCCTTGCACCCCAATCCATGGCCCACAGTGCCATGAATCTGTGGGGTTGAGGGTATGAGGAACAGTGGAGCGTTCTCCAAAAATACTTGGGAACTGCTCTTAGGCAAATTAGTGAACCCAAAATGAATTTAATTTCCAGTAGATCTGGAGCTTCTAGGATGGCAATTCTGAAGGCTTCTGCAGTGTGTGGTAAAAACTGGAGAGAAATATCAATCACTTATGTCAGCTGTTTTGCTCTAGAGTAGATGTAATGCCTTCGTCAGGGGGGGAAGTTTGTTTCAGGCAGGGTTGCTGTGTTAAACTTGTTTTTTAGAATTGGTGATCATATTTTTACACTGTCTGATGTAACCTGCCAGATTTCATGGCTTCCATGGTGCTGTGTAATTTTTTTTAGCTTCCTAGATTTTGCTGTTACAAAAGCAACTTCTGCTTTCACATTGTCATCACTGTATTGTGCAAGTCTAGTGTAGTCGTTTTATTACCACACCCAGGGATGTCATAGTTACTGGTGAATGATTTCCCTGGAGATAATAGTGGCACAGCTTTAAAAAATCAAGACCACTCACTGATTGACTTAAGAAATAAAAATGGTATAATGCTTTCCAGATTCAAACTTGTAACAATACTTTCTTTGTCTAAGTGTCAGCATCATTCATTTGTAGGTCATATTCTTTAACCCTGTACATGAATTTTCATTAACATTTCTCTCTTTTAAATTCTTAGGTATTTTCATAGTGAAAGCTTTTTTTTATCCAAGTGTTGATTCTACCTTATTTCAGAGTCTGTGGAGTAGGAGAGGTAGCTGATATTTAACAGGGAATCAGAGCCTGCCTGTCATGCAAGAGCTCCAGCTCTCAACTGAGAAAAAGAAATTGCTGTATCTCACATGCAAGGCACAACTTCCTTTTGTAACAATTCCTTTGGAATTAAATTAACTCAAGTCTAATTAGTTTTAATTAAAACATTCAGACTCTGTGGTAAAGAATTTGCTTTCAGTATCAGCAGTAGACAAGGGCATGGGTAGGGGACTTCACCCGTACAGCTTTTAACACCTTCTCCAAGCAGGAGTTTTCTAGGTAGCCACAGAGCTGATAAGGATTGGGGCACCTCTGCTATGAGAACAGGCTGAGTTTGTTCACGTGTGAAGGAGCAGGTTGTGTGGAGACCTCAGAGCACCTTCCACTATGTGAAGGGGCTGCAAGGAAAGGACTCTGCATTGGGAACTGGAGGGGCCGGACAAGGGGGAATGGGTAGAAATTAAAAGAGGGGAAAATTTAGGTAAGATATTAGGAAGAAATTTTTCACTGTGGGCAGGCCCTGGCACAGGGTGCCCAGAGAAGCTGTGGCTGCCCCTGGATCCCTGGCAGTGTCCAAGGCCAGGCTGGACACTGGGGCTTGGAGCAGCCTGGGACAGTGGAAGGTGTCACTGCACATGGCAGGGGTGGCACTGGATGGGCTTCAGGGTCCCTTCCAAGTCTTCACATTCTCTGGCTCTGTGATTCTATGCTTGGAACAGGGCAGTAACAAAAGGATTTGCAGTTGTGTGGATCTGTAGGGCTTTCCTGATCCAGCACAGGGGTCACAGCTGCTTTCACAGACTGCAGGTCTCCAAGAAGCCAGACAGGGACTGCACAGCTGCTCTGTGCTGGTGGGTTGCTCTGGAATTTAATTTTTTCCCCCTCAAATTCTTCTTTAATATTTCTCTGATGAAAGGATATTGCTTGGGCAATACCTTGCAGTATGCAGCATCTGTCTGTGAGGATGTAGGTGTTCCTGGATGTGCTAGCTCAATCTGAAATGTTTAGGGGCAGAGCACAGGGGTCTCTGTGTCTCACTCAGGAGCTGGAGGAGTGGAAACTCAGTGAGCTGAGTTAGAGCCTGTAACAAGCTGTACAAGATTGACTTGTATGATTAAACCTCTATCATTCGGTTCACATGCTGGGAATATTTTCATTTCAAAATTAGACCTAAGTATCTGTCAAGTGTGCTCTCCAAAAATTGTTGGTGAATTAGTTTTCAAGACAGAGAAAGAAAAATTGAAGTACTGTGGGTTAAGATTTAATAGAGAGGCTCACAAACACACCCAACATATATATATATATATATATATATATATATATATATATATATATAAAAATACGTCTCTCTATCTCTGTCTCTCTCTCTCTCTCTCTATCTATGCTGTACCACACCCTACCAGGACAACAAGAGACAGAATCTGTTTTATTTTTTTTCACATTATGGAAGTATAGAATTCCTTACATATATTGTGAGTAAAAAATACTATTAGAAAGAATTGTTGGAATATTTTATTAATACAGAGAGAAATCACAACCAGCAAAGCAGATGTAATGAGAGCTTCCAGCATGACTTCTTTTTCTTACAGACATAGTGAAAAATTGTTATTGGAAATAAGCTCACTATTACTGTTTAGCTTCAGATTCTTACTCAGAAGAGAGTCATTGCTGTGTGAATGTCTTCTCCTTTCAGTGCGTAACCTCCAATAATTATTGCCTTAGATATGATAACTCTCATTTTATGCAAAGATTATATAGCAGATATGTGTTACGTAATGCAAAATTAAAATTCACTTTCTTTATACAATAAAGTAACTTTCAGTTTTGGAATCTTCTGCGAAAAATGTGTTGTCTCATTTTTTAATAACTGTTTGTTTTCTTATGTGAAGCACATTTTCCCTTAAGTATAAGTATCTAGAAGAAAAATTGAGAAACTTTTCAGTTATTTCTGAAATATTTTGTGTCTTACGGTTGAGATCACTTCTTTCTTCATCTCTGGAAGACAAACAGTGGGCAGGGTGAGAGGTCAGGGAAAAATGACATTTTTGTCATAAGCTTCTAACTCTTGTATTTATTTCTTAAGCTCAAAATACACCTGGTGGATAGGTGGTGATTGTGATTTCTGATTAAGGCAACATAGTTTTATAATTATTCTGTGTTCATCTTCCTGTGCCTTTAAAAAATAATAATTTGAAGAAATACAGTCCCAACAAACAATAAAACAGATATTGAAAGGCAGCAGTGTATCAGTCACAATCAGTCTGTTGTCTCACGGGACCTCTACCAGATCTCCTCCTCCTCTGTATAAATGAAGTGTTTAGTTCTTCAGTGTTTTACATAATGTTTTCTTGAATGATCTGAAAGGGGAAGTAGAAAGCACATTAGTTACATCTGCATATGATGCAGAGCCAGAGAGCTACAGCAGCTCTAAGGATGGTGAGAAATTTAAATTCATCTGGGGATCAGCAACGTGCAGGAATTTACAAAGCAGCTAAAAAAAAAAAAAAAAACCAAAAAAACCAAACCAAAACAACAACAAAAACCCCCCCAAAAACAAAAACAAAACAAAACAAAAACAAAAATCCACAAACAACAAAAAAACCACAAACAACAACAACAAAAAAAACCACAAACAACAAAAAAATCACCGTTAAAAATTTACAAAATCACCTTGGAAACGTGATCCAAACCAAAGACGTGTTGGTTGTCAAATTAGCTTAGTGAGGTGTTAATGATGTTTTCTTTCACTCCTGCAGTAAGCAAGAGCTGTTTATCTTGATATGCCACGCAGTTAACTGTTTGTTATGGCATCCTGATCTTTAACTGCTTCCACTGCATCTCCTTAGGACTGTTTGCAGTTTCCCTACAGTGGTTTTGGCAATAAAGGACAAATAACTGGACTGTTTCTTGCTTTGGTTGCAAGGAAAACCTTAGCAGTGTGTGAGAAAACCTAACTTCACCTTTTTAATGTTATATTTTTTTCCCCTCACAACACTTAATTTTAATACCATTCTGTCTGCAATTTACACACCTGTCCCAAATTCAGAGTCCTTGGGTTTAATGTTGTGTTATTTTGTCATCTTGTCTACCAGTCCACTTTCCAGTTCGGGATAACAGCAGGACTCCAGAGCAGAACTGCTTTGAGATTTCTTTTTTCTTTACATTGTTTCAGTCCTGCTTTGGGAATTCAGTGAACCTGGCTGCCTTTTTGGCTTATCAGCCTCTCAGCACCGGCCTCCTGGTGGGGCAAACACCACTCAGCTGTAATTTGCTGAGATAGCAGCGTTGCTATTGTTAGTGCTGACGTCTCTCTGTGTTCAATAGGTGGTGTAAAACTATTCCGTGCTGGAGGAACAGCCTCGGGGAAGGGGTTTTTGGTGCGCTTTGTGTAACGTGCTGTGTGAGGGAGGCAGAGCGCAACCACACAATGCAGGATCACGGAATCACTGTGTGCTTTGGTATGAAAGGCACCTTAAAGCCCATTTCGTTACAGTCCTTTCCATGGGCAGGGACACCTTCCACTATTCCAGGCTGTCACGTTAGTTTTTGGTTGTTTTTTTTTTTTTTTTTTAATAAGGGCTGTACCCAAACGTTCTGTGTGTTCCTGGAGGCAGCTGGATAATGTGCTCCCCCACAGCTATCCTAAATTAAGATTAGATGACTGGGGGAGGAGGGAAGATAGAGAAGAACAACTGTTTTGCAGAAAACCTTACTATTTTTTTCTTTTATTTTAGCTGATTTGTCAGCACCTGCATGATAAATTTAAGCCTCCTGGTGATGGGGTTGCTCTACTCACCTTTGTGCGTCTCCTAGAAAGGGTCTATATGTCTCCATGTCTAAGACATAGAAGCAGGATAGTGAATCTTTTTGTGAGATAGGAGGTAATAGCTTTGCATAAAGGCTAAAGTAAAGATTGACTGTCAGTGTTGGACTTCAACACCTGCAAAGATGGGCACATACTCTGTATCCCTGCTCAGTGCTGGGTTTGCTTGGTTTTTTATATATATATATATAATTACAAATGCTTTTGGAGTGTCTGCTCTGTGTCTGGTGTGATTTTGGTTGTGCAGTGGTACCAGGCTTTCAGAATAATTCTACTGCTACTCACTTTAACCTGTTTTAGGATTATGCATTTTTTATTCTTCTTGTGCAGTGAAAACTGTTAATTTCTTTGTCCTGATTAAATATATTCGCCTATACCTGATCTCAGCTGAATATATTTAGGCATAAGACAAAAATTATGTGCTCTCCTTGCTATTTCCTTCATGGTAAAAGGTTGTGATACTGTTTATCTGTGCTGCTGTGCCTCTCTATCTCTGTGAATTCTTTATCGAAATAGCGTGGTGGTGGCTTGCAAGTGATGAAAAACAGTTTCCTTTACACAAATGTCCATCTTTGTTAATGCTGTCAGACAGTAAGTGTGATATTCAGGGGGTGCACGCCAATCTGTGGGCTACTGATAGTGTAATCTAATTTCCAAAAATAAATT
This sequence comes from Phylloscopus collybita, assembly GCA_027886175.1. Lineage (NCBI taxonomy): Eukaryota > Metazoa > Chordata > Aves > Passeriformes > Phylloscopidae > Phylloscopus > Phylloscopus collybita. The sequence continues at coordinate 200,702 of JAJNNQ010000124.1, forward strand.
AAAAGCATCTTTTCATCTGTAGCCATCAGATGTACACCAGCTGAAGACAACAATGCGTTAGAGACAGCACATGTGAATTTGGTGGCTAATTGGAAATTAAACCTTTGGGTTTTCCACATTTTCTGATAGACTGACCTTGCTGAAAGAGGTCAGGATGGTATCATGTGTTGTGGCAGAGACTTCCACAGATAAAAGGTCTGCGTGGAAGGACTGTTCCTTGTTTCAAACAATGTCTTTGAAAGCTTTGTGAGCAGTTTTTACCAAGCCTTTTTTGGGCAAAACTTATGCATGGCATTAGTAAAACTTGCATTTAAAAAAGTCAACAAACAATAGGCATTTTTAATAGATGTCTTTTATGTAATTTTCCATGTTCTCCCAAGTAAAATGGGGTACAAAACAAATCAAACTGCATTTCTGATTTTAACAGGTGAGGCACCACAACACAGAGTGAACTCTTCCCTAGTGTGTACAACTTACATTTATGTATTTTTGTGGGTTTTTTTAAGATGTTGTAGCTGCGTATTCAAGTTGAAAAGATCTTTCCATAGGGAAGCACCACAAAATTTACATCAAGTCGTTTTGATAATTAGAAGATGTGAGAAATGACCCCTTCTCCTTCTTCTACTCCCTTAAACTATTGTGTTGGATATTAATGTGTCTTCACCCAGGTTTGCATGGTTGTAGCTCAGCTGGCACTGGTTGGTGTGTATGGCTGAGCTATTCTTCCTTTAACATGACAAAAACAACAGTTTTCCGTTGTTTGTCCTAGACCAGGCAAAAAATATGTTCAGAGCTCCTGTATGTCCTGTACAGCATATCCATTGCTGAAGAAACACAGTGGTTCATTACAGATCCTTTATTCTCACTGAATTGATGAGAATAATTTAATTGAAGGAGTTCAATTGAAGGAGTTGCTTGTTTAATTGAAGGAGTTCTTTTATGATTATTAAGAACTTGCTGTCTGAACCCTGGAGGTGGTAACTTGCTAGCTAGATTTTTCATACTAGTTGCATAAATCACAGAATCCCAGAATCCCAGGATATCTGGGGTTGGAAGGGATGTCTGGACATGATCTGTCCCAAGCCCCTGCCCAGGCAGGGTCCCCTGGAGCAGTGACACAGGAAGGTGTCCAGCTGGGCTGGGCATGGCTCCAGAGAGGGACACTCCAGGCCCTCCCTGGGCAGCTGTTCCAGGCCTCTGCCCCTCCATGGAGAGAAGTTCTTCCTCCTGCTGGGCTGGAACTTGCTGGGGTTCATTTGATGGCCATTGCTCCTCATCCTGGCACTGGCAGCACTGAACAGAGCCTGGCCCCATCCTCTGGCACCCCTTGGAGATGTTGGTATGGATTGATGGGATCCCCTCTCAGCCTTCCCTTCCCCAGCCTGACCAGGCCCAGCTCCCGCTGCCCTGCCCAGCACAGAGGGGCTCCAGACTCCTCCTCAACATTGTGGCCCTCTGGAAATAACTCATGTAGATTATTCCACATATTCCTCCATTCTCCTCATGACAAGTTTATTATCTCCCTTTTGAACTGGAGGACTGTAAGGTATCTCTGATGCTTATTAAAGATGTATTCAAGTTTACTGGAGCAACGTCTCAGTATAAGTTTGTTGTACAGTTGAAATAACTCATTTTTTCTTTGTGTCCCAGTTCAGACTTGGGTCTCTGAAGCTGCAGGAAGTCCCAAGCCCAGCAGAGGCAGTCAAGGAACTAATTGGTTACTGCCTGGACAACCTGGGAAAGCTGCAGGCCAAAACTGAGCATCTGCAGAGAGAAAATGAAAGGCTTGTCAGCAACTGGAGTGATGTGGAGAAGAGGTGAGTTCTCAGGTGGATTCACAGATGGCACCTGAGAAGCTCAGCAGCAGTGGACAGAAATCTTTATGCATTTGAGACATGTTTTGAGCTCAGTTACCCACAGCCCATGTCGTTGTGGATCTCCTCCCTTTGACAAAGATGCAACTAAAAATTTGCAATTAAAGGTGGTTTTAGCTTATGAGTTAGAAAAAACCTCCTAACACCTCAAAATCTGTGGAATTAGCTTCACTCTCTTTAGGAAGCCTTTTCATTACTATTATTTCCTGTAAGTCTTAGGACTGGCACTGTAAATTATATACTTTTTTGAGTGGGGAATAAATTGCTCTTTCTTTCATCTGTTTTCTTTGTTGAAGAAGCCAGAATTGAAAAATGAGTGCAGTGTTATGTACTTTTTCAAGAGATTGTTGTAATCACTGTTGCATTTATGATCTGAATTGTCTGTCATTTGGTAGAGTGAAATAATCTATGCTTGTTTCAGTGAGCATAGAACTCTTAGCACAGAGCAGAGATTTATCTTGCTTTTCTGTAGTTTTACCTGAAAAAACACGCAGTCTAGGAAGATTGATGAAAGAATGCAGCTAATTTGTGTTAATTTACCTTGAAAAAGACAGCCAACTTTTGGGAGGAGTTAGTTTTGTTTCCCTCTCATTAAAATGAGTAACAGTTTCTCCTGACAGTCTCCCTGACAAGCAAAAGGCCTCCCTAAGTAGTGTTTTACTGCTTAACAGTGTAATTGAACAATAGTGTATTGTTCAACCCATGTTCTGTACTGCATTACACGCTGATGTGTAAGAGGCATTAGTGCTTGTATCAATTTCCATGGTGGGGTGGCACTTTTACAGAGTAACCCCAAAGAAAAGGAGGAAAAAGAAAAAAAAAAATTGGAGTTGCATGGCTGTTCTCAATGCAAGCTGGTGGATTTCTTTAGCATGTTTATAGTTTTCAGTAGATGAAAAATGTTTTTTCAAAATATACACTGAAGGTTTTATGGTCACCAGTCTTTGGCTGAGTCTGTTAAATGCAGAATAAAAATCATTCAAAAATAATTTTCATTCAAGAAATATTGGGCTATTTGGTTTGGTTTTCTGGGGGAGGTTTTTAGTTTGGGGTTTTTTTTAGATTTGGTTTGGTGTGGGTTTTTTTTTTCAATTCTTTTTGCCACAGCCCAGTTCTACCCTGCTGCCACCCTTTGCTACTTCAGCTCCAAATGCTGAGAGCTGCCCTGAGCTGAACAAAGCTGTGCCTGTCTTTGTTCAGGAGGCAGGATTTCAGGATTTACATCCTGCACCACTCACGGTGCTGAGTGGTGAAACATCAAATACGGAGCACGTGGTGTGGAGAATTGCACTCCCGCCTCACGCCAGCCCCACCGCCCCTGCATCTCCCTCTGCTCACAGCCTCTCTCCTCAGGACTTCATTACAATTGAAACATAGCAGGCAGGCTTCTGAGAGCTGCTTTTGTGCCCTTTAGTCATGGGGCACTAGGTGGAATTATTCAATCATCCCATTTCCATCTCCCTGTTCAAATTTTCTTGCCCATCATGAAGGTTTTGCTGAGCAAGTGGCTGCCAGAGGTTGAGTGTGTGTGTCTGTGTGTGCACCTCAGGGATGGATGAACTAAAATATCAGAGCAGAATAACTGTTCTCTTTATTTCATATAGAAAATTCAATGCCAATTAGTTCCAGGCTGGGTTGGACAGGGCTTGAAACAACCTGGGTTAGTGGAAGGTGTCCCTCTCCATGGCAGGGGGTGGAACTGGCTGGGCTTTAAGGCCCCTCCAACACAAACCAATCTGTGATTCCATGACAATGGAGGTGGCAAATTTTAGGTAATAATAACCTGTAGCAAAATAATTCCATGAAGAATAAAAATGCAGTTTCTGGTTTTGGCATGGGGTATATTATTGGGCATCTAAAATTTGTGTAGACAAGCCAAATTCAAAATAGCTGCCAATTTATGTTGTCATCAACTGCAGTGACAGTATATTTAAACCACAAGCAGATTATAAAAATGCAAGCTAGGTACTTTGGGCTTGAAACTGAGTCTTCAGCATTAGCTCATCAACATTCCATACCATTGCCAGTGCTGGGGGAAGGGTGAATCTGAAATGCAAGGGAACAGTGCCATGAGATCTAGGAATTATTTTAGAGCACAGGGAATAGGGATGAATACCAGAGATGCTGAATTCTTTCTTTCGTAGTGCTGGATTGTGAAGGTTTCCACTAATAATTAAAGAAATGCCACTAAGTTTCATAGCTCACGTCCACTTCTGTAGAGCATGTGATTGCTCTCTTTTGGGTCAGCATGTGAAATCTTGGGTTTTATTATTAGTTTCTCAGTTTCTTGTTTGTCATAGTCCCTAATAGTGGCTGGTTTCAGTGGGCTGTGCAGGATTTTTGATGCCTGTCGCCTTGGGTGCATTTTGGCACACAAAAAGCATTGCAGAGAGACCTGAGGATGCGAAAATTGGGAGGCACCACTCCTGCAATTAACCCCCACTTGGGTTCATCGGGCTGGGAGCTTGTCTGTGAGATGAGCAGCTCCTCCATTTGGCCTGGGGAGATGGTGTTTGAGGGGCAGAGGGCACACAGAGGCAGCAGCACGTGAGGAATGGCAATTAAATTTGTGTTTACAGCCGCTGAGGTATTGGAATGAAACCCAGCCAGCTCTGCTCTGTGCTCACGTAGCTCAGGTGGTGAATGCCTCAGTGAATCCTGAAGGCTCCACAGAGCCAGCCCACCTGCACAATTAATACATCTCTCTGTCCCCAAGGCCATTGCCTTTTACCAGTCTCTTTTAAAGTATCAGATATGCCATGTAACACTGTATTTTAAAGGCTCGTAACTTGCAAGTACAGCATTAATGTGATGCTTTTGTGATGTTCAGTGCTTTTACATTGAGTGTTTTGCCAAATTAATGCCATTCTGTGTCTGAAGAATATATTTGGATGTGGATAGCTTTGAATAATGGGGAAAAAAAAAAAATGGTGTTCATGTAAATGAAAACAATCATATTGATTAACTGATGGCATACTAGTAATGGGTTTTGCCCAGAGGGAAGAGTTAATATTCTAATTCTAATATTCTAATTCTAATATTCTAGATGCTAATTTTTTTCTCCTGAAAAGAGAAGAAATTGGCTAGTCTTGTGGTTTCTGCACTGTACTACTCACAGTCCAGGCAGCATTAGCTTTACTTCACTGGGAGTTTCCATTTACATGGGTTTTCATCAGAGGATGTCTTTGCAGCTCTCAAAGGCCTCACTGAAGTTATCTTGAATGGCACTTTTTTGGCCAAGTCAGTCACATTTCTCAATATTTGAACCAGCCTCAACTGCTCCAACACAAACCAGTGCCTTGGCAAAGTAAAAGCAGAGAGCAACCACTTTCCCTGGTTTATGTGTGGGAGAGGGAATTATTCTACAGGATTTGATACAGACAAGATTAGCATATTTTAGACAAAATCCTTTTTTCCCCCAATTCTTATGTATACAGAAATAATTAGTATCAAGCATGTCCAGGCTCTTCTGGGCCCTGCATTAGGGTTTATGATTCTTTGTGAATTGTCTATTTATTCTCCACTAAACAGTTAACTTCCCTTTTGTAGGTGGAAAGTCTCCTGGTAGTTGATTAGTACCTATGATCTTTCATTTAGGAATTATTGAACTGATTTATATGGTAATGATATTCTGCTATTTGCATTTAAATTAGATGAATTATTTATCAACTATCAAGCATATCCCTAAAGCATTGAACAGTAGGCTTAATACTTTATGAGTTTGGGGTTTTTTTTTTGTTATTGTCTTGCTTCTTACATCATATATGGTTTTGATCTGTGAACAAAATAATTAGTATTTATGTAGGAAGTCTGTTGAAATCCCTTGCCTTATAAATTAATATTTTAAAGTCTATTACATATCTGGGTTTAATAGCATAATAAGCCTTCTAAACTTTCTTACAGCCTTGCATAGGCTGGTGAAAAAAGTGTTTTTAAGTTATGACTATTTACTATATTTACCGTGATCAGTGAGATTATTGAGATGTTTATTTGCTTCTTGTGTACACAGCTAATAAAATGTTTGCGGTTCAACCCAGGGACTGAAATGTTATGAAATATAAGAATTAAAAACAGAATTACGTTTGCCACGAATCACTTGATTTGTTGTGCTCAGATCTGCTTGTATTCTAGTTTTGCTTATGAGACTTTATACACCCATATTCTTAATTTAATACTCCCATTGTGCTTGTTTTCATTGATATTTATCTACCCACAGATGCATACTAACATTTTTTAAAAACCTGAAGTATATTTTCCTCTGAAGATATTAAGAGCTTCTAAACATTTATATATTTTGGAATTTTCATTTCATCTTCAAATATATTTCACACCAGTGTGAGGTCCAGATTTGAGACCTGTCAAGGTGAATCATATCTGTTTATAAACTCATTATGTGTATCCTGCTAAGGTATGCCCACTGTTGTGATTCAGCATTGAAAATAAAGAACATTTGCCTATTTAAATTTTAGTTGTCTCAGATGGAGGTGTGCAGGAACCGACCAAAAAAAAAAAAAAAAAAAAAAAAAAAGGCATGAAGAGAAAGGTTCACATCTGGGAACTTTTCCCTTTTGCACGCAGAGTTCATTGCACTTCTCTGTGGAAAAACAGAAAAAAAAGAAAAAAAAAAAAAAAAAAAAAAGCTTACTCTTGCCTGTTTCAGACACAAGGTGCTGGACAAGTTATGTGTGGTTTGGAGTGGGGATTCCTGGCTGGCCTCATAACAGAATTGTCTTCTAGGAAACAGAAGAATTGGTGTAATAGTTAATTTTGTGCTGCAGGCTGGAAAAATGTGTAGAAGCTAAAGAGGAGCTGGAGGCAGACCTTTACAGCAGGTTTGTTTTGGTGCTGAATGAAAAGAAGGCAAAGATAAGAAACTTGCAGAAGTTGCTGAGTGAAGCTAAAGAATCTGCAGTGGATGCCAAATGTGCAAGGTATTTAATTTTCCTGGGTTTCTTGGTGTGGTACCTGGTGCATATTTGAGTTTAGCTTAGTTCAGTTTCCATTTCCTTGGCCCTGACAGTGCATGACAGTCAGTTCTTCCTGGCTGAGTGCTGGATTATCCCAACCAATCCTGGAAGTCATGGAAGAGGAGGATTCTTTCTGGCATCCTTGCAAGCAGCAGCTTATTGCTGTGGGTACTGTAGCCAAGAAGTGAGTGATGGATCTGTTCTGTTTTCTGCTGGCCTGCAGTTGCTTTTCCAATCAGATCATGTCCCTGCTCTTTCCATAGGTGGTAATTCTGTGCATATTCTCCCTGAATTACTTAGTTCCTTGGGGAAACAAAAATATCTTAATTTCTTTCCCTTTCTTTTGATGTTTTTAGAGATAGTATAGCTATTACTGAGATGGCTGTAAAGAGAGAAAATGACTATGATGCCAGCACTGATGAGGAAAGCGAAAATCCAGCACAGGCCTCGTTGCCATCAGGTAAGACAGAAAGCATTGTCTTTATATTATATCATAGACAGGCTTTGTGTGAATAAACCTTAAGGAAGGCAAAATACTACCTGACAGATTGCTCTGTGACAAGCCAGCCAGCAAGCCTTAAAAATACCTTTCCTGAAGCAGAGTACAATACTGGCATTTTCAAATTAGAGAGGGGAGGTTTAAAAGCATGCTGCAAGAGTGAAGGCACTGTCATTTCTTGCAAAGTGACAAATTACACACTTTGCAGAACTAATGACAGTCTAACAGTATCTGAACCATCAACAATTCCATTTTAAATTCTAGGAATCATGATGTGTGTGCCATGATTGATAAAGTGTAAAAGGTAGCTCCTGACAGTTTCAGTAGTGTTTAAAAAGGTGAAAGAGTGGAGGTTTAACAGCTATAAAAAGACCTGTGTGCATAAATGGAATGAAAATGTATTTATAGCAGAATCCACTTTAATTTGCCAGAGAATTTTTAGCCTTGTGAAGATGCTCATGAAACTTAATCTGATGATTTTTTCCAGGACTAGAGCCTTGTAAAGTGTGTGGGATGCAGTGATGGCCCATTATACAGCACAAGATATTTAACTGTGAATCAGGATTCTGGCATGTTTGTGATAAACTAGTGGGAATACACAGGGCAAATGCTATCAAAGTTTCAAAACTACATTGATAGTTGTTATAGAGTTATATATATCTACAGATATACATACATATGTGTATAAAAATACAGACATAAACTTCCCTTCAGGTCTGCAAAGTTTGCTATGGACTCTCTCACTGGAGCTTTTTATTTCTACCACAGGTAAAGGTAATCCAGAGAACAATGTGTTCCTGTAAAACAGCAATTTTCTGTGCACATTGAGAACAGGAAATGTTCAGGACCCTGTTGCCAGTGGTAAACAGCTTTGTCACTCACGTGGGCCTGTTTGCTGAGGAATTTCTGGCTTTATGCAAAGTAGGTAGAGCTTCAGACAAGCAGAGGAAATTGTAATTACAAAAAGAAATAATTTAATGTTGCACTATGCTCTCCAAAAGTCTTTGCTGTCAGGTGGTAATTGGTCAGTTCAGGTAACGTGATGAGAAATACTTTGTTTTGTGAGACGACAAGGAAAAGTGGAAGGTATGGAGTATTCTTCTAAATTCAGTGGGGCTTAACTGGCTCAGTGAGAGTTTTGACACAGAGGTATGTATTTAATAATGAAAACAACACCCACTGCCTTGCTCAGGGAATCATGAGGGACTGGACTGATCAGTGTCACAGGAAAATACACCAGCTGTGTTTTTATTTGAGGTGCAAACAAAATGTGCTTTCATTTGCCTTTGAGGGATACAGTCCTCAGGGTTTTGGTGCTGACCGGAAGAGTTCAGATGCAAAATTTGCAGATAATGTGAAGACCATAAAATCAATGCTTTGGGTAACACACTCGAGATTTTCAAGGCAATGGCACTGTTCAGCCCTCTCAATGAGTATCCCTGAGATTAGCTCTTCCAGAGGTGCTCTTCCTGTGTGCACAGCTTTTTCTTTCAGTGAACATTGAGAAAGCAGAGCTGGCTGCTGAATATCTGTAGTCTGTCCTAGAATTTTCACATTCAAAAAGAGGCAGACCATGTCCTTATGGAGAAAACAGTGATTCAGGAATGAATGGATAATGAAGTGCTCAAAACTACGTGAAGTGTCAAGGACTGTAATGCAGAAAAGATAAAACAAATAATATTTAGGGATTTTTTTACTCTGTTTATCTTAGTTTTCCTGTCTCCTGGTCCATCATTGTGTTTATTTTCCTTTTGGAGCTGAAATGTCATTGCAGGAGTCAATGAAAATTAGGAGATCATTGAGGTAGTTTTAGTAGATGTTGATGAAACCCACAATCAAGACAGAAGATCGTAATTAAAAAACTTCTTTCAAGGAAAGTGAAGGCAAGTGTGTGTATGCATGCATAGATGCACAGTAAAAATGCATTTGTGTTTGTGCATGTCCAAATAAATCACTATTAATTGAAAAAGTAGCAGTGCTCAGCAGGTGATTGGGTTTGTGTTGGGAGGGGAAAACTTGGGGTGGTTCCATCACAACATAATTCTGTTCTAGAAGCTCAAGGGGATGAAATCCAGACATTGCAAAATCAGCAAAAAAAAAAAAAATCAGGATTTGTTGAACTGCAGAGTTTAAAACTCTGTCTGAAGGTTTTTCTTAACCACCAATAATTGTTCTTCTCCCTGAATTTTTTGGTCACTCAAATGCCAGGGTATTTCAGTGTTGATAGAAGAAAAACCTGCTGATGTTTATTAAATGAAAATTTAATTACTTACTTAGTTATCAGTCTGGTGTTGATCTGATGCAAATATTGTAACAAGACCCAAGGAAGAAAAATATTAAGAAAATGAGTAAGAATTATTAATTGCAATCTTTGTAAAGGGGCAGAATCTGGAACCTAGAAGTTTACCTAAAATTTCTTCATTTTTTGGCATTTCCAGTACTATTTGTCGGTTTGATTTATGGTTTTCTTTCTCAACAGTTTCTGCTTCATAGCTTAAAGCAAAGATCTACTGAAACATGGTAGCTTTTGTCTTGCCTACACACTGATGTAGTTAATGCTTTGTATTGTAAAGGAAGAAATTAAAATTGATTTAGGAAGTATTTTAAAGTACTCAGAACAACAGCTACTGAGAATTACACCCCTTAGAAATAGTACAACATTTATAAATAATACTGGATGTGATTCTATGCAAGAGCTTTTCCTGTCATGCCATGAGCATGGGGGGAATTTATTTGAAATCTTATTTAGGGCTGTGAATGTGAGGCTGAGAAAGGCACAAAACTCTAGTTCTCACTGCAGTTTAATAAATTCTGAAGCAGCAGCTACAGATGATGTGTCCTTGAAATGCCTATGAGCTCCTGCTTGTGAGAGGAAGGAAGAGATGAAGGAAATCCTGCTGATGTTCTTCATGGATGGAGTGTCAGGAATATTTCTTGGTAGCAGGACATTGTTGGTTTTGCTTTGGCTTGTTGAGGTTTTGCTCCAGGGTTGGTGACGTTCTGTGGGTTACCAAACCCAGGTGTAGTTGTTGTTCTCTACTGGCACTTCAACAAAATTCCCCCATGTGGGGCAGACCTGGAAATATCACAGAAGGTGTGGAGTGGGATAAGGCTGTGGTTCCCTTCATGTGTTGGTGCCAGCTGGACACAATTGTTCTTTAAGGGGAAAAAAAGCCAAACAAACCACAAACCCCAGAAACTGTCAGCCTGTGTTTCTCTTAGCCCACGGGAGTGAGTGGGTGACTCAGCGTGATGCCACCACACTGATGCAAGATGTTTCTGTCATTTTAGGACACAGAAACACTTACTTTGGTTAAGGACAACACAACTGTTACAGATTCCTCTTTCTTCTCCTCTGCACTGAATTTTACTGGTTTTGTTTACTCCAGCTACTGAGCCCTTCCTCCTAGGGATTCTGAAGTGACAATATCAGACTGATAAATCATAATTTGATATCGTGGTTGGAAATAATGACTCTATCCTACAAATCAACTCCTTTTATTAACTGAAAGATGTTTTAGTGGTCTGTGTGTCAGAAGGCTTTTAAAACATGAGCAAGGATGGGATAAATGCTCCCCTTCTCTGCTACCTTCCCAGGAGCTTGAAAAGTAGGTGAAGGGTGATAGTTTACTCTTCACAGTGCCTGGAAAGTGACCAGAAAGAGACTATTATTCCTCCTCCCAGGTATATGACAAAACTGCAGGGAAAGATTTAATTATTGCAAACCATTTTAGACACAAAGGATAACATAGCAGGTGGGATGTAGGCAATGGAAGAAATTGTTTTATGATTTATTGTTGTTATTTTCGGTTATAAATGCTATTATATGTGTCTGCCTGTGGACAGAACAAGGCTGCTTAGCACCAGTTTGCAGTCAGCTTGCATCCTGTTTTATTTTCTCATGTCCCTAAATACTTTAGTTATATTTCACATTATAATTGGTAGAAGTTACTTCTCCTTAGGGTAAGGAGGGATGTCATCATCTGCCCTGTTGGATCAAATAAAATTTTACAATCTGTGTTTCTTGCCGAGGTGTGTGGAAATGTTCCACATTTCCCCAGACATTCAGTGCCCGCACTTTTCTGCATGTTTGATGACTAGGACAGGTTCAGAATTGGTTGTATGAAGCTCTCTGCAGAGCCCACAATAAATAAGAGCAAGCACCTTGCCATCTCCCACTGCCTCACCATGCAAATGTTCTCACCCCCTCCATTCAAGCTCCTGCCTTGGGGATTGTTTGTTACGCCCTCAGGACTTTGAGGCCCTTTAAATTTAATTAGCTCTCCTGTGTAGTCCAATCCACTGATGGCTTGGTGCTGCTGGTTAATAAGCTTTGATCAAAGTTAATAATAATAAAGCCTGTTGTAACAGCACCCGTGCATTTGAAGTTCCATCTGTGAAGGCTTCTCTTTAAAAGTCTGTTTTTAAGGAGTTTTAGTACTTAGCCATTTTAATTTACCTCAGGTTTAAATTATTTCTGTTTTTGTCAGGCTGTTATTGAAAATGGTTCATCCCAAGGAATAATCTCATTTCTCTTTCCCTTAAAGCCATAGATACCTTTTTTCCTTCCCCCTGAAACTTGATACTGATTTTTTTTCCCCCACAACCTGATGGTTTTATGTCTCTGAAATACTTGTGGTAGCCAAACAGGTTTCCCTCTGTGTTACACCAGGTGCCATGGTCAAAATACATTTACAGTACAAATATCAAGATGTTCCATGGCCCTTAAAAATCCTGTGGTGACTATTGCACTAAGAGAGATTTACAACATACTACTTTGACGTTTTTCTATGAAAATTATCAAAATTGTTTATATCTCTGCATATTCTCTACTCACCTTCTTATTGTTCCTGCTTCAGCATGTAAAGTGATGCAGCTGAATGCAGTTGCCCCAAAATGAGTCATTATTCAGTGAAATTATATAACTGGCAGAGTCAGATTTATGCTTTGCTAAGGCTGTTGAAAGTTTGGTGATGAAAAAAATTAGAGCAGCTAATGATCACACGGCACAGTTAGGTGCAACAACATTGATTAAAGTAAAATTTAAGAACGTTGTTGTATTATCCACATTTTACTAAATGTTACACATGAAAGAAGTTTTACTTCCGTGGTGAGCTGTAAAATCTTTTCAAGTGCAATTTAATTTCTGTGTAAATCATCAAATTAACTGCCTTTATTATATTTAAGTTAAATTGTAAGACCCTTATTTTACAATCATTTTCTAAGACTAAGGTGGTGATTCCAAGCTTGATGCATACCCATGAATCCAGTGTTGTTTATTTTCTCCTAAATTGAAAAACCAGGGTAATTTCAACAGTTCAGCAATGCACACTTTGAACAGAGAGAGAATAATTTCATTTGGGGGGGGTGGGGGGGCGGGGAATGTCAATATGTTTACGCAAAGGAAAATAAATGACATAAAGTTCATGTTCATTTCCCAAGCCAATTTTGGCACCTGTTGGTAGTGAATTTAACTCCCCAGTGGTGAAACTGCAACATCAGTGGTGCTGGAGCTGTGCCACCACTGCCCTTCTCTACCTCATCCTCGTCTAATCCACAGCTGAAGAGCCACTGCTTATCAGGTGAGCAGGAAACTCCTGCCAGCCATCAGCAAGCTGCCAGGGGCAGTCCCCATTCCAGCTTTTGTTTCTCCCTTAATCCACAGCCTCTGCATTTGTTTAGCACCCAGGCTAATGGTCATTTTGGGATCTGGTGCAATTAAAGGACCTGTCAGGGATTATTTTTATTACACCAAATTATTCTTCAGTACATCTATTATGGACCACAGGAATGACTGAATTGGGTGCACAGCCTGCCCAGGAAACCTCTGTCACACAATTTCATTTTGAATTTTATCCTTCCACTGTCCCAGGCTGCTCCCAGCCCCAGTGTCCAACCTGGCCTTGGACACTTCTGAGGATCCAGAGGCAGCCGCAGCTTCTCTGGGCACCCTGTGCCAGGGCCTCTTGACCCTCCCAGGGAACAATTCCTTCCCAATATCCCATCTAACCCAGCCCTCTGGCAGTTGTAATTCAGACAGGAAGAAACAGTATCAAAAATATTTAGGTATATTTAATAATATGCTGAAAACAAGACAATTGACATGAAGAAAACACAGTGCATTTGCATTCCCTTCTTGAAAACATGTCTGTACTTTAGAAGAGTTGACATTTGGTTTAGCCCTGTTGGCTCTTGGAGAAGGATCCTTTCAACAAGGAGAGGAAGGAAGGTTCCTTCCTTCTTGAGGAAGAAAGGTTTCTAAAAGTGTAGTGATCTTGAATATTGGGATTTTTTTTGGGATTATTTTCAGCTAGGGAATGGGCTGCCTATTAGTGCCAGCCAGCAAACCCTGGATACTTCAGGTGCTGGCACACCAGGGAGCAGAGTTTGCTGTCACCTGTGGCTCTTCCACAGTCTAGATAACAGCTCTTCTGATGCTGAGTTGAGTATTTTGTAGGCTGCCTTCTCAAACTCCACATTTCCTGTGTGTTTTGAGTGGGCTGTTGGGGAGTCAGGCAGTGGGCAGTTCCCCAGTGCTGAGTGTACACACCAATTTATTTTTTATTTGGAGTGTGGCTCTCCCTGGGAAGGGCATTTTCTCTGGCCACCTGTGCAGCTCTCACTGCCATAATTATCTTAATGACTTCCCAGCTGTATTACAGTGTCTCATCACAGCAGACAGCCTATCTTGATTAAAAGCTGGGTTATTTAAGATTGCACTAAGCCCTGTGGTTGTTCCCTTGATTTATTGCTTTTCCAGGTTAAAGCACCTCCTGTTTTTAACTGGAAGTTTTCTCAGCCCGTGAGTCCGGTGGGTCTTGGCTGGATTTGAGAGTTGGTTTCCTAGTTTGGCTTTGCTTTCTGTAGCCCTTTTGTTGTGTCTTTAAGTCAGTGGAAACTTGATAGGAAACAGATTTTACTCCTAAGGAAATGTCAAAATCATCATACTGTCTAAAACAGGAATAGAAATACTGTTCTATTTTAATGCTTTAAAACACCTTTGATTAAGAAGAAGGAAATCTCTTTGCTTCATCTAAAAGTAATGAATGTAATACTCCTGTAAACTTTTTTTTCCCCCTCCTCTACTGATCTGATTATTCTACTGGATATTTTTATTATTTATATCCACCTCAGGTAAAAGGTACTGTCCCAAAGTCACCTTCCTATGTGTCCATAAGCTTTTATTCTTAAAGTGGCACATAGGTCAATCTTAAAGACTCTGAGAGTGAGGTGATAAAATTGTACTAGAAAAATTTGCTTTACTCAATGGAAACCCTAAATGATGGCACTAAACTGATACACAAATATTACATAAATCACTTGGCATGTTGCCAGACTTCCTGGAAAATGGGGATTTTTTTGTCTGTCATTGTGTTGGAAGGCTGAGAAGTTCCTTTTCATATTTATGATGAAAGGCTCTTCTCAAGGACTCTTTTCCTCAATATCCATGATGCTGCATACATCACATGCACAAATATTATGTAGAATATTAGACATTTATAAAACTTGGAAGGGGAAAAATGGTTTCATAATAATCCAGATGCAATAGGCAAATGACTTTGGTAATTATTTCTTCAGATTTTGTTGTGCATTTTGCTGTATTCTGCTTGGTGTTGAAGCTTAACCTGAACTTGCTTGTTTATGTACAGCAGGCCAGGTGACCTCATAAAGGAGCTCTGAGTTACACACCCTGTATTCAGGCAGGTCAAACACAAAGTTACATATTCTGAAAGAGAACTTTTCCATGTGGGATCTGAGAGAGGGGAGATATTTTCAAAACTGGAGCTGTCAGCAGCTTATCTTATTAGTTTGTGATATTTTTTTTACTTACTGTATAAATTAAAAGTAATAAAGGATATAATGCCAAAGTAAAAATATTGTAAACTCTGAGTTTTGCTTTTTTTTAATTGGGTGGAGAGAGAACCCAACATATATGAAACACAGAGAGTGTGTATTTCCTCATACATACATATACCTCATTTATTTACATTTCTTTATAACTGATTAGTTTTACTCTGTTAGGACACATTAAACATGACACCTGCTAACCTTCCAGGAAGAGTAAGATTCATGAGGTTCAGAGCTTTACATTTATGTTTAGGAAAACAGGTGTAAAACCCGCTCTGGGCATCCTGAGTATGACCCTTCTCTCTTAGAAACGAAATACCTAACTTTGTTTTAAGAAGATAGATTTAAATAAAAAGATTCTCACAGATGGATTCATCTTCCTGCAGTTCTCATCTCCATTTCACAAGTCTTTACCTAGCTTTGCTCCTGTTCCTGTGAGTTAATAGGTGTGATTGTGATCACCTGGGACCAATCACACTAAAATCATTGGGCTCCCTTTTAAATTCTTCCCAAATTTAAACTTTTCCAGAGAAGGTATCCCTGTAGTCAAGTTGAAAACCTTTTCTTTCCTTGTAACTTATAAAAATGTCAGTTATAACTCATTACCAATTTTGTCAGTGTGTAAAAAGGCACAGTATTACTCTTCATGCAAACAGAAATTTGGATGCTCTGTGAGCAGTTCAGAACATATTGTTCTAGCAATCTGGATATCTAAGTATAAATTAAGAGACCATCTTTAATGGTCTTTTTTTTAATAGAATATGGGATAAAATTTAGACTTTGTTGTGTAGATATCAATTGTGTCCCAATTTGGGGCAATTAAAATGAAACAAAAAAGGTAAATTACCATACATTTGTATGTACCAGTATTTTTGAATGTACTAAGAATATAGTAAAAATTGAATAAGAATAATAATTCTGTGATAGTTTTTCTTAGCCTCTTTTAACCAAGTAACTGCCTCAATTATTTGAAAGCCACAATCAAAATAAATTAGTCTTCAGTGTTGATGTGCGTGGCAGAAATCCAGTTTACTATGCCGTTGTCAAATTACTCCTACTTCACTGCCAGGGCATTCCTTTGTTCACTTCGAGAGCAGAGTTTTGGTGGTGTTGTTTTTTTGTGGTTTTTTTTTTTGGTTTTTGGTTTTTTTTTTTTTTTTTTTTTTTTTTTTTTTTTTTTTTTTTTAATTTTATTTTATTTTATTTATTTATTTATTTATTTAATAAGAACATAAAACTTCCTCAGCACAGAAGTGAATATGCATCTCTTTGGTAACTGTATTGATAGCTAAAAATCTCAGCTTTCAAGAGTGACCAAAGTAATTTGCATGATTTAATGGGTTAATCCGTCAGTAGCTTGGAAAGAAATTTGATGTAACCAGTTCAGGCAAAACTAAAAGTCTTAAATTTTGTTTCTGTAATGAACCTGTTTGTTTCAGTTGGAGAAATAAACGCAGCTTGTAGGAGAACACCTTGGAGCAGGGCTTTGTCTTAGCTGAGACTGGGTCTTCCAGGTGTGCTCACCTGGCTGCAATGTTGTCTCTGCTTATACAGCCCCCAGATTACCCTCTGCTGATCCTGCAACTATCTGAATTCTATACAGGAAAAGGAGGGTTCATTTGGAATAAGCCATACTGTGAGCTGTTGTCTCAGTCAGGAAAAAACAGCTCTTTAATCTATAGCCAGGTGTTGGATTCTCACAAGGATACTCATTACCTGGGTTCCTGGGAGAGAAGGGTCAGGTCAGGAGTATCTGATTGCCAGCAATTTCCTTAAGACTTTTCCTGGTTAGCCTGTCTGTAATCCCCAGGGGTTCTTTCAGGGGGTGATTCTGGCACTCTCCAGTGGGTTATTCGAATTTTGTCTCAACATCTCCGTGTGTTGTGAATGCACCTCATCTGCTGAAAGCTTCAAAGTAATTTAAAAAAAAAATAATAGAAATTTTAAATATAAAATAAAGCTGTTGTATATTCCCTGCTTGATTGTTTACTTCATTACACCTCAACAAATATTAACTTCTCTAGTTAGACATGAAATCTGGGCTGCTTTGGGAACAGTATCATTAACTAAATGGCTCACTAGTAGCTTGTTGCTCATGCAGGAAGCATCAAAACATTTTGGGTGCAATCTCTGAATTCTAGGAAGACTTGGAGAATTTTGATGAAGGTGGAATTTTCTTTTGTTGTTTTTGGTGGAATTTTGTTTTGTTTTGTTCAAGAGGTGAGGAGAAGAAAGCAAAAAACAGTCACTTCTATGGAGCTGCCATATGACCCAGGGGACAGGGAAGGAATATGTGATAAGATCTGGGACACATCTCTGCAAAGTGAGGCAGTGGCTTCTTTGCATCATTGATCAGTGTGTGAGTGAGGGGAATGAGAAGGAAGCAGGTGCTAAAATGTGTGTGTTTGTGTTGGAAACAGTACACAGGGTGTTACCTGACAGAGTCCCTAACATCTACATGGGGTGCAGTAAGTAACCTTGGGGAAATCTCCTGTAAATGCTGATTTTTCCAAAGCAGTTGCATGTTATGAACCCCTCAATTTTCCTTGTTAGGTAAGACACTGTCCTTGGTTACCAGTGACTCCTGTTTTCCATACTTGGAAGACTTGCAGTGTTTTTTGGTTGGGATTTGCAGGAGCACCCTTGCTGTGGGAAGGAAAAGGTACATAGGATGTGCAAAATGACAAGGATATTTGGTAGTAAGTAATTTCCTTGGCCAACCTATAAGTCCCACAAAATCCATGAGACAGTGTGTAGATCACACAGACTACTTTGTGCTGGAAGGGACCTTGAGGATCACCCAGTGCCACCCTTGCCATGGGCAGGGACACCTTCCACTATTCCAGGCTGCTCCAAGCCCTGCTTAGCCTAGCCTTGGACACTGCCAGGGATCCAGGGGCAGCCACAGCTTCTCTGGGCACCCTGTGCCAGGGCCTCTCCACCCTCACAGCACCCATGGTTTTCACCTGGCTGCTTTTCTTGGTGTGAATTGCTTGGTGTCAAGCAGTTCATTTTTTGTTTAGTCCTCCTGCTAAACAGAGCTGCTTAACAAAGCCTTTCCTTTGACCTGAGTCACCTCCTCTCCATTTGCTTTGAGACACTGACTGCTTGCCATCAGTTTCCATTTGTGTCCAGAGGTGAATCCTCATCCTTATTCCAGCCCTGCTCCTCGGTTCAATTAGCACTAAGAGCACTGGGTTCATTACCTGTCTTTCACAGTCTGTCCCTTGCCCAGCCCTGGCTTTACCCAGCACTGTTTGCAGCCTGCCTGGAGACAGTTTCCCGATTCCTCACTTGACAACAACAAATCTGACTCACAATTCCCAGCCATGTCTCAAGGTGTGCTGAATAAACCTCCCCACAGAACACTGCTGCCTGTTTGTGTGGCTACTGCCTGCAAAAGAAGCCTTTATGCAGCAGATTCAAAACATGTTGATGCTCCAGTGGAAGCTGCTTGTAAATTGCACCTGATTTGATTTCAGTTCTGTTGAGCAAAAGGGTCAATTCCAATATCGTCACCTACCTTGATTGTTAAAGGAAAAGAAAATCTGGGGATTGATGTGAAATGCAGATGGACTTTTACGTTAAATGGATTTTCAGTCATTTCACTATACTGTCATTCATGTGATGTGCCCTATTTTTATTTCACCTTGCTGTTTTTTCTATTCCTTCCATATTTAAAACTATTTCATTAACAAGTGAAATTTAGGAATATGTTCTGCCAAGTTTCTGTAACTTCCGAAGACATTAACAAATCACTAACCAAGCACAAAATCCCATCAAGATACAGAAGAAATTTAAATACACCTCCTCTCTGCATGCCCAGGAGGGATAAGCTCCTATTGTGCACTTAGCTTAACTTTTCATTAAAGTGGAGAACAGAGAACTGTTTTCTTTCTGGAACTTGTAGTTTAAACTTCCCAGAAATGATTGAGTCTTACAGCTTTTAGGGAAATGTAAAAGTGCTTCTGCCCACCGAGGACTTGATAAAGATTTTTGGCATTTGTGACATGAATGCATCTGTCTTTTCCTTGTGATCAGAAATGGAGGTGGGCTGTGAATGATGGAAGTGTGATCTTTGATTTCCCACTTCCCCCTACCTAAACTAATTTTTTTTTTTTGAGAGAGAGAGAGAAATGAGAGGTGTTGCACAGCTAGCCATCAGACTGAGCAGCTGACCTCAATTATTGCAGTCTGGTGACATTGACCACATCACACCAAGGGTAAAATCAGATCTCTGCCATGAGTCCTAATGTCTTAGCCTTCCCCATGAAGCACGGCAGGAATTGGAGGATTCCCAACAGAGGATTTTTGGGGGCTATGAGTGCTTTCAAGCTATCCTTAAGATATTTGAATCATGAGATTGATGTCAGTCATTTTCAGAAAGCATCAGTAAGGTCAAAACTTATTGGTGATTGGTCTGGTTTGTGTGCCTGTGTGAGTGAATTATGTCACTTTCTAGGCTACTGAGCTGCTTCCTGGTGCTTCATTCTTTACTTGGTTCAATACTTGGTTCAGGAGCTGCCAAATGAAAAAAAAAATCTACTCTCTTTCTAGGCATATAAACATCAAAAAGCTCTTTCAATGTCTGAGAACCTCCCGGTTAGCTTCATAGCCCAGTTGAATTTTGATAATCTGACGAAATAATAGGCAGAAAATCACATTATGCCATCATTCTCACTGCAGCCTGAGAGAAGGAGGGTCTTGTCCACCTAACAGAAACATGGAATTGTAGATTCATAGATTCACTAAGATTGGGGAAGACCTCAAAGATCATTGAGTCAGATGATGTGAAGCCAGCACTGCCATGTCCCTAAACAGCACAACCACACATTTATTGAACAGTTTCAAGGATGATTCCACTGCTTCCCTAGACAGCCCATTCCAGCACTTGAAAACCCTTTGTGTGAAGAAATTATTCCTAATATCCCAACTAATCCTCCCCTGGTACAATTTGAGGCCATTTCCTCTTGTCTCTTGTGAGAGGGCAGAAGAGATCAACCTCCATGCTGGACCTTTGAGTTTTGGAGAGCCAAGGAGAGGAGATGGTTTATTTAGGATAACTAAGGATGGAAGACATGCAGCCATCCAATTGTAGGCACTTTTATGTGCACAGGAGGTAATTTATGTGCAGGGAAAGGCCAGCTGTGCCACTGAAGCGTCATAGACACTGGAGCACTACACTGAGCATCCAGATAAGCTAGCACTTTCAGGAGATACTTATATTTTATTGCTAAAAGACATTAAATAGTTTCCTAAAGCCCCAGCCCCATTAAGGATGTGTCTATAGCCTACTGAGGAGAATTTTTACTGCATGAGTGATGGAAAGTTGCCTTAAAATAAATCACTGGTGAGTTCCCCCTGGGCAGCAGAGTGTCTGTCAGCCAGTCCCTGTAGAGTTGGAGGGAGAGGAATGGGCACAGGACATGAGCCTTAGTGGGGCAATAGTCCACAGTTCCTGTCTTCTGGTGGGAGACAAAGTGTTAAAGTTGTGGTACAGATTAGAGATTTTTGCAGCTCTAAGGCAGGCACCATGTCTCTTTCACTCTGTGCTCCTCCTTCCTTCTGCAGCAGTGAGTAGTAGCAGTAAAGGACAAAACAAGTTGCATTTTCATTTAATTTTTTTTCTTTATTTTTTTGAAAAATGGGACATCAGATGGGAAGAAGTGGCATTGCATTTTGGTGAGATAAAGCTATTTCCCACTTCATTGTCCTCACTGTGGCTTGCTAAAATTACTGCAGGAGAGATGTGACATTTATTCAGAGCAGCCAGTGGCTCAGTCAGTTGTGACCCTTATCCTGACAGCAGTGAATTAACCCTGCTGTGTATCAGTGTCCTTTGTCTGGGGTAGGAAACTAGAAGGGAAAACAGCCCCCAGATCTTTCCTTGCAGCAGCCTGGTGTCTCGGAGCTGAGCTTCTCCCAGCAGCCCAGGCTGCTGCTTTCCCCATTCAGGACAACACTGACGTTTTTAATTCTTGGCTGCTTCTGGGAACAAATCATCCCCTTGTTGCTCATGAGCCTGAGGAGCTTTAAAATCCCTGTCTGGTAGACAGGAGGTGGCTTTATTTTCCTTAGATATCCTTGGATGACTAGATCAACACAGTTCTTGTTATCAGCTGGAATATTTGTTATTAGTGAAAACAGTGTTAGAGGAAGTAACAGGTATTTTTGTACTGAGGGTTCTTGAGGGTAAATGGTGAAGGCACAGAGCATTTTCCTTTTTTAAACCACTAAAACAAGAGTCTCTGATGTGTGAGCGTGCAGGATAGCAGCCGTCCAGGGGCCAGTGATCTGCATGGACTGGCAGCACATCATAGGATTTGGGAATGTCCTCCCAAAACTG
Source organism: Phylloscopus collybita (assembly GCA_027886175.1). Lineage (NCBI taxonomy): Eukaryota > Metazoa > Chordata > Aves > Passeriformes > Phylloscopidae > Phylloscopus > Phylloscopus collybita. The sequence continues at coordinate 222,236 of JAJNNQ010000124.1, forward strand.
CCCTGGCCATGCAGCTCCCTTCAGCTTTTCCAAAGCTGGGGAAGATTTGTTGTATCAAATAGAATTTCATATCCCAAAATAGGTGTGTTAGTAGTTTAAAAATGGATGTTTTAGTCATGGTAGTGGGGTTTTTTTTTGCTACTTTGGGGGAACGAAAGCAGCAATGGACTTGAAGCTCTTTCATCTAATTTAACAAAAAAGAACAAAGCTTCTATGGGCAGGTTTTTCAAGAAAGGGAATGGCCAAGAAGGATTGTAGGTGTTTCTCAAGTAATGATATTACTCAGCTGCCTTTTCAGGAAATACAATTTGAAGTGACTGCATTCATGCCTAGCATGCAATTAGCCTTTTGCTTTGTTTTGTGCATTTCACCAGCAAGCTCTATCCCAGAATAATACTCTGAATTCTCAATTGGTGTAATTCATTATAATTCCATTAACTTCCAGAGAGGCTGCTCTGGTTTATTCTGGCCCTGTCCCTGGCCAAAGTGTTCGGTTCTGAATATGTAATAAAAGTGTTACTCATCTGAGCAGCCGCTATTCACATCAGCACTTTGTGCCTAGTCCTGGAGGTTTTAATGTGTTTTTTGTTGGTCAACAAAGAGGGTGTTGTGTGCATGGGCAAAGATTAGATGTATCTTTCTCTGCTTTTGAGGTCTGCTCTGACGTTTTTCACTCTTCTGCACAGTCTCCTCCACGAGGAGTCAGACCAGGCTGGCCTTCCTGGGCGGCAGGATGCCAAAATAATACCCAGTACCAGCAACCATGGGACTGAGGGCAGCACTGTGGAGCCTCCCCACCTCCATCTGGAGCACACAAGGAAGGAAAATATTTTTTTAAATGTCTGATTTGGTATTCTGTGTCATTGCTTCTTTTTTTTTTTTTTTTCTTAAGTTAGTTATAATAATTATTAATCCATTCCAGTAAAAGAAAATTGCAGGTTCTCAAACGTCTTTTTAGACAAGTATTATGATGGTTAGAAACAACATTAGTTAAAGGCAAAAATTCTAGCTTTAAATAATATCAACATGGTTTTTTTCCTAAGCATCAGGCTGTCAAATACAGCACTGCTCAGGATAGCTGGAGTACTTCTAAGATGGAACCTTTAACTTGAGAAGATTATCTGTTTTTCATTTCTTTTTTTTTTTTTCTGAAACAGTAAAAAAAATCAAATTATACAATATTTTCTGCTTATAGACCTTTGTTATGGCTTTCTGTCATCCCACACATCATCTGCTTAACCTAGTGACTTTATTCTGCTTTTGCTGTTAGTGAGCTTATTTTTTCAGATCTTTGTAGCCTAAAATACCGTTTTTTCTCTTGGTTCTCTAGAAAAAGTTGTAAAATCATTCATACTTTCCAACATCTTCAGCAAATTTCTCTGAAAATAACCCACTGACTTTTTTTTTTTGACGACATTGTGTTTTTATAGTATTTCATCACTAGAGTTTAGCATGTGGTTTATATCACAGTGATCATCCCTTGATATTTTTCCAGAAGTAAGGTGCCAGAGGAAAAACTCTTTTCAGTCTAAACCAGTCGTTTTTGTTGTGGTGGGAAAAGGAGTGTGTGTTTACACACCCTTTGTATTTAAATCCCATTTTCTCTAAGCTTTATTTAGTTAGAGGGAGACAGAATTACTTTTTGTAATCAAACCTTACCATTACAGATACTGTTGTTTTGGAGAAATGTCAGGAAGTGTTTAAAAATTCCACAGGGTCTTAATAATTTAAATGTATTTTTGATGGTAAAGGGGCATGAGAATTGCCCAGCGTAATGAAATTACAAAAATACATTAAATATAGAAAAGGATTTTCTTCTTGCATATAGATATTTTGAGCCTGCATGAAATATTAAGCAATCATAATTTATCCCTATATATAGATATCCTTTTTTTTTTTTAGAATTGCTGCATGCTGATGGAGGGTTGGAGGAATAGCTTTGCCAGTCCAGGCTGCGTTTCACCCTTCAATAATCCCCTCAGGCAGCTGATACTCTGCATATCAGTAAAACTTAGCAGGGAGACTCTCCAGTAGGGAGATGCTTTATCACCATCTTTCCTGGGCTTGGATATTTGTGGTTTGTGTTTCCAAGTGGGCTTGGGGGTTTGGGTGATTGAGCCCCTGTCATTCCCATTTCAATAAACAATTTTCCTGGTGCCTGCTGGCCCTGGTGGCTCACAGGGACATTGGCTGGGAGAGGATCTGTGGAACATGAGCACAGCTCAGGGCGTGATCCTGTTTTTTCTCACTGAGGGCTGTAGCTTTTGCCATATGGAAAGACTATCCCAGGGTTAGTGGGTCCCAGAGGAGCAGGGCCAGTCTTGTAACGAGCCTGGCTGTGGTTCTCTCCATCACACACACTGACCTCACTCTGCATCCTGGCTCTGCATCCCTGCTGTCTGACTGACTTGGGACCAGCTTGTTTGCCATGGTCTTCTGCCATTCATCTCCACCACTACCCTCTAAAAAATCCCTGAGGATGTCCCAGCTTGTCCATACTCTGTATACCATGGGTGTTTTCATGGTGTGGGTTACATCTCCTGAAGCTGGGATCCTTCCTGACTGTGTGCTGTCAGTGCTGGACTTTGCTCATGGTCACAGCCCAGCCAGACCAGGAGAGCCCTGCAGATGTCCAAGGACCTGGTGAAGAGAAACAGCCCAGGTCAGAGTGTAAACACAGGTCTGGGGTCCTGTCACAAGTGTTGCAATCCATTCACAATATATAGTAAATGATGACTAAAAATCGTGCTGTGGATGTGTCTGTGTGAGTGTTTAAGAGCATGTAAATAGTTGATTAAACCAACTTCTCAATTCTGATTGAGACCTGCTGATTGATAATTTTTTGTTCGTTGTATATCACTGTCTTGCACATGACCGGGTTTCACGTTCATTGTTCAGTAAGTGTTGTAATAAATATTAATGTGTTGCTGCTCTCAAAGTACTTACTGAGATCTTTAAAATTCTTTAAATATACCCTCAGAGCCTCTTAGGGGAGCCAGAATTACCTGTAGCATTTTCCAAAGCAGAATTATCCCGTGATGTTGATTGAGACTGTGCCAGTGCATCTGCCATAAAAACATTAATGTCATGTCTGACTGAGGCACCTTCCATGTTCATCATTTCTGAATCCATTACAAAGACCTTAATGGCAGCTGTATATAAAGACATGCCATAATGACATCCTAAATGCTGTCTTTAAATTCGCAGCATGAAAAGCCTTTTAGGAATACGGTATGACACAAAAGAAAAAAAAAAAAGGCAGAGAGCTGACAGCAATTTGTAGATAATACTCATGGTATGTCTTTTATTTAGTGGGGGTTTTATATTTATATCAAGAGATATAAATGGGTCCAGAAAGGTAATAGTGTAAATAGAACTTTGTTCCTAGTGATGACATGTAGTTCAGCTTGCTCATTTCACAGCACATACAGGAAAATGCATAACAGAATCAGCTGGTTATACAAAATTAAAAAATGTACAGGAGAATTAAAGGATCTAATGCTTGTTAAATTCAAGGGAAAAAAATAATGTCTATACATACAGAAAGCACAGTATAAATATTCCAAAAATCGCTTCTGCGGGAAAGGTTATTTGGAAAGGGCACGAGCTTCTCATGGAACAGTCTTTGAGAAGGAAGGGGTTTGAAATAATTCTGTCACTTTCTGGGCAATGATCTGCTTTTACCAGTCACCACAGTCTCCTCAGTTTGTCTCAAAGTTTGGTAAAGTCAGGGAGAGAAAAGGAGAATGGATGTGAAAGAAGGCAGTACAAAATCCATCACTGAAGTGTGGAGGATGCTGGGGCAAATCTTGGCTTTCTGAGGTTGTCATATCTAACTTCCCATTTGTTCACTTCATTTTTCAAGGCATTGAATACTTTGGGCAGTGGTTTAATCTTTAAAATACTTTAAAGAAGATTTTTAAAAAGCCCAAAACACATTTAATATCTAAATTTGTTTCCTTAATTAATTTACAATGTTGATATCACCTTTGGTCCTGTCAGAAGCACTATTTGGGGCATTAATTAGGCTTTTCACTCTCAGCTGTTCTCCATCAGCATTGATTGAAGGATTATGGACACACTTTATAATCTTTCACATGCTGAAGAATCACATTAGTTGTAAGAGTGGCTCGTGGACCATTAGATCACAGATTTTCTTGTTTCTGAGCCTTGCTCAGCAACACTGGCCTTCTCCTTATGCCTGCCCATCCCAGGAGTCACCATTTCCCTTTTACTCATCTCAACTTTTGTCCTTTGACAATGACATTTTGGGTGATTAGGCTCTTGCTGTCATTAATTCTATGTGTTCACATTTAAGGACAGTTTTAAAGTGGTTGGTTTATGTTCCAGGGTTAAAGCTGTGTGTTGTTCTGGAGGGGGCATAGGTCTTGTGTCGCTGACTGATTTTAGAGTGGGTTATTTTAAAGCTTTAAATCTGTCCTTTTCTCTAAAAGATATACTACCACATATTTATGTTGCCATTTTATCTCTAAAATAGCACCACGTATTTATGTTGCTGTATAAATAAGTAGCAAAATACCTTCTGTTCTGAATGTAGTATTTGTTTAAATGTTTTTGTGCTTCCTTACAAATATATAGTGAAATACAGGCAAGCAAAGTTCCCATTTAAACAGGTTTTGATTTTAGATTTTTTTTCACCTGAAATGTTTTCTCAGCCTAAAATAGAAATATCTACAATGCAAAAAATCGGAATCTGTAATACAAATGAAGAAATCTTAGGTTTATAGGTACAAAATCATCAAGTTGTTGGTAGAAGTTACTAATTTATCCACCACAAAATGCCATCATTATGAAAAGATACGTTTTCCAGAGTTATGGCCTCCCTTGAGTTGTATTGATTTCCTCAAAGGTTATTTAATGGGGAAAGAAATCATTCTTGTGGCAGGGGAGTCTGAGCTCCAGGTCACTGGAGGGGATATCCCGAGTGCAGCTCACACTTGGTTTTTAAGACTGCCTTTGGTACACAGGAATAAATTTCTCTGTCCTCATGATTCCTGTGGAGTTCTTAGGGAATGAGCTGTATGTCAGGATGGTGATCCTCCAAACCAGCTTTAATGTGCAAGTCCACTAGACCAGGTAGTGCAAAGACTGTTCAAGCACCAGGGCAACCCATTACTTTTATCCAAAGAAGTAAGAAAATAAATTTAACAAGTAATGGAATCACAGAATCTTTTTTTTTTGTTGGAAAAGCCCTCCAAGGCCATCAAGTCCAAGCTGTGCCCAATCCTCACCTTGTCCCCAGCCCAGAGCACTGAGGGCTGCCATGTCCAGCCCTTCCTTGGACACCTTCAGGGATGGGGACTCCAAACCTCCCTGGGCAGCCCCTGCCAACTCCTGACCACCCTTTCCATGGGGAAATTCCTGCTGCTGTCCAACCTGAGCCTCCCCTGGCCCAGCCCGAGGCCGTTCCCTCTCCTCCTGTCGCTGTTCCCTGGGAGCAGAGCCCGACCCCCCCGGCTGTCCCCTCCTGTCAGGGAGCTGTGCAGAGCCACAAGGTCCCTCCTGAGCCTCCTTTTCTCCAGGCTGAGCCCCTTTCCCAGCTCCCTCAGCCTCTCCTGGGGCTCCAGACCCTTCCCCAGCTCTGTTCCCTTCTCAGGACACGCTCCAGCCCCTCAGTTCCCTGTCCTGAGGGGCCTAAATCTGAACACAGCACTCAGGGTATGGCCTCAGCAGTGCCCAGCACGGGGGACAGTCACTGTCCTGGTCCTGCTGTCACACTATCCCTGATACAGGTGCCATTGGCCTTCTGGGCACACTGCTGGCTCAGAAAGTCAAAATAAAGCTAAATAAAGTCAAAAGGCTTTGTTGTCTACAGATCTTGCAGTCGCCAGTGTATTTCTCTGTCCAAGGCATCCAGTGAAGCATCTATCACAGGGGTAGCAGCAGCTCTCACTACCTGCATGAGGTTTGAGACTTACTGTTAGTATTAATTCAGAAGCCCTTTTTCAGTAGTGGTCATGAACAGATATGTTACTTATCTTCACACTCCAAGCAGCAGCACAGGTGACTGCAGAGGTTGTGGAGTCCCCAAAAGTGTCCCCAAAAGTATCCAAGGCCAGGTTGGATGGGGCTTGGAGCACCCTGTGACAGTGAAAGTGTCCCTGCCCATGACAGGGATGGCACTGGATGAGCTTTAAGATCCCTTCCAACCCAAACCATTTCACAATTCTGTGGTTTTATGACTACATGAAGGTTAACAAATCACTTACTGGTTTGAAATTTGTAAATAATATTGATTATTTGCGTTCTTCTTTAGGACTGACTTTCAGACCTTGGGCTCCACGTCCGCACAGCCAAGGGTTAGGGAGAAAAAAATAATTTCTGATGTGGGGTAACCTTAGAGGTGATCACTGGAAGCCTCACCACTGCTGGTGCCAGGGCCTGGATCTGCTGGGTGGGCTGAGTGACATCAGCTCACACACCAGAAAATCCAAGTCAAGCAAAAATGATGGAATTCCAGGCACGAGGTTTATGCTTTATGATCCTGGTGAGAAATTACTGTGGGCCCCACTACCTCACGTTGAATTGAGACATCACAGCCCAGAAATCTTTTCCAAAGCTTTCTGCGGCCACATGATTTCAGCTCTTCTGTCTGTCTGCCTGTTGTTTTGTTTACTCGACCTGCGTGGTGCTTCATGCCTCCTGGGAGTTATGTCCAGAAGCCTCCTACCTCCACCCTGGGTGGTACAGATGATCCAAATGGGACATCCCAGGAGCCCAGAGGATGACTCCAGCAAACAGTCACACCCGGGACACTGAGCTCATCCAAACCTTTTCAAACCGCGACCTTTCTGGTGCTGATGCCTGAATTTGAAAGTGCTTGTGTGCTGGATGACAGTGCATCCAGCCGTGGTGCACAGAAAATTAGCCTTAATACAGAGGCTTGAGAGGATTCGAGGGCCAGAGAGGGAGAAAAGGTTCATGCAGTAAATCAGGAATTGCAGTGGATTGTTGAAAAGCTGTTGCTGAGCAGCCTAAAACTTGTCCCCAAACAGCCCCTGACCAAGCCTAAACGCATCACAGCATCCAAGCCACCAGCTTTGGTGCTGCTTCTGTCAATCAGCTATGGAAGATAGAGCAGGGAAAACAACCTTAATTGTTATGAGATTTTTAGATTTCCAAATTGAAATTGCAAAATGTTGCCTCAACAGAGCACCTGCCTGACCCACATCAGAGAAGATCTGAGTACATCCCAAAGGTTTCTCTTTGTGCTCTGAGGGAGGTACTAACTTTCAGGGGCTAGAGAAACTATAAATTTGTAATATTTTCATGCAAAATCATAACCTTTAGCAATGCTTGTAAGCAGGGACTTTTTTAGAATTATGATACTACTGAGGTATTTTCGGCAGAACTCATTGATGTAGATTATTGAAAATTAACATCTCTCATCTGATTATGTGGTTCATTTCCCTTCTCAAGATATTTTTTTTAAAGAAGGATTTCTATTACAGATCATGGTTTTGATGGTTAAAATTAATGAGCTCCCTCAGAGTCTCTTGGATATGTGTAAAATGTACTATGTTTTTACCCTCTTGTATTTTGATAGATGGAGACTTTTTCATGCTTCCTGACCAAACTTATTATTTACGTGTCAAATTTACCCTGATTTTTTTTGCCATATAGTATCAAGACAATGTGAGTTGGAAACAGATGAGCACCTGAGTTATCCCCCATAAACAAGCACTGAGAAGGAAACTTTATGGCAAACAGATTTTACTACAACTTGATTAGTTTTCCCAAAGGTTTGAAATGAGGGTGTTTTGTGGGGGATTTTTTTTTTTAATTTTTTTTTTAATTTAAAGTGTTGTATTTAAAAAGCTTTTAGAAAAGAGTGACATCAGGAAAAAAAAGACTTTGCAAATAGAAAATTCAGTGGTAATACAGCCTAGAAGGATGAAATGTAAACTTCCTTACTGAGCTGACTACAATTTATAAATTTTCTATAGCTAGATCTAAACTTTTTGCTGGAGTTGTTTTAAAATGTGTCTTCATAAACACTTCCCATGGAGATACTCTTTGTAAAAATAAACTTTAATAACCAGCTGACAGACAATTTATAGAACCTCGGTCTCAACTGCCTCTTGGCCCCAGGGGATTATGGTACAGTAAACCCAAATTTATACAAAGAATTAAATATACAGTAGGGCAGGACAAAGGGAACAGGGAATGGCTCTCACTGTTTTCCTAAAATTGATATAGTGACATATTCCTATAGTGTTGGTTTTACTGAAGCAGATGCATGGAGTGTAAATACCAGTGTTTAATATCTCTGAGTAATCTAAACAGATCTATTTCTCATGAAAAATGCCAGGATCTGTGTACATGGGGTAACTTCGTCGTAGGTAGGAATGATGCTTCCTCAATTGCCTGTCAGGACTGACTTAATCCTGCTTTGCAGATCCTGCCTTTGCATCCCTGGGATGTGTTAATTTCCATACCCATTCATTTAGAAGGCTCTGCTGAGACTGTCATAGAGATGCTAATTATCATCAGCCACGGTGATCCCTGGGGAATTATGCTGGGATTGAGAAACCACGAAATTGGTGGAGTTACACCACAGTCAGGGATTAAAGTGATGAGTTCTGCTCCCTCTCTGCTTTTTTCTTTCTCTGGCAGCTTGTGAAACAGCTCTCACAAGCAGTTCTAATGCTCTCGAGGTGATGAGTTTGTGGTCATTTGGCCACCTCTCAGCCTACTTTGTCTATTGTGGGTGCTGATTTTACTTAAATCACTAGCTTTATTAAAGAGCAGAACTTGGAAGTTCAGTTAATTCCATGGGGCAACACATGCTGCCTGGAGTTAGGCAGAATTCAACCAGGGACTTCTGCTTAGCTAGCAGGAGGGCTCTGGGTGGAATTTGGGGGGTTATAATAGTGCTAGTATCTGAAAATCTGAACTAATTTTCCTAAGTCTTTACTAATCTGAGGAAAAAGCTGAATTTTCGTTCAGGAAAGAAGTTAAAATTGTCAGAATGCTGTGCTGCTGTTGATGAAATCTCCAGGATAGGCGACGATTTTAAATAAAGGCTTTTCTTCAGGATAAATGCCTCTGTCCTTTAAAAATATTTGCTGTCCTATATCAATCTGGAATTTATTTTTTTTTCTTTGTAACTGCAAGTTCTTTATTGTGATCAATCAATTTCATTTAGTGGTATGGGCTGAAAATGCAAATATTCCTTGAATCCATTTAATCATTTTTTATATCTTATATATGTATATGTAGCAGCAAGGTGAAGAGAAGTAATGTCTGTGACTGAGTTTCCTCTAGGTAAAATCAGATGAATTGCAGCTTTTTTCCTTGCTTGTGGTCTGTTATTCATAATTTGGACATTGAAGCTGCATATTCTGTCTGTGTGAAGTTAGGTCATTGTAGGCAAACAAATTCCTCAATTTTGGAAAACTTCTGCCTGCTTTTGCTTGCTGTGGTCCCTGTTTATATTTTTTATGGAAAAACTAAGCTTTTGGTGCTGATTTTAGCCTTTTAGTGCTGAGAGGATCTGGATCCTGTTTTCTTGCTGACACTGTCATGCACAATTAGACAAGTCAAATCTGTAGGATTTTCATTAGAGGTATGCCATACCCAAATGAATATGCACAGAATTTTGGTTTTTTTCACACTGAAAGGTGAAATGACTGGAAGGTATTTCTTTCTAAACAATTGACTTCTGTATATCAAAATAAAGTACTGCAAAAATGTGTTTTAGAATCTTCTAACAGGACTACCTGCCTATAACTAGGCTGCAGAAATGAATTTCTGTCATTTCAGAGATCCTGATGCTGTATTTCCAAATGTCTTGAGGGAGTCCTGACATTTTTCTGTATTAAAAGCATCTTCTGTTTCCAGGTCCCCAACATTATGGGTCTGCTTTAATTTAATTTCATCCTGGATCTTCCAAACCAATGACAGCTATTTTTAGTTTTCAGTTATTTTCTAGAATGCTCTATTGTAAAACTCTCTCAACCCACCAAATAATACCAGTCTTCAAAATTACAAAAAAGAACTCCCCAAACAAGCAAAAAACCCTCTAACCAGCAGGAGTTTTTATTTAAATTCTTTAATCTTCTTGGCAAAAATTGACCCATGTACTTGAACCATGATGCCCTTGCTCTCTTATCAATCTTATTTCTTGCAGTTACTCACCTGCAGGAAGTATGTTATTGATTGGGAATATTTTCTTTTCCTAATCAATGTTTGGTGTAGGAGGTTTAATTACTGTTTTTCATCCAACAGTACTCTTGTCTGTGTTAAAATTGCTACCATTTCTCTCAAAAGTATAACAATCACTCATATTGAATTACACAATATAAAAGTAAGAAATCTAATTTCACAAGGAGTCGAGAACTTCCCTTCCTTAAAATGTTGCTTAAATTTAGACAAAAAAATATTTTCAGAATGAAAAGCTAGGCTTGTGCCTAAGACTCTCGCGTTTTTCCAAAGGATTTTTACATTGAGTAATGAATAATATTTTGCTGAAGCTTTCTTTGGCTTTTAGTCAAGTGCTATAAATGAATTCATTAATAGGAATTATTTTTGGGTAGCAGTAGTGGGTGTGTGTTTAAAGTCCAGTTGTGATGCATGGTACTGTGAGAGTCAAGTGCATCCCATCTTTTCTTCAGCAATTCTGAAACAAACACAACAAAAATACCCAAGCCTGTGGTGATTAACCCTCACCTAGGAGCCAGTCTGCTGCTATTTGTGAGATTGAATTCTGGGCTACCTGAATGAGAAGCCTTTCTTTTGGTATAATTAACAGAAATAATTTTTTTGGGGGAGCAGAAGAAAAACAAAAGTACTTTTAAAATTCATTTTACACATAGAAGAAATCTGTGTCTAAACAGCAAAAAAATGCTAAGCATGAGCACTGTGATGACCAGTGCACATTGAACAGATGAAAACACAGAGACATGTCTTTATTATGTCAGAAAAATCTAGGTTTTGTATATGAGGTTCACCTCGATCCACTTTTTGTTTGAAATAGAGGGTGTGGGAGGAGAACAGCAAAAAAAAGAAGGATAAAGTTATGATATTCGAGTTATTGAGTTCTTGACAGTAAATGTTCTGTGTGTATTCATTAGGAAGAGGCCAATTTTGAATAATGATGTTGAAATGTATAAAATTGTGTTTATGCAAATGTTAGACATGGTGCCCCAGACAGGTGAAGAGTAACTATCATAAACATATTTTCAGCATTTAACACAGAGAAAGTATGCATATCTGGTTAAAGTTTAGTATGGAGACTTAGGCTGTTGTTTAACCTGTCTCAGCATTTATTGTAGGAAAGTTTTTTGTCTGTGCTGGACTTTGGAACTTGTTAATTAGCTTGTGTCTTGGAAATATGTCAACTAATACCTGTTGTCACCCTGCAAATATCTGCAAGTCTGTGATGTAGTGTAGTGCATGCTGGAGAATATTTAATATTATTAAATGTTAAGCATTTGCTTCACTGTGAGCAGAGGCTCTAGGCAGCCTCTGATTAATTTATCAGTGTTCATGGCCAGAAACACGTTTCTTTGAGAAATGGTGAAAATGCCACTTGTAGGCTGTGTGTTACCTCCCTGCTTTATTTTCAGTACACATGGATAACAATTGTGAAAGGAATGGGGAAACAGGTCTCATTATTATTTACTTTCTGTGAAAACAGGTTGGGTTGAATCTCAAGTTATGGCATCTTTCATCCACATAGGGATTAAACCACCTTAAAATGCAGAGAAACATAATAAACAGGGAAGTTACCCTAATAGCTTCAACCTCAGTCACCACAGTATTATTTGATAAATTTCAGCTGAAATTTGTGCTGTTCTGGATATCGTTGTCTTGAAAATTACAGGTAATTAAAGATTTCATTTGAAAGCAGGCATACCAAATAAAAATACACTGCAGGATGTTGATAGCTGGAATAAAAATTCTGCATAACTTCTAAATGCTTTAATAGGGTTTTTTGTTTGTTTGTTTGTTTGGTTTTTGTTTTTGTTTTTGGTTTTTTTTTGTTTGTTTGTTTTGTTTTTTTATGGAGGGTTTTAGCTTAAATAAGGATCTGTTTGTCTTGCCATTTGAGTTTTGAGTAGGTAATTGTCAGAGTGGAGAGGGGTTTGTTGTTTAAGTGTAGATAAAGCATATTTTATGAATTTACATGGTAATTTCAGTAGGTAGATGAACCTGGACTGAGCATGCTTCACTCAGCTTTGGGAAAGGAGGCATTGAAAATCCAGACAGATTGCCCAGTTTGGGGTTGCTGGCTTTTCTCTCCACTGGGTGCAAAACGGTACCAAGAAGAGATTCTTTCTAGTTTAAATTCAGTCTATTTGAACTTGCCTTTATGTCACAAACTTCTCCCATTTCTGAGGCCATCTTGGGACTTTAGAGATTCTTGTAAGAAAGACAGAGAAAATATTTTAAGGGTTGTCTTGAAACACTTCAATGTTAGATTTCTTTTGACCTTGGTTGGTTTTCCTCTTGGCAGCTCTGAAACGAAGAGATTCCTCCCTCCTGGGCAGCCCAGACATCGTGGATCCAGCTCCAAGGAGAAAACGAAGGCAAAGGACAACAAAACCTGCAGGGACAGGAGCTAAGGTGGCTGCTTACGAGGCAGAGCAGCCAGCTCAGGAAAAGTAAGCAGGTTTTAAATGTATTGAAATGTTTTTATGTTCACAGAGCTCATCGGGTTCATGGGACTCCAAACCCAGCTGGGCATGGACAACCTCTGGTTGAGGAGGTTCCAGCCTCACCACCCTAAGATTCTGCCTTTGGGATTCCAGTGGAAAGAAATTACCTCTCAATTCTATCTTTAATAGATTTTTCTGAAAATTAAATCTCCAGGCAAAAAAATAGTTCCCTCATAAAACACAAAGCTGGTCAGGATTTGTAACACTTGCAAGTATTTTTCTTATGTCCATTTCAACTTCTGGAAATATTTCCACGTGTTCTGGGAGGTGCTTATAGCTGTGCATAGAATTGCCTCAGAGCTGCTATGTGATTGGTAGTATTTTCTTCATAAACCATTTTTTTTTCCTAAATATATGGCGAATTATATTTGAAAATACATATTTTCCATTTTTATCTGTAATAGTCCATGGACTGTAAACAACCATGGACACAAGTAGATTATAAAGACATTTCCCACGATTAGCAAAGATTTGTGTTTAAACAGCAGAAGAATTATCTCATTTTGACGTAAAAGTTGTGGTTTGACGCCAGCTAGGAATGTTTGAATTTACAATCCTGTTTTATTAGCTAAAAAATCACATTTTTTAGGATGGTGTAGAAAATATGTCAGACCTTGCTTTTTTTTCTTTTACATCCCAGTCCACTGCAATGGAAAATGCCCTTTCCCCATTGTCAAACTGTATTTGGTCAGTTTGATTTTGACAGCCTGCCTGTGTTTGCCTGAAATTCAAGTTAATTTTGTTTAATATTGATTGTTGAAGGAAAACCTATGGAGGCAAAATATTGTAAATATACAGGGGCCTTGGGCTGAGTAATTGTCTGTTTATGAGTATCTTAGTATCTCCTGTGTGTAGGAGGAAAAATAAGAAGATAATGATATTTTTGTTTTAATTCTTTGAAATAAGGCAAATTTTAGTAGAAACACAGCAGCATTATGATCATGTGTGCAAAGAATTTCTACTCAAAGATTGAGTCAGGCCTGAATCTAAAGAGTGTCTCTTCTTATTGGCTATAACATAATTAATTATATTTTGAGACTGGCCATATGGAACATCCGTTCTATCAGTCTCTATCTCCATTTTTCTTTTTTGCACTTTATGTGGCAGTGGCAGTTCTTGGATTAGATAAGAAGACAGGAAATAGCCCATTTACCTGAAACATTACAAAAGCTGAAATGAAATAATTTCCACTTTGCTGGTTATTTTTCTCAATGTCACTGAAGTTTCTTAGGTTATTTGAAATCTTTTACCAGCTGCTAATCAAGTTTTCAGTCACTTTGCTTAACTAATAATTTTCAGTTCTCTTCAGCCTGTCAAAAGTAGGGAGATGCAGAATTAGCACCGTGATCCAGCTCACAAATATAGGTGTTCTTTTTATGGAGTAATTTGTAATTACTCCAGTCATTTGTGCTGATGGAATGCCAGATCCTTGATGCTGCAAAGGGCTTTATCTTAAGCTGACAGCACGTTGGGGTCCTGCCCAAAATGTTTTCCTCTATTGTGTCACTGAGCAAAAAGAAAAAAAAAAATCAAAATTATTTAATCCAAGAAAAGGGGTAGCAGAGGGAAATGTTAACCTCAAAATTCCTTTGCCTCTGGAAGTGCTCCATCACAAACAGGGAGATAGAGAGCATGTTGTGGTGTTCCGGGATAAAGTTCCAGATTTGATCTGATTTTGTGATCACGTCTGCAAATGCACCAATGAGTCCTCCCTCGTTCCTGGGCTCTCCTGCTCAGACTTGCAGCCAGGGCTGGCTCCTTAATGTAAATACAAATGTAAGTGCTTCCAGGCCAAGTCACACAAAACCCTCTCCCACAGTTCTTCCTTTAGCAAATAGAGCTTATTTAGAGTTATTTCCCATGTGGAAGTTTTGGTGACATCTCCAGTGTTCATGTCATGCTCTCCAGGCGAGAGAAGGGCTGCCACAAACCCAACACCACGAGCCTGATGCTGCCCTAACCTGCTGCATCCTGAGTTCCTTGGGACAAGATCCTAAAAACAAAAATTAAAAATACCTCTTTAGCAAAGGAAATCCAAGGTTTTCTTTTCCCTTGGCCTTTCAGATTGTTTTTTGAAAACACAGTGTTTTTCAATGCAGTCAGTGTTATCACATAAGAAAAGTTGTGTCTTAACTTTTAAGAGAAGTTGTCTTCACTTTCATATACTTCTCATAAGACTTTACAGTATGCTAAGAAAATAGCATTTATCTTAATATCAAGACCATCTACAGTAAATACTAAGTCATCAAAACCTAAAGGATTCTATTTCTGCAAATATTTTGGATTTATGGATGTTGAGGCTAGTTGTGTGGTAATTCTCTGCTCCTTGGAATGAAAATATATTCTTGGATATGACCAAAAATACTCAGAAGAATGCAAATAAAAATCTGTTTGACACAGAAATTAGAACAAAAGGTGTGCTGCCTTTCTCATGCTTTGTGTGTGGGTGCAGTGGAAAGAAAAGGAGTTGAATTGTATTTATTCATATAGACATCTAGTATTACTGTGGCAATTCATTCAAGGACTAAATCAACATTTTTAATGAAACTTGGCAATGTGCTTTGGATAATATTAAGCTTAGTGAAAGTAGCCATGAGAGCAGCAAGGAACAGAACTAGGATTTGTGGAACAAGGTTGCTAAATGAACTGTTTAATTATTTGCTGAAATAAATATGGACTTTAGGATAAAGTAGAAATTTAGAATAATTAGTGGGTCAGCCAACTGCCAAGAATAAGGTTTATCCACCTCTCTAGCAGATTGTTCTTCAATCAGAGATATCCAGTGAAGGGAAATGCTTCTTTGGGCAGACAGATGTTACTTTCAGTTAATAACAGCTGACCTATGGCTCTTCATGTACACATTTTAAAAATATGTAAAGACAAAAAGTAGATCTTACTTTTCAAAACACAATTGAGCCAGGAAGTAAAATAAAATTATTCTGATTCCCATAAACTGTGATGGTCTTGGTGCAGCTCTAACTGTAACTTAATATCTGGCAATTTCCTAAGGTGCAAGGCAGTGATAATACATAAGTCAAGTTAAGATGAAAATTCTGCTTTTCACAATTTGCATTTCATAATTGGAGGAGAAAAAAAAAATTAATAAGAGCATTCCCAATCCACAGTTAGAAGTTATGCTTATTGAGGCATTACCCAAATCCCTTCAGGGGCTGCATATGAATGGCACTATTAGCTGTGTGGAATATGCATTCAATATAGAGGCTTAGCTGTATGGCCTGTCAGCCTGAATTCTGTAAATAATTGGATGTTTCTATAATATTTTCACTTTAAAAGTGTTGCAACCTACTTGAAAGCAGATAGTACCTACTGAAGATGGCAACATTTTAATATCATTTTAAAAATGAAGTGTTGTCATTTAACAAAACCTGCAGTCACAGACTACAGTGGAAGAGATGGAGTCTCTATAACTAAAATGAAAATAAATCTGGAAAAAGCTTCCATTTCTAGTGCAACTTACATCTTTCCACTTTGATTTATCAAAATTGGGGGGTTTTTAATGAGTTAAGAAAAACGAAACCTTTTATTTCTGTCTTCCATTTTCTTGCTATTAAAGGATCATTTATGGTCCTCATTCCACATGTGTTTCATAGGAGAAAGTCTTTGCTGTATAAGGCTTAAAATTTCTGTAAGTTATTCTGTATATTTCAAAATATATTCCATTCCTGCTGCTCGAGGGTATTCATAATTTATGTGCCATTTAATGCATGCCTACTGTTGAGTGGATGTACAATTACAGACGTGGTTTGGGGAAAGGCATCTTAAATACAGGAAAAAATATTATGCATGCAAATATGCTGGATTCTCCTGAGAAAAAGACTAGAAAAATAATTTTTAAAAAAGTTCTTGCAGAGAAGTATTCTATAATTCTGAGAAGCAAGTGTTAATAGATACTCATAATCCAGCTGACTGAGAAGTAACAGGTATTATTTTCTTGTCTTTTTTTAATGAAGAATTGCCTGTTTGCACCAAGTGAATCTGACTTATTAGTTGTTCAGCATGCCAAAAATTGCAGTTTCATAAATCTAGTTTAGTACATTTTATGTCACTATTACTGCCTTTTTAAAAAAAAATAAAAATTGAAATTTGACTTTTGCTGGCTTAGTACCTCTTGCTTAAGTGATAAAATGGAGTGACTGTCAGAATCAGGCCTAAATTTAAATTGAAGGAAAGACTTCACTGTGTTTGGCTTTGCTGAAATTTCAAGTTGCAGGTCAGTTTGATGGGATCTTTGCCACGAGTAGTTAAATCCTTTCCCCTATTTACACACCCTGCTTTTTCAAAGAGCACTAGAAGGATTCAACATATTTGTTAGGAGCTTTCACTTTTTTAGGAGAAACATGCAAGCAAGTCAGAGGAATGTAATCAGGTTTCTGAGTGTGTGTTTGAAGGTCCCAGGAGTTGCCAGGGGGAGGCTTGTACCACCTGCGTTGCCATTCCTTGCTCCATCAGAGGCCAAACAGGGAATGTAATTTTTACTTTAAACATGATTATTACAGTGCTCACACTCGCTGTTTGTTCTTGACTTCAGGGCCTGATTAAACTTACTCATGTATGTAATTGTGGGTAGAATAGCTGCTGCATGGCTTTTACCTGTTAATGATAAATGTGGATTTTTGTTTTTGTCCAGTGTTTATGCTCTCCTCCCTTTCTGTACCTTCAAAAGTTTTTTTCTGAGTCTTTGCAGGTATATGTAATTTATTTGGAAAGAAATCCTTCAGCGTTGTATCCCAATACTGTAATAAGCTGGTTTTGGTAAACTTCCATCCCCTTAAAAGCACTCAGAGCCTGTGGTGAGCCCAGGGCTCCCTGGGGATCATCTCTCTGCATTTGTTTAATTCATTGCTTGCAGTTCACATTTTTGTAGCTCTAATGCAAGGTTTATTTAAAGTGTGGTCTGCCACCACCAGTGACTCAGGTAGGAGAAACCACAGATATGTACTGAAATCTGGCATTCTCAGAGGGTGACACACCAGACTTTGGGTTTTCTGTCTCACACAACTTTTTCTTCTTGTAAAAGTTCAACCAGGCAAAAATTGGGTTCTGCTGAAAATGACACCAGAACCTTCCAGAGGGGATGTGAAGTCTATACCACAGTTACCCCCTTTTAGGGGAAGATGTACTTAAGAGCTCTTAATGACATGTCACTTTTCTCTTAAGTGCATTTATTTAATACAGTAGAAGAGAACTTTCCTGGTTTGGCAAACAGTGTGATCACTGTGATTGTTCAGTCAGTCAGTGAATGTGTACAGCAGTGAGAAGCTCATTCCTGCCATCATAAATTTATGGAATGCAATGTTTAGAAAGTTTTTGATGATTATTCATTCAAGCTGAAATGTAAACAAGTAAAGAAATCTCTTAGAAGTGGATGATTGGGTTGTATGATCCTCTAATGTGAATATTAAACCAAAAAATTTTAAATAGTGAGTTAAGGCATCTTTGTGATTCATGCATGCTCAGCATTATCTTGTCCTTCCCTTCCCTTCCCTTCCCTTCCCTTCCCTTCCCTTCCCTTCCCTTCCCTTCCCTTCCCTTCCCTTCCCTTCCCTTCCCTTCCCTTCCCTTCCCTTCCCTTCCCTTCCCTTCCCTTCCCTTCCCTTCCCTTCCCTTCCCTTCCCTTCCCTTCCCTTCCCTTCCCCTCCCTTCCCCTCTTTTCCATCGGTTTTTGCTCCTTCCTCCCCTCTTTTGCCATGACACTGGCAGCAGCATTGTGGCATCAGTCACACCAGACAGTTTTGCCCCACCTGAGCAAACACCAGAAATATCACAGCACCTTTGTGTGGACTGCGGGGAGCTTTGATAAGTGACCCTCATCACCTGAACAGTCAGCTGTGACTGTTCCAGGCTGGGGTGGGAGAGGAGAGCTGTGCTGTGTGACCTATGCTACAATGGGGGGCTGTCAGAGGAAAAAAAAAAAAAAGGATAAGGACATTGATGAAAATATTGCAAAAACTGTATAAGACATGAACCATTTGGGGGGGGGGGAAGTTTTTTGCAAAACACCTAGAGTAAGTCTTCATTCAGCTTGAATGAATAAGGCAGAAATAAATGCAATAAAGCTGTTTTTCTCCTGGTGGTGGTACTTGTTCAGTGTCTTTTTTTAATTGAACAGTAGATAATTAGGCTTCCACCATCCATGTGGGAAGGGGTGATTGATTTCCATGGGAGGTGGAAGGAATTGGGATCCACCATAACTATTTTTTCTGGTTCCCCAGGGAAGGGTGGGATAATGTGAAGGCTGAAGGCCTAGGGCAGGAAAAAAAATGAACATTGTCTGCTGACCTCAGAGGTTGCTATTTCTCCCAGGGAAAGTGTCTCAGCTCTCCAGTTTCTAGCACATCTCACAGCTTTTGTCACTGGTAATAGCCCAATAATTGACTGCTGATGGAGGAGTTATTACTCAGTAAGACTGACAGGACTCTATGCTCTGCTGTCTTAGGGCATGTTCCTTAGGTCAGGGTTTTATTGCTGTGACAAATCTAGTGAGATATGTGTCTCCAATGATTCATCTGTAATGTATTTCACTGAAACATTTCCAGAAAAATTTATTTCATATTTCAGGCTGTGAGATTACAAGAGAAGAGCTTAAAAAATGCAAAGGATACCTTCTTTCTCCACTACCTTTCTGGAAAACTTTTGATGCTTTTCCCTTGGCTTTTCAAAAATGGTTTTAACTGGAGTGGTGTTTTACCTGAGCTTTATATTTTAAGCCCCTCTTAGGTAGGTTGTGGGTTGGGATGGCTTAATTTATCACACTATGCATTAATTTTGTTAAATACTGAGAACCTTGATGGTTTTTTTTTTTAATGTGGGAAGCCAAAGAATTTCTTCTCAGAGGTAAATTACACTAAGAAGTGGGGAAAACTGTGTGTGGTTGAGGCAACCAGCAGTGCTGGAGCAGTTGATCACTTTTGAAGTAGACCATGCTCGAACATTTTCAGCCTTTGAGGGTAAAGGGTGGGAAGCTAAGAAAAGGAGATTTTGTTAAAAGCAACCAAGAAGGCAATATTTGAAATTCCACGTGCATCCTGGTGATCAGGGTGCAGGAGCAAACATGCACTTTCTGTGTGAACACTTCTGCAAAGGGCTCTTGATGGTGCCATTAAACCTCAATTTCCCAAAGCAGCTTTCCAGGCAAAATTAATTTTACATTATTTGTAATAGGAAGGAGCAGATAATGTAGGTGCCTGAGATTTTGATTAGGTGTTGGCAGGAAATTGAGATTAGGCTGATGGAAAGCCCAAATAACCTGCTTGCCACCTCAGCCCTCGTGTCAAAAATAGCATGGCAGAGAGTAAGAGGAAAGCTTGGCTCTATTAATGCCATAAAGCTGCCTCATATATTTGTTTCTGTTGTTCCTTGGACGGAACATGAAGTTGAGTCTTATTTACTGCATTAAAGTGGAGTATTCTGTACAGCACAACTGTATGGGAAGGCCAGGAATCCCTTAAATCATAATGAACCCCAGAAAACCTGCTGGAGAAAATCCTGTGCACAGAAATACACTAAAACTCATGATCTGGGAAAGGATTTCACAAACCCTTGCAAGTGGTTATTGCTCTGCAGAGGTGATTGCTCAGTTCAGTGCACTTTTCAAAACTCAGATTCACTGCATGAAGCTATTAATCTTTCTATTTTTATTTCTGTTCATCCTATTTTCTTTACTTAACTTTTTACCATTTTTTTCCTCCCAGAAATGTCCCACCTCAGCAAAGCTACCATTTAGATTTAGCAAGACTTTCCAATTTCTTTATGCTAAAATTAGTGTTTAATCTGCTTAAAATCCACAGAACTAAATGCATGGGAATTATTTTTTCAGTGGTGATTTTACTCCTCAAGCAGTGATGGCTTTGTCTAGATTGCCTATTTTTCTTCACCTGCCTAATTTCTCTGATTGCTGTTGATTGTGAAGACCTAGGTCCAGCCAATGAGAAATATTTTATCAGATTTGGGTGTCTTTCTAGACCTCTTGTGTGTGATGCATAAGGATGCTGCTGAAACTGAAAAGGATACAGATATTAGGACATTCCTGTTCCAAAATGCTTGAATTCTGGTGCAAAAACAGAGGGAAAGCGGTAAAAGGGCTTGTACTGAATTTATTTTAATCCTATTTCTGCCTCAGAATGTCTTGGAGAAGGAGCAGGAAAAGGTCTAGAGCACAGAAAAGGGTGAGAGGTGGCACTGGACATGTTTGTGAGCAGAGACAGGAGAGTTCCCTCTCCTGTTGTGAGAGGCCCTGATGGTACATTTTTCTCCTATTTACCATGTATATATGTCTCCCCAAAAGCAGTAAAACAAGCCCTTGACATCCGTGGCAATGAATTTCTGATGATATTTAGAGCATCCCCAGATCTGGTCAGAGTGGATAAATATTCATAAATTTATACACTGTGACTAATACATACTGTCTGAAGCAAATGCACTTTCATGGTCGGGTGAGGGGACTCATCTGTTTCTGTCAGCCTGTGTCAGAATTCCTGTGGCATTAATCAGGACCCCTTTTTGATGAGTTCTGCCATCTGTGGCAGGGCACAGAGCACAGACCCATGCATCAGTCCAAAAACTTCAAGAATTAGAGACAGAGTTGCCCAAATCAGGTCTCTCTTAAAATTTTTTGACTACCTATCAGTCTCCTTGAGCATAAATAAAAATGTCTTTCTTAGAAGCTGCAGGAGGTGCAGAATTACATTAATATGAGCCTTGTTAACACAGAATATTGCTGACACACTCCCTTGATTACTTAATAACACCTAAAGTAATTCCTTACTTTATTCATCTGTCAAACCATTCATAACAATTGTCATGTAGCTGTTGCATCACTCAAGCTTGAACATACAACCAGCAATTTGAAAGCTAATTACATACTTTTGTTTTCCTCAGATGGTTTTCTTCATTATCAGCTGTTATAAGTGGACAGGGTGTAAAACTGAAGGAAAAGGATCAATATTCAAAAATGATCAGCAGCAGAGTCAATGTTGTAATGAATCCTAAATTGCAGAAGTGAGAAAAAATTAAAGGCTCTTTTCAAAATTATTTTGGTATTTCAAAGTACTGAGGTGAATTAAAATCTAATAGTAGTGTAGCCACTGGCATCAGTGTTTCAACCTGTACATTTAGAATGAACACAGTAATAATGACTAAAACTGAGGAAATAGGACAAATGTGCAAGAAAACTCCACTGTTTGGTGAGGGTGAGTTTCATTCCAGGTCTCGTGACAGAAAGAGATGAGATTTCTCATGTGCTTCTTTAAAAGGTATTAATTATTCAAGAGCATAGAAATAAATATTTTATATTCCACTTATATAGATCCCCCAAGGAGTATTTGACATCAAAGTAAGAGACCTGTCTGTTAAGTTAAAAAATGGTACCGCTTGCCTTGTGTTTATCTAGAAAAGATAAAAAAAGGTATTTAGCTTGAGAAAATAATTTATGAGAAGGTTGTTGAAAAAGGTGCTAATTGTAGAAAGAAGTTGAAAGAAATTTGTTTTATGTTGTAGAAGTTCACAGAGATGTGATTTTTGAAAAACATCACAGAACACAAAGAATGTTCACTGAATTTAGCAGGAATCTGAAAAAAGTGATTTTTTGGGGGTGTTGGGTTTTTTTTTTTACATATTGAGAAGTTCACCACATAGTAATTAAAATTACCAGGTTCTGAACTAGGATTTGGTAACAGAAATAAACTTTTATTAATACCTAGTTCATACTGTGATCTTCCCCACTCCTCAAATTCCTGAGCAACTCTATAAAATATTTTCACAGGGGTTATTTTCTGTTTAGAGAGGAAAATGGTTCATTACTCATCACTTCAATGTTCTGCCACAACTGGCTAAGCCTTGAAGTTTCACAGGTGTAAAACTAGAATAAAGTGGTGATAAATCCTTTGGTTTCTGCTGGGGATGTGAACCATCCAAAGAGTTACTGCTTTAGTCCCTCTGGACCTGATCCTTGGGTAGCTGTTGAACTACCTGAACAAAATCCTACTTTTATTAAGCTATCCTGTAAAAAAAAAATTGTAAAGAAAATCTTCAATCCTTCAGGCTAAAACTGAATAGGAAAACATTTCTACAAGGAGTCAATCTCCTGGATTTGCTGTTTGTCACAAATACAAAATTATTTTTCTGTTCAAGTGCTGTGTCAGTGTCAAAGTGTTCTGGAACACCAGGTTAGGAAAGAATAACTTGGTATTAAAGCTCCTCTCTAGTTGTATACCTGTGTAGCTGCAGCATTAAATAAAAATGTTAAATAAAGAAGAACCACCAGATTATACACAGTTGTTTTGACAAAACTGCTCAGAACCTGAGCAAGTGTTTCAGTTGAAGTAAAAGCTGATTTGAAGACACAAAACAGAAGATCTCCAAATAAAAACAAAACATTTTCAGGATGTAATGAGTTGCCTGTTGACTCTTTAAATGATTCAAAATACTTCGTGAGCTCCTAAGTTTTAAAAAGAGGCAAAACCATCAACTTTTTATCAATGTTACTAAGAGCCATTCCAGAGCAAAATGTGTAAGCAAAATGTGCAAACAAAATCTCCAAACCAGTCAAAATCACCCCCAGCCAGTGATGGTGGCAAGGGGGAGAAGCAAGGGGAAGAACAGGAGGGCAGGAGATCAAAGTGGGGTTTTTTTACATATCCATGAGTTTTATGAAACTTCCTTTTGGGGTGAGTGTTGTCCTTCCCAAATCTGGGAACAATAGGGGTTGTTTGGGACAACAAGCTCTGCCCGGGAGCAGGTGGTGGCTGGCATGGCTAAACATAGGGAATAAAATAGCAAGAGATTTGGGGAAATCATGTCAAGGCACTGGAATAAGCAGGGATGGGATTATAAGGGCTGGAGGGTTTGGGGTGACATGAAATTCAGTTTTAGAGGGATATAGTATTGCCCAAGTGAGTCTTTATCCACTCTTTGGTGTGAGACCTCTCAGTCTCCTGTTTGCCTTCCCACTTTATGCCCTCCAGCACCACCCTTGAGAGGCACAGAACAATGGCCTCCTGCATGCCTGATACACATCTACACCTTTTCTGCTCTAACTGACACCAAATCAACCATCACATCAGGGCAGGAGGAAGAATGCTCACCAGGCTGTTTACTCAGCATGACTGGGTGCAGGGTGCTGCCAGAGACCACAATCCTCCATTCACAGCTTCTCTCATGCAATGATTTGCGAGGTTGAGATGTTCCTGATGCTGTTATAACCTTTCCTTGAGCTAGATTTACAGAAAAAAAAAAGCCAGTTTTTGTGTTACCCTGAGGCAGTGTTAGCCAGACACTCCCCTTCTTCATGGTTTTATTCACGCCACTCCCAGCTCTGCACCAACTCCTGTGTCTTTACCTGTTCTCATTTTGCCAAGCTAAAAATATGGATTTGTTATTTCTGACTTTTCTGTTGCTGAGGTCCCTTTGCAAAACCAGCCCCCAAGTGGGTAGATCACACTGATTATGGTGAAACTTAATTTTCAGACACCACTGAAGTTTCGTGATGCATCAGCCAAAATACATATTTCTATTCCAAAAGCAAATATGCAAATGAAATCTGATTTGAGGGAAATTTGTATTAGTAAAGTTCATTACTGAGATGACAGATGGTAAACAGGCTTGTTGGATGTTGTTGGACAGGTCAGCATGCATGTCCTATACAAGCCTTTCAAATTACTTGAATCATCCTGAGTCTGAGCTAGCTATTCATATTTTTATTTCACATATTCACTTTTTTTTTTTTTTTTTAAACCAGGCATTCCCGTCTTCAGTAGTATTTAGTGTTTATTTTTAAGCATTCACTTGATATTTATGTAAAGGCCATTACCTTGGCATCAAAAAGTTGAGTCTCAGTTAGGGCTTCCAAATCATTAACCTTGAAACTTCTGTCACACTTGAAATTGCTGTTCCTTAGCAGGGCACCAGCATTCCAAATGTAATTGAGTTCTCTGCTTTTACATATATTTCTTGGCTGACTCATGTTGACAAGTGCTTTTCATCTTGAAAACTTTCCAGTTGTTAAGACTTAGCCAATTTGACATGGAATTCAGAAAATGAATCAAGGTAGAGCCCGGTGCTGCCTGCATAAAGGTGCACCTGTGTGGAGGTTTACCTGCCATCACCTGACATCTCCAAATATTATTCTTCCATTGTATGTTCTCACAAAAGTAGGCTGTCTCATATAACACAGTCTCCATTGTCCCCTGGAGCAAAACGTGACTGTCTTAATGTATGTGAAGAAAAGAGGAAGAAAAGAGAAATTAGATTGTTTTTCTGAGCAATTTCACCTAATAATTTAGCTGATGGAAACAGAAACGTAGGGTCCACAGCTGTAGGTTTTGATGTTTTTCCTGAGGCAGCTTAAAACCTTGGCAGTAGCATCCTGGAATGGGTTTTAGAATCCAGTGTTCCCCCTTGTGTGGCGTCTAATTCAGGTAATTCCCTCACCCCAGGTTTAAGTCTGGTACTCTCTGGCAGGACCAGACCTAAATCTGGGATGAGGGAATTACCTTAACTTATAGGTTATTGGCTTCAATGCTGGTTGTGTCAAAACAAATGAAATTTCCAAATGAATAATGGGGATTACTTATAAACTGTGGCAAGATCTATAGTCTTGAAAGCCTGATGCTCTTCATACTTAAAGACTCTGTAGAAGTTAATTAAGGACAAGAGAATGATAGGACATAATCAGGGTCCTCAGTCTTTAATAACTTCTTACTGACATTATTAACATGTCAGTTCCTCATTTTGTTATTGTGGATCTGTTAATGGAGAATTATTTGCAAGTCTTAGATGAGAAGGTAGATTGTTGGGTTTTGTTTTGTTTTGTTCTGTTTTGTTTTGTTTTGATGGGATTATTTTCCAAAGATTGTTTTGCACAATGTAAAATTAATTTTCAGTGAGCCAAGGAAGTAATCAGTGCTGCAGGACAGGATATTACAGAGATATAATTGAAAAATTAAACTTTTATTATAAATGTGCAAGCAAGACACCTCTGTAGACTGCTTTTTCTTCTCAGCAGCAGGATACTTCTAATGTATGCTGTTTTACTCTCCTTCCATATTTTATCTTGTTTTCAATGCGGTGCTATATATATTCTTTCATTTTCCATCTTTCGGCAAAATCAATTTTCCTGCCAGTAACCAAGCTGTCTGATAAATTATAATAAAATTTATTTATTAACCTGAAAAATAAACTAAAGGAGTAATCTGTATTAAAGTATCCATAGCAATTCCATGTTCCATCTGTATATGAAGCTTACAGGAGAATGCTTTGATAATGCCAACTCCGAAGTGACAGTTTTTTATTTTAACACTCCTTAATTTCACAAGAATTTTGCTGTAGATGCAATTGCACACAAATTAAATTAAAAGGTGCAAGGCTTCTCCACTAGGCAAGTATTGCAGAAAAGATGGAATATGTTGACAATAAATACCTTTTTAATTGGATAAATAAGACAAGCTCATGGATGAATGATGACTGATAGGTGATAAAGCTTTCTGGTGTTTAATTATAGATGAACTGACACCATGAGGATAGAGCAGATGTGTGAGAAGGGCTTAGGAAGCAGCTTCAGTTTTATTAAAAAGCACTTCAGAAGAAAACTTAATTATACACAGGCAGTGGATGGATATAGATAGGGGACAGAAAAATTCTTGGCCTGTTGAGAGACATTAACCAAAGTGGCAGGAGGGCAGAGGTTTAGAGCCTGATAGTTTCCCTGATCCTTTCCTGGAGCTCAGGCTGTGTCTGGCTGCTGGATGGACCTCTCCATCCCTCTATTCCCACCAGTACCTGGCACATCTTCCAAAACAAGGCTGTCAATGTTCCACCTCACTGGGAGGTTTCCAAAGTCACAAGTTGTGACTAAATTTGAGAGGTGTCCCTCTTGTGCAACCTCATGCTTTCTGGTGCTGTGAAGAGTAGGAATATTAGCCCAGCCTCCTTGTCCCAGCAGAATTCCTTCTACTTCCTGACTGTTTCAGGCAGTATAAACTATTCTGTATCAACTGTAGGCTTTCCTCTGGATTTCCTTGGTGCCAGAGGGCAGGATGATGACCTTTGTCTGGTTAAAAGAGACCAAGGAATGAGGACTGAGCTGAGCTATAGCTTGGATGGTTTTGGTGGTCAGTGGCAACTTTGGGCTGTTCAGCCTGGAGAAGATTACTTTGTGTGGAGACCTCACAGCCTTCAGAACCTTGAGGAGCTGCAGGGAAGCTGGGGAGGGGACTCTTCATCTGGAACGGGAGTGACAGGACCAGGGAGAATGGGTTCAAACTGCCAGAGGGCAGGGCTAGGTGGGATATTGGGAAGGAATCGTTTCCTGTGAGTGTGGGGAGGCCCTGGTACAGGGTGCCCAGAGAAGCTGTGGCTGCGCCTGGATCCCTGGAAATGTTGAAGGCCAGGTTGGATGGGCTTGGAGCAACCTGGGATAGTGGAAGGTGTCCCTGCCTGTGGAACACATGTCCCAGCAGGAATTGCATGAGCTTTAAGGTCCCTTTCTACCCAGACCAAACTGGGAGTCTGTGATTCTATGAACTGTAGGGAAATAAACCACTCCATCTTTTATGTCTTAGGCCAGTCGAGCCCTCCCTTCATCCATCCAACTGAAAACTCAGATGAGTGCTAGAGTACTTCTTAATTCTGAATTAAAATGTATTTTTAAAATGTGAAGCCATCACTGGAATATTTATGCATTTTCTTTTTTGGCTCATATCTATTAATTAACAGTGTGCACTTTGAAATAGACACTTTTTTCTTGCTTTTCTATTTTAATCCTTATCTCTTCTTCTTCATACCTCCAGCCTGTTGAGTACGCCCACTGCTTCCCCCTGAAGCTAATGTGAAGAGAATTTAAATTTCAAATTACTGACAGAAGTGGATTGCTGTTCAAACAAGGCGTCTCAATGTTCTCAAACACCTTGATAAATTATGCATTCAGAGGGCGTTTGATCAATGAAATCTTTAGTGTGTTTTTATTTATATTCTCTTTCCCATCAGTGGAGTTGCCTTCTACTTAATCTGCAAAGCCCAGTCTGACAATTGCTGTGGTGTTTCAGGTATTTTATACACTTACCTCTGAAATACAAAGAACAGATTAATAAATATTGCATACGTGACAAGTGGTCCCTAGACTTATTAATCAACACAAAAGGTTAACTGCTTGCATTCAGAGGCATTCAGAAAAACACAAATATTTTCCCTGAAAAGCACTGAAGATGTCTTAGATTTTATTGCACCATGTACTCAAGTGCTCTGTACAACTAATAGTGATATTAAATGGTGGAAAACTGTTTTAAAGGTGTCTTTATAGCTTTAACCAGAAAAAAATATTTCTTATGTGTCTATTTGATGTTTTAGTAATTAAAAAATTTATCTGAATAAAATATATACTTAACAGAGTTCTAAGCATAAGAGAATAGGTCTGTAGAAAGGGGATCATTTGGATTAGGGGAAAAATTCTTTTTTAGCAGACACATGATCAGTATAGTGTGATTAAATGGATGAGTATAGATATCTACTGAGTCTGAAATAAATAGGTGTATGGACCCAGCCTCCACACTTAGTCTCATCAATTGCAAAAATCATTTGGAAGTGAGATACTTTTTTAGCCTATGGATGGTTTGTTTATACACTCATCAGTCAGGAGCTACTGCAGAGGCCTCACCTGCCAGAATCCTTCCATAGGGCCTCCAATTTCCTGCTTTTTTAATCATCCTGTGTCATTGTGTGTGTGGTGTCTTGAGGATTTCAGTCAGAAAGCAGGTGAACCTAAAAACACTAATTGTGGCAGACTAAATCCCCTGATATTTCAGAAGGCAGCTCTGATGTTGGGCAGCACCTTAAGTACGTGGAGCTGCTGTATTTTTACTTGTGTGGGCTGAAATTTAAATTTCTTATTGTACACTCCACAGGGCTTACTTTTGGCAGGTGGCTTTGCTGTGTAGAAAACATCCAGCCAAAACTCTAAGTTTGCAGCTCTTGGATAACCTGTGGGGATTTTGTAAAGATCTTCTTTGGTTAGGAATCACAGAATATCCTGAGCTGGAAGAGACCCATCAGAATCATCCAGTCCAACCCCTGGCCCTGCACAGACCCTCCAACAATCCCACCTTATGCCTGAGAGCATTGTCCAAACACTCCTGGAGCTCTGGCAGCCTTTGCCCTGTTCAAATTCTAAGCAAAATTGCATCTGTATTTCTTTTATGTAGCATGAAATTTTTTGTTTGGGAAATCAAAAAGGCATTTTGTTTTCCACCATGAAAGAATAATGATGGAAAATGGAATTCCTGATCTCCCTTTCTATGGTCACAGCAATGATTAGGACTTGCATCATAAGATAACTTCGTAAAGAAGCAGTCTGCAAAAGCTTAAAGCCAACCCAAAAGGCTTTATGTGGCAACAACATAAATTCATCCTGATCTGGAGTTTGGCCTATGGTGTGCATTCAGGTGGATGGGAGCAATGGAAGATGGGAAGCCCTATGCCTCCCTGTAGGACCATGAGGACCCAGGGATGGAGCAGGTTTTGTCTCTGAACAATTGCCTCCTCAGAAACCTCCCCTTCTTGGAAGGCTGAACTGGGCAGACTGCTTCTCCTTTCCAAGGGAAACATTTTTATGGCAGAATATTGAAGCAGAGGCTGCATTTTTGCTGTGGATGGGAGCAGTTGTGGTGACATTCAGGACAGGAGGCTGGGGTGATGCATAGTGAGGACATCAGCACTCACGGGATTCCCTGCTGAACCCATCAGCTGGAACTAAACTGGGCTTAAATACTTACATTGCTGCCTTAGGTTAGTGAAAGCAGAATGATACAACAGGCAATGCATAAAAAATGCTGATGACAAGGCAGCATTTTGCTTGTGGTGCAGCTGTGAGGAAGTACTGAGTTCTCAAATATGGATTATCTCTGAATTTGTGCTTGCTGGTAATCCACTGTAATTCCCATTAAACAAGCATGGTGAACATCCTATTGTTTTGAGAGGAGTTAAATGAGGGTCTTAATGAATTAAAAATGTACCACATTTATCTGTGGAGGAAAAGCTTTCATCTTCACTCCCTCAGGTCCCAGTGCCCTCCTGGGGAGAATGGTCACCTGCTGAATTGACCAGAATAAAGTGCTGAAAATGCCTTAATAGGAGGAGAAGCAATTTTTCACTAATCTGTTTCAGGCTTGCCAGAGGTGATTTCTCAATCTGAGCTGCGGCTGCTGGAGCTCACAGGGATGGCGAGTGAAAATGGCAGGTGGAATTATTCAGCATAAAACCTGCTTGCCAGGAGCTGCCTTCCTAGGAGGAAGGTTCTGGAGGGCAAAAGTGCTGTTTAGGCATGTATCTCCCTTTGGCTATCAGTGGAAGGAAGATGTGTAATCACCCATGACTGGCAAATTTAAAAAAAAAAAACAACAAACCCTCTTCCTTCACCTTCTGAACAAACTGTCGGAATAGGAAGTTTGAATTTAATAGAAATAGGAAGAGTGAATATAATGAGGTCAGGGCAGCTGCAGAGCACTAATCATTCTTCAGAAAAAGGCCACTCTGTGCTCTCAGTGTGAAACATTTCCCGGCCTCAGACATGCATTTTATCCCCTTTTTGTCTGGCTTTTGCAAGTGGATGGCTTAGTCACCCTGGTATTAACAGTTCTTGTATTCTAGACCTTGCTGTAAGCTTGATTACATAGGCAAATTATTGCAAAATAACCTATTTGTTTAATCAGTGAATTTAAACAGCAGTGGTATTGCACAAGTCCCTGACTTACACTCCAACTTCACAATTATCCCTTTTTATGCTCCGGCTCTCCCCAGCTCCAGAGGAGGCAAACCCAGACCCTGTGGATGCTTCCTTAACGCAGGAGTCTCCACCTGAGGTATTGTTCTCCTGTTGCTGATCCTGGATGTTTGAAAAATAGAATAGTCCTGACTGTCTCAAGACCTTAGGAGAATGTTATTTCATGCAGTACATGTCCTGCTCTATTAGCTTTCCAATACTCTTAATTGCTGGGGGGTAGTTCAGTGATCAGCTTTGAGAAAAATTGTCTCTGGAGCAAAGAAACTTGGTCATTTTTCTTGTTGGGAGCCAAAGTAATCTGATTTCAATTTTGCTTTATTTCAGGGGCTGGGTAACATTAGTAAACTCATCAGTTTTGTGCGTAAACTGTTCCTATGTTTGGTATTCAGCTATCTGATTCTGTACTTTTTAATATTTCTGCAGCTTAGCCCACAGGATCGCAGCAGCAGCTAGAAGTCAGTAACGTTATAGGGCAGGATTTGTGGTGCTGCTCAGCCCGTACACAGCACGGCTGGAAAATAATGTAAATGAATTGAAATTATTATGGAAAACATGAAGAGTTCTTATGAGGACTGCGGGCTTCTGAAGCACTGTATGAAACTGTACCATATGTGAGGCCGGCAGAGAGAGGTTTTTGGGGGGAATATAGTCCTTGGAGGAACAAGTCCTGACAGTTTATCAAAGGCATAAAGCAAGACAAACTGGGAAAAGTAAACAGAGTGACAGAGCCGCCTTTGTTGGGGCAGGTTTAGGATACAATGGCTCATGTTGTTGTTGCTTCCTGAGTGATCCTGCCCCATCCCTGCCAGCCAAGAGCTTTTAATATGCCTGATTGCCCCTTTTTCATCCCAGTGCCCCTCTCCTCAGGTGGGGCGAGAGGGAGGCATGAAATAACAGAGTCTTACCTGGAGCCGAGGCGCTGCTGCGCAGAAAGCTTTTCCATAAATTGCCCATTTTCTGTGCATTTGTCTTGCAGACATGCCAGAATTCTGGTCAGGACCAGTAGAGCACAAGGTTCACCAGCCCCTTAAGACTAGGTCTTTAATGGTGTTTTATTCCTGTGGACACAGAGATGTTTTCTGGGATAGCTGTGTGTGCCTTGGCTCGCGAGTTCCCGGGGGAACAATTTACTGTGCTCACTCAGCCTGTAAGGAAAGAAATAAACCTGTAACATCTGCAGAGTCGTAAACATCTTCAATAAAAAATTGTGTTGCTAAAGTATCAGGAATGAAGGTTTTCTTCACTCCTGTAGGCCTCATCTCACACAGAAATGACTGTAAAATTACTTACATGCCCTGAGAAATGTGCCTGTGGTCGTTTTCACCCCCTACACACACATTCTGTAATGGTATCCATTATTAGAAATATTCTGTTTTCAATATACAAAAATCCTTAAAAAGGCAGAATAGAGCAAATTTAGATAGGGGGGGAAAAAGCCAGCATACATTGCATATCATTTACAGATCATCTGGAACATCTTTGCTCTCTTCCAGTAGGAGTTAAGAAATTTTCTTCCAAAATGATTTTGCTGTTGTAAGAATTCTTTCAGGCCATAAAAACCTTGAGAAGCTGCTTGTTCCTATTCTGCCTGCAGGCACATTACAAAACTTGCTGCTCTGAAGAGAAAGAGGACCTGACACTTTTATACTTTCATGGCTTTGGTAATGGATTGTGCATGGGGAATGTAGGGAGGATAAAAGGAAGAGGTGCATTTCCATCTTTTCTTACACACTGTAGAGTTGAAGGCAAAAAGTCTAACATTCTGAGGGCCTTCAAGGCAGTGAGAAAATCTTAATTTTTTTTTTAATTATTATTCATTTACTTCATTACAAACTGCAAGAGGGCCACTGGAATTGTGGCTCGTGCCTAACTGCTTTGCTAGGAAAGCAGGGAGTGCAAGCACTCAAAACATATAATCTTTGTCTTCTCTGTGGAAAGGTGCCTTGTTTGTTTTTTTGGTGGTTTTTTGTTGTTGTTTTTTATTTGTTTGTTTGTTTGTTTGTTTTTGTGTGGGGTTTTTTTGTTTTGTTTTGTTTTTGGTGGGTTTTTTTTTGGGGGGGGGGGTTGGGTTGGGGTTTGTTGGTTTTTTTTTAAATCAGTTGGCTTGAGTATTACCAGCTACTTATAATTGGAAAGTCATATTTGTAAATGCAGTAAATTGAGTATAACCAGAAACTGCCTCTCTGGAGGGAGGACCAACCAAGCAGCAACAACCACAAAACCGAGCTCGGTGATGCTCCAGAGCCTTGTTCCTGTTTCTTGGTGGTGCAAGTGGAGGCTGGGAGCTGCGTGCTGCTCCCTTGCTTCTCTAAAGTGCAGCAGTGAGCTGTAAAACTGATCCAATGAAAGCCCTTAAGGTCTAGTGGGCAATCACCAAAACAAAAGGTACAGTTTTCTTTCAGCCCAACCAGCACAACGTTTCTTTGATTAGACAGCTGAACGTCAGAGTAAATAAAGGAAGAGGATCATCACTTGCTCTTACTTTGGGAGCAATTAATAGTCCTTTGATAACAGACTATTTCCTTTTTTCCGGCTTTAGAATTGCCCTTCCTTTCCTTTTGCTGGTTAAGCACTCTCAATAGAGTTTCGTCTAAAATTGTGGGCAGTAGAAGTCATGATGATTTTATCATTTCCAGGTGATTAATTTTGTTTAGTTTGGTTGCATTTTTTAATGCTTTTTTTTTTTTTTTTTTTAGGTCTGTTTTTTTTTTTTTTTTTTTAGTTTTTTAGTTTTTTTGTGTATGGGGAACACAAAGGTTACCTTTCTCAAAAGAAAAATATGAAAGGTTTTCTCACATTATTTTTCACTTTCGTCCCACCTAACCCAGTTAGGCTGAAATGTCTTGTATATCCCAGATGGAAAATTCAGTAATTTCATTTTGTTCCATTAGGCATTCATTTCTTTTGACTGTTAGATAGTTCCTGTATATCTCAGTGGATTAGGAAAAAAACAGGTGGGGGTGAAGGAAGAGAAAATTCCAACTGGATACGTTTCTGGAATCAAGAATTACTCTGGCAAGCACATGTTTTTTCTTCCTCATTGAATGACACTTTTTTGTTAAAATTGTGCTTAATATCATACATCAAAGAATTTCATCATTGCAATAACCCTAAAATTAGATAAATTGTTGTTCTCCTCATTACTGGTGATGATACTACTTTAGCAACAAAATTGATAGTTAGCAATCATGCATAATTAAATTTGTAAGTTTCACTCTGCAGCTGTGCATTTGTTTCCAGTCTTCCTGTTCCATTTAGATACCCATTCCAGGACTCTTGAAAACATGGGAATTTTTTCTTCAATGTTTCAAATAACTCTAGGACAGACAAGTTTGTCCCTAATCCATTTGCATACAGCTTAAATTGACTTGTGTGATTTAGCCCTGGTGTAAGGGCTATTTTCCTCTTAGGGTAATGGTGTAGAGTTATAAGTTTTAATTTATTTCATTGTTTCATTGTTTTCCTAACCTTTTTCTTATTCTATTCTATTTATTTATTTATTTATTTTTGGCAGATAGCTCTGAATCTGTAATTTCATGCAGGATATATTTATCTCTAAAGTCTTTCTGTTATGTATTATATGTGTTATATTATGTATTTCAAGAGGGAACTATGGAGCAACCATACACTAAATCCCTCTCAGGTTTGTGTCTATGCTTGAACAATGTTAGAAGTGGCAGCTTGTTGATTGGTGAGAGGGAAATGCAAGCAAACAAGGCTCTTCAGATGCAAATTAAACTGTGTTCCTGCCAAAATCCTGGAATTATGCGCAGCAGACCAGCCCATGGGCTGCAAAAGGGCATTTTGTAAACGTGCTCCATTTTGCTCCTCTTTTTCTTGTGAATGTGGGAATTTCTGGCCATTCTCTCAGTGAGCTGTGCTCCAGGGGTGGAATATGGTTCCTGAACCCACCCTCCTGCAGTTCTTACCTTCCTTGAAAAGATGAAGTCACAGAAGCAGTTTTATTTTTCAAAACAGTAAATATACATGCTGAAGTGGCAAGGCTTTACACCCAGTGCTTGGCATGGTCTGGAATCAGTACAAAGATCCAGCTGATGATGCTGAATTTAGCACCAAGTGTGAAGTTTTAGGTCTTGTGTAGCTTATAACCAGGCTGACAGCTGATCCAGGTATGGCTCAAGGCCTGTGGTCAGGTTTGGAGGTGTTCCCTGCCCACTCTTTTTGTGTGGATGGGCCAAGCAGTCTTTTGAAAAGGTTCTCGTCATGCAAGAACATCCACATCGTTCCTCCTTCTTTGCTCATTTTTTTCCCCCTGTTTCTTTGGCTTTCTGTCTTTATGGCAAAGAGTTTTTAATGTTCCACAGGTTTGTTGCCATGGGATGACTAATGTTGGAGCCGTGCTGGGACCAGATCACCCACTTTGAGGGTAAAACAGAAGGTGCCTCTCAATTCCCTCTGCGCCGGCCGGCATGACGGGGCTTTGAGTCACCCTGACTCATCCTTCACCCCCTCAGAAGGCCCAGACCTACAGCACAGGAGAGGCAGAATTCCTCATTTGTTTCTTGTTTAATTTTCTTTTTTGTTTTATTTCTTCATTACTTATCAGGCCTAGAATTACTGGTCCCATAAAAATAATAATTATAAACAGATTTGTTTCTTCCCACAGTGAGTACAACAACCCCTGCTGCTGCTGCCCTCACCTTATGGAAGAGATTTAAAACAGAAATCAGCACTGAATCCTTCTGTTTGGAGGGGTGACTCCCACCCTATCTCCTTCTTTCACATGAGAGAACACAAGACCTTGCTGATAGCCTTTATCAACTTCTAAATGCCTTTCCAAGCAGCTTGCCTTTTTCTTTTCTCTCTCTCTCCCGCCCTTTTTTTTTTTTGGGGGGGGGGGTGTATGTGTGTTGGTCTTGCTCTTTCCTGGATTAAACCTTAGCCAGCAGCTTTCAACCAAACCTCTGCTTCCCAAACACCATAATTCACTAGCTCATTGCAGTGACACTGATTTTGTCCTGTGTTTTTAATATTTCTTCTGTGAAACAAGGCTCAATTCTTGTCTCTGTTCCTGACAGGTAACATCTGATACCTTTAGGGAATGAAATGGTTCCCTTAATCAAGTGGAAGGAACATTTTTTTAACCGCTGCCACAAAAACTGGGTCTTTAAAAGGATTGAATGCTTTAGGGAAATGTTGGAACTGAAGGCATATATTGAATGCCTGATGATATTGAGTTACTGCTGAATGTTATAAATAGCATTTGTTTCACTGTCCCGAGGTGTTACCCCAGCAGCAGTTTTGGTGAGGAAAATTACTGTTTCTTTTAAACACTGAGTATTTATGAAGTAACTCACAGAGATCAATGCTGAAGAATTAATTAATTGCAAAGTTTTAAAATTGGAAATGTTGGCAAGGAGTTGATTGTGTATATTAATAAGGACCTGGGGGTGCTGTTTGATTCATATTTCTGAATTTAGGCAAACTTAGGTTTTGCTGTTTTGGTCGTGTTTTGATACTTTCCAGGAAAGACACAAACTGTGAAGATAAGGACTATTTTTGTGTTCTCAGATTTTGTGAAACAAATATAGCAGCACCCTGAGAAAAATATAACTTAGCAGACGTACACTGAGAGGGCATGTTTTACTTGAGGTATTTTTATTCTTTGTGGTGGTATCAATAAAGTCACCATAAAAATCTCTCTATTAATACTATATCCTTATATGAGTACTTTTCTCCCAATTCCTCTCTGGGTTGTTCTCCAATTCCACATTCAAATGTTAAGTCCATAAAAGGAGTACATCCAAAACTTTGGTTTGGTTTGGGTTTTGTTTACTAATCAGGAAATCAGTAGGATTTAGTCCAATCTAAGACTATGAGAAAAAAGCAGTAACACTTGTACTGGTCTGGTGGATCTGTTGGAGGGTGGGCTTTCTACATATTCATTGTATAATTAACAATTAATAAGGCTGTCTATAATATTTAAATTACAGCATATAATTTATGTATAATCAGCATGGTAGACATCTCAATGTAGCTTGTGTTTGTGAAAGTTTGGTTCTTGGTTAGCACTTTTTATTATGCTTTTCAACAGGCAAGAACTTTCCCTCTTCTATTCTTCCTAGGAAGTGACAGCTCCAGCCCTTCCACTTGTTACTCATCATGTAATATCAACATTAGGGAATGCATTCCTATCAATTTAGGAACCTTATCAGCAGCTTGTAGTTCTGCTTTTGTCATCATTGATATCTATTTTTTTGATCAAAGCTTTTGTTAGTTGAAAAGTCTGCAAAAGTAGGTAACTTCTTAGTTTTACAATAAAAACTTTTTCACAAGTGTAGAAGAATTTAAAATAGCTTTGCACTTTTCTAACAATGTCTTTACATGTAAGGTGTTAAGGATTAGTGTAACAGTGGTGGTTCATGCCAGTGTTTTGTATTTTTATGCTGAAAGATGGGAAGTATGGACTGCCATTAAAGGTGAAATGAAGGTGCTAACAATATTCATGTCAGTCTGCACAGGTCATTTGATTTTCAGAGTTGCCATGTTGGTAACACACAACATTTTGACTTAAATGTTAAAAAAAAAAGTCTGATTTATTTCTATGCCCTCAATAGATCTGATATTTCAGCTTATGTAAATGAGTGAAGCTGACGAGTATGCTAATTGGCATCAACTGAATGCTCTGGCCTGAATCTTCAAATGATTTTTTTTTAAAAAAAATAAACTAATGAGGCAAGGAGGTAACACAACTTCCAGGGCATTTTATTTTATTTTTTAACACCTCCAGTACAACTTAGGGCAAACAGAGACCCTTGTGGCAGGGCCTTGAACTAAATAACCTGAATAAAACTCCATTTCAACCTAAACCATTCCATAATTCTATGGTAAGTTATTCACAACATTACACGCTTGGCAGCCAGATCAGTTACTTTCACCAGCAGAATAGATACAGACATTAATTCCCTCTCTTTTTCTGCTGGACTATTTTATTTCTTTGATCATCACCCTGCAAAGCATTATTAAAAATTTGTTTCTTTGCTGTGTGGTTCAGTATCTGATCTAACTTGGCTTCTTGTTGGTAACTTTCCATCACTGAGGCAGCTCAGGTACACACTGAATTTTGGGGCAGTGCACCAAATTTTGTAGATTATCCCCATCTTTGATATAAAGGGAAAATGCTACTTAAGTTTCAAGTAGCAGTATGGTCAGTGACTGACTGACAACAGAAATTTTTGTGGTTTCTCATAAGTGTGGAAATACAATTAATCAGGTGACATGTATTATAAGGAATTATTACTCTGTAATCTTCATTGTCTCAAGGTAAAGTCGTTCACTCTCTGCAGATGTTTTTGAGCATCATTTTCATTCCCTCTGAGACAACATGTGTATTTCAGTGTGATCAAAACCAGCCCATATCCAATACAAAAATACTTTGTAACGAGAAATTGCCAGTGTTGTTTTTTTTTTTTTAATCTTTATTTTCAGTTACCGTTGTGCTTTTAATTTACATTTTTGTAGCATAGAAATATTCAACCATGCTTTCTAGGGTCATTAAGTGTCTATTTAGTAGGTGCACCTCTGGGATTGGGATGAGTGACAGCTCATAATATACAGACTCAATGGAGACCTCTGTGTATGATTGACATGAAAAGCATTGAATTGGTTGATTTTAAGAGTGTTTTTAGAGGCCCAAGGCATGAGGCTATGCATTTTTAAACTGGGTTCTCTGATACACTGTGTGCAATATTCTTATTTTCATTTTGCTTCACATCAGAATCATCTGTAGCACTTAAAATAACTAATGGGAAGCATAAAAGGGGTGTAGACTGCACATATTTCCAGGGGGTGGGAGGGAAAAAATGAAAGAAACTCCCATGTGGAAGGTGCTCTTCTTTTCATTATTCTGAAGTAGATAATTGTTTCGTTACCCAAATGCTGCAACTTCTGTGCTTTGCTGTGTTGTTTTTCCTGAGAGTGCTGGGAGTGCACGTGGGTGTGACACCTGAGGGGCCTCTGTCCCCCCAGCAGTGGCACAGCCTTGGTTCATCAGTGGGGAGAAAGAGGTGTTGATGCCTTAGGATTTTAGCTTTTCTCTTTTTCATACATTTGTAATCCTGCAATTCTTTGGTTTATAACTCTAAGCTCCATATAGTGTCAGCTACTGCTTTCCCATTGTGGTCAGACAGAACAATTCCCCTCTTGGCCTGGGAATCAAGGACACCTCACTGTCCCAGGCCCAGAGAAATGTAAACAAAAGTGAGTTGGGGGGAGCAAACTTGGGGTAAATGACTTCATTACCTGAAGCTGTAATTGGAACATTAACCCCCAATATGCAAACAGACCAAACTTATAAAAGAGTGAAAACCTTTGTCCATTGTCCATTTTTGGGTGTAGCCCCTGGGGGAGGGCTCTGTTTGCCCAAAATGTATCTGAAGGCCCTTCAATAAATATAATTGCTTTTTATTCTCTTAATTTTATCTGGCTTCTGTTTTTAGATAGCCCCAAAAAGGCATCAATGGCTGTGTGGGGAGCCTTGGCTGCCTCTGAGCACCCACTGTGCCCGAATCTTTCTCCTCCACTACTTTCTGCAGGACTTTGGGATGGTTCTTCCTTTTTTTCTTAAAATGTGTTCTCACCCTGCTGTTGGTTTCTTGACTATCACAGTGAGCAGTGAGTGTCATGGAAGATGTGCTGCTAAAATAATTTCCATGCTGAAGAGTCATGGCCAGCTGTTTAAAAACATCAGTACTCGTAAACAAACCCCTGTTTTGTGGAGTTTGTCATCCCCTGAAATGTTAACAGCAGCAATTCTCATTAGAGAGAATAACGACTGAAAATGTGGTTTTGAGTTTTTTACTTTCCTGGTGTTGTTTTGGTTAGTCTGGGTTTATGGTAGATGCTAAACATTTGAAAATAAATCCCATGAATTTTCTCGTCTAGCCGTCTGAAATCTAAACTGCAAGACACTGCAAAGCTGGCTGTTCATGAAGCCTCTGCCTTAAAAGTCTGTGAGACTATCCCCCTTTATCTGTGGGTGTCTTCAGAAATGTGGTGTTTATTCTAAATACTAATATAATAGCAGTTGAGTAAGTAACAGATCTGTATTAGCGTGTGTCAGCAGTGGGCTTAGTGGGTAAACAACAACATCAGGCACTTACGTGTGACTCTTTAGAGCTGAGATTTGTGGAGGAGGCTGGTGCATTTTGAACCAACACAGATTTTGCTTCTCTTGGTTAATAAAATCCACTGCCACTGCTGGTCGGGACAGTGCAACCCCAATGCAAACATCAGGCTCTTTTTGTATTCACTGTGCAGCACCCTCTGAACACCCTGTCTACATTCTTGAGTCAAAACTGGTCTCCTGGGATACTCCTTTTTTGATCTCAGGCTACACTGGAACTTCTCAGGGTAGTGCTACACCTGGGAGTGAGCATTTGCAAGATTGGGTCTTGGAACGAGGTGCATGGGGAGAGGTGCAGACCACAGCACAGGAAGGAGAAGGATAAGAGAATTCATACTGCCCAAAGTATTTATAACAAAAGAGAAATTCACTCCCAAACAGATACCCCATCAATCTTTCTGTATTCCATGGAGTTTCCCGTTTTCACAGTCAGGCATCTCAATATCACTGCAGTCCTGTGGGGAAAACTCAACTCATTATGGCACCCCAGTAAACTCCAGCTTCATAAAAACGCTTTCAATTCAAGGCATTAGTCTTTCAAACATGTTCCGTTTCATTTCAGGTATTGCCAAAGGAAAAAGAAAAGTGAATTAGAACCTGCCTGAATGTGTGCTGAGAATGGTTATGTGGCAAAAATTGTTTGGGCTTTTTTTGTTTGGTTTGATTTGGTTTTTTGCATGTTTATTTTGTATTTTTGACATTTAGCTAACAAAAAGAGGCTGTTGATGAGAAGTTTGTAGGTTGCATTGTGCACCAAAAGCCATTTTGCTGTGAAAATCTGAAATCACTGTCAAGCCCAAAGACAAGCAAACAATTTTGGACAGGTGTTTACTGTGTTAATACAATTCAGCTGATACACAAACATGAAAATCTATTTGCTTTTCAAACCACGGCATAAAAAATAGCAATTTTCAAAACTCTCACCAATTGCCAGACATGATTATACTCCTACATCTATTATTTCCATTTGTCTGTAGAGGAAAAAAGAGAAATTTGAAGCAAGTTTTAAATAATGTTAAAATCAGAGTGGTGTAAGTCTTTCGGTTGCAGTGCAGGGAACTACATATAAATGTCTCAGCTTTTTGCAATTTATGCTGAATATTCCTGTTGCTTTCAGAGTTAGCATGCATTGCTGTGTGCACTCTGATAGGCCTAAATCAGGTAAAATAATGTTCTATATCACCTGATTGCACCAATATTAAACTGTGCACCCAGTTAATTTTAGGGCATGGTGGAAGGACACCAGTGCAAGATAAATCAATGACTTTATCCAGGATGAAATTAAGATGTTAGTGCTTCCTATTTGCATGAAAATTACTCAGCCATGCAGGCCACAACATTAATGAGATACAAGACTGTGACTAATGGTGTCACTGGAATTTATTGTGCTTCCCTTTGTTTAAACTCCTGATTTTATCCTCATTCTTGTTCTGCAGCGGCTGTGCTTAGAACAGGGTCAGAGACAACCTTCTGCTAGCTGTTCATGGTTCAAATCTCAACCAACCAACCATGTTCATTTATCAAAACCTTTGCTATTTCTGAACTGCTTCATGAGTGCAGGAAATAAAGGGATTTCTTCCTCTCTGCTTTTCTGCACTGGCTTGTTGTTTTGACATCATCTGAAGCTACTGACACAATCACGTCTGGTATCAATCATGTGGAGTTCAAGTGAGATAAAAATCGTCAAGCAAAAATTTATTGAAATGTCCTACTTGGATTATTTTTTTTTCCAAACGATGATTACATGTTATTATCTTTGCTCCCCCGTAATCTGATTTTGGAGGGAAAAATATGAGTTTTAAAATAGTCACTGGATGAGGCTGCTCTGTAATCTTGCCCTCAATATCTTTGTTTGATGTACACTTAAAAAAAGTTCTTTAGCACTGGCTGTCAGATCTTCAGGGGCTGCTTCTCTCTTACCCTGGGCAGTGCTTGTAGTGCCCTGCTTGGTTGGGAAGGATCCCATGGACTAGTACAAATAAAGGAAAGCAGGCACAGTTACAGTCTCCCATCCTGAAGTGTCTCTGAGAAGTCCTTTGTGACACAGGAGGCAGAAATCAGACAGTTCAGGGGCACAGCCCAATAGAAATGAGGTTTTTAATAGCTTGTGGGGGCTTTCTGTGCAAAGATGGCAGAATAAGATGGTTAGATTACTTCTGGAACTGCCTTAGGAGAGATCAATATGTGAGCACTGTTCCCACGACGACTGCAAGGAAATTTCTTGTAATTAATAATAAAAAAAATTGATTTTTGTGATGGAGGTGGTTTCAAACCATAGCTGTTAGGCAACCCTGTAGGAATAAAGTACTGCAGTGTTTGTGAGAAAGTCTGGTATTGATTCAGTCTGATAAAATATTTTTCTTTATCTTTTGATAAGTATGGATGGTATGAATAAAAGTTTGGTATTTCCAACACATCGAGGGTCCCAACAGACACTGTTCTTTTTTGTTACAGAAACTCTATTCTCCCTCTGTCCCATTTGGTGTTGGACAATGTATGTGAACAGAGAACTGCACATAGAGGCAGAGAAGTATAATTCTCTGTTTTTCTGAGGCTCAGGCTACTGAATAGGTATCATTGTATCTGTGTCTCTTGAGGGAAAAAAAAAAAACAAACCTAAAAAACACTTGCAAAAACTTCTTGGAGGTTTTATTTTGGTTGGTGTTTTTTTTTTCTTTTTTTTGTTTCTTTTTTTTTCTGGTGTTCAGCCTCCTACTGACAGCTGCAGAGAGAAATGTCTTGTGGCCTTTTCATCCCTTCATCTAGCTCTGTGCTTTTCCTATCAACTGCCCCATAAATATTTTCCTGTAACTGGCATGGAGGATGCTTCTGGCCCAGGACCTCAAGGCTTTGAGGTAGCTGGGGGCTGGGTCTGAATACCAATTCTCCTGAATTTAGGGACTTCACAGTCCCTCCTGTACTCAGGTTTCAGCCATGTGCTCACTGTTTCATGACCAGTTCACATTTAGTGCCAGAGTTCATTCTCTGTTGTCAACAGTTAGTATTTATCCCTGATCCACACCATGGGTTCCCTTCCTGTCTGTTCCCTTTCTTCCAAACCATCCTGCACCTCTCTATGTCTCCTTATGCACCAGATATCACTAATACGTTAAATAAAGCTTTTCAGATTTCCAGATTTGGCTTAAGATTTCTGTGAGACTTCTTTCAAAAGGACAGATGAAATACCCTGTGATGAGCGTTCAGGTTGGTTGGGATGGCCACAAAAACATCTCACTTCTTGCTAAATTCATCCTGATAGACATTTTATTCATAAGGAGGGAAGAAAACCATGTGTATTTCATGTTCATGTTGGCTTATTTGCCATTTAAAATGTTTACTTGGGATATTTCACAACAAAATAGGTTTCTGTTGTGGGTAGATGGGGAAGGTAGGGATACAAGGAATAATATTTTCCCCTTTAAAACAACACCAACAAAACAAACAAACAAAACCAAAGAAAATGATAAAAAGGTCTCTTGTAAAGCATGTAAAGAGATGCTGGCATGTGTGGTCTGGAATTGTGATTACATGAATGACTGTATTTGGGGTTTTGAAAACAGAACCAAGTTAGCCAAAAAGACACCAAACTGCACTGGTATTTTTAGACTATATAATCTGAGTTATGGACACTGATGAACAAAATCTCCATTGTGTGTTACAACAAAGATTAGCATGAAAATCACAGATCATTTTTTACAGTGCTGTAATCACATTGTAGGATAATACTGGTTTCATCTTAGGGATCTTTAGCTCTGTACTTTGGTTCTTGCAGGGAGCATTTCTACAGCTTTTTTTTTTTTTTTTTTTGGGTAAGGAAAGGTATAACTCAGTTATGGTTGGATGTTTAAGTGTTATACAATATGGCTTTAAACTTTTCCTGCAATTAAAGCCTAATCCAAAGCACTGAGGCACATTATTAATTTTATGCTTAACTGGAGCATTTTTTCAACAAGCCTATTCATCTACTTAAAACTAAGCACATGCTTAAGTGCATTGTTGAACCAGGGCCAGAGTTGTTATGCTGAAGCAAAAGAAAGAGAGAAAAAGAGAAAAAAAAAACCCAACAAACCACCAAGAAAAAAAAATTATGTCTAACAGATAATATTTGTATTCCTGGGATTAGAATGCTAATTTGCAGAAAAGGAAGAGCTCCAATTATCTGCAGGCACAGGTGAGGCAAGGAGCTGCTGGCAGGTCTGGGTTGCTGTTCCAGGGATAGGACATGAGACTGATGATCAGTGATTGATCCAGCAGTGTGTGCTGGAGATCAGGCTGCCAGGAGCAGTAGCTGCTGCTTGGGGACCTCGGTGAGGCTTCCTCAGACACAAAAAGGTTCTGGGTCCTGAGGAAGGAGCAAAGACCTCTTCCAGTCCCACACCCCAGCTCCCCACAGACCATGTTTTTCTTAAGAGAAAACTGAAAACTAAAACTTCTGCTTAAAACTTCTCACAGAGGTTTTTTGTTTTGGTTTTGTTGTTTGTGTTTTTTTGGTTTTGTAGGGTTTGTTGGTTGGTTGCT
Organism: Phylloscopus collybita; assembly: GCA_027886175.1. Lineage (NCBI taxonomy): Eukaryota > Metazoa > Chordata > Aves > Passeriformes > Phylloscopidae > Phylloscopus > Phylloscopus collybita. The sequence continues at coordinate 266,370 of JAJNNQ010000124.1, forward strand.
TGGCTGGTTTTTTGGTTTTTGTTTGGTTTTGGTTTGTTTGTGGTTTTTTGTTGGGTTTTTCTGGTTTTTGTTTGTTTGTTTGTTTGGGGTTTTTTTCATATTAAGTTCAGCCTTGTGGGTTAAAATTGCTGATTTTAAGGTGCTTTTTTTGTTGTTGTGGACTAGTGTCAGCGAGAGCACCATAGTGGTAAATTATTCATGGAATTCCTCACTGGTTTGGATTGGAAAAGACCTTAAAGCACATCCTATTTCACCTGCCACGAGCAGGGGACCTTTCCACTAACCCAGGTTGCTCCAAGCCCTGTCCAACGTGGCCTTGGTTGATGATGAGATGTAGAGTAAAACATTGATCACTAAAATTTATAGGAGCTGAGTGCAGCCCTGAGCAGTGTCTGGCTCAGGAAGAGCAGGATTCCTGTGTGGATACCTGCATGTAATGCTGAAAATCAAACCACTTAAAGAACAGTCTGGGAAAGGAGGGCTGTCCCTAAGCGAGAAGATGTTCCATTTTTTACTTTTCCTTCTGTGTTCTCTTCCCTTTTTGTCCCTGAACTGAGCAGAACACCTACACTGGTCCCCAGCACTGCTGTAGGGGTCCCCCCAGCTTTAAAGTTAAGTAGGTGTTAAAGTGTTTTGTAACATCAGGGAGCCTGGGCAAGAAGAGGAAGAGGCTATTGTGTTGTAAACAGTGTAGTTGCTATGGAAACTGGTGATTCGCAGAAAAATGGAAAGAGGGGTGGAAAGAAAATAGATTTTTTTTTTTCCCTTCCTTAATATTTAAGTCATATCTGGGATTAGTGACCATGCTTCCTGTATTTGTTTAGGTAACATGGTGGGCAAATATAATTGTTTTGAAAGTGCCAGGAATCCCTGTGTGTTGTTGCATGCCTTGTCTGTGAGGCAAGGATGCCTATACTTAACAATTATCTACTGAAAACAGTTGACCTCATGCTCGTGTATCCTGAGCTATTCTGCAGATTGCCACGGTTCTCGTACAGAGCAATGTATGTTGTCTAATGATTTGTTAACTTTTCACTTCTTGGCCCACGTTGTGCTGTAAAACCACAGTCCTGCTAATTACAAAGAATCTGTGTCTGTGTTTTCTTTACTTTGCCTTGTAGGGGAAAAAAAATTTAAATGTTAGGGAGGGGAGTTAGGGTTTTTCAGTGTTTTTGTTTTTGGTTTTTTTTCATATAAAATGTTAGGCGACTTGTGGCAATTTCCAAAGTATTTCAGTGTGTTCTCTGATGTTTAAATTAAACTTTACATCATTTGTTATAGTGACACCTGCTGCCCTTGTAATGGTTAAGTGTATGTGAGTACACAGAACCCACTTTTCAAAAAAATTTATAACTCCACTGTAAAGATTTTATTCTCTACTGAAACTTGGCACATAGGCTTTTTGACTAGGAACAAATTATTCTTTTAAAAATGTGTTGGGGAGACGTTGGTTATTCACAAGAGCTTACTGTGCAGTAAAAGCAAGCTGATTTTACTGACATAGTTATCTGTTTGTGCCTCTGTAACTTGGAATATGAGGTTGAAATAGTGCATTTGTCCAGTTTTTATGTCTTTAAATCTCAATTCAGGCTACTGCTTAGGTCCCTGATGGAAATGGACCTGATGTTTTTTCTTAGTTTTCATCCTAATATTTTTCTCTGTTGCAAACAATTTGATTAAAGATTGCTCAGCAAGGAGCCCAGATGGTTTTCGGCCAGCAAAGAGGCATTCCTGGATGAAGTCTTGGAAAATTCCTTTAAGGCTGTCCCAGTTTCTAGGTCTTTCAAACCTGCTGCTTGTGGAAACAGCAACAGGTGCTGTTCTTTCATGTTAAGTCTGGATTTTTATTTTTTTTTTAATAAATATTTCTCCCAGTACTGAAACACATGGGAAGGTAATCACTGCTGATAGGTGCATTTGTTTTATGTGGCATTTCCACCTTTTTAAAATGGCTGTGGGCTTTCCAGCCTGTTGCTGGAATCACCTCCGATGTGTCTTTGACAAAAATCCCTTGCACACCAACCTTGTTGTCTTTCTGGTTGTCTTTTACTAGGAATAGTAATACAAATAAAAATTGCTTATGTTTTTAGTTTGCGTAATCATGTGAATACAGCAAAGACTTTTTCCAAAGCAGCACATATTAGTTTATCTACATAGTGCAGGAAACAAAACCTGAAGCCAATACATGGAGGGTAATAGTCAACTACAAGCATTGTATCAGTGTGTAGAAAATGAAGCAAATTCAATTTGTGCAATCAAGGCAATAGAGTGGAACTACAAACAAAGTGTACCGCACTCCTGAAATAAGCTGCCTGCATCTAGTAAAATGTGCACTGTCCCTTTACATTTTGTGGGTTCACCTAAGTTTCCCTTAATTCTGTGAAGACTGTCCTGAATTCCTGGTGGTGTTCTGTGAATTAATGCCTTTGTGTACTGCTGCTGAGGAGACTGGTACTAAAAAGCACAGATAAAACAGCAATAGTCACAGAGGTACTGCAAATCCTCCCGGTGCTCCAGCTGCATCTTAGAGGTGAGAAATGCCTGAGTGGAAAAAGAACCTGTGCTGAGGATCACCTGCAGGTTGCATTCCAGGGTGGAGTGGGGCCTGTGGCTGCATCCTCAGGGCAACCAGGCAGATCCTGGCAGGGCAAAGATTATCCCAGAGATTATCTCAGACCTGTTCCTCATCCCTATGTGTGGCTGGCATTAATGCACAGCTCTGTCCCCGTGGTAACTCAGTAACCAGCAGCAGCACCAGCACTGGTGACTGTTTATCCAGAGTCTAGACATTTTATACGAGGTTAAGGGCTCTGTTCTCTGTTTTATAAGGGAGGCAAACACAGCATTTCCCCCCCCGGCCCCGGTCTTGTGGTGGCATGACGAGTGCTTTGGCTGTGTGCTGTGCTGCCCAGTCAATCTCCAAAGTAAACAACCTGCTGGCTTTTTCGTTTGAGAGACCTGGCACAGGTGTGCCCTCCTCCTCCTGTGGAAGGGGAAAGTGAAAACACACCTTGCACCAGGAGCTCAGCATCACCATGGAGAGTTCAGCAACCTGCCATGCAAAAGCATCAGGTGGTTGGATGGAATGGCTTTATTATAGTCTTCAGAAGATTAATTTTCTGCTTTGGTCTGAAGTTTGTAGAGGGGCTCTAGTTTAGATAAAGAAGGAATATGGTAAAATGCCTCATAGTAAATAGGTGTGTTAGGAAACAGTACAGGTGGAAGTGAAGATCTGCCAGCCCCATTGTTCTGGAGCAATGCTTGCAGAAAATTTATCACAGTATTTCCTGAGTCAAAAATTGGTACTTTAAAAAAACCCCTGGGTTAAGTGATAGGTGAATCCTGGTAGGTGCTGATTATGCTGATCACAACAAAAAACAAATATGTAAACACAGATTTAACCTCCAAATCTCTGCATAATTCCTCATAGTTCTATGGTAAGTGATTTCTTGGACCAGATCCAAGAATGCAGCCTTTTGGAAGAATAAACCTTGCCAACCTATTTAATGCCTGCTTTAACAAATTATCGGGGTTGGTTTCCTTCCTTTGTGTCCCCCACCCCGTGCTCATCATCCCCTCAGGCTTGTGCTCTGTGTCATAAACCCACCAGCCATGAGCTGTGAGTCCCCGAAGGCAGCGTGCTGGCAGTGAAGGATGCATGCCATCATCTGCCATGGATTCAAGGTGTTTAAGTGTACAGAAATATGTTCCACTCTGTTGTGGAACAGAGCATTGGAAATGCACCCGGTCAAGTCAAATGTAGGAAATGCTAGGCAGTGGAAACACAGGGTCTTTTTGTTCGTTTTGTTTTTCTGAATGATTAATACCCAAGCTGCCTGAACTCACCAAACTTCATTTCATTCAGTATTGAACAATCCCCTGCGCCAGGCAGCCAATAATTCAGTGCGACAGTGTTTATACAGCAAAAATTGGTGTAAAATACACAGGCAAAGCTGCAAACTATTCTGAGTTTCTGTTTACATTCAATACATAAACAGCAGAGTGGCATGGGTTGTGCTTTGTGTGTGCAACACTCACATTGCAGGGACCAGCTCTTGTGTGTACACAGCCTACACATAAATATTTCCCATTATTGTATGCAGTCTTCAGTGCTTTGTCAGAAACCAAGTGCCCGTGACCAAGGGCTGTGCACAGAGTGTGTTGATGTGAAGTTTATGTGACAACAGTAATGGGGCACGTTTCCCCATCACAGATAAGGATACTTAGTATTTATACAGTGCTTTCCACTTTAAAAGCATTTTAGAAACATTAATTAGCACCGGCCTATCAAGGGAAAAATAATCTGAGCCACGGATTCCTGCGGGTGAGGGGAACCTTGGAAAGCAGCAATGCCAAAAGGGACTTAAAAAGTAGTAACTGACAGCAAATTAGGCATGAATTTGGAATACTGATTTGACAGCAATAAAGACCAATTCAATTTTAGTCTAATAAGCAGAGGTCTCCTGTCACTGGGGATACTGAGGTCTTGTTAGCAGGGAGGTTATTGACAGCTGGAGGGATGGAGGGAAGAACACAGTGCACAGGAAAGGTATTTGGAGCCTGGATTTATGAGGGATGGGTTTAGGTTAAATACATACAGGCTGGCTACAGGACAACAAAGGAAACATTTGATAAGGCTTGAAGAGTATCAGCGTGGAGCAGAGAATGTAATATGAGAAATGGGATTAGGAAAGATGACTCGAAATGAGAAAGAGCTTTTGGACAATATATTAAGAAATTGTCAGTTATATTTATTGGCTTGCAAAATAGTGTTTCCAGAGGAAAAAATGAAGCAGCATCTCTGGCTGAATTTAACAGTGTGCTGCAGAAATTCTAATAATGAGGAAGAGTTCTGGGGGAAATAGATCAGTTTGAAAAACTCCACAGAGCTTGTTTCTTTTTACAGTCCTTTGTAAGGTAAATAAAGACCCCATCATCTAATTCTGTACTCTGGAAAACCAATGTAAATAGAGAAATTAATTATTTTGTGCATGCAGGAATGCCAGTGCAGCTCTAGATCTGTGTATAGATAAATGTACAAATACTGAATTTTGGCAAATTGCTCTTAGTTGTCAGGGCATCCTGACTCCTGGTTGAGCACCTTGTTTTCTCAGGAGTTATTTATATGGATAAAAGGCATGTTTTCCATTAGCATCACCTCATTTTCCCTGTGCCTCTTGCAATCAGGCTTTAATGTTCTTAGATGAGCTGAGCTGAACATGCTGGAAGTTGGGATTCTATTAAGGGTACCAAGGCAACCAGTTCAAGGAATACTTATTTTGCTGAGTGATGTCCCCAGCCACATTAAGGAGCAGTTTCAGCTGGAGTGACCTGCTCTGATGGAAAAGCTCATCTTTTGGCTGTGGAGCAGGAGCCCTGCAGTGTTCCCAGTGCAGAGTTCATATGCACAGAGGATATGTGCTACAGGACATTTTCAGTTTCAACCACAATGTCTCAGTAAGAGAGCACAGTTGAGTGTATTTTGCAAAGATGACTGCTTATTTCTTTGAATTTGAGCATTCTGTTTAATTAATTATTCAGATTTTTAGCCATATCTGGGGCTGTGACCTGCTGTGGGGTCAGATTTCCAGCTCCTGTGTGTCATGTAAAAAGATTTGGGGTCTGGAACCCCTCTGTGCTGGGCAGAGACTGCGGGAGCTGGGCCTGGTCAGGCTGGGGAAGGGAAGGCTGAGAGGGGATCCCATCAATCCATACCAACATCTCCAAGGGGTGCCAGAGGATGGGGCCAGGCTCTGTTCAGTGCTGCCAGTGCCAGGATGAGGAGCAATGGCCATCAAATGAACCCCAGCAAGTTCCAGCCCAGCAGGAGGAAGAACTTCTCTCCATGGAGGGGCAGAGGCCTGGAACAGCTGCCCAGGGAGGGCCTGGAGTGTCCCTCTCTGGAGCCATGCCCAGCCCAGCTGGACACCTTCCTGTGTCACTGCTCCAGGGGACCCTGCCTGGGCAGGGGCTTGGGCTGGATCATATCCAGAGGCCCCTTCCAACCCCAGATATTCTGTGATTTGCAGCTTTTTATGGTGTTACATCCACTGCCTTTACCTCTTTGTACTTACAGGTTCCTGCTACCAGGAGTGTTTCTTTCAGTAGGATTATGATAGTCAAGTCAGGACTATCAGAATGACATTCCAACTGAAGTTGTTGTTGTTGTTGTTGTTGTTGTTGTTGTTGTTGTTGTTGTTGTTGTTTCTTCAATGCACAAGATCCTGTTTTGCAGAATTACTGAAAAAAGTCTTGACTTGAAGCAAGTGCTGTAATAAAAGGCTCAGAAGTTTGAGACATATTAGTGTGAGGGACCCCACTGACCACACACAAGAATAATAAAGTACTAGAAAAGAAAAATAGGAAAAGATTTTGTCTTTCCATGGCAGAAAACAGGGAAAACTGCTAAAACAACACAACACAAAACAACAACAACAACAACAACAACACCACTCAAGAAACCAAAGGAAAAAACCCAAGTGGGCTGCTGCTGATTCATATTCTATTTGAGTTTCCTCAGAACAGGTCTTTTTCCATCCCGCCCTCCAGCAACAGGGCAGGAACATTGCTTGCTGAGATGCTGGAAGCCACAGTCAGAATTACCAGGGGATGCTGCTTTACAGCCATGGTTTGGTGTTGCCTAAATTCCTCCTGAGACTTAACTTTGCTGGAAAGCACCCAAAGATTCTTTCCTTTTTAAAGTGCCTTCTATGAAAGCTGTGGTTGGTGGCAGCAGCAAAATTCCATAAATTCATCCATTTCAGCATCACTCCTGCCAACACGGGTGCAAGTTTGTGCCTTTTCTGCTTCCAGTGCTTTTAACAATGCATCAATAGGATGTAAAGTGGAAAATAACAATGAAAACCAAGTGCTTTTTGCAGAGCCTCATGTGCATTGTGCCACATGCATCCCCTTGGCTGATTTATTACCTTCACGTTTCACTCTTGAAGTTAAATTCAGTCATTATCTTCCGGATGAGGGGGGTTCTTTCAGTGTAAAATGTTGTTTCTTCTCTAATGCCTGTGGCTAAATGCAAAAGAAATTTAATGGTGGGTTTGACGTAACAGTGAATTCTTTACAGTGGTTTGACAATCCCTAACAGATCCTACAGCAGCTTTCATTCACTTAATTGTAAAACCCATTACAAATACTTTTCACTATCTAGGAAAATATATGCTCTATGGTTGATTTCCAGAGTTTAAGACTTTAGGGGCAGGAGTTAACTTTTCAAAACTTTTCCTACTTTTTTTCTAATACCCTAAAGAAAATGCTTTGTCTTATTACTTGGCTAATTTCCCTGAAATGTGGAATTGTGGAATGAGGTTTTGTTTAAAGAGCTCCAGACTATGTATTGTGTTAATGTGGAAGATTTTAGGAGGAGTAAACTGTGTTCCAGTAAAAATACAGCAATAAAATTTGCAACCTACGACTCCTCTTTGATCACTTAGATTCTTTGGGATTTGATTCCCAGCATTGCAAATTAGGTCAGTAATTGATACTTCATTGTGCTGCCATATAATTCATGGGGGGGTTTTTTGGATTTTTTCTGGTTTTTTTTTGCAAAACCACAGCAGAGGCACGACTGCCTCCTGGCCAGGGTGAAAGGACTGATTAGGCAACAGGAACTTGGATCCCTGAACTGCTTGTTCATGCTGGGCTTTCACACTCTTGGCAGAGTCTGGAGTCAGAGGAGTTTGTGATCCTGGCTCAGCTGTTTGTGCACAGACAGAGCAGGGCTGTGATGTGGAAAGCAACATCAAAGGGGAGGACAGTGGGGAAAGGCAGGAGTGGAGGGCTGTCTGTGGGCAGGAATTAATCCGTGACATGCATCAGTTAAAAAAACAAATCATGCCATAAGAAATAAAACCATCATGACACCTTTATGGAAAATTAACTAATCCAACCAAGCTACAAGTGCAATCTGTCTTTATTTCAGTGATAATCCCCTCAATTAAAAATAGGCTTTGATTACCATGCCATCAGTGCAATGAGACTCTGTTGGCTGCTCTGAGGAAATAGTTATGTCTTTAGAATAAGGTGGGTTGTTTCGGTTGAATTTTTTTGTGTGTGCGGTGGAAATCTGCCATGATCTCATTAAAGTATTATTCCATAGAGCTGTAGACAAAGAAATAGCTTATGGTTCAGATCAAATCTGGTAAATCCCAACCTGGAATTACTCATCATTAGCTGTGTTAGTGAGTGTCATTTTCCAAAATCAATTCTGTCATTTTGGATTATTTTCTGCGCGCAGTATGTCACAAGTGTTTATCTTGACAGAAAGCACGATACACTCCTCTCTGTTCTAAAATTAACTGTTTGAGTTGAAAAATAGCATATAATTATGAATTGCTATGATAAACATATGTGAAGTTATTTTTCCTTGTCTTTTGTTGAGGTAACTGTAGACCTCTTGGAAATTTCCAATAAACTTAAAGCCATGGCTATCCAGATCAGAGGACTTGCCTGAATTAATATTCGTTAAATACCCCTTTGACACCCAAGTATAGAGAGAAAGGTATGTTTGATCATTTGGTTTTAAGAGATGCTTTTAGTGAGTTTCTATCAGCACAGAAATTCAAGCCTAAGTGATTAATGTACAGAAACAGTATCTTTAAGAAAAGGACTGTCTGAGAAAATGCTCTTTTTTCACCTTGCTGTTATTGGTTTAATATTTACCCCTAAACTGTTTTTAGTGTAATCACCCAGAAACGCTAGGTTCAGCTGACCCAGGAGTTCAGCTGTGGGACAGAAACTGGAAAAGCTGGAAATAAATACTGTTCTGTCCCAGGACTCTTCTGCTCCCCTTGCTTTCAAAAGGCAAAAGCTTTTCAAAACAAATTTAAATTGGTGATTAATACCTGTAGATTTTGCCTGGCAAACATACAAACTAAATGCCTGCCTTTCCATCATGTGTTAGACAAATCCCAAAACCCAGCTGTCTATCTGGTGTGTTTTAAAAGGGAAACTTAAGGAGCTGTTTTTCCATGGTGAGGACTTTTAAAACGTGAGGTGAAAAGGCGAGTAATAATCTACATTTCAGGTGGAGTGTGTTGCAGTATTCATTCATGCTGGATGTAAGGCTTATGCTGAACAAAACATTTTGGTTTGTAAACCTTTTTTTTTTTTGTTTTCATGTCTCTTCCCAAAACTCTGTGATTTAAGTTTGAGGGAGACCCGATGACTCTGTGGCAATGTGTGTGGTTTAGTCTCTGAAACAGTCACATCTAAGACAGACCAGAGCAGCACTGGTGACAGGAACATTGCACAACAAATTTCAGGAAGGGCAGTGGGGGTTGCTAAGCATTTTATCTGTTGGGAGTAGGAAAAATGCTGTATATGGATGAGTGTAATTAGGTCATTGGTTTATGTGCCCAAAGCCCTAGTTTCCCAATGTTTCTTAGAATTAACGAGGATGTATATTTCATGTGTGTCTTTGATTTGGCTCAAAAGCATAGCCAGGCAATCCGCTGCTGCCTAGTCATAATTGTATGTATATATTTATGTACAGAGCTTCACAGATATAGATTATTCCAAGGAGGATTGTCAAGAATGTCTCCTTCTCCTCATCAATAGCCTCCAATTTCAGATACAGTCAGATTGCTGGGCTCTGGAACACCCTTTGGTGCTACAGAACTCCTTATATATCTGTCATTTAAGGGAGGAGCTCAAGGGGGTCCGTGGGCCACAATTATTTCCTTGGATTTCTTGTGGAGGTGGGATACTCCAGGATGTGATGAGTGCCTGAGCCCAGAGGCTGCAAGGGTGGCCAGGCAGCCACTTAGAAAACTGAATTCAAGGTGTTTTGGAAAAATTTTTTTTTTCCAAATCTCTTGTTTAAGGCTGCTTTACTTTCCCTTGGATGGCAGGGTTGCAATCTGGCCTTGCAAAATAGCCGTAACACGGCATGCTTTACTTACTTGTGCTCTTTGCATTAATAGCAACCTTACCAGGACTCTGAATTTTCTTGGTGGTAGCACCTCTGGGATGGCAGATAAGGGGGGAGCAACCTGTGCAGCTGCATCTGGAGAGGGGAATATGTGAGAGGCACAGCCCTGCAGCCCCCAGGTCAGGGGAGGAGGTGCCTGGGGGGCTGGGAAGCACAGATCCTACTGCAAGACCCCACTCTGTGACAGGGGGCCCCCAAAGGAGATTGTGACCCTCTGGGAGCCCGTGCTGGAGCAGGGTCCTGACAGGAGCTGTGGAGAGAGAGGAGCCCATGCTGGAGCAGTTTTGGTGGGAATGGTGTGATCTTGAGGGGGACCCACACTGGGGCAGTTCCTGAAGAACTGACCCCGTGGGAAAAGGATCCACACTGGGGGAATTCCTAAAGGACTGATCCCGTGCAACTGACCCACACTGGAGCAGGGAAGACATGTAAGGAGTCCAACCCCTGAGGAAGAAGGAGCAGCAGAGCCCACCTGTGATGTCCCTGCCGTTCTCAGCTGAGGATTAGGGTGGCAGGGCAGCTTTGATGGGCACTTAGGTGTCCCGCTGGGATTAACCCACAGCATTATTATTTCCATATTGATTTTTTCTTTTTTTCTTTCTTCTTTCCTTTCCCTGCCCCAAAAGATTCTCTTCATTTCCTGTTGCACAAAGAAGCACTCACGAGCACATCAACTCAGCAAAGCCTTCAATAACTCTGCAGCTCACTTCTCCATTAAGGGAGTACACGTTTGGAAAGGGCAGCAATGCGTCATCCACTGGAGATTCTGCTGGAGTGTGGTGTACTTAACCTTTTTAAAAACCCACTCCTGCCACCAAAAGCTGTCTGTACTGTACCTGGCAGGGCTCCAGGTTCTCCCAGTTTGGACCACACTGAGTTCCTGCCAGTGCTACTGTGCTGCGGTTCCTGTCGGTGCAGCAATTGGGGTTTGCCACCAAGGCATGCCAGACAATGAGGGTGGGAGCAATAAACGAAATGCACCAAGGAGCACAGTGGGAGAATGGGTGTTTTTGGCACTGTTTTGGGACAGGCAGCCCAGGCACAGGGCTTCCCAGTGCCAGGAACAACTTCGAGAGGTGTGGGGTGACATCCCTCCCCAGCTGCCACCTTCACCCTGCCAGTAACAGTCTCTACAGAAATGGGATTTTTGTCCAAATGTGTGTTGCTCTACATGGTCCTTAGGAGTCCCATGCCTTCCTCTCCTTCACCCAGCTTTGTAACACTTCCATCTTTGATTGTTCTGCAGGTATTTAGTTACCATTAAGGCATTTTCAGCAGCACAGTGGCCCATCAGCTTTGGGCTGTGTGGAGGCCAGTCAGCCCTGGTGAGGCAGGACGGTGTCTGTGAGGGAATTTGAATCATCTGGGCTTTTTGCTTTGAAGAGAAGTGTCTTCGGGTTCATTATTCCCTTTATTGATTTAATTCTAGCTGCTTGTCTTGTATCGATCTGAACTGGTCACCAGAGACAGTTTCACCAGAGTTTTTGTCTTTTCAGGCTTCTGTTGGAAGGAAAAACCCACTCCTTTGAATTAGGCATCATCTGTTGGAAGGTTTTTGTAGGAATGCCTGGTTTTATCACACTCCTGTTGCCTAATTTGTGATTGCTGACACGTAATAGACACACAGAAGTGCTCAAGATGAATGACTCAATGTGATAAAGCAGTAACTTCCCTTCCTCTGCCCCTGCCCCCAAGGCTTCATTCCTTTTTTTTTTTTTTTTTTGATCCAAACTTCAAAAGGATTGTCCTGGATGTTTATGCTATCCCATTTTTCATCCCCCTCTGCAAAAGGAGGATAGCTGGTTTTATCCTCTCTCGTTTTTGAAAGCAGCAATAGAGAAATCTTACAAGAGCTATTTCCTTTCATTTTTTCTGCTGTTTAAAGCCTTGGGGAGAACTGTGTGGTTTTGATAAGCCTCCAGTCCACTTCCAAACCTTCTGAATCTGCTGATTTTTGTAATGCTGGGATCAGGTCTAAGATGCTTACAGGAAGAGAAACACCTTGCTACATAAGTTCTGCCTGGGAGCATGAGCATTGCTTACCGCTCTGGTTTTGTATAGCTTTTCAAATAAGAGGGTTTTTTTCTTTATATCTTGTCTTCCAGCTCTTTCTCCTGCCTGTTTAGCTCTTGCTGTTAACAAGAGTCTTAAATGTGCCTGTCTGGTCATCAAACTGGTGTAAGGGAATGACAGGAGTAGTTTAAGTTTGAATAGCCACCTTTTCTGTAGGTACAGAAATCAGAAACAACACCACTGAAATTTCCCACACCCCACCAAGGGCCTCGAGGCCCTTGTCGTATTTTTTCACCAGTAATATCAAACTTATTCTTCACATTTATAATTTTATTGCTGGTTTATAGAGTGTTGTGGTGTTCTGCAGTTAAATGGTCTGTTTCCTTGCATTCCCATCAGAAAGCAGCTTATTGTTTTCCTTCTAGGACAGGGAAAGTGTAGGCTCCAAAGAATTATGTTGATCTTGAAAATCAACAGTGTGACAGTACCAAACCCTTGCTGTAATGGCTTCTGTTGGTTCCCTTCAGGTTTAGAATGAGTTTCTGTTACTCTTACCTGAATATTTTTATTACAATTAACAATACCAAAGATGAAAATGTAGAATGGGTTGGAAACCTGCCTGGTAAATTATTTTAAAAATTATGTTAGTTATTTAACAAGAAGTTAAGCTAAGCTCAAACTGAAAACCTGTGCTTCAGACTGAATTCTGATATTTTTTCCTCCCTTATGATACCAGATATCATATTTGGTCTGCCAGATTTATTGGGAAACTTTTCAAGCAACCATTTTTATTTATAATAGTGCTTTAAAATAAATTTTGAAAAGGTTCTTTGAACAACTAGGTCTTTTAAAATTGTTTTCATCACTCCCTACAATCTGAACTGCCTGTTCTGAACATGAGATTTTAACCCAGGCTGTGATCTGCTCTTTTAGATGGGAATTCCTGTGTCTTGGTTTTTCACATTCCCTTCTTCTCTCTCCTTTGCAAAGATACCCATTTCAGACAGAATCAGGATTCAGAATGCTCAATCTGTCATAATCTTAATTAACAGCAATGTCTTCCCTGTGCTTTTGGGCCATGAACCAACTAATGAGTCTAATTTCTTTTCCTCTGAAAAGAAAACAATTGAGGCATCAGGTGAGGATACACACTTAAAAAATATGCATTGCCCTTCCCCTCCTCCCCAGGACCACAGGGTGGATAAAATCATGTAGGTTTCCACTGAGTGGACCTGTTACCAGTGCCTCAAGATCCAGGTGCAGCTCCATTTTCAGTGCTATTTCTGGGTTGTTTTACCCAGGTAGCAGCACCTGTTTCATATGTGAACCATGATTATTCTCTGATTGACACCTGCCTTCTCCTAATACAGTCCCAGTTGCCCACCTGCATGGTGTTCCCTTTTCTCTTAATGCTTTTAATGTAAGATGAAAAATTCCTTTACAGCACTGTGCTGAAACTCAACAAAAAGGCCAGCTATCTAAATTTTTCAGTGGTGGTGCAGCACTGGGACCATTTTCAAGGCTTTCTGTGGATTAAAACTGTATCATGTTTGTGGTTTGGATGCTGCTCTTAACCAGAGGAGTAAAAGAAAATTTTCTGGATATACTTTACATTTGTACTAATATGTCAGAACTGAAGGTAAAATCTGGCTTGGGCTGGAATTGAGACAGTTATGTAAAGAAGATTACTGTGCACTGGTATCTAATCAATTTTGTCACATTTTCATTGTATTCTATGCTTTCTGCCGTGGTTTTTCTCTTCCTACACATGATGTGTGGGGTGTCTTCAAGACTGGTAATTTTCCATGGCCTTGAGAGGACACAGGGCCATACTGTGAGAGAGAAATGCACTGAAAGTTGCTGAACACACCAAAGGCAACCTGGGGAGCCTCCAAGCTGCCAAGGGCTGGAGGCTGGGAGAGCACCTGGACGAGGGACTCTGGGCAGTGTTGACTCAAGGACAGCTGTTCTCACATTGTGGACAGCTAGTGGGTCATCCCTTCATTTCCTTTTTTTAGCCTGTCTGACACAGCCTCTTTCCTCCTCACAGGAGGGTGCTGATTCCACCTCAGCGCAACCCAGAATTGCTGAGTGTTTTTTCCAGCTATCACCACGTGTGAAATGGAACCTGCAGGTGTCCAGTGCAGGTGCTGAGCAGGCTGGAAGGGCAGAGTGGCTGTGGGGCACCAGTGTCACACCTTCTTGTGTGGGTTAATGCTCCTGATGAGCCTTGTAGTTCATCCTCAATGCCTAAGTTTTATCCAAGACATGTTGTTCTTAATTTCCTGATTCAGTGTCTCTGAAAGACTGGAGCCTGAGAAGAAGCATCTGGTAGGAGGGACATGAGGTGCATGGGCTCTCTGAAGCTGTGCCTTGATCTGTGGGAAGGTGGAAATCAGAAATTTCTGTTTAAAATTTGACCTTTTTAATTAGTGTCTCATAGCTCCATCGGTTGTCTTGGTTCCTTACCCAAAAGGACAGGGTTGGGTCGCTGATTCAGAGACTGGTGGCCCTTCTGGGCTCCTCTCCTTTCCACCTTTGGGGGTGGATTGGCATCCCAGCTGGGGTGTCACTGGTTTCTGTGGTTTTACCATTTACAGGAATGAAAGGCAAAGCTGCTCATTATGAAGAAAATCCCTCATTTTATAGTAATTTTCACAAAAGAAACACACAGGGCCAGTCCCATCCTTTTGTTTAGCTGGGGTTTTGTTGTTTATTTGGAGATGGTACAACCTTTCTTAAAAATCTATTCTCCAGACTCTTTTGCAGCATCTACCCAACAAGTAATGAACTTGTGTGTTTGGTCTGAATATGCTATGTTCTCTTCATTTTGGTTTTTGGTTTTTGTTGTTTTGTTGGGTTTTTTTTTTCCTCCTGTGTGTTTGAACAGGTTTCAGCTCTCACAGGTGTCACTGTAGGCGATTGTTTGATCTTAATTATGAAAGCTTTGATCTCATTTCAGTAAAGTATGAATGAATTCAGATGCATGGCTGGGGAGGGGTCAGAAGGAACACAGGGAGAGGTTGAATGGGTGTTAAGAGGCAGCAGAGAGGAAAGCATAATTCTGAGTTCTAAAAACAATTTTATATTCAATAAAAACCTGTTAGAGGAGGGAAAAAAGCTTGCTATACTTCATCTGCTCTACCTTAGCTTGTGAATTGAATCCTGCTCCCAGATTTATTAAGAACTTGCTGCTGCTCTATATGTCTAAGTGCATTTTGTCATTAGAAAACACCTACATGACTGATATATTCACATGCTCTACTGATCTAAAGTGGTTTTCTACAATAAGCTGATTAAAGTGAATGATCCAAAACCTGCTGAGCAGATCTGTGGATAGTAGGTAATCTGGGCAGTAACGGGCTCCTGATGGTGCCCAGGTGTGCATGTACAAATTGTTCAGCAGGGAGAGAAAAAGTGCTTAATTCAGTTGTAGGAGTTATTAAAACATCATTCTTTGGGTTGAGTCCATGCATTCTCCTAAGTCAGAATACCCCAGTCTGGTATTGAGAGGGAAATTTTCATCATATTGATGCTGAGCTAGTAATTTTTTTTTCTTTCAGAATAATTTAAATGTTAATTTGTGGAGGGGGAGGTTTGTTTTTCAGCAGTCAGTGCAGAGGGTGGGCCCCAGAAAGCTGAAGGCTGAGCCCATGGTTCAGGAGGCTCTGCAAGCCCAGACTTAACTTGAAACTAACTCCTGTTTTTCCCCAGTTAAGTGCTCTTCTGATATTTATTTTAGCATGGCTTTCAGCTGTAGCTTCCATGTGTAGTCACCAGATTTTGGGGTGGAAAACCCCATCCCGCCGCACTCCATCTCGACCCCTTCAGGGACGAAGACAGAGGAACACCAGGACACATATTCCCTAAACAAGAAATCAAACCATGTGTTTTTATCTGCCCTCTAAGGGCTCTGTGATCACCCTGAGGGATAGGAAAGGGTTAGGGAGACCCAGCAGCCCCAGGATCTGACAGCCTGGAGCAGGATTATGACACAGTTTAGCCAATTCTGGTGTTGTATAAATGTATATGTGATAAATTGTGCTTAATGACTCTGAGAAATGTCTCCCAGCATTTGCCAATAGATTTGCAACGCACTGGATTTATGAAAGGCCTTGACAAAATTCCTAAACAAACCAAGTTTTTCCTTTACTCTGTAGTTTTGTAGCTGTGATTAAGAGGTTTGTGTTTTTTCCCCAGTGAAGGCGGTGCTGGTGTGTTCCTCGAAGTGCATGTGGTCTAGTTTATTTAAGCAGGAAGGAGTTTAAGTGGAAATGAGCCACAGAAATGTGTGCCACTTGTCTAAAACAAACATGGTTTGGGCTTTTTCCTTGTAAGTGACATCTATTATTACATTTCTAAGTAGATCTCTGTTAGTAAGCATCTGTAAGCGTGTTTGATCAGATGGAAAGATCCAAGGCTGTATTTATATTGCTAAAACCAGAATGTTCTCTTGACATAATGACCTGCACCAATGCCAGCTGAAGTTAATTGGGAATTTGCAACTCAAAGAATGTAAGTCCCTAAAAAAGCTTCTGTTTTGTAGAACTAAATAAATGCTGTGGATGAATAGAAATGTTGAGAACTGATCTAGACCAGTTACTGGAAATTATATCTGATATTAAAAGTTATGTAATTAAGAGATAAATATGAGCATCTTCTCAATATAGATTTGTTTGCTCTTGCTGCAATCAGTGTGTCAATTTGTAGGATATTTGAGAGATTCCAAGTTCACTTTCCTGCCCCTGGAGGATTCCAATGATATGTGAACTAAAAAAGCCCAACTTATGCAAGCATAAAACAAAATCATCCCACATTTGATGGTTCCTAGTCCCAGAGAATGAAGAGTGTTGCTTTCAGGAGTTGAGGACAATATTTAAAATCATCCTGGATTGTGAAGTTTTGCTTTAAGTTGTGTTTTATTGAGGGAATTCCTGGCTTGCCCTACTGTGGAGAGGTGATGATGGATGCAGGTGCAGTTGCAGATTGGCCTCCAGCCAGAGGTGGAAGCTTATTAAGAAACATTTGATTCCCTGGTTGAACATTAACTTTGTGGTTTCTGCAGTGAAAATATTCTTCATCAACTGTGAAATTGAACAAGATTATTGTTATTATTGTTGTTGTTGTTGTCATTGTCTGTCTGGTGACCTCAGCTGAGCTTAGGGAAATGCCAGGCATGGATGTCACAGGAATTGTTCTATTCAGCCATTTTCTGAGTATTTTTCTCTGGTTTCTATGAATTTGTCTTGGGGCCAGGTATGAACTGGGCTCTGATATTCTCTGATACCACTGCTCTCTCCAGATGACTGAAATCGACACAAAAATATCTCAATTTCTTCTTAGGGAAAAAGAAGAAACTAACTTAGGGAAAAGTCCCTCAACTCTAATTTCAAGTCATAAGGCTGAATATATACCCAGCAAGTTCTTCAAGACTTGATGAGATTTACATTTTGCAGGATTATTTAGAAGTATATGGGCCTGCTTTCATATCATTTCTAGGAATAAATGCCAGCAAAAACTGTATCTGGAAGCTGAATACTCTTGCTACTGCCAAAATGTAAACCATTTTATTTTCTTTTTCCATTCTACATTGAATTAAGAAGAAAAATACCTCTATAATTTACCTTTCATTATAGTCACTCTAGCATATCTCTAAGGGGGAATACCATCATATTTTTAATCACGTGTAGCTCCCATTTAGCCTACTCACATTTTTAATATTCCATTTTAATATTCCGTTCCATTCCGTGCTCTGTCTGCACGGAGTGTTCTCAATGCATCACTTCATGTGAGAGGCTTCCTCCCCTCCTCCATGGCACCATTTCTTTTCTTTTTATGGTTAATTTTCCTCTTTTTGCCCAGTAACCATATGCAGTCAGGATTTCTCCCAGGAGCACTGAGAGCACTACAGGGCATTGGTTATTCAAGGCCAAGATTTTACCTGTAGCCCTGAGCTTTAGTGAGGGTTTAAGGGGCCTCAAAATTTTGAGGTTCCTGTGTTAATGCTATAATAATTCTCTGTCTACGAGCTGCTGCTGACACCTATTTTTATAATACTGAAGGAAGTGTATATCAGATTATATCCTCTGTTATTATCTACTCATGTTATTAAGCCTTCATTAAGATTCATGTCCAAATGAAGCAGGGAACCATTAAACCAAGCTGGGGAAAGATGTACACACTGAGAAATTCAGATGGTGAGAGCTAAGATCTCCTCTCTTGGTAAAATGCCAGCTCTTGGTTGGAACCAGTTATTTTAATTACTAAAAAAATGAGGGAAATAATGCAGTGTTCAGGGGCACAACCCTGGATTACTCAAATTCCTTGGGAAACCTTTCCATCCGTGTTGGATTGCAAGGGTTTTTCTCTTTCCAAATCCCATGAGAGTTGCTCAAGGACAAAAGCTTGGGTAGAGTCATAACCACAGTGTGCTGGGCTGGCTCTAGAGGCAAAGCAAAGTGCAAGGACACTTAATTTTTTCAGAAAATAAAGGGGGTGTTGGTGCAACTTCGGTAGAGCCGTGGCCCTGAATGGCTTTGAGTTTCTGGACTGTTGGGTAAGGAGAGCCTTGCATGTCTTCTGCTCCTCGCAGCTCCTACTCAGCTCTGGAAAGAAATATCAAGTCATGTAACCACTTTCTTCCAGATCTGGGGCCAGAATCTCAGCTGGTGTAAGTCAGCAGAGCTCTACTGACATTATTAGTGCTCCAGTGATTCACACCAGCTGTGGGTCTGGTCTTCTGTCTTAATTTATGAACTAAATGTCAGGAAATATGAAATGATCTCTTATAGTCAGCAGTTCTCCAGATGTGTTAATGGAGTTTAAGTTTACCAAAAGGCAAGACTTCAAAAAGAGATCCAACAGAAGAGTAAACTTTCAGGAAGAATGCCTTACTTACAGGCTTCTTGGCAAGAGAGGGCCGTGCAACTCACCGCAATTTAAAGAAATTAACTCAGTTATGCATCAGGATATGGTAATACAGCCTCTCTGAGAAATCCCAAATAATTTCATAGCACAAAGCAGGCTGTTGGCATTCAGTGAGCAGCTGCCATGCGAGTGGGAATCACCAAGTCTTAAAACGAAAATTAAGTTTCTGATGAGCTTTGTGTGAAGAACCTAATGCTTCCACTCTGCAAGTGGGGTTGAGTTTATTCAGAGGCACAGTGCTGCAGCTTTTGGAGATTAAATGAGGACCATGTTGTTACAAGGACACAGAAGCTTATTAGTTCTCACTGTGCAATGTGAAAACTCAACAGTGGCTTGGCTTAAAGATGTGATCTCATAGATGGTGCTGAAAACTGTTATTTTAGCCAATGAGGATGGAATGGTTGTTGACGCTGCTTAAGCCCTGTCAGGCTTCCTTGTCCAAATCAGAAAACTTTGCAACAGCTGAAACCTCACAGCCAACAAATGTGGGGTCTCCAGAGGTCTTTTAATTCTTTTATGACTGAATAATACATGAGCATATGTGAAAAAAAAAAAAAATCACCATACCTGAAATATCCTGTGGTGGCACAAAGGCCTCCACAGCCTAATTTATTTGCTAATGAGACCTTTCAGAATTAATTTAAATGATCAGTGTGGCTCCACACTGTGTGCTTCACATATGTTGTTCTCACTGGAGATAAACCCAAAAAGGTAAAAGAACAGCATGCCTTCAGTGATTGAACCTGATAACCCTCGGCCGGGGCTTGGTGCCTGTATTTTATTTTTAAGTAAGTTGATTTCTAGCCACCAGAGCAGTGTGGGATGCTCTGAGATCATTGGTGAAGGGTCCAATTCCTGCAGGTTTGTTTCACAGCTAATCCCAGTGACTTTTGGTGAGGCAAATATCTGTTTAGGTGTCACTGCATGCCAAAAGGAATATAAAAGATGCTTAGCACAATTTATTCAGGCCTGAAGAAGAGCGTTTTGGAAGAGTTGTGAGAGAAAGCACGTTAGATTTTCAGAGAAAGTAATTACCATAATCTGAATATAGCAATATATTGAATTTAGAGGGGTTTGCAGAACTGGAGTGGCAGAGAAAGTGGTGAGGAAACCCTTCTGCATGCTGGAATGCTCTTAGGAAGTGTCAGCATCTATGACTCAGCATTTACTGGGCTTTTGCTGGTGGCCCTGGGGCACAACAAGGATAAAATGAAATTCATTCCCCAGATCCAGGGAACACAGAATGTTCAGAGCTCCTGAGTTCCCAAGGGCCTGAGCAACTTGTGAAGTGGGAGTCACGCAGTGCCTTGTGTCTTAGAGACCTCATTCTATTTTGAAATTGTTGTGTTTTATAGACACTTCTGCTCCCTAGAGATTTCTAAGTAGGAGTTATGAAAAAAATTTGGTTCTGAAAATTGCTGAATTTGACCAACAGTATTGACTTTACCACACAGAGAAGTTGAAGGCAAATGCTTGAATCAGTCTGAAAATTAGGATTTCATTGCGTGCCTCATTTCACTGAGTCCTCACAGGGCAGCACGGGAGGGTGAAACTCTCCACCACTTCTGTCTAGTTCTTCCCATCCTGGGTAATAAATGAATTTTTTCCCCTTTTTGTCAATATTGCAGCAGTGTAATAAACCTGGGCAGGAGCCCTTGTGAAGCTCCAGCCAGCCCCAAATGCTGCAGTACAGCACACCAACTCTGATCCCTGCTTCCCATACCCATTCCCTGCAGCCAGGTCCTGAGCCAAGGTCAAGAGATCACATCTTATTTTCAAGGCAGTGACTGATGTTGGAATTCCAGTGACTGATTCTGGTCACTGGAATGCCTTGTCACTGGAAACACACACCTCTGTGATTGATAAATCTCCTCTAAACTCACAGAAAAAAAAAGGTTTCTTTCAGGATTCAGCTGGGTTTTTTTGTTGTTTTGTTTTGGGTTTTTTTGGTTTTTTTTTTGGTTTTTGTTTTTGTTTTTTGGGTTTTTTTGCTTTTTTGGGGGGGGGTTTGTGTGTTTGTTGTTGTTGTTGTTGTTGTTGTTGTTGTTTTTTAACAAAGGATACATCATCTTCCCAAGGCACAAAAGCAGAGCCGTTTTTACTGGAATCATGTCCTGGAGAGAGAGCAGAAATAGGGAACATGGTCTTGTAGCATGATTTCTGCATCTGTGCTGCCCTTCCTAGCTCTCCATGTGGAAATTGTGTGTGAAATGGTCATTCTCAGGGTGTTTAAAAAACGTCCAACAGAGCAGCTGAAGTGGTGACATTTTTAAACTGAATTTCCTCTGCCTGCTTTGCCACTGCCACCCCCGCAAGTTATTAGGTCTCACAGAAGCCACTTTCCTCTTAGATGTAACCTGAAAAAAACCCGAAGCTGGAACTACTTATGTGTGTTTCCAAATTTGTCTCACATCCCTCTGCTTTTTGTTTCCAGGCCTGGCCTGGCCTCGCAGGCGACGTCGGGGCAGCGTTGCCCGGATTGGGATCTGGAAACCCTGGAAAACTCCTGTGAGCCAGAGGACCTCTTCAACGACATGTAGCCACATGTGGGATCGGGAAAGGGGACACTGATGCTTCCAGCAAGGATGTTAGAAACTAAAAGGCATTTTTTTACAGAACAAAGCCAAAATCTTTGCTCCGGGGCTCTAAACCCTCCTGCGCTGCGCTTCTCCTGTTCTTGCAGACCCTTGGCCTGCTACACCTCATTTGTGGGGGTCTGAAAGTTGAGTCTAGCCTCTGTGTAGATCTTTTATCACCTGTACATGGGAAGGGAGAGCGCTGTGGACGTGCTTTTGCATCTTCACAGCCTCTGATTGTCTTCAGGATCAATCATTTCTCAAACAGCAGGCATTAAGTGATTCCAAACTACCACTGTATTCAGCCTTTCCCAGCCTAGCCCAGGCACAGTCTGGATAAATCAGTTTCATTTGAGGTGCAAGTGTGACTTTAGAATGGTCTGTTCTGAATCAAAATATACAAAGAAATGTCCTTTTACTTGAGGGGTTCTCTGTGGCACTATGCATTATAAGGTATTCTTACTTTTGGGAGTAAAGTGCTACTAAAGCTGACATTGACTCTGTTTTAACTTTCTGTAGAAACCCACAGTGTTTAAAATTGTGACTTTTGATACTTCAGCTTTTTCCTTAGAGCTATTTCTAAAAAAAAAAAAAAAATCCCCACCAAAAAATAAAATGCACTTGAAAAATAAATCAAGTTTGTCTTGATTTGTTAGACATTATGAGTAAAGGCAGTAGTTACCAAAGCATGTTAATGCCTGAGCTTGTCTTGCCCCAAACTGATGCATTCATTTAGATTTAAGGATTCACCAAAAAGACAAAGTTAACATGCATTTACCTTCAGTGGTCAAAATGAAGAGCTAAACGTGGACCTCAGGTTTCTGCTTTGCAGTTTCAGGAGCCTGAATCCATTCTTGTTTAAGACAGAAGGATCCAGTTCATTCTGCAGAAGGAATCCCACTGAAGTCAGTCATTGAAGTTTTCTGTGCTCTACGGCTTGCAAAGCTCTTTGATAAAATACTTGATATTTTTGAAGTGGCTCTGATTCTGCCAGAGTTCCATCCTATATCTAATTAAAAGCATCTCTGTCAGTATTTGCAGGCTTCATACAAGAACATGGGGATCTGGGAATATTATATTTAAGCATTCCTCTCTGAAAAAACACGGTCACAGTGTTTTAAATTCTCAAAGGGCTTTGGGACAGTGTTATAAATCACACAGCAAAAATAAGAATGGCCAAAATATTTTGCTTGCTAAAAAGGCTTTGTGTGCCTGGGAAGTGGCAGGGCCACAAAAGAGCCATTCATGCACCCATTCATAGGCACAGCCTGATTTAAAATCTTCCAGTGCTGATCTGACAATGCTTTCAGCAAAAGCTTGTATATGGCTTCAGTTTTAAAGTGAAAATGTTCCATGATTTAAGCCGGAGTGCTAGAGCTTGGCTTGATTGTGCCTGCAGCAGAAAATGGAGGTAAATGGAGCTGAACGTCCCACAAAACTCCCCACTTTCAGGAAACTGTTGGGTTTCTAATAGTGAAATGGTGTTGTGCAAATAGGAAATGTTACACGCCGTTAGCCTGTATAATAATGTCTGTCTGAGTGTTATTGTGTTGTTTTGTTTTTGTTTTGTTTTGGTTTTGGTGTTTGGTTTTTTGTTTGTTTGTTTTTGTTTGGTTTGGTGTTTGGTTTTTGGGTTTTTTTAGAGGTTTGCAGAGTCAGGCCAGGAGCTGAGCAGAAAATTACGTGTGGAGGATACACACCTTGGTCTGTGTGAGCTCAGTTGTGCTGTCTGGGGAGGGAAGCCCTGGTGCACAGCCAGTTTCCACCCAGCTGAGGCTGTTTGCACACACACAGGCACCTCTTCTCCCCTGGAAGCCTTCTGACAATATGTCAGTGTCCTCAGTCATGTGGGAAGTGGTGGTGAAATCCTCCTTTCTGAAGATTTATTTGAGAAACTACTGGGGTTTTTTAATAAGTTTCCATTTTCCAGTCAACTTCGAAGGGGAAAAACCCACCAGTCTCAAAATCAGTTCAGATCTGTGTAGGTCTTTCATTGTGTGAGAGTAGAGGTAGTATTGCAAAAACTGCAGGAAATCAGTGAAAGTTCTTTAGGAAGTGCATTTGTCTGTGAGAGAAGTGGGGATATCTGCCTTATCTCTAAACTGGTTCCTCCCAGTGCATGCAGATACACCCAATGGTCCAATTGGCCAAGACAGGTGAAATCTATTTCAAATTAACTCATGTTCTTTGGGAAGGGGACTCTGTGGTAATGCCTCATTATATGATTTTTAAAAACCTACTAAATTAATATAATACTTGGTGTTGTCTCTGAGAAAAGCCAAGGTCTTTGCCATCCTTCCATGAACAGTTCTGGATTTAATCCTCACTCCATTCACCCTCCTCTTCTGCAGCTGTACCAAACCTAGACTTGTTTTGTTTTGTGAAGTGTGCTCTAACTCAAGGTTTATAAGACCATGTTTTCCAGGCGTGCCAGTGAAGCTGCCAGTGAGATGTCACATCATTCAATTGCTTCTCCCCTACCCAAAATGACAGTAGACAAAATAGAGAAAAATGCCCAAAAATGGTTTTTCAAGGCAGGAACTTTACGAAATTTAGGAACGACAGATCAAATTCCAAAGACTCTTTATTAACATTTCTCCTTGATACTGATCTACAAATGGTTTCCCAGGTCTATTTTTTTCACCAGTTTCAACTGTATCTTTG
The DNA here is from genome assembly GCA_027886175.1 of Phylloscopus collybita. Taxonomy (NCBI): domain Eukaryota; kingdom Metazoa; phylum Chordata; class Aves; order Passeriformes; family Phylloscopidae; genus Phylloscopus; species Phylloscopus collybita. Next base: position 290,496 of record JAJNNQ010000124.1, read on the forward strand.
GGGGAAGATAAAACATGCAGTTGTTTTCATTAAAGGTTTGGACTTATCTAATGTTTTATACCTTTAATGTAACTGCTTGAACAGAATGTATGTTGTCATGAAAAACAATTTGTTACTTGAGGTCTGAGTTCATCCAGCAAATTTTGAAAAGCACAGCTCAAAAATATTTCTCTTCAACAGAGGAAGAAGAAAGTTTTGGACCAAAAACAAAACCAAAAAACCTCATCAATTCTTGAGGAAGTGCTGCATAATGTGTTGCCTTTGCCATGATAATGTTAGTTTGATTTTGAGATAATGTTTTGACAATCTGTATCACTACTTTAACTACCTTCTCACTATTATTCCCAAAAGCAGACACTCGTGTGTGTATGTCTGTGTGTGCATCAGATTCTCCCTCTCTTTGTGCCTGTGATGTATAAATGACTGCATGTATAAATGTGATTCTCTGGAAATATTTAGTGTGGTGTAGCTGGCTCTGACAGCTCCTGCAGTTTGATCCATCAGCCTAAAGGTGCTTGAGATAGAAAAAGTCTTTACACATGGGGATTCAGGTGCTGATAAATGTTTAAGGCAAAGCTTCTTTTTTTCCTGTTTTTCTGGGAAAAGTAAAACATGGGAATGGTGACGTCAAAATGGAAGGAAAGCAAGGCAGTAAGAGCATGTGCAGGCTGCTTAGAGACTGAAAGTTATACATTTGAACTTCTTCTGAGCAATCCTAATTGAGAAAAATGCCCAGGATCTGGTTACCCTACTGAGAGAGAATCAACCATCAATCCTCTCAGCAAGGGCCAGTACCACGTTCCTACTAAATATTTTCCTGCTCTAATTTTATTCTGATTCCTTTCACAAAGTCTGCCTTCTCATAAAATCTTTCTCCTAAATTTCCTTTTGGTGATCTGTCATCCTCCATCTCATTTTTTTTTAACTTACAATGTGTGTCAACATCTGAATTTTCATCCTTTTCTGACCATTAAACGATTTTCCTGCTATTATAATTACACTCCGAATCATTTTAACTCATAAAAGTCATCAGGATTAATCTGCTACTGCTAGGAAAATAAAACTATATTTTTAAAGACCAGCTTGTAAGAAGGAAAACACTGAGCTGGAGGAAGACTGTTTCTGGAGATCCTCAGGGATGAATCCTGGGGTCCATCTTATTGAGTAAAAACTCTTGAAGATGGGGATATGGGAAGCCTGGCACTGTCTGGTCTTGAATTTCATGCTGTCCCACTGGGCAGAGGTGACAACAATAACCACAATAACCAGAGATCTTTTTTTTTTTTTTTTTTTTTTTTTTTTCTTTTTTTTTTTTTTCTTTTTTCCTGAATTCTAATATCATCCAAGGTGGTGTTTGTACAAGCCCTGGGTTAAGGTTCCTTCTCAGGAAGGAAGCAAAGCTCAGTTTTGGGGGTTTTTCCTGGCTCTATTTGCCTTGTACACAAATATTTAACCAAGGAAAATCTGATTGCCATCATTCCTGCAGCCTCACAGAGTCACTGGACAGGTGATTTTGGAAAGGGACTGTGAAGATCATCACTGTAAAGGTTTTGTTCTGACCTCAGCTTTTTGGGAATCAAACCAGTGGCTCCTTGCTGGAATACCCTTCCTGGGTAGGAAACAAACACATGAAACTACTTTAATACTGAAGCTGAAAAAAGTTGTCCTATTATCTTCCTCTCACACACAGAGCTGTTGTTCATTTGAGAGAGTCTGAGGGAAATATTTTTAAAATTCACATCCAGAGGTAGACATCCACTCTGTGTAGGGTATGAAGGTATGTATTTAAGTATCTGGTTTTATGCAGCTATTACTGTAGAACTCATTTAATAATCATCATTACAGCATGTAGCACTTATGTTGCTCTGAGTATATGATAGAATACCACATTGTCCTTCTTTTCCAGCTTAATTAATTATGACTTTGAAGTCCTGCATCTCATTTCTAGTGCATGGTTCTGATTCCTATTGGTTGAGGGTTAAGCCCTAGGTTAAACTAGGGTTAAGCCCTGGGTTTAATCAGTTTAGTCACCTACCTCAATATCCTCATGTAGCCCTTTCTTTCTGAGATGTTGCCAGGCCCTCTTTGGCTTCCAGGGTAGTTGAAAGATGATGTTAAAACTCAATTTTAACCAAAAGCCAGATTTCTAGGCAGAGAAGGCAGGAGAAAAGCCTGTCCTCCAGACTCACGTCCACGTAAGAATAGGGAAAGGTGATAAAATATATTTACAGGACTGTTCACAATCCTGCTCACCTCAAGTCTGGGAGAGCATTTTATGCAGCAAAGAAATGAGATGGAGTAGCGCAGGAGTTCTCACATTAAATAGTAATTTAAAATGTATCAAAATGTGCAATACTGTGCTCAAGGTTTTACATTCTTGCTACATTAGGAAAGCAGGTATTGGCAATACTTTCCGACAGCATTTCCACACAGTGAGCACATGGTTAATTTCCCTTACTGGGGAGGGGAGAAAATCATCTTCACCCTTCCTGGCACCTGACAGGCCCTGGTCAGGCAGAAACCATCACCTCATATCCCTGAGGATGAATGTGCCCTTTGCCCTCCTCTTATCCATGAATTATTCACATGGGAGTGGAGAAAGCTCAGCATCCAGCTACACCAGCCTTCTCCTTGGGTCAGGCCATCCCCAGCTCCTCTGCCCAGGAAATTGCAGTGGTGTGATTCCAAACCCAGGAAAAGCAAAAGCTAAAATTCACCATGGAATAGATCTTTATACTTGTGAGTTGAAGGCATCTCTGCACTCCATTTTTTTCAGCCTGTCTGAGCTCAGCTTCGATTCAGCTGGTGATGTTCAAGGCTTGCCTGGTTAACCACGTTTATTTCACAGGCTGTGGCAGGTCTGTGGGGAAAGAACAGCCCAGGGTCTGGTCCTGAGCAGCTCTTCGTTGTGGAGGAGACAAAACCCTGTGTCCTGCTCCCCGTGTCTTCCTTGTTTCAGCCTCATGACTCCATCCTTCCCACCACAGAGCCAAAACCCAAAGAGATGGGAAATGAAACCAGCTGTCTACAAGCTGCACTAATAAATAGCTATAAAAAACAAGAGCATCTTCCCAAGAACAAAAGAGCAATTGAGACATTTTAACCCAAATCTCCGCAATAAATTAATCAGAGCTGATTTAGGGCAAGAAATATTTTTTGCTGCAGAGGCATGGAGGAAGTGAAATAATTTCTGCCTAGCACTTGGCCTCTTGCAGCCTCGTTCCTGCTCATGCAAGCCTTGGAAAGATTGAACAGGGCTCCTTGTGACAGCTCCCAGGAATGTTGTGTCTTCCACTTTGACTTAAGATGAGCTCAACGGCCAAACTGGATGATGATTTATTGCAACTGCTCCATAGTACTAGCTGCTGTGAGCCCAGAATAAGCTGTTGTTTTGCAATGTTGGGGTTTTTTTCTCTTTCTTAAACCTTGATTTTGCTTTCAGTTTTGTGTAGAGGAGTAAGCTGGCGATTTTCTCCAGGTGAAGCTGCTGCAAGGGCCTTTCCTGTTGCTGTCACCAGTTTCAGTGGATGGTTCAGCTGCCTTCAGGTCAGGTTTTTTCATCTTTCAGGAGGTGTATTTGCTCAGTGAAGCCTAAAGAGAGGTGTGTATGGACCTATGTTCCTCCTGAGTAGCAGGGTCCTCACCATGAAACCTTCAGACTTGCTCAGGACTCCTGCAGTAGGGAAATCTCTCAAGTCAAACTCCCCAAATTAGAGAACCCAAACCAAAGTTTGATGCACACAAACCACTGGCAAGGCCTCAAAGTAATGAGATGTGTGAGGCCGACCCTGTCTGATTTTAGCACTCCTGCTCAAGACCCTAAAATGAGAAATTTAACTTAAACAGCAGAAGAAGATACACAAGCCAAAAAAAAAAAAAAAAAGTAGTCTCTGGCTTCATAATAAATACATGCAGGTTCCACACCACAATAGGTTCTTCATATCCTTTCCCTTCTCCTCAGTACTTAAGTGATTTGGAGGGAAATTTTTAAAAATCAGGCTGAAACAGAGGTGGGCACATTCTGGCCAGCTTTTTACTGTTTTGTAGTGATTTCTATTTCCCAGCTCAGGGGAAAATTCTCAGACTGATGTTCACACCTGGCAGGGCTGGCCCAAGTCCCTTTGTTCCCCTATTCCTTGTGACTGTGGCACCCTCACCCTGCCCCTCACCGGGACTGAGCTGTCAAATAAGTTCCTCCACACCCAGCCCTGAAATTACAATTTGAATAGAAAACTGTCTCATAATGAAATCCCTTTGAGGCCCTCAAAAATATCTCTATAAATTCTACTCACAGGGATGTTTTTTTCTTTATTTGCCTGGCTAGATTTTTGCTGTAGCCCTTTTGTAATGAATTGCTTTGCATTGTGGCACAAAATTACTTGAGAGAGTTTTGCTGGGGAGGGATATGGATGAGTCAAATCCTCACTTACACTGCAGTCAACCCCAAACCCTGTGCAGGCTTCAGGGGAGCAAGGATGTGATCTGTGTGCTTTCTTAAGAAAAATGTCACTTGTAAAGTGCATAAAACTGGCCAAGGTGGCAGATTAGGGTGGTTGGGTGATGACCACCCTAAACAGGTAGCCACTGTTGCCATGGTTGGAGGGCAGTGAAGTGGTTCATCTCAAGTCTATAACGACACTTGGAGAGCTTTTATGCACCAAAAAAAATAAGGAGAGAGAAACATACAGGAGTTTTTACATAAAATAGTCATTAAAAATAGATCAAAATGTGAAATACTGTGCTCAAGGTTTTGCATTCCTGCTACATTAGGAAGGCACGTGCCTAGAGGCACTTTAGGGACAGGAGGGCTCTTGATATTTAGGGTGATGAGTGGAAAGGGACCTCCCTTGGCTGTGCTTCAAGCATCATCATTGGATAATCCTTGAAAAACAGGAGGTTGATGTTTTTATTTATAGGAGGGAAGAGCCTGGGCTGCAGCCTGTGGTGGCCCCAGTCCTTGGGATGGGCACAGGTCAAGAGATCCTCCCTCTCCTCCTGATCTCATTGCTGAGGGGTGCTCCACATTACCCAGGTGTGGCAAAAGCAGCCCTTGAGATGACTTCTGGGATGACTCACCTCTTAGTTTCACTGAGTTTATTTTAGTATGGGGTTGGCTGAAGACCTGCACATCATCCCACCAAAAACTCCCTCCGCTCCAACACATTTGATGGATCATTTTGTGACTGTCCAAAGTCATGAGCAGAAACGCTGGGCCCTGTTTCAGTATCCCCAGATGTCTGCCAGCCACAGAGGGTGTCTGGTGTCTGAGAGGGCTGTGGCATGGACAAAACAGGCTTGAAAGGCAGCAAAAGGCAGTGGGAATGTTTGAGGGAGTGACAGTGAAGCTTCAAGCAGACACACAAACTGAGCAAACCAAAACAAACGTCAGGAAGCAGCTCCTGGTGCAAGCCCTGGAGCTCGCTGCCAGCAGACAGGGTGGGTGCTGAGAGCCAGCACAGCTCCCACAGGGAATGGGCTCAATGCTCTGGAAAAGGGCCACCCCTGTGGCTGGCAGTGTCTGGGGGCTGGGAGAGCACAGGGGGAGAAGTATTTATGTTCATGTTCATATTTTTTCATTGCTCCTTTACTGTTGTGGGCAGATGTGAGCTGGCAGTGGCTGTCCCTGAGGGTACAGATCACTGAGAGGTGACCGTGTGCCCTGCCTGGGGAGGAAAGCAGCCGCAAGAGAACTGGGAAAGTCCTAAACACACTGGTGTTGTGATGGTCCTGGGAATGCTGGGTGAATTTATGGGGAGGTGGGTGGTTATCTCCTCCCTGCCCTTCTCTCACCTGTGTAGCCCTCTCTGGGCCATACAGCAGCACTGAATGTGCTCCTTGTGTCCTTCCATTGAGGTCAGAGCTGAGTCTGGATGTTCACCAAATCATCTCCTTTTCAGCCCCCAGAGGTTAAAGTACTGCTCTGACAAGGTATTTGACACAACAAAGTGACTTGTGTTCCAGCCAGAGCCAGAAAGTTTCATATTCAGATATTTAAACGTGACATTTTCAGGAGACTATATAATCCCTTTTAAAATAACGTGTGTGTGTGTTTTCCACCACTGCAGGAGAAAAGCCCTTGCTGTACAAGGGCTGTACACCTGGGCAGCTGCTCCATGGACAGGTTTCAGACCAAAAAGAATGATGTTAGGCACAGGTGCAGGTTCAGAGAGCATCCTTTGGCTTGTTGGTGGTCAGCAGAAGGAAAATGTGGGTTTTATTCCAGGAGCTGCAACCTTACAGCTGGACAAGGTCTAACTTGTGTTACAGCCTCTTGTCTACCAGTTTGTCTTGTAAAACATCTCGGTCTCCACTTACTTTTTACACATTTGCATCACATTGTCTAGTGCAAAAATGTTTCTTGTGTTTCAGCCTGAGAGACACAGTTAACTAATTGTGTTTGGTTTCTGTGGCCAAGTGGGCTGAAGTGCAGTGTTCTTGAGACTTTGTTATTATGGCTGTTGATTTAATCATAGATGGGGAATAACAAGCCTGGTCCCAGGGAATCAGCCCCAGTAGCCGCCTGCTCCCTTTCAGAATCACAGAATCTCAGGATCACTGAGGCTGGAAAATCCCTCTCAGACAGAGTCCAAGCTGTGCCCTTGCCCCACCCTGTCCCCAGCCCAGAGCTTTGCGTGCCACCTCCAGGGATGGGGACTCCAAACCTCCCTGGGCAGCCCCTGCCAAGGCCTGACCACCCTTTCCATGGGGAAATTCCTGCTGCTGTCCAACCTGAGCCTCCCCTGGCCCAGCCCGAGGCCGTTCCCTCTCCTCCTGTCGCTGTTCCCTGGGAGCAGAGCCCGACCCCCCCGGCTGTCCCCTCCTGTCAGGGAGCTGTGCAGAGCCACAAGGTCCCTCCTGAGCCTCCTTTTCTCCAGGCTGAGCCCCTTTCCCAGCTCCCTCAGCCTCTCCTGGAGCTCCAGACCCTTCCCCCGCTCTGTTCCCTTCTCAGGACACGCTCCAGCCCCTCAGTTTGTTTGTGAGTGGCCCAGAGCTGCCCAGAGAGGGTTCGAGGTGTGGCCTCAACAGTGCCAGCACAGGGGACATCACTGCCCTGGTCCTGCTGCCACACCATTCCTGACACTTCCCTCCTCCCTGTCCTCTCCACGTTGTCCCATCACTGGGGAAGGCGTTTGCAGTGCAGGTGTTTTCTGAGCTGCCTCCACTGACATATTAGACCCAGCAGCTCAGGGAGGAGGATTGGTCACGGTGCCTTGCTCTCCTGTTCGTATCTCACACAAATTCATTAAAATTATGAGCATGTTGTGAAATGAAAATAAATATAATTCTGGCTTATCCGGTGTAAAACTAGCTTAGTCATGCCGAGATAGGGGCTGTCTGCATCTGTTAATTATAGCCTGACAGGCCTCAGCTTGAGACTCATGAGACATCACAGGGTTTTCTGAGATTTCTTGATAGGAACCTTTTTCCCCAAAGTGCAGGAGCAAGGGCCAGAAGGATTTTTGTTTGTTCTTTAGCACTCTGTTGGGTCTGTCATTTGGCAGATGAGTTACACCTGACCAGGGCTCTGGTTTCTCTGCCAGACAAGTCACAGAACCTCATGCAACCCAAAGCCCTTACTTTGAAGGGAGTTTTCGTTGCAGAAACTCTGGGAAATAATATTATCATTTACTGGTTAAGCATTTTTGCTGTTTTGATCTTAAAAAGTGCTGTAGAGAGTCCAACAAGTAAGTGTTAAACCTTCTGTAAGAGACACATATGGGAGAGGAATTGCAAAGCACAAGCCAATGCTGGATACCTAAAGCCCAGAGAGAGAACAGATGTTTTACCACCTGCACACTCTTTTCTACCAGAAAATAATTCAGATTTAGATGCTCCACACTGGATGAGTTTTCTTTCTTTTTTTTTTCTTTTTTTTTTTTTCTTTTTTAACTGACTTAAAATCTCCTTATACTTAAAGTATAAGCAGAGGGAGAAAAAAAAGACATTAGTATTATACCCTAGGTTTGCACAGTGCTTACAGAAAAATGTTAAAATGAAGTTTGGGTCTCCTGGGGTTAATAATGTATGGTTAGTGTAGGGCTGTTATGAAAAGAACATAGTTACAGTGAGAGCATATGGCCAAATAAAAGAAGGAATCCAGCCTCTTGGAGATGCTGTTCTCATGGAGTGGGAAAAGCAAGGCTGACTGGAGCACAGAAATGCTGTAAGCTGCATGTTTTTCCTCCCAGAATATTAGGATTCTGTTTAAATTGTGGTCTTTGTTGGGGTGCAGTATTTCAGTCCCAGGGGAGAGATTTTAGGGAGACTCCTAAGGGACGTGCAAGCAGTGTAACACAAAATCCCTGATCACTAAAGAGGTGATCGATTTAGACTCGGGTGAAATCCGATGAGTGTGCCTGCTCTGGGAGGCAGGAGGTGATGGAGATGGTTCCAGGGGATTCTTCATTCTTCTCTGTGTGCTGCTGGACCATAGTTCAGGGGAGTGGCAGGAAAGCCAGACACAAAGAGATTGGATGAAGGGGTGTGTTAAATTTACTGGGGCGTGATCTGAAGGTGTCAACCCCAGCGAATGAGCAAGATTAATTTTAAATAACCACAGACTCACAGAATGATCTGGGTGGGAAGGGACCTTAAAGGTCACCTGGTCCAGCCCCTTGGTGTGGTCAGGGACACCTTCCTGCTAGGCTCAGGACAGCCCATCCCTGCCTCACAGGGCACAGAGCTGTGGAATACTCCCAAATCCCAAACAACCAGAAGAGAGTTTACTTTACAGAGATAAACAGAAGGAGGAAACTGTTAGAATAATTCCATTGACCACTAACCTGAAAACATGTAGCTTTCTGTAAAAATGCTGGCAAGCTAAATGGGAGTGAATATTTCAATTCTGTGAAAATACTTCCTGCAGCACCGAGAATATTAATTAATTTTGTGGGGTTAGGCAAGGGGGATGTGTGGGCTGGGGAAAGGTCTGGATTTCTAGGCTGAATCACCACACGTTCTGCTATTACTGTGTGGACAACTTTACTCTCTCAAATGAGCCCAGAGCAGGTGCCCTGACTGCTCCTCACTGTTCAAGGACTTCCTTAAGACAAATTCTAACTCTGGCTTCACAAAAGAGGTCCACACAGAGTAGGAAGCTCCTATTTCAATGCCTTCAATAATTTAAAGTCTTAGTGGCATAGCAGTAGCCTGGAAATACTGAAAAATACATGTAAGAAAACCAAACATATAACTAATCCTGATTTTGTTGATTTTCTGGGGGAATGGGGGCTAGGGTTTTTTGGGTTTTTTTTTTTTTTTTTTTTGCTTGATTTGGACCAGTTTTGACCATATTTAAGACAATTGTGTGGGAGGGTGTGTAAGTGGTTGCCCTGTTAGTCAGCTCTGGTTTTCATTGGCAGAGACAGAAATTAATTCAGTGATGCCTGCCATTAGTATGTGGAAATTTAAATCACTGATAAAATAGAGCTGATCCTTACTTTCCAGCTAATGAAAATAATGTTGTGGGTTTTTTAATCTTGATCTTACCCAAACACCTTCTCAGCAACAGGCACCTGAATTCAAACCAATTTCTTATTTGGGTCAATAGGCTGATAAATGACAGATATCTTGCTCAACGGAGAAGATGCTGCCCTACAATCAAACAGGAAAATTGTTTTTATTCCCCGTTCCAACTGCTGGATTCGTTATTAATGGGAAATAACCCCTTTTTGAGGTATGTTTATAATTATAGCTGCCCACAAGACATGAATTACTTGGTTAGAACTGGATAAATTTTTTTTCTATGAAACACAGAGATGTGGTGACATGGTAGCATGTTAGAAGCTCAAATTTAATTTTTGCCAAGTCATTTACAAAAAAAAATTACTAAAAAAAAAAAAAAAATCCAGAAAGTCCAGGAAATCTGCAAGCAAGAAAAAAATAGAAATCTGAACCATTACTTCAGATTATTTTGGGGATTTCCATTTAGGCAGGATTTTTGTTCCACATTTTCTTTAAATTAGGAGTCTAAATCCAAAGCAAAGTCATTTTTCAGGAATGAGAACATATTGCTTAATCCCAAAGTAATTTTTGAGTTCACTGTGAACACCGGAATTTGGATCAGCCTGAATTGAAGTGGGTGGGGTTTTTTTTGTTGTTTGTTTGTTTGATTGGTTTTTTGTTTGTTTCTTAATTTGTCCTTTATTTTATTTGTTGCAAACCATCAGTTAAAACCCAAGGATCTGTTCTCTCTTCAGCTCTGGTGTTAGGTGGGAAGTGCCACTGGAGATGCTGGGATTTACCCCATGTGGAGCAGTGAAGAGAAGTTGATTTTTCCCCATCCTCCCCAGCCACCCTGACTCTCCTGCCCTGGGACTTGTGAATGTATTCAGGAAAGGTGAAGCACAAAAGCTGCTGCAAAGGTGGGGTCATCTTTGAGGAAGAGTTGCCTTAGAAGTTACATCTTTTATCACTGGCTTTAATAAGTTTTTTCATAGCAAGATTTTAATTTATTGTTTTTATACTTGAAAAAGGTTTGGGTTTTTTGGTTGGTTGGTTTTGTTTGTTTGGGTTTTTGTTGGTGGTGGGTTTTGTGGTTTTTGGAAGGGGGGGGTTCTTGTTGGTTTTCTTTTTTCTGTTTTCTTTTGTTGTTTTTTTTCTGTTGTTAGTTTGTTTGTGTTTTGGGGGGGTTGTTTGTTTTTGTGGTTTTTTGTTTGGTTTTTTGTCTGTTTGTTTGGGGGTTTTTTGCTTTTTTTTGTTTTTTCCCCAAATATCCTGGAGTGTTGCAGCGTGTGGCAGCAGTGATCATCGTGTCCAGGGAGGTTACAGCTGCCAGCAGGGATGAGGCAGGCAAACAATTCTCTTGGTTAAGCTGGAGAATCCATTTTTATTCCCCCACCCTGGGCCAGGGAGGGGGTGAGGACCAAGAGGGAGAGCAGGGGCAGGGTTTTATGGGGTGTTCAGGGGAGGAGTCTTAGGGTTTGGGTCAAGGTAGGAGATAACACAAGGAGCAGGAAGATCAGGTTTCAGCTCCTCAAAAGGGGAGGACTCCATACTGGAGTATAACTTGCATTGGCTAGCACCAACTGATGGATATGCCATGCTTGTTGCATAAAATGTGACCTGCTTGGGTACTTCTTGGTGGCAAAACATCTGCATTTGGATACTTGATCTCTGTCTGGTGGCCAGTTTGGCTTAGCAAGGAACCCTTTGGGATACCCCTTTTCATACCTTTCTTTAACTGGGCAGAGCTATAGAACATCTGCTGGCACTACCCAGACCTTTTTCCACTGGAGAAAAAATACATCATGAAAATTTTTTAAAAAAAAAATTAATTCCAATGCTACCATATAATCCAGAGGCATTTTTGTTACCTTGTTAGTTAGTTGGGTTTGCTTGAAGTTTCTTGGGGTGGTTTTTTTTCCGTTTGTTTGGTGGTTTTTTTGGGTTTTTTGTTTGTTTGTTTTGTTGTTTTTGTTTTTGTTTTGTTTTGTTGTTGTTGTTGTTGGTTTTTGTTGTGTTTTGTTTTGTTTTGTTGGTTTTTGTTTTCTTAAAAATTCATTCCCAAACTGGCTGATGAATACTACAGTTGCTTTCAAAACATGGAACAAATGGATTCTACAAACATCGGCCAACAGCTACACTCTGGTATTTGTTTTAAATGCAAGAGAGACAAGTGTGAGCTGAGAAATTAAAGCCCATAAATCTACCCTGTTCACATTGCCAGTTTATTTAAGTGATACACTGTTATGTTAGTTGAAGTGATCATAGGAGAGTGCTAATAGCAAGTGATTAGTTACCCAGGCATATTTATTTAAGAAATATAATGGATTAAAAGTCTTCTGGTCAGAGTAGATACTCCATCATCTTTAAAGTAAAATAATTCCTGCAATTTATGACTCCTTTTGTCATAATTCAGGCTTTAAACCCATGAATCACAACTGAATTGCTGTTGACTGGGCTGTAGGCAGAGACATTTCTAACGACGATAAAAAGAAAGTGGAAATTTATGATTGCTGAACTTATTTTCCTCTGCAGGTTTGAAAAGAGAACACTGAAATGTTCATTTCTAATGTGTGTGTCCCCCCCCGCCTCTGACATTTTCAAATTTAAAGTGACTCTTCAGCACCTGAAAGTGCTATGGCATTTTATGTAATAAAACCATTTGCTTTGCATTTTCGTGGTTACTCAGTGGAAAATGATACACATTAAGGAGGCAGCAAGCAGTAACATTTCTGTGAGCACTCTACATTAAACTCTTTTTTTGTTGCATTGACATTCTGCATAAGGGTTGTGAATGTAATTCTTGACCATAAAGTGGTTCATGTGAGGCTAATTATAATGACAGAGCATAAAAGGGAAGAGAACAGAAATTGCAGGTCCTGTGTGCTGATGTTTCAGCACCCAAGCCTGCAGAAATGGGGTCACTAAAGGATGGATTTGGTCATCAGGTTCTGAACTATTTCCCTCATGTTTCTCATGGCAGCTTTTTTGACTTCTTTGCCAGGACATGCTATGGGAATGGCATTTCTACAAGGTTTATTATTTAATATAGTTCTCACTGGACATAGAGCTCCATCAAGCTCCAAATGCTTCTGTTTGAAAAGTGATTATCATGGAATTGTGGATTGGTTTGGGCTAGACAGGATCTTAGAGCCCATCCAGTACCACTCCCTGCCACGGGCAGGGACACCTTCCCCTGTCCCAGGCTGCTCCAAGCCCCAGTGTCCAGCCTGGCCTTGGACACTGCCAGGGATCCAGGGGCAGCCACAGCTTCTCTGGGCACCCTGTGCCAGGGCCTGCCCACCCTCCCAGGGAACAATTCCTGCCCAAGATCCCATCCATCCCTGCCCTCTGGCACTGGGAAGCCATTCCCTGTGTCCTGTCCCTCCAGCCCTTGACAATTGTCTCTCTCCATCTTTCCTGCAGCTCCTTCAGGCACTGCAGGGCCACACTGAGGTCACCCCCCAGCTTCTCCTGTGCAGGCTGAACAATCCCAGCTCTGGCAGCCTTTGCTCCCAGCAGAGCTGCTCCATCCCTCTGCTCATCCTGGAGCCTCCTCTGGCCTGGCTGCAGCAGCTGCAGCTCCTTGCTGTGCTGGTACCCAGGTGGAGTCCCAGGAAGGCAGAGAAGAGGAGGAGAAACCCTCCCTGCCCTGCTGCCCACACTGGTTTGGTGGAGACTGGGATGTGTTGGGCCTTCTGGGCTGTGAGCACACACTGGTGGCTCAAATTCAGCTTTTCACTGACAAGAACCCCCAAATCCTTTCCTGCAGAGCTGTTCTCAATGATTTCTTCCCCTGGTCTGTGCTCATGTCTGGGATTGCCCCAGCCAAGGGCCAGCACCAGCCCCTGGCCTGTTCAAACCTCCTGAGATGCCCATGGGCCACTCCTGGGGATGTCCAGGTCCCTCTGGATGCCATCCTGTCCCTCAGGGGTGTCACTGCAGCCTCAGCTTGGTGTCAGCTGCAAACTGCTGGGGGTGTGCTCAGTTCATCTCCTTTGTTGAAGGTGCTGAGTGCCAAGACATAGCCATGAGGTCTCCCCTGGTGAAGCCACACTGGCTGTCTCAAATCACCTCCTTCTCTAGCATGTACCTTAACATTGCTGCCATGGGGATATTTCCATCTTCTTCCCAGGCACAGAGGTGAGGCTCACTGCTCTGTAGCTCCCCATGTCTTTCTTTCCCTCCTTTTCAAAAGCAGGAGTGATGTTTCCCATTTTCCAGTCACTGGGGGCTTTGCCTGAGTGCTGTGACTTTTATGATGGAGGGTGGTTTGGTAACATCAGCCAGCTCCCTCAGGGTGCAGGGATGCATCTCATCAGGCCACAGAGATGTTGTCACTGTCCAATTTCATCAAGTGATGCCCAAATTCTCTCTGCTAGCAGTGGTAGGGGCTTTGCTCTCTCCTTGGTCTTTCTTCCTCACCTCTGCACTTATAGAATCTCATCCTGTAACTTGTCACATTCCTTGCCAAGTCCTGTTCCACCCATGCCTTGGCTCTCCTGACCCCATCCCTACACACCAGAGCCATATCCCTGTTTTCTTCCCCATGTCCCTGCTCCCACTGGCTCTCACTCTCACTCCTCAGTGTGAGGAGTTTAGGGAAATGAAATTATAGTTGTAGTGGTCTTAATTTCTTTGTGTTAGAGTGGTGAGCTGTGTTTTATACCATACCCACCTCTGTGTTTTTACAAGATACTGAATATTAACCACTTATGTTTTGTTCCTGGAGATGGGTCACCCTTTCAGTGCCACTGTGGGTGTAGGTTAGGGGTGGGTAACTGGAAAGGCTTTTAAGAATGAATGATAAGATTGATTGGACAATGCCTCAAGCCAGGAAATGGCTGCAAAATTAAAATATCTTCTCTTTTTTCATTTGTCTGGCTGCTGATAGAGTGTCTGTTGCACTAAAAAAGGGGCTGGGTGTACAGGTTTTAATCTGAAGAGGTCATTGTGTGAGTCCTTCTCTGTAAGAGCTTTCATTTGCTATCTGGGACCCAATAATGGAGCTGCTCTGTGTGTGGGCGCATTTCTGGAAGTCAGGAGTGTGAAAAACATTCTTGCCTGCCTGGCTGCAGGGTGGTGTAAGTGTTAATATATGGGCAATATGTGAGCAGAAGGTCTCTAATATCAAATCCTCGTGAAGGACACGTGATCTGTGGTGGAACTAAAGCTCCTTTTTGCTGAACACCAGCAGGAACTGTGGTCACAACTTCTCAGTTTTGATCTCACCTGTGTTGGGCCTTTGCTGGAGTCTGTGGAAACTTCTCCTGTCTCTCCAGATGACGATGCACATCCCCATCTCCCAACATGAAGGTTTCAGTCCAAAACTAACCATTTTCCTGAGTCAGTCATCAGCAAAATGCCTACAAAACTGCACTCCTGTTGGTTTTCTTCCATTAATCTCCCCTCAAAAAACACCTCACCTGTATGCACAAAAGTGTTTGTAGGATCATCTACATCTACCCTAACCAGAAAAAAACCCCCTTATTTGGATTATCAAGGAATTATTAAATAAGGCTGTATTCCTCTGTGTTCAAAACAATATCTATTTTTCCTGTCCTCCGGAAAAAAAAAAAAATCGGATTCTGACCATTCTGTAGAAGCAGCAAAGGTACCTCCTGCTCGTTTTGACAGGCTATTGTACACAAGCTATTAACACACTGATTTGTGGCCTGATAGGATGAATGCCCAGGTGGTCTTTGGCCTCCCAAAGGAGCTCCAGCTCCCTCCCTTCAGGCAAAAAGAACCACTTAGATTAATGCTGCCTTATCTCAGCTTCCTTCAAAGCCAGCCCGAGTCAGAGCAGGGCTCAGCTTTCAGCTGGCAAACCCAGAGCTGTGAACTGAGCCCCCGGACTGGATGTTAATGCAGTTTGTTTTGTTGGGATTTTTTTGGTTTTTTTTGGTTTTTTTTTCCGAGGGTAATGTCACCGTGTGTGGTGAACGCCTGCGTGGGCACGGGTGCATGAACTCACACAAAGCCCCTGTCCTATCTCAGCCTGTTAAATTAATTGTGACATTAAACGAGGAGCTTACTGCTGGCTTCTGGGGAGGCTTAAATGTCTGGCCTTGGAAACATGCGTTTCAGAAAGATAGCATTTTTATATTTTAAATGCTTTCAGGTTTCCTTTTATAGAAGCCTGAGCGGAGTCAACATATTCCTTTTGTCTGACCTTTTTACTGAATACACCGGAGCATAAAGCTCTTCAAAGTCAGTGGAAGATACCTGAGAAAGTTCAAAATACTGAAGATTAAGACCTAGATATACATTCAAAAAAGAAACAAGAGATAAAAAATACTTTCAATGTTTTCTTCTTTTAAAGAATTAGGCTGTTCTAATTAGACTAAAGTCGAATACTAAACTCTAATACTATAAAGCCTAATAATAAAATCTAATAATAACCAATACCAATGAAAACAATGAAAATGTGGTAAAAGTACAAGTTCTAACTATGTGGTTACATGTACACATCCCACAAGCAAAAAAAAAAAAAAAGCAAATTAAATCTTAAGAATCCCTTTGGCTTCTTGGGAAACGAGAAAAATTGAAGTTAAGACTGGTGACTCCTTGGCAGTACTTGAGGGAGTACCCTCCTATAAACCAAAGAATACTGAAGAAAATAAGAAATAACTTTTTTTTTTTTCTTGATTTAAAACTTTGCTGTGGCTTTTCTGCATGAACCATTAACTCTTACGTAAAAATTCTGTTAAAGTGTTCAAGAAAGGTATTTCTATCCCTGTTACGAAGGTTGACTTTCAGTCCTAAAAGTCAGTGAGTATCTTTGTAGCTTTTCAGCACCCAAGAATCATCTATAGTTGGGTAATTCATGCATTCCAACAGCAGGACAGGAGCTCCAAAGGATGACACTTAGTATCCCACAGATATTTTAATAGTAACCCAAACCACAGTGAACAGCTTATTATTACTTTATATCTTAGGGGGAATTTTTAAGCTATCTCCTAAATTTACCTTTATTATCTGTGGAACAGTTTAAAGATTTCCTCAAGTTTCCTACCTAAGAAAGGAGCTTTCCTGTGCCTAGCTTTCCTTGCTGTGGCAGGATTGACCCCGTTCTTGTGTCAAAACAAAAAGTTTTTGCACAAGTGCAAATCTCTTCTTCCTCTGTTTGCCCTGCTCAACCCTCCCCTCTCTTCGGTTTCACAGTTGCTTAATTCAATTAGGAGGAACAAGGATTGTGGAGCAGATAGCAGCAGTGGTATTAGCACCCATGAGTCAGTGCCCCTCGTGCTGATGGAAGCGATTATGATCCCAGAGGCAGGTTCAGTGCTGCTGAGTGCCTCGGACACAATCAGCCACTGGGAGCACCGGGGATTTGGGGAACGACCCTGTGGAAGCAGATGTTGACAAGACCTCGGAGCCTGCTCTCCATCAGCACACGGAGATGCTGCGAGGGACCTCAGACACTGCCCAAAAGCCAGGATTTTCTCAGCTTTTGAGTCAAATAGAAGGAGTGTTTGTCCAAGACAAGGAGAGGCCCTGGTAGGAAGCAGGGGTGTTGCACATTCAAGAAAGACGTGTATGAACAGAAGGGGCTGGGCAAACTCTGCAAGGAGAAGCAAAGCTCCATGGAAACATGTCTACAACTGCTGCTGACAAGGGCAGCAGGTTTTCCAGGGACTGACAGGGCTCCAGGACGTTCACTGGCCCCAAAGGGCCTCTCCAAAGGGTCTGCTGATGCAGTTCTGCATCCCTACAGCCTTCTCAGGCATCCAGCATCCCACTGCCTGCCCAGGGAAAAATCAAAACCAGGAGTAAATCCAAGTCTTCAGGCTCAGAACCCTTCCCAGGGACCTCACCAGTGTTAGAGCCCACGGTTTCAGCCCCATATTCACAATCTGGGACTTGCTTTTCCTCTCCAGCTTTCAAATATTGTAGGGTATAAAAAATGCCCTCACCTTTTATCCAGCCAGCATTTTGCACCAAGCGTTTATTCTTTTTTTATTTCTTGCACACCTGGGTTGCATATAAGGCCATTATTGCAGAGTGTGGCTGCCGTGACATAATTAGTGTTTGCTAATAAGGCACCGGACCTGCAGCACAAAGTGGTGCAGTGAAAGTCCTCAGTGAGACGCTGAAAGCAGCAGAATGGGCTGGAACATGTTAGGAAGTTTTAATAGGCATTAATCCTGAGGGATACTTGGAGGCAGAAACAATCCAAGCCTCTGTGAATCGGAGTGAAATGATTGCAGGGGAGCAGAGGTTACACTGCGTGGAGGGTTTAGCTAGAAACCACTCAGACTTTCAGAGCATGGAAAACAAAATTGCAACAAAATGGGCAAAACCTGAGAGGAATTTTTCTAGCCTCTCTTTGTGTTGCTTTAAGCCTATGAGAATTTATTAAATGATTCCACAAGTGGGAAATTATCTCGTTCCGTTTTTCAGTAAAAAACACACAAACATCTCTGTGAAACTGAGCATCTCGAGGTACTCAACAGAAAAATACACCTTTCAGACTTTGCTCTGAAAACAAAGGTCTCAATCCTCATGTAACAGCACGAGGATAACTAACACAGCTAAACACAGAGGAAAAGGGCTGGGCACAATAAGCGTGCAAGACTTGGCAAATTCAAGTGTTGCAAAGTTGAAAGCTACAATTCCACAAAAGAAAAAAAAAACAAACAAAAAAAACAAACACAAAAACAAACAAAAAAAAAACAAAACGCTAGCAAAGATGGATGGATAAAAAGTGAAAGGGGCAATGGGAGTGTGCAGATATGAGTGGATATCTGGTTGCATCACAGATGATAAAGTATAAACACAGTGGTGCACACTTTAAAAAATAAAGGGGGGAAAAAAAAATAAAAATCCTCTCTCGTGCCCTTTTCCCATTTGCATCCCACATGCTTCCGCTGAGCCACTCGGGGCTGTGTAAAAGAGCCCACTGTTCAGCAGCAACTGGGGAGCCAGAGGCGGCTCCTGGGCCTGGAAAAAGCCACATTTCACTTATCTTTCCTCCCCTCCTCGAGCCCAGATGCTTTGCAAAACAAACAAACTACATATCTACATATCATAGCCAAAACTGCATATCAGACTACATCCACTGAAAGCCTCACTGTCTGGGGCTGTGGGGTTCAGCAAACCTTGGCTGGGCTGTCCTTGAGCCTGCTGCTTGATTTATGTTTTCAGATGGAAACTATATGAAGCTCTTAGTTATGCCTGGTTTTCTGCCAAAAAATCAGTTTGACCTAAACTGGGCTTTATAGAAGCCTAAAGTGCAAGGTGAAGTCTCACATAATCCGCAGTAAAAGCTGGGTCTATTTTTTTTTTTTTTTTTTTTAATAAAGCATACATTTTCTTAGGCTGAATTGTGAAGTTTTCACTCATTTTTAGACTTTCTCTCTGGCTGCTGTGAGAGGAGTTTCTGGAAGGCCCAAATTGGCAAATTGGCTTTCCTGTCTTTTTTTTTTTTTTTTTTTTGCGTCACATCGGTGGAGTCTGATACCAAGGCAACAAAGAGGGAATGAAATGAGACCAAAAAATCGTCTATTTTCAGTAACAAGCACTATCTCTAGAAGAAAGGACTCAACTTTACACACGTGCAGGAGACTAAGAAATTCTAAGAGAGGCTCAGAGCATCTTAAAAAAAAAAAAAAAAAAAAAAAAAAAGAGAGAGACAAAGAATATTCACCAGTCAGTAGTGCCTTTAAGAAAATATATTGTGTATCAAGTTCCGTGCCCTATAGCCGATTAAACAGAGCGGGCGACGTTCATTAGCGGCACCAGACGTCAGTTAATTACTGTAATTTGTAGGATGGGAAGTGCCACCTAGTGGCAAGGAGAGCGCCGCCGCGGGAGCGCATCCCGCATCCCGCATCCCGAGCTGCCAGGGGTACCCCAAATCTGCCTAAAACTCCCGACTAACACAGCCTATTAATGGTTTATCAAGTGCCAGTGGGAATCACGGCTCCGGGCAAACACAAGAGGCCTCCTAGTCTAATTTAGCTGGGACAATAGGTCCCAGAGACCCAAGATGGATATCCCCGGTGCAGATGCATTCCTTTTAATTCTGTTTGGTTTACCAAATAGGAATTCCTCCAGGAAACCTTAACAAAGAAGTGGATTAATGAGAACCCTAGCAGAGAGTGTTTGCTGTATAAGCAATTTCGAGCCTAAGTAAAGCAAGGGGCAAAGTCTGATCAGTGTTTAGTACCAAACTCAAATAAATTCTGACAGAAGTGGGTGAAAAATGCACCAGCTGCAGGTCAGCAAGAAATGCTAACAACCCTCAAACAGTTCGTCTGCCTACTTTCATTAAAAAGCAAACAGGGAGAAAAACAAACACTTATTTTTCCCCCGCCTTTTGTTGCTCTGTGGAGTTTGTTTTGACACTCATCCTCCCTCAGCTGTAGTGTCCCCTGGATTCCCTAGTTTTCATGGCATCTTGCTGTTCCTCAACTGCCTTTTCCTCTGCCTGGGCAGTTCCCTCTGCCAGGTCCATTCCCTGTCTCTGCTGTGCCAACAGCTCCTCAAATTCCCTGTTTTGCTTTCATGCACGGAAGGGGGAAGACTCTCCTGTCCCAAGCTGCTTCCCTGGAGCGTGGCAGGGAGATTCTCTCTCTTCTTGGTCTGCCCTGGGTCTGCAGTGCTAAAGCTTGCTAAATGGAACAGAGGGAGGTTATTGTGCTTCAAAGAGCTTTGTTGTAGCAGCTTGGTCATAACCATCTTCAAATGGTAAAGCTGTTTGTTCCACTGGGCACAAAAAGTGAGATATCCTGAAGGTGCTGGTGAAGCTCTGAAACAGGGGATGCTGCTGGGTACCATTACTACTGGTTTCAGTAGAAATATTTCAACCCCACAGCTTCCACTCTCCCTGGTGCATTTGAACCGGGGGAAGAAAAAGATAAGAAGGTGATCAAACAGCTCCTTCTGTAATATGCTCTGCAAGGATGTCGCTGAGGCCGAAGACAAGAAAAAGAAATACATCACCTACCCATCTGAGCAGACCTGGACCACCTCTCACCCTTCAAAATCAAACACCAGGCAGGTAGTGTTATCTATGTTTATGGTTTCTTGGCTCACAGGACCATTGGGAAGGACCAGCAGCCATCACAGAACTTCCACATTGCAGAGTCTTGGGGAGACCTCGTGCCCCCAGCATGAGAGTCCCTTATCTGCTCATCAACACCTTTTGCAGATTCACCACCCCAAAGAGATAGCAGCAGCTGCTCTCTGGGCAGTTTTGGGCATGGAAATGTCCAAAGCTTCTGGGACCATAGTGCTGAGGAGTTGTGCTCAGCCAGGTAATGGGAAAACTCCTCCATTGCACTCACAGCAAGAGTAGGTCCACTTGCATTAGTATGGAAAAATCCCATAAAGTTTATGGTGCTTCTGTCTGATTTTATACTAAAAAGGGGATATTTTAGCATCTACAGCCATTGCAATGAATGCTAACATTGTTCCTATTCTCCCTCATCCAGGGAGACCTCACTTGCTGCAACAGAGAAAACCTTTTACTGAATGTCTGGATACCAGAAACACTTCTTTTTATCCTTCCTTTAGCAGATGGAGGGTAAAAATGGCATGTGTCTCACCAAAATTTGGTGAGAAACCCTTGATGGCAGCCAAGACCAAGTTGTAACAGAGACCTGGGAATGGTGTGGGGTGAACATGAAGCTTGAAGCTCTTGGTGTACATCACAAATCAGTTCTCACTCATTGACAATCCTGGGCTTCCCAAAACACTGAGCCCATCTTCCTCACAAACAGTAAAATTATTTGGCAAATAATATTTTTTCTTTTCTGTCTCTGATTATTTTTATTTGGTGTTTAGGTCTTCAGGGCAAAGTTACTTCTTCTTTCCAAACTCTTCTCTGCTCCCACCACGATTCATGTTCTGTGTAAAACTCAAACGAGCTTCAAGAATGCTACATTTCCTTAGCTGGGGCCTTCAAAAACCTAAAAAAAAATCATTAAAAATCAGAGAATATTCAATAAAGTAGTAGGAAGTAGTTTCCAACAAAGAGGGACTGAATTTTTCTCTCTGCGTTCATACCTATTCTTTCCTACTGAACAAAAACCTACCATTTCTTTTGTAGGAAGTGATAAGAGTTTTGGGGTGGGCAGATGTTTACAGCTATCCCAAAAGTCTTAGAAGTAGTGTCAAGACACATTTGCAGACACCCCCAGCACTTTTTTGTTTGTTTGTTTATATATTATTTTGTTTGTTTTAAATGGCATTAGGAAAGGTATTATCTTGGACATATCTGAGAGCCAATCAAAGTTATGAGATGCCAGGACAGGATCAGATCTTTCAACCATAATTTACACTCTTTTACTTAAGGTGAGCTATGACTCTTCCTGCAGACATGGATGTTTCCTTTCCTTGCCTGCTAACAGCTACCAAGATTCCCAGCTTTCTATTTTGATCAACAAAAAGGAGTCCCCAGAAAAGAAAAGCATAGATCTTCCTGCGGGGGGTGGGGCAAGAAAAAATCCTAAACTCCCTATTTCCTTCACTTTTTAGGGTATTCCTGATCTATTTAATTTCTTTGCTTCCCTTTCACACACAGGCAAGGAGAAGAAACTGTTGACTGACACTTGTGGAGTCAGCAGGATCTTTCCAGTGACTTCAGTAAGTTTTGGATTAATCACATTGTGAATGTTTGTTATTGCTTTAGCCAAGGATGAGAAGGCCCAGGAAGAAGAGATTAGTTAAGAAAATCTTTCTTAATCCATTTCAAGAGTTTGCCCTATCAGTGAGGAACCAGACCCAGTGAGTTTATTCTTTGCACAATGGTGGTACCTTCGTATCATGAAGAAAAAACAAAACAAAAAACAGTATGAAAGACTCATTTCTTTTGGTAACAGTAAGAGAACAAACCCACATTTGATTATTCAGGATTACTTTTACACTCAAACTTATGATGCAGCCACAGAGTTATCAAAACAAAAATAATGCAAGCCCAGGATGGAGTTTATCAGAGGAAGCCCAGGACAGCATGGATTAGCACAACACTTGACTATGGCTCAGGCCACCCTGTGCTGATAAGTTTCTTAGTTTCTTTCCCCCTTTCTTGCCTTGTGCTGCATTTGGTCCTCACAAGGATCAGTCCTGAGAAGGACCTTGGTGGTGACCTGCCCACAATGACCACTCCTCCCCAAAATCACAAAGCAGCCATTCTTTCAGGAGCCAGACCCGGCAGTGGGAAGCAGGCTGCTCTTTCAGCCTGACCTGGAGACACAGCCTGACACTTACACCAGCCAGAACCAAACACCACCAGCTTCCTGACACAGCTTTTGGGGGGATTAACTGTGGAAACATAAAACATCCCAGTCTGGCCCCTTGTCCTTGGAGTCAAGGCAGAAACACTGAGTCAGAACAGAAGGACAGCATCAGAACACAGGAGGAAAACATCATTGCCTTTGCCATCATCATCCAGTGCTGCTGAAAGCCTGGACCTTCTCCTGATAAATCCTGTCCTGGAAACTGACTATCTCAGTGCAGATAGTGCCGTGTCTGCATCATTACATTTAATGCAGAAATAATACCTAACCATCAATTGTGGCTTGTTCTGCTACCAAATGAAACACTCTATTCATGGTTTTTCATAGCTGAGTGCTCTCCCCTCTGCTGAAGAAATATGGAGTAAAAATAGGTGGAGAAGGGTTTTGCCACAAAAGAAACATTGACATAAGCCATCAAGTGTTTTGTTTGAGAAAGTGGTTGTGTACACTATGGTTACCACTGCTGCTAAGCCGGACTCCTTTGGAGAGTTTTAATTTGCCTCTGAAAACATATTTCACTTGAAGCGTTGCAGGAAAGAGAAGTACCAGGGAAAAAAGGCTTTTCTTAAATGTGGAATCTGAGGACTTGCAAAAAGTCTATTGTTTTGGGAGATTTTGTGGTTTCTGAAAACACGCTGAGGTTTAGATAACTGAATCACTGCAGAAAAAGGAAGCAGCCTACATATCTGTAGCTTTGAGAGGAAAATTGGGCCACTGGACTCATTTTCAGCACAATTGCCATGACACAACCCTTTGCAAGTAGATGGGAGTGGGAAGCTGGACCTTCAGAGCCACTGACCAGGTGGAGTAACTTTGAAAGGATCTTTGATTTTGCTTGAACTGACCTTAGTACTGCTGACATGTAAATTACACTAATTATTTCCTTTACTTTTATGTGAGGTTTTTTTTTCACACAAGCAACTCAGGAGGAAAAAAAAAAAAAAACAAAACAAAAGCAAAAAACCAAACAGCAAACCATAGAAGACACAAAGAAAAGGTGATTGTGAAGCTACATAAGATGGCTTAAGAGGATCTATGCCAGACAAATTAGTTTTTCCTTGAGAGACTGTGTTTCAGATCCACAATATTCTTTCAAGTGACGGGAAGCTTTTTTTTTTCCACAGATGTTCAGTTTGATATTTGCACATTGGCTGTAGCCATGGTCTAATTAATTTCAGATATTTGAAAACAATGGTTTCTCATAAAGAACCATTTAGAGCCTGTGTTTCACATTTAAAATGATAATCATTGTTGAGTCAGTAACATAAAACCTGTGCTTAAGAAGTGTGTAATGAAAATAGTATTTTTCTTCATCTCTGGACTACAATGTAGCTAGAAGGATTATTTTTTTTTCTCGAGTGATATTGCTTTAGGATGGAGACAAAGCCTAAACATTTTCCCTTTTGTTGAGTTTTCTCACACAAATCTGAACATCTGAAAACAATGATTTGTCATGGGAGACTTTGGCAGCCTGAGTAAAGGTTTACTGTTTCTACTTCGCCTAAAACATTTACAGAGAAAAATATCTGACATTCACAGTAAATCAGACAATGTTTCAGGCCCCTGACATAACCCATGGAGGCAGTTTGCGTGGTCTCCAAGAGGAGGAAAGGAGACCCCCTTTCTGGACAGATTTTTGGTTCAGTGCAGAAAGCTTGGCTCCCGGGGAAGGTGGGGAGGGTTAAATAAAGTGGGATGAAAACACCGAGGGGTTGCAGCTGTCTGTTTTTCCAGCTTGATCCGCTCCTCACTTTCCCCAGTCATCCTGAAAAGCCCCGACGGTCTCCGGTGTAACACACCCTCCTTCCTCCGGGGTTTTCTCTCCCTGGCGGGTTGGGGATGCCCAGGAGGAGTTCCTCATCCCTCCCTTCCCAGCCCCACAGGAGCCCTGCGACCACCTCTTCCCGTGCCTTTGTCTGACCGGCCTCAAAGCCTCCCCTGTGCCCAGAAACCTCCATCCCACCGCAGGAAGGGCTGGGGGGAGAGCGGAGCGCCCGCCCGCCTCCTCTCCTTGTGGTCCCGCCGCCGGGAGGGTGAGGAAGGGGAGGCTCCGCGCCTCCAGCCCCGGGGCCCCGAGGCTCCGCGGGGGCTCCGGGAGCTCCGCGCCGGGCGGAGAGGAAGAAGAGGAGGAGGAGGAGCAGGAGGAAGGAGGGGAGCGGGCTGGGGAGGAGGGGGAAGGGGGTGGATTCTACATCCTCCGCTTCCTACCAGCCCCGAGACCGAGCGGCTTTGGCCGGCCGGTTTCCATCAGAGCTCCGGCAGCCAGGAGGGGCGATGGGAGAAGAAAGGAGAAGGCAGAAAGCTCTTTTCTCTAAAAAAAAAAAAAAAAAATCATCTTTTTTTCTTTCCCATCGTAAAAAAGAAAAAAGAGGTACCAGCAGCGAGCAGACCCGAGGCTGGTTAGCCCCGGGCTATCTATAACTACTGGTTGCTGCTTGTTGATGCTTGTAGGGCAGAGAACCGTGCTACCACCCGGCCCTACTCCCTGCTCAGATTTCTGGTCAGACTCAGGAATCTCCCCATCCACCCCCTGGAGATGTGGTCAGTGCTTCAGCTGGACACCAGCACAGCGAGTGCCCCAGTGGGAGCAGAAACCCACAGCCTCCCCTCGTGGAGTTGTGCTGTTGCAGCCACAGCTGCGAGAGGATGCTCCACAGGAGGGCAAAGATGTCCACAGGGCAGGCGCAGCAGAGTCACCCTCTTCTCTTCCCATCTTTTGCCAGGAACAGTTGTTCGGTCACCAGTGGACAAGAGTCAAGGGGTGGTGAAGAAGGAAAGTCAGGACTACAGAAGTGTCTCCTGCTCTGTTAAATGTCACCCCTCCTGCCTGAAGGAGGCAGGGAACAGAGTAGAAACAGGTGAAGCTGGGAAGCTGGGGCCACTGAAGTCTAGAGGGGCAGCTAGACTCTGATGTCTGGTCATTTAGAAGTTCCTTGTTTGTCCTGGAGGGTGGCCTGGAGATACCCAATGCCGTGGGGAATGTCCTGCTCTCCTTTCCAGAGGCTGGGATGGCAGCAGGATGGTCTCCCACCTCTTCACCTAGAAAAGGGAGTGGGCCAGAGAGATTCCTACCTTATGCATATGTCTTCAGAGGGTTTGTCTGCAGCCTGGGAAGGCTGAGATTGTATGAGGAGAGGGAACAGTGCCCTCACCATGTGTCTCACCCAACCCCCCTATGTCTGCAGGGGGTAGAAGAGGCCTGATTGAACCAGTGTTGGGGAGATTCAACATCAGCATCCTCCTTCCACAACACTGTGCAGAGGAAGTGTGCACTGCCTCAGCTGTGACACTGCACATGGCGAGGTAGGCAAGGCTACTGAAAAGAGGAACTGTAAAGCCTCAGTGTGAATTTGCATCAAATACCCTCACAAACGTGCCCACAACTGTTTGTAGTGCCTGTTTGAAAACAGTGCTGCACTTCTGTCAACTCTTCTGACGCAGGAGGTTCAGTGATTGCTAAACCTCGTCCCAGCTTGGGGTGGGTGTGTAGTTGCCCAAGGAGGCACATGCACCGTGCAGGGACTGACCCAGGCATCAGGAACTGGGGGGACTGGTGCTGCTGGGAGGTGGCAGTGCTGGGATAGAAGCCTCTCTCCAACATCCTGAGAAAGCAATTCTGTATTTACTCCGTGTAAGGAGGAAAAACAAACAAGGTCTGCAAGCTGAGATCCCAGCACTCCAGCTCCACTCACCCAGGCCACATCTCACTCAAAGATGATCTGGTTTAAGCCTTCAGGTCTCATTTCACCCTGTTTGGCTGTCATCTCTTCTACCTCCCGCCCCTCCAACTTGGCATCGAGGTCTGTCTTTGGAAAAAAGGGTTTTGGGCTTGTTTGAAATCCTCTGTCAGTGTAACTCTAGGGACACAGCAGCTGGAACAGTAACAGTGAGAGGAGCTGAAGGAAAACTCCTTCTGCCTCTTCCAAGTAGTTGTACCTGGGGCTGCCAAAAACGTGCCCAGAGCAGTGCAATCAGACACACCTATTTCTCCAGGCTTTTCTTTTCTGGCTCCAGCTTTACACCTTCCTGGAGGAGGGTGGCTTCTGGCATCTGCTTCTCTGAGAGGGAGCAAGACAGAGGAACTGCTTTTGCCAGCATTTTGTGTCTGGTGAGGGTATCTTAAATGTCTCCCACATACTGAGATAGGTACATTTTTGGATGGGGGCTGCCTGGAGAGCACACCAGACCCTTTATTAACTGGTGAACGTCCCTCATAAAAGGGTGGTTTAGAGTTCTGCTTATGACTTCATCTCTGAAAGGTTTGGACAGCAAATGCAGAGTCTAATCTTAAAAAAAAAAAAAAAAAGGACAAAAAAAACCCAAAAAAACCCAAACGTGGCTGGAGATGCATGGGTGGAGAAGCTTGGCTCAGGCGGCTGCCGATGTGAGGCTGCCTGTGAATTGGCATCAGCAGGGGAAGTTTGGAACCAGCAGCAATTTATTCTTTCTTTGCAACCTCCGCTGAGACTGCGGAGGCAACGGGGAAAAAGGCATTTCGGTCCCAGACACTTTCCCCATTTCAGCCGGCTTCGGAAGCCAGGGTGGAGGAGGTCTCTCCATTCTCTTCCCGGTTAATTGTCTAATTGGGGAACAATGCGCCTCTCGCACCAGCCTGCCCCTCTCCAGAGGGCTCCGGGCGAGTTCGGAGGGACCCGTCCAGCCGCACTGGGCTGCGGGTCCTCGCTCCGGGTCTGGGGGCCGGGGGGAGCCCCGAGGGGGCGGCCGGGCCGGGCCGGGGGCGGGGGGGCTCCGCAGCGCGGAGGCAGGCGCTGGGGGCTCTCCTGCGCCCAGCAGCTGCGGGAGCTTTGGAAATTGCAAGGAGGCTCTCGCAGAGCTTGTGAACCCTCCTCTCCCCGAGCCAGCGCCCCTCCTCTGCAGCGCTGACGGTACAACGATATAATAATGATGGGTGGTTGAGGCTCGCATTTGAACTTGCAGGCTCGCTCCCTTTGCCCACAGCTCGGTGCCGGCTCCGCGGCTCGGAGTCAGGTGCTCGCCGGCGGGAACCGAGCGAAGGAGGGGAGACCGAGCTCCGGCACAAGGGGAGACCCCGGAACCACCGGCTCCTTCCAGCACTAACGAGGGGATTTACTCTTTCATGCGGCCACTGGGATCTCTGGACTAGCCCAGCCACCACGTTGTGATTTTTTGCGACCTCTGCAATACGCTACCTTTTAAGGTAACTATAACTCTTTTATTGCGGGCTGGTTTTTATTTTTCTTTCCTTTTTCTTTCCATTCCCCCCCCCCCCCCCCCTTTTTTTTTTTCCTATATATATGACTGCCAGCAAACACCTGGTCTAAGATTTAAAACAATTGTTTTACTGCTTATACCAACAAAGAGTTTGACCTGCAAATCTTAAGCGGGAGGGAATAGAGATGATTGGTGAATTTAAACAACCTGGGGTAAGTTCAACGACACGCGGAGGTAGAGGAGAAGGAGGGATGCTCGGAAACCAACCCCCCCTCAAAAAAAAAAAAAAAAAAAAAAAGAAAAAAGAAAGAAAAAGGTGTAAAGAGGAGAACAAAGAAAACTAGGGAATAGAAGACTTTGGAGTGGAAGCCCTGACAGAAGTGTTCGGTGCTGGTGGTCTGGATGGCTGAGAAGGTACAGCCGCACCTTGGCGTGCGACGGGGCTCCGGAGGGAGACGGGAGGAAGCTGTTCCTTATGGGTGTGAAGTACACAAAGCGCCCGTGTAGCAGCAGCGACGAGAACAGACCTTTCCCCTCGGCCACTAGTTTTCTAGCTCTGAGAAAAGCGTGCGCTCTGAGTCCTCCACTCCTGCTCCTGTGTGTTCCCCACATCTTTTTTTTTTTTTTTTTTTTTTTTTTTTTTTTTTTTTTTTTTTCCCCTCTCCTCCAATCTCTTCCCCTGATGTTCCTGGAAAGCTGCTCGCAGGGCAGAGCGGCTCTGAGGTACTCAGCATCTCCTCTCCAGAGGAGCGGGAGAGCAGCGTGCCTCGAACCACATTTTCTCTGCGGAAAGGGGGGCGGGTGGGTGAGGAGGATCGCAAGGTCAGTGGAGCAAAACGCCCACTCTTACACCCACGTTCAGTTTCTGGGGCACCGGCTTTGCCTTCCCCCTCCGCTGCCCGGGATTTCGCCTTTGTGTTACAAAGGGAAAGTGAGAGCACGGTGGAGGGCAAGCAGGGAGTTCCGACGGCGGGAAGGAGCGGGCGTGTGTGTGTGTGTGTGTGCGGGGACGGCAGCGGGACCGCGGGCAGCCTCCGCCGGTCCCCGGCACCGTCCCCACACAAAGGGGCGGCGGGTGGGGGCCGGGGCCGGCCCTCATTGTCCCCCTGGTCACGTCCTCCCGGCCACCCCCTCTCCCTCCCTCCCTCCCTCCCTCCCTGCACCGGCTCTCGGGATTAAGCCCCCACAGTTGTTTTTTTTTTTTTTAATTTTTTTTTTTAATTTTTTCCATTTTCCCTTCTTATCACCCGCTCCCTCAGTTTTTCCTCCCTTTCCCCCATTCTCTTCCTTCCTCCTTTTTCTTCCTCTTTTTCTCCTCCTTTCCTTTCCTTTCCTTTCCTTTCCTTTCCTTTCCTTTCCTTTCCTTTCCTTTCCTTTCCTTTCCCCCCCTTTCCCCCCCTTTCCCCCCCTTTCCCCCCCTTTCCCCTTTCCCCTTCCCTCTCTACCCCCTTTTCTCCCTTCTTTTTGTTTCTTGCCCCCTCCGCCTTCTTTCCTTTCCCCACACGTTTTTGCCCCCTTTCCGCCTTTTTGCCTTGTCCCTCCCTTTTTCCTCCTTTCCCTTTTTTCTCTTTCCTTCCCCTTTCCCCCCTTTTTCTCTTCCTTCCTCCACCTTTCCCCCCCCTTTTCTTTCCCTTTTTCCCCCTTTTTAAAAGGGAAATTAAATTGAGGCGTGAGCGTTGAAACGCGCTGCAAAAAGAAAAACAAAACCCCAAACCCCCCATCCCAGGATGGGAAAGCGTAAATGTTGGCTGGGTTCAGGGATTGCCTCTATCTCCTTGCCTTTTTTATTAATTTTTTTTTTTTCTTCGCTTTTCGTTCTGAGCGAAAGGGGAAGTTTCCTCCCCCACAAGGAGCGAGCGAGGCTCAGCGGGGCGAGCCCGGGACGGGGCGGGCGCGGTCCCGCGCTGCCGGGGCGGGGGGAGCCTTTGGGAGGGGTCTCTGTGTCGCGTGTCCGCCGGGAGGTGGCGGGTTTATTCCCGGTTTTGGGGTGGCGGGCTTGGTACCGTGTTGGGGCCGCGGGTTCGGTCCCGGTTTGGGGCCGTGGGCCTGGTCCCGGCCCGGGGGCGCGGCCGCTGTCGAGGAACGGGGCGGGCGCGGCGGCCCCCCGGCGCCCCCTGGCGGCGAGCGGCGGCATGGCGGCCCCCGCGGCCGCTGGTTTCCCGCCAGAGGGCTCCGGGTGAGTCACCATGAGGGGAAAAAAAGGCCAAACTCCCCCAAATCACCGCCGTAATAAAATAATTTTAAATACCCAAGACCTCCTCGACAAAAGGCCCTGTCACCGCTCCTCCTCGCACTCCCCATCCAGCCCTGGGAGTCCTCTGAACAAGAAGTGGGTCCAGAGGAGGCTCCAGGATGAGCAGAGGGATGGAGCAGCTCTGCTGGGAGCAAAGGCTGCCAGAGCTGGGATTGTTCAGCCTGCACAGGAGAAGCTGGGGGGTGACCTCAGTGTGGCCCTGCAGTGACTGAAGGAGCTGCAGGAAAGAGGGAGAGAGACAATTGTCAAGGGCTGGAGGGACAGGACACAGGGAATGGCTTCCCAGTGCCAGAGGGCAGGGCTGGATGGGATCTTGGGCAGGAATTGTTCCCTGGGAGGGTGGGCAGGCCCTGGCACAGGGTGCCCAGAGAAGCTGTGGCTGCCCCTGGATCCCTGGCAGTGTCCAAGGCCAGGCTGGACACTGGGGCTTGGAGCAGCCTGGGACAGTGGAAAGTGTCCCTGCCCATGCCAGGGAGTGACATGGTGATATTTAAGGCCCCTTCCAACCCAAAACGTTCTGTGAGTCTGATTCTGTGGCACGGGAGCAGGCAGTGCCCGATGAGCAGTGCTGGACAGCGGGGTGGGATTGAAGCGTTTCCAACTCTGGGCAGCCCCTCAGTGCCTGGGTTCGAGGTGTGAGGTGGCACTGGGGCTGTGGGGATGGCAGAGCGAGGTGAGACCACCCACAGCCACCCTTGTCACCAGCAGTGGAACTGGGTGAACTCCAAGAGGCGCTGAGGAATCCTTGTTTGAGCCCACAGGGGTGTCCTTGTGCCTAACCCCATGATGGCAGTGCAGGGGGCACCATGAGTGACACCTTCACATCTTTTCTACCTCTTGCTCCCTTCACCAGTGTGAGTGCTTGAGACAGGGCAGGAGGGGCCCGCAATTGTGTAACAACCTCATCAGGGCACCAAGCCTGACAAAGTTCAAGGTGCACTCAGGCCATGCTTTTAGGCACAGGGTAGGATTGTCAGGGTGTCCTGTGCAGGGCCAGGAACTGGACTTGGTGATCCATGTGTGTCCAGCTCAGGATATTCAATGTTTCTGGAAGGCAGGAGCAGGAAGGTGGAGCTGGGATGATGCAGAAGAAGCAGGGTGTGCTCATTGCTCCACCACGCGCTGCCTCTGGCAGTTTTCCACTGTGTCTCTGCGTGGCTGTCCCAGAGCCTGGAGCTGCTCCTGGCATAAAAGCATGGGACTGTGAGGGATGTCCCGAGGCAGCAGCTGCTGTAGCCAGGAGCATCAGAACACACTGTGCTCTGGTCACTGCTCCTGTCTGTGCTCCAGCCTTTAAGCAGCACTGCAAGGGGTCAGCCTGGAGGAGTTTTCCCCACAGCTACTGGAGGTGATGAGGAAGGGATGATGCAGACACCCCAAAGACCTTCTCCGAGGCCTTGGGAGGGCCTTTCCAAGGGATAACGGGCCAGGCAGGAGCCACTGATAAATTGGATTCAGGCTGATGCACCATGTGTTGGCACAGTGGGCTAATTAATCACGCGGCAGAGAGGTGGTGAAGTTAATTAGGCAGCGCTGATGGTAAGGTGGATACATGTCAGCAATTAACAGTACCAGGATCAAAGGATTGCAGAAGTAAAAGAAAGTGCAGAAAGCGTGCATTCGAGGAAGGATGGCACCTGTGAAGCTTTCAGAGCTTGGAAGATAGCAAGAGATGTGCTATGACTAGGATTGGTCATTTCTTGCTTGTTGGAGTTCCACTGGAAACTGTAATTTACTGTTTTACCAATTAGAATGAGCAGCCTTCCTTCTCTTCTCTAGTGCTGGGTTCTATCAGGTCCCACCCTCTTTTTTTTTTTTTTTCTTTTTATCTTTTATGTCATTCTGACTTTTACTGTGAGGGTCAGATGGGCAGAGGCTGCTTTTTAAATATTTAAGGAACATATTCAGATTTCTCAGTACAGCTGTAGAGCATGTGCATAACTAATCTCAGTGTGACCCGAGAAGTTGCAGGTTTTAGAGACCTTGTTATCTTTATGAAAATGGGTAATTCCTCATTGTCTCAGCTTCAGAGAAACTGGGAGTATTTTTGGATGGTAAGCTTTAGTCTCTTCCACACCAGGACACTTCACTTTCTGAACCTGGAGTTTTAAACAGAAAGAGAGACATGATGTTCTCCCATCTGGTTAAATTAAAATAGCATTGGTGTGAGATCAAGCTTACACTGCAAACTAAACACAAGCTGGAATTTGGTCAGAACTTACTGCTCCTATGAGTTTTTGCTGTAGTAAGGGAAGGTAACAGTGCCTGCAAAATAGGAGCTATGCTCTTTCCCCACTGCTAGTTTTTAAAGATGTGAAGTTTTTCCAGGACTTTGGCATTTATTGGTCAAAAGATGCTGTACTCAGGTTTGCATCCTGTTTAGAAATGTAGCACAAATTCTTACTGTACATCCATCTGCCTGTAGTAGCTCCTAATAGAATGGATCAGCCCAGCTGGAAACCAGCCAGTAGGCAACCCAAGTTTGGTCATGTCAAGTGAAGTACTTTTTTAGCAGAAGGTGGAAATTAAACACTTACTCAAGTCTTGCAGCTTGAGTTGGCAAGATTTGCTCACTGTGTCCATAGTGTTATGGATTTCTTTTACTATGGGTGTAGTGACACCAAGGATAAAAAAAAAATCTTGTGGAAAAAGGTATAGTTAGACGAATTTTGGCTAATTGCAGTGGACTTAGGGGCAGTACAGCAGACTTCTGTGAAGCACAGAGTGCAGGAATGGGAAACACAAACCTGTTTAGAGCAGGGATTTAGCTCTGGAGGCTATGAGAGAGCACAGCCCGCTGCAGTCTCTGCCAACAGAAGGGCACGAGGCAGGAGCAGTCACATCCAAGAGCCTGGAAATGTGGGCAGGAATCAGGGTGAGGTGCAAGCAGCAACCTCTGCCTCACCTCTGTGTCCTGAGGAGGATTTTTGGCAGCAGGTCTGCAGAGCTCTGTCTCCTCCTAAGCCAGGCTGCCCTGTGGGGCTGAGCAAGGTGCTGCTGTTATGGTCTGCATGTTTGGAGAGGGTGGCAGGGGTAGTTGCACATTTAATTCTGGCAGCTTGAGTGAAGCGGCACTCAGCAACCCAGGAGTGTTTATGGGGACCCACCAAGGCCTGGAGCATGAAAACCAGCTGTCAGGTGTGGAGGCTTGTGTGGGAGTCACAATCCTGACCCTAAGGGCTGAAAATCAGACCATTCTTCCAGGGTTTTTCATTGCTTAAGTGAGGATAAAGAAGATTTATAAAACGTCAGGAGGTGGTTTTCCAAGAGTCAAGTAGGGATTTTTGGCAAATGTCTTACACAAGCTTTGTGCTCAAACAGTGCAATTTTTTAGAGCTATCCAAGCCCTTGGTGCAGTAGGTGTAATTCCTGCCCTACTCAGTGAAAGACTAGGAGCCATCACAGCCAGGAATGTTCTCCTCTGTTCCCATGGATACCTTGAAAATTGCCCTTCCACAGTCGCCTTTCTCTTTTCATCTGTCCCTGTGGCTGTGTGTGTCGTGTTTGATGACGGGAAGCGTAGCAGCCGGATTTGTGTTCTTACCAAACATGGAAGCAGTTGTGTTATGACAGCAATTGTCATGAGCTTCCAAGGGCAACAGACTTCCACTGGCACGTGCCAGGTACGCCAGGTCAAAGCCAGGGAAATGAGCCAGGTGGTGGTTGCAAAATGTAACCAGCCCTGTTTAGGTGCAACACCACCGTTGTCGGGAAAAAGAAAACACTTCATTCTTTTTCTGGTCCAGTTTCTTTGATTCTCTTGATTCTGGTCCCAAAAGGCAAGGTTGCCTTCAGGGGAAGGAGGGAGATAAAACTTATGGGTAAACATGGAGAGCTGAACTTATAAACATTCTGTTCTGGACGTTGGCTCTGCTGTGGATGTGGCCAGTGTGTGACACATGGGAGCACATGTGGGCAGAACATCTCAAAAGGTCTGGAGCCACTCAGCTCCCACAGGGGCCAGAACTCTGTCTTGCGGGCAGGTCCTTCACTCAGCACCTTGGAAGGTGGAGAATCCTGTCAGTCTTCTTTTCATGCTCTCATCAGAGCTCTTGTGTTACTGTAGGAACTTCACTGCAGTGGTTTTGGTGCTTGAGGCCTCCAGCATTTTTGGGTACAAGGATTGCTTGAAGGTCCTTCTGCACATCTGTAGGCTCAGACTGACATCACTTTGTCTCTTAGTTGTTGTGTAATAATGAGGATCATTTAAATGTTTATCTAAGCAAACATGTGACTGTATTTCAGAGCTAGTCCACTGCATTCAAAGGACTTTGATGTCTGCAGCTCTGATCTTGTGCAACCTCCTCACTCATAACGACCTTCTAAAGGGAGTTTGCACCAGGGAACAGTATAGAATTTTAAAGTTAGCTAATAAATAGTTACATTTATTTTCTTCGCATGCAGCTTGGCTTGTGTAAATGTAGGAAGACATAAAAGTCTGGCTGAGTGGTGTTGGGGGTGGGCATTAGGGTCTTCAGAAGAAGCTTTATGGCACGTAGAACTTAAACTGAATGAAGTCCTCATTCTAGTTTCGGACTCAGTTGAAAAAAGTGCAAATTCCATGAAGTTCATGTTGCAAAATAAGTGATATCACTCTCTACACTCAGCTGTCCTGAATGGCTGCAGCAGAGATGGGGCGTCCTTGGCAGCGTGCAGCCTGCTCTGTGGAAAGCAGCTGCATTTCTCCCTCCACACCCAGGGAATAGGTTGTAGCACATGTTTTGCAGCGCAACCAGCTGCCTCTGACCATCCATGTACAGGGAATGAAAGGCTCTGGGGTTTTCAGCCCTGTTGAATGGGAATTTTTAACTTGCCTCACTGGAAAGGCTTAGTTGGAGATGTTTTGCGTCTTTCCCGTGCTGCTCAGACGTTACAGGATGTGTGCCAGTTCACACAGACTCATGTGGAGTTTGGGCTGCAGCTGTAAGCTGTGGAGAGAACTGTCCTGAGGTTGAACACGTCACCAAGAGTTTTCTGAAGTTGCCTCTCTGTGTGTGTCTTTGCTGTCACACTCACTGCAGCCTGCGGAGATTTTAAAAGTGGAAGTTTTAAATTTTACATGTGTGCAGTGCAGGTTCCACAGTTATAACACAGACATGTAAATATCTATTAAATCTCTGCTTCACTGATCCTTAAGGCAGTTCAACTGCAAGCAGGAAAAAATTGTCAGCTCATTTACTTGTCCAAGTGAAGAGCTCAGGTAGCAGATTTTGCAGCAATATCAGGAAAATCAAGGTGGTGATAAAAATTTGTCAGCATTTTGACAAACTGCTGCTGAAAGTAATTTCTTATGTTGGGATATTCATAGCACATATGTGTTAACTATATGGATGAGGGGCTGTTTATAAACCCCTTGTAGTCATTGGTGTAGGAACTTCCGTAACTTTGGGGATATCTACAGGTTCAACATGTGTAACTATGAACTGAAACGAAAACTGAAAAATAATGTTGTGAACATGCAATTTATTACTATGTGCATATGATACATGTGGAAAGCTTTCCTGCTGTTGGAAGGTGTAAAGGAAAGTGAGAAGGAAACCCAAAGGGAACTGACATGTCAGAGAATCACTCAGGATTCAACAACCTGAAATCCATTATAAATCTGTATTCCATAGAGGCACATAGGTCATTATAACAAATTTCCACCATAAATTGTTAAATGAAGATGCCCTGAAAGCAGGAAGGACTGCTTCTGATACCAGTGACAAATATTGATGTGCTGAGTTAGAACATTTGCTAAGGACACAGTGCAATAATAACCACATATTCCTTTGTTCTTTATTTCTAGGTCAAGATGTTGTTAAGTATAAAAAGTATCTTATGGATGTACTCTACGTTAGTTATAACACATATGCTACCTAAAGGTAAGTCTTCTGTACATAGAAGATTTAGTTAAAATTTATTTAGTGGCTTAATTGGTAGGGCATT
Organism: Phylloscopus collybita; assembly: GCA_027886175.1. Classification (NCBI taxonomy): domain Eukaryota; kingdom Metazoa; phylum Chordata; class Aves; order Passeriformes; family Phylloscopidae; genus Phylloscopus; species Phylloscopus collybita. Next base: position 326,562 of record JAJNNQ010000124.1, read on the forward strand.
TCACAGGACTGAGGAAACAGTCAAACTCAGGAAATTTACTTTCTTTGCCTCTGCCATGCTGCATCATGTCACTAATTTTGTTTCTGTGTCCTCCTCAAGGTATTAATGATTTATGTCTGTTGTGCTTGGGTTGCCATGAGCTAAGCTGGGGCAGGTCCCTTGGCTGCTGGGGTCTGGAGCAAGGAGGTGTTAGGGCAGCTGCAGGTTTCGGTGGAAAGGAAGGAGGCCTTACTACCTCTCTTGGTGATTACATGCTAAAACTGAAGTATGTATCCATGTGTGGTTGCCATGGTTATTTGCAAGTTTGGGTCAGGCCTTCAGTAAGGAAAATATCCCAACAGCTGCTGCGGACTCACAAAATTGGGAAAGCAGCTTTCCCAAGTCTCAAAGCGAGATTTTTCTTTATTTTCTTTCCCTCTTCTTTCCAGGAACTCCTCAAACTGACTTTAGCCTTTGGGAAAATCAAAATTACTACTTTTTTTTTTTTTTTTTTTTTTTCCCACCTAGCTGGAGCACTGTTGCTAGTAACTTACTTAGGTAGTCCTGAATGATAAAGAAAAGGACTGGTTCATTAGTGGAACCAATTAATAAGATATATATATATATTTAGATTGGATGTAAGGAAGAAATGTCTGGATCAGACCACAGACCTGATTCACTGCCTTGCACAAATGCAGAATTCAGGGATACATGGATTGAGAGGGCAGCAGTGTATGTGGGGAGGAGTTGCATGGATCCTTGGAGTAGTAGAATGTGGGATGGCATCTTTACATGTCCTCTCACTTATTCCACCTTTTATTATGTCTTAGATGGCTCATCTTATCTCCAGAGTGGAATATTTGGTACTTAGGAGTTTTTTATTAATGTCCATTCCTTGGAATGTAGATCAGGTTGTAACCCATCCTTACTTGCTCAAACTTTCTGAAGAAATTTAGAGAGTCCCTGATGTTCCTAGAGCACACTGTGAACTATGTGGGGTTTCCTTTTTAAGCTCGGAGCCATTCTTTTCCCCAGAGTCTTAACCATTTTCAAACTATGGCCATAGCAAGGAGGACAAGCATGAAAAAAAAATTTCCCTTTTTCACAGATAGATCTAATTCAGGATCCCAAAGAGTCTGTGGGATCAATTCATATCCTTATCTTTTGTAGAAAAGTCAGTTGATGCAATAATATTTTTGAGGATGAGTGTTAGGAGACTACACACAATTTTTATAAGTATGACTTTCGTTTAAAAATGCTCTAACAAGAAAATATATATCAAAATTCTGAAAGGCAGACACGCTATGTTTCAACCTTTTCTTTTTAAATCCTTAGTTTGGATTAAAATTGAAGCCTTTAAATCTTTTGTGAAGCACTAGTTCCCAGCTTATCACTATTGTGGTTTACAAGCTGGACCTTGTGGTTACAATCAACCCTGGAGGTTTCACCTGGAGGGTGGCCATTTGTGGCATAATGTTGAGTTTTGCAACATTAGAGAGATTTACATTTGCCTGGCTCCTTGTGAGTGTCTTGCAGACTATAAAAGTACTTCTTCATCACTCTGTGTGTCCTTCTCTTATTCTGCTTGCTCAGACCACAAACCACCTGGTAAAGGACTTAGGGAAGGATTTTGTTTGGTCTCAGTCCATTACCTGTCAGTGTTTCCTACAAGTTGCACTCATTTTAATTCATTATTATCTTCACTAAAAAGATGTGTTAAGTGAAAAGGCTTTTCTTAGGCTCAGTGCTGGTAGCTAGATTGACAAAACACACAATTTCACTGATCCTTTCTATTTCTGCTTCTATTTCTATGACTGCTATAGTCAGGGCAATATACCATATGTCCCAGCAGGTTGTTGATGAACAGAAAAATGAGATACAACAGTTTTCTCTTTTTTTTTCCTCATAAATTTAGCTAAAAATAAATAGAATATTTTATTCTTTAAGCATGTGGGATTTGTCTGCTTAGTCAGTAGCAACATTCTGTTCAGTCAAGCTCAATGATGTGGCAAATTCACTCCTCTAAGCAGTGTCACACCATAAAGTGCACTCTTTTCTTCAGACTCTTGTCCACTGCAGACCTACTGGCCTAGTCATTGTGGTTAATGTGATACAGAAGGGCAGAATTCTGTCCTTTTTAAAAATTATCTAGACTCCTGTTAAGAATTTTGTAACATTTACCACAGAACAAGTGTACACATTTTGGAAAAAGAGACTTTGTTCTCAAGCAAGAACTCCTTTCTTCCCACCTCAAAAGGAAGACATCCAGCTATGTGTCATTGGTCTACCACATACCATTGGTAGGGGCTGACATGGAATATAAGCTTAGCAAAAATGTTAAAGGGAAAAAAAAAGAAAAGGGTTATATGGATTAATATAAGATACTGACAGCTTCTGCATTGGTCTGTAAATTCTGCTAGACTAACTAATTTGGATTGCTGCAGGAAATCAAGCTTTTTGGAACTGTGCAGGAACATAATTCAATCTTGTATTTCAGATACTATTTCAGCCAAATATTTTATTTTTCTGTAGGAAAAACCTCTTCCTTCTCCTCCTTTCTCCTCCTCTTCCATCTCCTCTTCCTCCTCCTCCTTCTTCCCTCCCCTCACCACAACAAATAGTTTTAATAAAATATGATATAATGCTTTCTAAAGTTGGACAGAACTGCAGCTACACAGAATCTTCTGTTCTGGGAAGTAGCACAGCTTAGGCAGGATCTGGTTTGCATATCAGGATTGTATGTGTTGTTTGCCAAGACTTCTAGCTGGCTGAGGTAAAGACACAAATTTTAAAAGGAGGAAATTTCCTCAGGGTTAGGTGCTAATATTCCAGGTCACTCATAATCAGAAACAATGTTCTTAAAAAGTTTATTAAAGTTCTGCCAGTCAGTATAATCATAATTTAGTCATTCTTCATTTAAGAAGAAAGTTCCTGTAAGGTGTATAGATGACAAGAGATCATAATAAATTCTAAATATTTTGAGACTGATTTTAATCTCCCACCTGTGCAATTTGGCAGTAATTCCATCACAATGGATAGAACTGAGAGTTCATTCTGTTTCTTTATCTCTAAGCACTGTTACTCTGTGAAGTTTCAACAAAATAAAGGTGATATAAAAGATCTCTGGTTTCATCAGTTTTGGTACTGTCATTCTGACTCTATCTGAATTGCATGTCCACGGAATACTAGTTTGGTAGGCATGGATGGAAAGGACCCGAGAACTTTAATTCAGAATTCTGTGTCTTCCTTGTCAGTCCATTTTTCTCTTTTTCTTGCTCGTACTTTTTAATGGAAATGCTTGGGCATTAAGCTGATGACTCTTGTATTGAATCTGTTTAGATAATACCATTAAGACTTTGTCTTGTGGAAAATCATCTGTCTCATGAGGTTAATGAGAAACTTTCCTTTTATTCTTATTTTTTTCCTTTTCCCCCTGTTTTTTTCTGTTTTCTTTCTTTTTTTTTTCCTTCCCCCCACCCCTCTTTTTTTTTTCTCTTCCCTTTTTGCTCCTCTTCTTTAATTCTCTCCCTCTGCTCACCATTCCATTCCACCCTCCAATCTTCTACTCTTTTTGGAGAGATTATATTTTTTATCATAGAGAAAAAGATAATTTTCATGTGCTGGTGTCTCCTGTTTCACGTATCACTCTTTTGGTGGCTATTATTAAGTTACTATATTTTTAAATTTTATGAATCCTAGCTCCCTTCAAAGTAATGATGACCATGTTCTACATTTCAAAAATGTTAGAGTGAAGGACTGTGAAAGAGGTAAAATAGTTACTGTTGTGCATCAGCTTTTAATCTTCATTAAGCCATTAGGTGTGATGAAATAACATCACATAAAAAAGGTAAATCCCTCTCTTCAGTTGCAGTGTGCAGCTTGGATGAACAGTAGTCAACTTCGCCCTCAGGATATTGTCAGATGGAAGCATTTCACTGTGAAATGTTTGCAGCTGGAGATGACATAAAAATGATAAAAGTCCTGATCATGTCAAGTCTGAACTAAGTAGGGACTTTCTGTGTGCTTTACTTCCTCCTTTGCTTTTACATCCTGAAATATTTCATTTCTGCAATGTGATAAAGGCCCTGAGGCTACAAGGAAGCAACTTTGAAATGGTGACTGTTTGGGAGACTCTCACTGGAAAAGGCTTTTGTTTCAGCATGTGTGCAATAAAAAGAATTAACCCCTGAGAGAACAGTGGGGTCAGGGGTGACAGGGGTGCAAAGCCATGGGCTGTGTTTCCTTCTGAAGACAGGAACAGCTGCTGTGAGGCAAGGCAAGGTCTGAACTCCAGCAGCTCCTTCCATTCAGGGTTTTGGCCAGTGAGGTAACTCATCATTTTTCACTCAAAGTGGTCTTTGTCCTGTGAATTGAAGAAATAGCTCTTACAGTTCATCTGTCACCTAAAATTTCAGACCGGTTTCCAAAGGCTTGAAAAATTGGTCTGAAATTTTTCACCTACTTGGTGACCATAAAAAATGCAGAAAATAAGTCATAATTAGATTTTCCCAAAGAGAAACCTGCTCTGTCATCAGCCTAAAATGTACCAAGATTGATACAAACTCTTTTTCAGCTTATACTCCCCAGTCCTGTTACAAATCAGCTAAGGTTCATGGATTTCAGTCTTTGCATTTGTGAATAATTAATTGACAATGAAATATATCTGTTTCTGATTTTGCTGTTACGCTAACGTGATTTCTCCTTTCTCTCTCCTTGCTCTCTCCCCTTTTTCTAGTTAAAGCAGAAAAAAAAACCCTGGTCAAGGGTTCTCTCTCTGGAACTTCAGTCCTGCCATGCTTCTTCTCAACCACACCCACCATATCCTCCAGCTACGCCGCCGAGTACCTCCGGATCAAATGGTCCAAGGTGGAACTGGACAAAAGCGGGAAGGATGCCAAGGAAACCACGGTCCTGGTGGCCCAAAATGGCAACATCAAAATAGGCCAGAGCTACAAGGACAGGGTGTCTGTCCCGAGCCATTCCGAGGAGACCGGGGACGCCTCGCTGACCTTCTCCAAGCTGCGTGCCAGTGACGCCGGGGTCTATCGCTGCGACGTCATGTACGGGGTGGAGGACACACAGGGCATTGTCTCTCTGGCTGTTGAGGGTAAGGATCTGTATCTCATTTGTAGCCATTGTAGTGATTCTGTTAAAACAGCCAGCCTTAGTAATTAACACAAAACTCGAGAGGATTTAAAGGAGTGTCTTTAGCAACTTGCCCTTTGAGTAGGGCAAAAAGAAGTAACTTAGGATGGAAAGGATGAAAACTTAGGATGAAAACAAGCCACTGAAGCTGTGGTTGGCCTGTCTTGATGTCTCAAACTGTGCAACCAAAGGTGGGAGCCACTCTTACTGGGAGAGGAATATCAAGCGTGAAGGAAGTGCTTCTTTTTGCCCAGTAATAAATTTTGGATGGGCAGAAGGAAAACTCATCTGGGAGAAGCTGCAAGAAAAGAAGTAGGGAGGCTTTTGCTAAATGTGGAGCAGACAGTGATAATTGTCATCTCTGTTAGGAAATAGCCTCCAACATGTGTTGAAAGACAGAAGAGACAGGAGTTTCAAAATTGTTGATGTTGAAGAAGACATCTAAGATTATCAAGTCCAAACATTAACCCAGCACTGCCATGTTCACTACTAATCCAGGCCCCCCAATGCCCTGTTCAAACATTTTTGGACCTCTCCCAGGGATGATGACACCCCAAATTCCCTGGGCAGTGTATTCCAATGTCTGACCACCCTTTCAGTGAAGTTCTGTTGCCTCGTGTCCAACCTGAGCCTCCCCTGGCCCAGCCCGAGGCCGTTCCCTCTCCTCCTGTCACTGTTCCCTGGGAGCGGAGCCTGAGCTCCCCCAGCTGTCCCCTCCTGTCAGGGAGCTGTGCAGAGCCACAAGGTCCCTCCTGAGCCTCCTTTTCTCCAGGCTGAGCCCCTTTCCCAGCTCTCTCAGCTGCTTCTGATGCTCCAGACCCTTCCCCAGGTCTGTTCCATTCCCTGGACACGCTCCAGCCCCTCAATTTCTTGTTGTGAGTGGCCCAGAGCTCCCCCAGTATTGGAGGTTGTCCCTCAGCAGTATCCAGCAAAGAAACAGTCACTGCCCTATGTCTGGGACAACAGGTCCCATTGCCTCTTGGCCTCCTGCCCTCCTGGGCACCTCAGCACTCATGTCCAGCTGCTGTCACCAACACCCCCAGGGCCTTTCCCATCTTTCCAGCCCCTCTGCCCCAGCCTGGAGTGCTCAATGGGTTTAAGCAAAACAAAAGAGTGAGTGGCCAAAGGAGCATGTGATGTGTAGGTGTTTCTTCCCTCGGAACCGGCTCATGGAGTATGGCACAGGGGCTGTTCTCTTGGGCTGGCACTGAGCCTGAGCTATCAGGCTGTGCTGAAGGGCAGGGCATTAACCCAGGCTCTGTGCCATGCACAGGCAAGTTCTGGACCCAGGTTTCTGCCTGTGCTTAGAACAACACTGAGCTGTGTGGATGGATCTCCTCATAGGAGCCTTGCTTTGGGCATTGCCTTGTTCACCCCTTTGCAGCTTGGTGTTTTTTGAAAGTTCAGTATTTACTCAGGTGGATGGATCCCCAAACAAACATTGCTATCTGCTGCTAGAAACCATGGCTTTGGCGAAGGCATTTTTGATGAGCTTAATAATGTATTGTTCTTCCAGTCTGCCTAACCTAATGTGAACAGTCTGTTGGCATTGATTTGACAAAAGGATTCAAAGGTGTGGTCTCAATTTGGAAATACAATAAATCAGTGTAGCCATGAATGTCTGAATATCTTCATAAACTGTTAGGTCCTAATAACAAAAGCAAAAGAAATCCTGGTTTGAACATTACTTTCATAATGAGCGTACCTGGCATTCCTTATCCCTTTTCAAGTGTTCCATTGACTACATATCTATATCCAGGAGCAGCAGATGTTTATGACAATAAAATATCAGATGATTTATGGTGATACTGTAGCTTTTGTAGTTGCCACTTCTGCAAAAACACTGTGAAGTGTTCAACTGATTAGATTTATGATTTTACCTCAATAAAAATTTCATTCCATTTTCTTTCTGCACTGTTCTTTTCCATAACTACTTTTATGTCAGAATTTCAGGAGAGGAAAAAACCTAAGTCTTAATCCAAATGGAAAATTGGTTTGCTAGACCATCACTTGTGCCATCCATTCTCAGTTTTCTCCATTATGTAAAGAAACGGCATTTATTAGACTCCTAAGAACTTCATGTGAATGTTGCTGCTCAAATCTTCTGCTCTATTCTTTATGGTTTCTTATGATTTCAGCTTTTATTTATAAACCAAAAAAAACCCCATTAATCCTGAACACAAATTACCTTGTTGTTTCTTTTTGAACCTGAACCCCAAAGTGGCACCATTTGAAGAGACATGATCCCCGTTGTGCATTCTGCAGTGCCTGTCCTGTCTGGGGTGCAGGGAGGTATTTCCATGTTAACTGAGGTAATTCCAGAGCTGAGGAATAGGCTGGTTCAGCACTGTGCTTTGGTCAGCTCTCCTGGGTGGAGCTGGGCTGCTGAAACTCTGGTAAAATTATCACCAGTTTTTTAATTCTGCTCATTTTATGCTCAAATTAAGTAGGCCAAAACTTTTCGGCAGAGTTCTGCTGAAGCAGGTGTAATTCCTCCTTTGCCATTATGATGAATTTATGATGCTTTTCATGTTTCTTTGTGTATTTTTAAACTAATTCAGAACTTCATTTTAGGTGTTTTCAGGGTCTCAATTTGTTTTATGGGCACTCTCTAATTTTAAACTTTCAAACAAAAAGCATAATGCAGCATCAGTGAAGCCAGGAAGATAAGATTAGACAGCTGGCCTGCTTATTTTTCAAATTAACCTTTGTAGCATAATAGATAGCTGGGAGAGCTAACTTAAATAAAATTACTGTAATTGCCATTTCTCTCCTTTAGGTATCTGGGAATACAGTACTGCTATTGAACCCGCTGTGCATCAAATAAAAGTGTAGTACCACTGATGGAATGTATTGTGAATGAAAAATGGGATTTCTGAGGAAGAATAATTTTCTCTGTAGCATACAGATTTTACCAGGTTAAGCTGAATAGTGGGCATTAGTCATTGAAAGTAGAACTTCTAATGCCTAATTATTTATTTTGGCTGGGTCTCAAGCCCAAGACTGTACAGAAGTTGTAACTGTGCACCTATATATTTTTTTTTTCTGTTTAGCTATCACAACACACAAATTTGATAATTTGTGTGCAAATATCCAGTTAATTTGCTGGTTTAGATGCCCAATGAACTTCTGAAGCCAGATTCATATGTTATTAGCAACAAACTGTTCAGAAAAAAGATCTGGCTATCCCAGAGTCCTATTTCAATGAAAGCAGCTGATACCAAAGTGCAAACTTAAGCATTTACCCTATGTCAGAGACTGTCTCCCATGGGATTATCCACACAGAGGCTTTTGTTATTTTATTCTGGATAGATACAGGTTTGGTTTTTCCCATTGGTTTTTTGAATGTCTGTAGATTTTCCTTATCTGTGAGGGGACTCCTGGGTAAACCACCACTTAACCACAGCTGGTTATTGTAGTTATCATTCACAAGGAAGATACGTTTCATCACACATATTGCCTTTGCCTCTGCAGTGCGTATTTCTGCTACATCCTTTTTTGACAGGTAAAAATTTTCCAAACAATGACAGGATCTTGGAAATTGGTATAATTCTGTGGCCTTCCTTTGCCTTGGTTATAGGAATTAATGATGCCAGGTACTTGGGTATCAATAGCTGCTTATATTTGGAAATAGATGATCTTTAAGGTCCCTTCCATCCCAAACCATTTCACGATTCTGTCTCAGAGACATCATCAAGACACTGTGAGTTCACATGGGATCCTTTATCTGCTGAGCACTGCTTGGCTGTGTGTGCATCAGAGATCAAATATTTTGATCTGAACAGCTGTTTAAATGTCTCATCTTAAAGGAAAAAACCCTGAATTGGCTTGTTTAATTCTAGGAGTGTGAGCAGTTGTGTTTTGGCTGGGGTGGCTCTGTGTGTACAGAGGATCTGGGAAAGTTACAGCAAAGTGTAGGAGGAGGATGACATGCTGGGTTACTTGATCCAGTTTTCCTTTGGCATTGCAAGACTCCATGTTCTGTGCTGAGCCATGTGCCCAAACCCAGCAGAGAATACCCATCCACAGGGGCCTGGTGCTCTCCACGCTTCACCCCTGAGATCAGGGTTACCATTTTGCATTTGCAAAATGCAAAATTTGAGGGTGTAAGAGGGAGGAGGAAAACACTTAATTTTAACCCATGCAGGAAGTTTGGGGCAGCCAGGTGACTGCCTTACTCATTATTCACACCTGCAAGGCTGTCCTTGGGGCAGGCAGCTCTGCAAGATCACTGGAGAGGCACTTCCCTCACACTGGATACCCCCTCTCCTGTTATTGATCATGGAGAGTGCTTTCCTGACACCCTGGTTGCTGTTGTAATTATACTGACCTCCTAGACAGGGATTTTTTGTGTTCAAAATGGATCTAACAGCATTGTGAGTGTTAGATGCTTCAGTATCTCACAAGGAGAGGAAAGAAGAATCTTATAATATTGAGTTGTAAGGGATCCACTAGGCTCATCCAAGTCCAGTCCTGGATATGTAAAACAAGTCTTTCATACTCATTTTCACTTCCACGTGTTTTCTTCTCTGCTTTCTGTGTATGTTCCTCCAAAATTTTCCCTTTGTCTCTTCTTCAAAGGAAGAAGCAACTCTTCCTTTGTCAGATTCTGTAATTTGATCTCTCTATGGCATTTTGTCTTTTTCTTCTAACCTTTCTTGGTGTTACTAAGTCCACAGTTCAAACTCTCTCACACTGGGAGTCCTTGGCCTCTCAGCTTGCGGATATTCCTGGGTGAGGTAAGCTCTCTGCACTAAATATCCCTGGTCACCAATTACGGAGATTTATGGATGACTCTCTTAGAGGCAAAGCTACCTTGGGGGACTTGCATTCCAGAAAGGATTTTATAAAAAGTATTGATGTACCTTTCTGTGTCCACATTTATTGCTTCTCTCTAGTTGTAATGAAGTCCACTTTTGTAAAATACATTTGAGCTACCTTGTGAAAATCTGACCTAGAAATGAAATGACACAGTCCTTTTCATTCTGGAACATTTCCGAAAATTCAATGAAATTCTTGTTTTGTGTAGTTTTGTGATATTGGGCAATTAAGAAGAGCATGTATGATCCAATGTATTCAAAATTAAGAAGTCTGAACAAACCACTCATTTGAGTTGATTTTTTGTTCTCCTCCTTGGAGATAATTGGTTTTAAAAGGATCAAAGTGGCAAATGGGATCCTTCTAGTTTACTTACTCTTTTGTCATAGCTTCTCGGTGATTTTTTTTTTTTTAACCAAAAGTGAGACCACTTTATTCTTTTCTAACTGATATTTTGGGAATTCACTCTTTTCATGGGACTCATTTTCTCAGTTTATGTTTGATTCTGCTGCAAATCTGAAAGACTTCTTTTTCCCCTTCAAATTTTTTTTTGTGTTTTCTTTTTAAAGCCTGTAAAGACGATCCCAGGCTTAAGATACTGATCTTGTTAATGGAAAGAAACAAGAATTAGGGAGGCAGCATAGATGGTAATTCCCATTTTCATTTTTATGCAAATTTGTCTTTCCTGAAAGCATTATAATGATAATAAATGAAAGTTGTTTCCGATGTGGGAACGCTGCCCTCAGTGATGCTGTTAGCACTGGGAGATGGTGTGCTGACAACTTAATTGATCTATTCTCTCTGCAGCAGATATCCCCTTCTTTAATCTCTTAAGTAGGCATTTGAAGAGGTGCTTTTACCTAATCTTTCGGATTTACCTGTCTTGACACCTTACCACCTCTTGATGTTGAACTTCCGTGTAAATGATCATGGGCTGCTGCATTTTTCATTTTTCATTGTTTTACTCTTCTGCCTAATGGGTCCCGAGGAATCTTCCTAGCAAGGGAAGAGCATAATTGGTAGTGGCCATCAAAGGATGGCAGAGGGAAATTAATTTCTGGGTGATAAAGACCCAGGGTCTACATGCAAAGCGTGTCAGGAAGAGGGAAGGAAATGTTGTGACCAAGCTGTTGTGTCCCTCTTGTAGAGTTTGGGAGCATGGCAGCCTCTGGGTGGACAGGCTGGGGTGGTTGTGCCTTGGGCTGGATGCAGGACCTTGGTGGTAGAGCAATAAAGGATAAAACCACAGGTGAAACTCAGCATTGATCCCTCCTCTTATTATCTGGAGCTATTCAGAGGAGTCCCTGTCCCCCTCCACCTGTGTGCTGTGAGGGTGGACACAAACACCCTGCAGAGGGGAGCGAAGTGTGAGTTGGTGCAGGAAGTGTCTGTCCCTCGCAGGGCTGGGGGGGAAGGCACTTTCCCTCCCCACCGTGAGCTTCCTGAGGCACGTGGCAAAGCAAGCCTCTTCTTCTCGGGTTGCCAAAGCCCAAGACAGGAGTCAGAAGATGGGTGCAAAGCCTAGAGAGAGACACAAACGAATTATTCATGCAGAGAACTGAAAATGCTGCCCTGTTCCTTCCTGTCACACAGTGCTCAGTCCCGTAACCCCTATTTTTGTGGTGTATTTGTAACGTAAATTGCCTTCTGCATTAAGGCAAGGGAGGATCTGAACTATGAACTGAACTGTGTGGTAGCTCTGGCAGTGGGGTGGGGGTTATTTAAGGGTTCTGCACCACAGTGTCCAAGGTCTGAAGACAAAAAATTAATGCGATAATCAGCACTGCCGTCTCACTCTTTTTCCTTTAGGTATTTGCTGTGTGAGACAACTTCAGAAATTCAGGCTTTATGTTGGCACATCCAACACTGCATGTGGCAGCAGCGTGAGCTCACTAGTGAAAGTGAACTATAATTTATTAGCCATACCAGGAGCTAATAAACTAGCTTCCCCTGCAGTTCCACAGGGTTTTGATGCATGATATACAATAAAGCTGCAACCCAAAGGGGTGTAACCACAGAACCAGGCTCTTACCCATGGAAACCCTTGTTTGTTGAAAGTTAAACACTACACATTTTTATTTTTTGGTCTAAGACATGAGATAAATGTTCACCCTTGCTCTGACAGAAGGGAATTTTGGATTCTACAAATTACTTTCCTGTGAGTGCTCTTTCTTGCTGCTACTCCTTCCTGTAATTACACTGACTTTGTTTGCCAGATGTTCAGTGACAACGTTATACTGCTGTACTCTGTTTTCCAGTTGCTTTATTTGTTCCTAGGACAACTCCTTTCTTGCCTTTTCTTTTGGGGAGGAAATAGACAAAGGTGGGGGGGAAAATCCTTTACAAATGTTTTAAAGTGCAAAGACCGGGACAATGGGTTTTGCCCCTCTCTCTGTCTAACTGAAACAATGAAAGTCCTGCACTTTAATCTTCTTAGCCCCAGGGGTCTTCTAATTATTGCAGCTGTTGCACAGGCTTATGCATAGTGACGTCCTCCTTCCCATTCATCTCGGAGGCTCTTTCATGTCCATCAGCTCCTCACTGGAAATGGAGGAGCCTGCAGCTCTGAGAATAGGTGAAGTTTACCTTGTGGATCAGGGCGAAGAGAACAAAGCATTCCCCGAGTTCCTTTCCAGGATTTACAAATGACCAAAGGCTCTTCTTTGCCCCTGCGAAATCCACTTTAAATTGGCGAGGATATTAACTCTTTAGTCCTGCCTTGTTCAGGTGTCACACGGCTGTGCCCAGGGTAGGAAGGGCAGTGGTGCTTCCAACATGGGGAAAAAAAAAAGGAAAGTGAAATAGCTGGTTGTGGAAAATGTACTCATATGTTTAAGCAGCAGGAGGCTTAAAAAAAAGACCCCACAACTTTAGAGAAATATGTTGCCACCCCCTCTAAGATGACAAACATTTTGGTGGCTGTACTGAGAAGCAGAAACTCTTGTGCCCAGTTTGAAGTCATATACTATCTCCCTAAGCAATCTCGGAAAAATTATAAAAAAAGACAATTAATCCAAATTCATACAAAATGCATTTTAATTAAGATTAAAACAACAAACTGAATTAACAAATTGCTTCATATATTTGGGCCTTTCTGACTCAGCATCAAATATGCTTTATTACAGAAATGCCAATGTTATTAAAAAAAAGTTTTAGAATGTTTGTATATGTTCAAAAATAATACATAGTAAAGCCAGATGCACAGCTTGCAAATATTATTATGGGTTCATAGTTAGGAGACAGGATAAATATTTGATCTGCTTCTGTTGGGAGCTCTGTAAAAGTTGCCCATTTTTAAATTCTAGATCCAGAACACCAAGCAGGCCACTTGAACTGTTTTTATTTACTACTGGGCTGCTAATATAGCAATCCTCATTTATACTAGCAGGTGGTCTGCTCACAGTTTCAACTGTTGCTACTAAATTCTGAATATATTAAACCAGATATTTTTATGCACACCACATGTTAAAAAAAAATAAATCTCTAGGTAGTTTTTTTTTGTTGTTTTTTTTTTGCAGTTTTAAGGTTTAAATGCCAATGTTGCCTAACTCTGTGTTCTGGAATGGTTTAGCAGTGAGGCTGTAGGAAGCTGGATGTCCCCCATCCACACTGAAATGCTCCTTTGGCTCCCAGCACAGGATGAAGATGCCCTTTGGAAGCTGTCCCTGTTCTCTGCTTGTTCTTGAAATCTGCCCAGAAATTGTTTGGAACGGTGTTGTGGGGCTTGAGCCAAATAATGCAGTGAAATAACCTAACAATTTAACACCCTTAATGACTGATTTTCAGGCACCTGGAAAGTTTAATGTAATGATACCAACACAGCCATAATTTTCTGGGGTGTATTCTTCACTTGTCACTGTTGCCAAACAACTCTTAGATCCATTTGAAGCTGAAATTACACTGTTGCTTGGCAGGAGCTGTTTGTGATGGGTTTTGTCAGTTCTGAAAGGCATTTTATAGGGATGCTGGTGGTCTGCACACTTCCAGTTGTTGGCTGCAGCTGGTGTGTGACTCCCTATTAAATGATGAAATACGGGGATTCCCAGCCTTTCCTCTTTTATTTTCTGTTTCTCTGCAAGTGGCTTTGATAAAAAATTATGTCTGATGGCTGAGTAGTTTTCAGATAATATTTTCTCTGTTAATTTCTTAGTGAATCACAACAAGAAGAAAAATGTGTACTCTACTTATTTGCCATATGAAAGTTTTTGATGACTGGCAAAATTTTACTGAACTTGTCTGCATGAGAAAAAGATTTCTAAATAAATTGGAAATTCTTGCATCTTGCATCAACAATCTGCTAAATGACCTGTATTTCAATTTGTTTAAAAAACTAGCAAGCTTTCTTTATCTTTGAACAATGCTCTAATAGCAAAGACTTGTCGTAAAATTAATTATTGCTACAGTATCACCATTTTCCCAAACTCTGTTAGAGTATGTTGTTTCCTCATCATGAAGTACTCTAGCAAAACCATCAGAGAAAAGGAACATTTAATCGTTTAGGGGCTTGTTTTATTTTATTTTTTCCCCATTCTGTGACTGTTTTATAGTGTTGAAATGCTTCTGAGGATTTTAGAATGCAATTAGTTAGGTATTGCAAGGGACATGCCTTTGATGCTAAACTGTAAAAGACAGTAGTAATTGGGGGAAATGATTTTGTAAGGTGGAATGACTGTCTTCTACCACGTCAGTGCCCTCTATGGTTTGTTCTAGCTGTTGTCAGATTCAGTGGGAATTGCGTGTGTGTAAAAAACAGAATGTGGCTTATAGATAGATCCTGTTTTAAACAAAGCCATCTTCACACCACACCTCCCTCTCCAAAGGCCTGATGTACTCCAGGAACTGCTGAAAGTGTCAAGGTCCTCTTCAGAACCCGAAAAATAAAATCATGCCTTGTATTATTTGTACCATTTGTGGTGTGTGCAAGAAAATATGGCTATGGAAAATTGACCAAAATCCATATAGTGATATTTTTGTAGTGATCTTTGATGTGTAGAAATGGACATCAGGCCCATCACTGGTTAACAAATCTGCTTCAGAAAAGCACATTTTTGGGGGTATTTTGTCATTACTAGTAGCAGCCACTAGAGGGGGAACATCATTTATACCGTAATATCTCACCTTTTTGTACTATTTTTCATTCTATCTGTTTTCAGCACTGTGACAACACTTAGGTGAGGTTACAGGGTGGTCATAGTTGCAGAAACAAGGCAAAATGTGCCACTGAGATGGAGTTTTTGGGTTGCAGAGTGATGATGGCTGTAGAAACAACTCGAAGTGTGCCTCTAACGGGGTTTTTATGCCTTCTCAGGTGTTGTGTTCCACTACCGGGCCGCCACGAGCAGGTACACCCTGAATTTCACACAGGCCCACCAGACCTGCCGGGACAACGGCGCTGTCATGGCCAGCCCGGAGCAGCTGAAAGCAGCCTACGAGGATGGCTTTGAGCAGTGTGATGCTGGCTGGGTGTCCGACCAAACTGTCAGGTGAGGCTTCCAAAACGCCCCTTCACGCTTCCCCTCAAAATCTGTGTGCCTTGCCTGTGCAGGCTTAGACTGCTGTCTTGCCATAATTGATGCCTTGGAGTGGCCACCTAGAACAGAAGCTGGACAAGACTGAGAGAATAAAGTGGGTGTTTATTAAAGGCCTTCAATAGATACACCTTGGGCAGTCAGAAGCCTTGCAGAGGATACACCCAAGATAGACAGTGCTCATGAGTTTGTCACACAATTTTAAAGTTGGTCCATTTACATATCAGGGGTTAATTCTCCAACTACAACTTCAGGTAATGATGTAATTTAATAATGATGTAATTAAATAATTTTTTAAATAAAAAAAATTTACCCCCAGTTTGCTTCCTACCAATTCATTTTTGTTTATACTGTGTGGGGCCTGAGGCTGTCCTTGGATTTCAGGCCTAGAGGAATTATTTTGTCTGACCAAAATGTGAAGACAGTAAGTAACGCTCTCTATGGAATTCAGAGTTATACACTAATGCAGTAAGGATTTTAAAAATATGAAGACTGAAATCCTAAGGCATCATAACAATAAATTTTCTGCATTTCCAGGTATCCTATTAGACATCCAAGAGTTGGCTGCTTTGGAGATAAGATGGGAAAGAAAGGAGTCAGGACGTACGGGCGCCGCTTCCCTAATGAGACCTATGATGTTTATTGCTATGTGGAGCACATGGAAGGTGAGATGGGTCTGCAAAGCCTGGAAGTGCACTGCAAGACTTAAAAAGTGACTGAGGAGCTTAAGGTGGAAGTGTGGAGGAGAAAATTCCATTTAAAATAAGTATTGGCTGCTCTGGATCTGAAGGAAATTGCTGAATGGATGGAAACCTATAGTTTGTGGTCTTGCCAATCCTAAGTAAAGGCCAGTATGGAGTCTACAAAGAGGCAGTCAGGGTTCAAGCTGCCTATAGTTAGTGCAGTAGATCTCACAAAAGTTGCTGTTGAAGCATCTCATTTTTTGAATGTTGAATGAAAGTATTTTCAAAGAAATGCATTTAATGTTTGAGAAACTATATATGCTATATATATTAGTATATACAAAGGTAGATGTAGTATATGTGCCAAATGGCATAAAATTAGATGGATATTGAATTGCCATCTATGTTTAATAGTACCTTTTTAATAATGGGCCATCTCAGATTCTGAAAGAAACAAACAAGAAAAAAAGCTTTGTAGTTTCTGGATCTTGTTTAGTAAAATTTTTACAGAGATACTTTGCAACCAGGACTAAAGTATATTTTACACTTGCTACAGTTCCCTGAGTGTTTCACAATGCTTCTGTTTGACAGGTTTTTATTCCATGCCAGTTCCACTTTCTAAAAAAAACCCCTGATGATTCCTAAGTAAACATTTTCAGGGATGATCTTTGGCTGTTACACGTTTAATTTAGTGCTCTTAAAGTCAGCAGAACCATAAATCAGCCTTGGCTCTGGGCAAGCCTGCCTCTGTAGGTGTACATATATTTTTAAAAAGCAGTTGCAAAATGCAGGTGCTCAGTGTTTGCTTGTAATCTGTCTTAGAAAAGATATAGATTAGGTCATGCAAATTTTTCTCCTGCTGGTGACTTACAGAGATTTTAGTTACTGAAATCAGTAAATGTTTTATTTTTAGTAGCTGCAGATCTGTCCTAGAAAATTTGGAGATTTATGGAATACAAGCAACAAAGGTATTGCAAAGCCTCCAGAAAACATATATGCTTGAAAATTTGTAACTTGAACTTGCAAATTAAGTGACAGAATTTTGTAACTGCTTTTGTCAGTAAGCAGCACCTGTGAACATCTACAATTCATGACATGTGATCCTCCATCAATCCTTTATGGGATTGGATTCTGAATCTCCTCTAAATCAATGCTTTTAAATTCAGTTTGTATCTTTCCTAGCTTACAAAAAGAAGGTTTAGTAAAAAGCCTAATCTGTACAACTGCCGGGCGAAGTTCCTTTCCCTCTTCAAGGACAGAGAAGTGTAGTTAACACAGAGAAGATTGTCCTGGGTGCGTGTGAGCCAGCAGTTTCGCAGGGTCAAAAGTTATTCACTAAACTTTAAAAAATAAAACTTAAGTCAAAACTGAAGCTTTTTTCACTGAGGCTGATGGTCTCTGCTTGGAACAACCTGGAACCAGACTATTGTGTGGTTCAAAGAGGCTGCAGTGACTGTGCAGTCCTCATGGTTGAAAATGCACAGATCCTCAATTTCTCATGGACATTAATTGGTTCTTCTTCATTATAAAATTTCATTTGCCAAGATTTACGACATGGTTTCCCTCTCTGGATGCATCTACACTTCTGTCCCACTGCTGTGGTCTGTCAGCTGGACTGTGGTGACGTGATCTGTTCGCATATGAAACATCCAGATTTTAACAAATATATAAGCTAGAGCACAATATTGTAGAGAATTGGTTCATTATATTGCATTCATCATATTGAACAAGTTTAATTCCAGATTATTATAATAGCTAGCCAAGGACGCTTCCCAACTTTTCCCACTTGTTGTTGGTTTTTTGTTGTTTGTTTTGTTTGGTTGGGTTTATTTTGTTTGTTTTGTTTATTTTGTTTTGGATATTGTTGGTTGGTTGCTTGCTTGCTTTCTTGCTTGATTTGCTGGTTTTTGTGTGTGTGTATGTCAGGGAGATTTTACTATTTTTTCATTCTTTCAGAAGTTTTAAAACCATCAGGAGTGTGACCATTTCTATGACTTCCAGAAGGAGTTTATGGGTATAGGGCGTAGAAACAGTATAGGTAGGTTCTGCTGACATGCAGAGGAGTTAAATTACTCTGTAAATTACTCTGATGAGGAGAAACAGGCACATGCTAGGAAGACAAGGTGCCACATCGTGGTGTACTGCAAGATAAACCATTCCTCAGTGCCTTCACAGAAACTTGAGCCTCTGAGCCTTTTCCAGGTGGGAAAAGGAGGCTGAGGAGCCAAGGTGGCTTTGTCTGTGTAACAGGAGCAGTTTCTGCTAGGACAGAGGTTAATTTTGAGTGAGGAGGAGGTTGTTAGAAAACACACAGCATCTATGAGTTTGTACTTCAGAGCAACTCATCCACAGAAGATGGAAATTTAGACAGAATGTCAATGCAGTTATTGGAAGGTTGAACTAAACTAGATTGCTGAGATGGTAGGAAACTTACAGTTCAAGAGCTAAAATTATGCTAGATTTTTGATAGCCCTGTTCATCAAAGGTTGATGCTTCAAGGTGTGACCTTTAGCTCATGACTTAATTCATAGCAAAATGAATCCATGACACTTAGGGTGTGCTTAAATACAACTTTTAAACAAATTTTAAGGCTCATATCTGTGTACCCTTCCCTGATTCAATGCCAAATCTATTAGACTTGCTTGCACTAAAGAGGTCCTTATTTGGAGGGTCTGTGTCAGTGGAATGACTATTCATGGCACAAGCCTGACTAATGATATCAAAATTTAGGCTATAACGAGGATGTCACCATGGAAGTCATTGAACGCTTATTAGTTGGCTGCTGCTGTTGGTGTGTTACCCCAGAAGGCCATAAATGGTGGTGGGAATCCTTGCAATACATTTTAAAATAAATGTGCTTTGAATTTGCAGTACTAATTTGGGTATTTGCACTGAGGATTTGTAGGAGCAACTCCATCTCAATTTTATTCCTTTTTGGCCATATGGAATCAGGAAGTTAGCCAGAGACATGAATTTCTCCTTAAATCACAAACTATTAGCTTAAATTGAAACCAGTTATCTAGGCTAACTCTTACCACTTCCTTGTTCTGAGGAAAGCCAGAGAGATTAATGACTGCACAATTCTAATTTAAATAGTATGAGTTTTGCTGCAACAGTCAGAAGAACATCTGTGGGAAGGACTGAAAATTTCTGAGCTCCTGGAGATAAAAATGAGAACCTGGAGTCAAAGTGTCATTAAAGAGGTACTAGGCATGGTGTTATATTTCAAACTGTTTTACATTCCTCATATTTCATCACTTATTTCAGTATACCAAGCACTAACAGAAACATTTAGGGTATTTTAACTGCAGGAAGTGATTTATGATTAAAGATTTTAAAGTGACTGAGCTGCAAAGGTTTGGGTGAGGATCTCCTAACACCACCAGCCGAAGGGGTGTCTCCTGTTGTAAAATCCCCTGGATGGAGATGGGTGGTGGGTGAGGAAGAGTTTGAATTCGTCAGACAAGCAGTGTGTGGGTAATTTGAGAGCACTGTGGTGTCAGAGAGGGACAGGTGGGCTCCACCAAAGCCCACTGGTGGAGTGAGGGCCTGTGCTGAGCCAAAGCACAAACCACCCCATCAGGATTGTCTCCTGGCCAGGCTCCCTCAGAACCCATGTATGCCTGACCAGTGACTGTCATGTGCAGATAGGGCACTCACGCTAACAGTTATTTTTGGGGTGTCTGTAGGGAAGATTGTACAGCCTTCCTTCCATGCACCATCTCCTCCACACAGTGAGTGCAGGGAAGAAGGATAAAAACCAAAACCAGATGTCCTTTGAATACTTTCCACCTACTCTCATGCGGTTTTGCTGTTGTCATGGAAATTTCTGTGAGAATGATAGTCATAATTAAAGGAGTCATAGTCTAAAATATGGCCTCAGGTGAGAAGTTTCTTCGGTGTTTTGGGCAGCTAAAGACCTCTGGAGTCTATTCTGATTCTGGAGCAACAACTAGATTAGGTTTAAAAACTGGGACACAGAGAAAAACATTTTTTTTTTTTCTCTAGTTCAGGGCCTGTGGTAGAATTATGAGCCTTCCATTTTACTGAACACTTATCCAGCCTTAGATTATGTCATATCATGCAGGGTTAAGTTCTCAAGAGGGTTCCCGTTCAGCCAGTGGGCCTGCACAGAATAGACTCAAGACATTCAGGAAAGTTTAGTTAAATCATTGCTGCTGGGCATCAAAAGGAATCAACTGGCTTGTTCTGACGTGCAAGAGAAAAAGACTTCTTCATCTTGTCCAGCCTCCTGCTTTAAAGTTGAACCAAGCTGCTTAGATGTTTGTGGCTTTCCAGCCCTGCAGAGTGGTTTTGGTAATTATTCATTTTGTAAAGGACACCTTTTTATTCTCTGGTGTGCCAGAGAACCAGCCCTGAACAGCAGAGAAAGAGAGGTGGGGGTTGTGGAAGTCCTGAAGGGTAAATGTTTCAGTCCTCAAAGTGGTCATGGCATTCCTGCTTCTTTGCACAGCTATGTCCTAGGAATGAAGTTTTGAACAAATTCCACATTTTTGAGGAAAAGGAAGTTGTGATGGCAGTCTCATGACTGCCTAGGCTTTGACCTGCTGGCTGCGTCCAGGTGAGGAGCAGTAACCACAGGTTACAGAAGCAGGTGAAAAAATGCCATTAAAATACTCTATATAACATCATAGAAGATGGCATTTTGTCACTCTCAACCAGCTTTTGTCTCTGACCCAGGGCACCCAGATCTGCAGCTGTAGTCACAGAATCCAGGAGTTCTCACACCCCCAAAGGACATCTCTGCTCAATGAACTTGTTCCAACTCTCAGAAACAAATGAATAGTTCTGGAGTTCATCACAGGCATACCATGCAAATAAAAATAAAATAAAATTAATAATAATTTAAAAAAAAGAGCTCCCAAATTCTTAGTAGAAGATAGTGTTTCTTCTCAAACAAAACTATCACCAAGGGACTAAAATGAAAAGGCACTGAAAAGTTTTTTGTTTTGGCTTCTTTTTTTTTTTTTTTAAATTGTGAGAGTTAAACATTTTCTCCTATTGGAATTATTAGCTTTTCTTATAATTAATATCCCTCTGCATTTTCTAATTCTGGCTTTGGACGACTGTGGAGGTTGTAGAATCTGAGCACCTGACCACAGGATAAAGCTTATGAACACCAAATTCCAGATGGGACACTAATAATCACATAATCATAGAATCATTAAGGCTGGGTAAGAAGACTTTTGAGATCATTAAGTCTAATCATCAACCAAGCACCACTGCCCTAGTCAACACATGTTGTGTGTTGACCCCTGACTTTGGTTCTAGCCTGCCCTTCTTCCCACCTTGCTTTTAAATTGTATGAGTCATGGCATTCACATCTACCAACATGCCCAGCTCACCAAGACATCTCCTGAGGAGAGAAAGTGAATCAAAGCAATGAAACTTGCTATAAAATCAGCTAATAAAATTTGTAGAACAGCTTCTTGTAGAACTTAAGCTTTTTCCTCAGGGATTGTGGGTCAATCAGCTTTTGTCTTCAAGAGAAAAAGCTGACTTCTTCATCTGCCCTGATATTTTGGAAAGAGATGGAAAAAGCATGAATTTCATCAGGTATCTCTTTTGACCAAGCAAAACAAGCACATGCAAGAGGAAAATCCTGGGATTTCTTGGAGTGCTGTGACTGCTGAGG
This sequence comes from Phylloscopus collybita, assembly GCA_027886175.1. Lineage (NCBI taxonomy): Eukaryota > Metazoa > Chordata > Aves > Passeriformes > Phylloscopidae > Phylloscopus > Phylloscopus collybita. Next base: position 348,371 of record JAJNNQ010000124.1, read on the forward strand.
CTGCTCCATCAGCCTGGAGCTTGGTTTGGAGCAGGAGCCAGCAATAACACACATTACATTATTGTCTGCAGCCTAAACACTGTCACGTTCTCCACCCCACCCCCTAGTACTGCAGAACCAGTTTTTCTTCATCTGTTGGCCTAAGCCCTGGGCTTTGCCTGCACAGTATTGCTGAGTTACTCAGGGTGTGCTCCAGCTATAAAAACAGTGCACGTGGCTGTTTAATACACACAGAATTGAATTTGCCCTGCCTGGTGTTGATGGCTATGTCATTTGTTTGTCGAGCAGACAAGTTCTCCCTCTTAATTTCCTTTTTTTCAGTGTTTTGGCTGGGCAATTGAGGGGCTTCCAGTCATCTTAATAGAAACACTGGAAGACTGTGGCAGTATCAGTCTTCCTGTTAAATATGGAAGCTTTCAAAAACAGGAGTAAATTGTAGAGGCTGCATGGATTAAATACATTTCATTACCTTCAGAATTACTTTTCTTGCTTTTTAGAAGAAGTTTCTGTGTGAGGCTTGAGTCCTTTTCTCTTTGATACTTTGAAGGAGTTAGGATGTTTCAGCCACATGCTAGAGGTGAATGAGATCAAGAAACTCCAGGAAAACCCCCATATTTTGAATTTTTTTTGTAAGGTGGTTTGATAAGCTTGCAGAAGCAGAACAAACTTTCAAGTGTTTCTAGATTCATATATCAAGCAAGGCGTTTATTAAACTTTATATAAAGTTACTAAACTCTTCCTTTGTTTTTCATGTCTGATCCCAACAATTATTAAGCACATTAACTGCTCATTTAATTGTAGAGAATTTTAATCTCCTTTCAAACTGTAGAGACAAATTGAGGAGTCATCAAATTGAGTTACCTCCTAGAGTAAATCACCACTATTTGCAATATGACTTTTACCCATTACTTGATTTTCTAAAATTAAGAAGTGTGGAATCATAAAAAAATGCTCTCTAATGAGAACAATTACAAGATGACATGTTTTAACATCACAGTCCTTTATCTTATTAGTAGCAGTCCTGAAATAAATATGCATTTACTTGGTATATGATGGAATTTTGCTGATTGACCTGCTGCCTTTTTACCTTCTTTGTGAGGTTATTGTCACAAATCCTTAAATATACCAGTTAGGTGTCAAATACTTTGGATTTTGCTTATTGGATTGTTTTGGTTAAGATACACTTTTCCTGAAATTTGTGGGGGCTTTATTTTATTTTTTCCTTATTTTGTTTTTAATTGTGTTGATTTGGTTTTGTTTTTTGTAAAACAATCCTTGACAAAGATGGTATCTGTTTGACAGCAGCTGATTTTAAGAGATGAACAAAATAAGTCTATGAGGGGTCAGTAGAATATATTCAATACAGGGAAATGTATGACACCCATCTTTTATGTGAGCAGGATTATCACTATTGCAGACACAGATGCACTCCAAGGCAAATTTGAGGCAGACTTCTGCCTAGAAGGTGCAGCTTGGGTAATTCTCTGCTAAGTGACCTCTCTTAAAGAAGAACCCTGCGTTTTGAAATCTTAAAGCAAGACATAATCCCTCACTAAGTTTCTCTGCTTTAAATGAGTGCAGATGACAGCTCAGAGGAATAAATAGCACAAACTTCAGTGATGTTGTGTACAAGCTCCATTTGGAGTCAGAAACCCAAATCAGTTGGTGGAAAAATTGCTTTTCTAGTAATCTTGCACTGTTTACCCACTTTCCTATGTATTCTATAAGTTTCCCTCAGAAGGAACGTTGTGGGACTGTCTGCAATTAGTTTTTTTGTTTACAGGAGTCATGACAATTCATAGTTCTTCACTTTTCTTACTTCCTCACTTAACTGGACTGATATTTGGTATATAATTGCAATTAAATTGCATTTTAACTACTAATTTTCATATACATTGTGTCTCCTGTGAGAGGATCAGTGAACACTCCTCAGAGCAGAGAGGGCTGCCCTGGGGAGGCCTTTGCTCTCCTGTATCATGGTGCTGCTTTTGGGACGGGATTGTGGAATAACTGCATCCATCACTCTGTGCTGGACATGGCACCAGAGCTAGAAGGCAGATGCAGAAGGGTGTAAGAGAAAATGCTCATTATCTGTGTGGTCTGAAGAGCTGAATGAACCATTCTGAAGACGGATGGCTCTTTGCTTCCCTTATCTGTCCCTCTCCAATAGACACCCTCTGTCCCTCTACCTCCAGACTGGAAGCAGCTCACGATGTATATAAGGCAAGTTACACTATGGGATTGGTGCTACAGCTGTAATAACAAATCAGAGCTTCTACCTAGGAGGAAAAAGAAAGCTGGCACCTTGCCTCCTTTCACACTTGCATTCCTTTCAGTCCCCAAACAAGCGTAATATTGATGTGAATGAAACTGCTTGGGGTGATGTAGTTTCTGTCTGCATTTTTCTGCATTCCCCTCAGACTTGTGCAGGGGTTAAGACAGATTGCATGGCCAGCATGGAAAAGCAGTGTTTCCTTGCAAGAGTGGCTGTTGTGTCCTGGCCTGCTGTGGCTGAGAGAGGGCATTGCTGTCTTGCAACAAATACTTTGAATTTGCGCTGCTGGTTTGAATACTCACATTTTAGGTCTGGTTGGTTTCATCTGAAGTCTGAGCAAAAACTGGAAAAGGGTCAGTTTACTGCTTCATTCCCAGGACATGAACATGAGGGGCTTGACTTTTCTTTAGAGTGTTTGGGTGAATGAGGCAACCAAGACAAGGTGATTTACCTTGGAAGCAAAATATTAGATGTGCTATTTGCTTTGTTTTAGTTTCCAACTGGATGGCTATTACTTGCAAACTGTTATTTCTTGGAAGCTGAACTACACTATCAACGTTCCAGACTAATTCAGCTTCTGCACAGAAAGAGGGCTTTGTGCATGCAACATGCCTTGTGCATTTCCTGACCTTTGTTTCCACTTGGGGTAAGATGAAGACTGATGGAAATCCAACATTAGAAGCTGTGCTAGAGCAGCCAGTGAAGAATATTTCCTATTTTGTGGGTGTTTGAATTGAGATTCTAGCAATGCCTAAAAGGGCCAGGTAGGAGGCTTGCAGAAGTAGACTTGTTTTATGGAAAAAGTAAATTCTGATGGATTGGATTTAATTAACTCAGTTGACCTGCAAAATCTACTCTTACAGGGGTCACAGTGGAGCATCAGGGCTGCTGTTACCTCTGCTAGAGACCAAGGAAGGGACTCTGTGTCCAGCCACAGTGTATTTCATGACATAAAGTTTGCTTATAAATGCTCATGCTTTGTGGCAGTTTAACTTTCAAATTCAAGCCTGGAACATTTGGTTTACATCTATCTGATTATTTTTCTTTTTAAGGAAAAAAAAATACTCATGTTTTGGGAAAAAGCCCCAGCCTTGCAGGACTCTGGGCCCAGGGGTAGAGGGGGGACAGGAATCGGTTGATGGTAGAATGTGTTACTCAGCCTTTGTTATTTTTTTGTTTGTTTTGTTTCCTCCTCCAGATGAAGTGGTCCACGTCACAGCCCCCCAGAAGTTCACCTTCGAGGAAGCTAGGGAGCTGTGTGAGGAGCGAGGCGGTGTCCTGGCTTCCGTGGGGAACCTCTATGTGGCCTGGAGGAACGGCTTTGACCAGTGTGACTACGGGTGGCTGGCGGACGGCAGCGTCCGGTACCCGGCCTCTGTGGCGCGGCCCCAGTGCGGTGGGGGCTTGCTTGGGGTGAGAACCCTGTATCGCTATGAGAACCAAACAGGCTTCCCTTACCCCGATAGCAAGTTTGATGCCTACTGCTATGAACGTAAGCATATATATTATATTTTTTTTTTTATTATTATTATTATTTTTTTTTTTTGGTCATGACTTCCAGCATGCTTGCCGCGGGAAGTGGTTTCTTTATCACGCCTTTTGTTTCAGTTCTTGCAGCCCACGCAGGTTTTTAGAAACTAAAACTAATGTCTTAAAGTAACATTGGCAGGTGAAGACAGGCGGAGTTTTAAGGTAAGATCTCAGCCTGAGCAGTGTTTGACCGTGAGTCTGTGGATGCTCCATTTTTTGGTGCCTGAGCAAACCTTCATATCTTTACGTCTTGTCAATGGACACAAGACAGATATTCAAGGCCCTTCTCCAGGTGACTGTGCCTTGGCAAGGGCTGGACTAGATGATCTCCAGAGGTCCTTTCCAACTACATTTATTCTGTGGTTCTGTGATAAATGTCCTGAAGGTGAGCAATGGATATTCTGTTTCCAATGATGGCAGCAAGAGGAGCTGTTGTACACGGGCTGTGTACAAGGCTGGCCACTTTCGGGTCTCTCAGATGCCAGTAATTTGTGGGCTGTCTCTGGATCCCAGGCACGTTGTCCTGGGATCCACATTCTTTCTCTTTCTTACTCAGTGTTTCTTGGGCCAGTGGGTGGTCTAAATTGCCTTTCTTACTGCTGCTTGTTTTTCTCTTGGTATTTTCACGGGCACTTCAAGTGCTTGCCACGTTCACATGGTAGACTTCACCAATCTAACTCAGATGTTCTCCACACCTGTCAGCTTTCTTTTGGGGTCAGATATTGCTCTGTAACCTCATCTATCTTCAGTGCCAACTGCCCGACTCTGCTGTTATGGTGCAGCCTCTCCTTGTTTAGGTTCCTGCTCAACAGCCTCTCCTGTTGTCCCAAAAGGCTCACCAGCTTCCCAGCTGAATATCCTGCTTCTCTGAGATTTGCAGCCTCAGCACAGAGGGGGTTGGACAGCTCAACTATTTTCCTGCAGGCCTCTCTGTCCAAGGAAGTTCCTTGTTGCAAATAGCATGAGTGACATTAACGTTGTGTTGAGTTAAAAGTTCAGAACTTGGTCATTAGTGATGAATATTTAGGTTTTTTGGATTCAGTCCAGTGACTGTAACTCAGAACTACTTGAAATGTGCAGTTTGTACTGTGCCCATTTTTGTGGATGATGAACTTACTGCAGCTGCGGATCTTTCCAGCTCAGGCTCTGAAGAGTCATTTATGAGCAAATCTTACTCTTTGAGAACAAATCCTGACATCTGCTGCAACATTATGGTCTGGCTGTTCTCAGGCACTGTTGGTTTGTTGTTTTAATTTTCCTTTATAGTTTGTGGGTACAATGTTCCAAAACTTTGCATGTGGAAATAGTCCTAATGGAACTGCTTACAGGAAAAAGGACTTAAGTTCAGGAGTCTGTGCTCTAATCTGCAGAACAGCATTTTGTCATATCACTCCTTCTGTTCCTACTCCAAATAGTTTATGACCTGTTTAAAGTGTTGTGGATAAAAAAGACTTTAATGAGGGTGTATTTCATAAGTCCCTCTAAGAGGGATAAGAAGTGAACATTTTGCCTGTAATTTAGTCTTTAGTTAGGACAAATTCCAGCCTGCTGTTTGTTTTTGTGAATTTTGCTGCTTTCACGCAAGATGTGCCTTTACAATGTTCTTTCCAGAAGTTTTAGTTAGCATGGTTTGTGCTAACATACCATTTGTTCTAAAAGTGACCTTGATAGGTATTGGGTTGTTGCCTGTTGTATAAAGGCTTTTCCTGCAAAGTCTTGCCCTTGGTATATAAATAATAAATATTTCATCACTTTGCAACCCAGGAATAGACAGTTCAGGACTATCAAACTTTTTACAAGACTAAATAAGACTAAACAGAACCAAAACAACTTGGTAGAGACTGAGAGGCTCTCTAACACTTTTAATTACAAACAACAGAATATCAGAATTAATTAAACCCTGCTGGCTGGAGCACTCAGGTTTTGCCAGATACATCTGGCTTGGTGTAGGGAAATGCAGGGGTGTCATGCTGTAGTCTCCTTCAGGGTGCCACAAATTTCCCAAGTTACTGAAAGCTCTCTCTCCCTCTCAGAAGGTGCTTGGGATCTCACAAGAACCAGCTGTGACTTCTCACTGCTTTTGCTAAAAGATTTATGCAAGTGGTGAGTAATGAGACTCCCTGCCCAGCATCTTGGTCCTCCACATCTCAAGCAGCTGCCTGGTGCAGTGGCTTTAGAGTGAGTCACTCTCTCCCACTGGGGCCTTGGAGCCAGTCCCTTCTTTGGGGCAGAAAAAGGGAGAGAATAAAAAAAAAATACTCTGCATGAGAGCAGAAGGCTTGAATTTAAGCCCTTTGTTTCAAATAATCTTTTGTCTGGAATTTTCGTCCAAAATTTCCCATTATCTCAGTTTCAAAGTTTCAGTCCATCACAAAATCCACTGTCCCCCAGCTCTGCCTGGTTTGAGGTTGACATTTAGCTTTCACACAGTGATTCCCACAGTGCCTGACAACAAAATTGTCCTACCCAGGAGCTGGGCTCTCAGTGAAACCCCAGCCCCCTGCTCACAGCTCTTAGTGTGTCTCACACTGCATGGGTGTGTCTCCCTCCTCACCTGGACACAGAGTCACACTACAGCACATCTGTGCCAAACCAGGCAGCTGATTCAGTCTTCAAAAAGATAAATTGTGCATTTGAGAAAGGGGATATCTCCTCCTTTATCCCTGCTCAGGCTCCTCACTCCTGTTTTGTGATTATGAGTCTCTCTGGTGGAAAATCTCAAAATATTAACTTTAATTTGTGGTTTTAAAAAACCTCAATCCATATTTTGAGCATTTTGCTTGCTTTTAAAGAAAAATCATATTTATTGAAGTACATGAAAAACACAGGGAGTAAATTCAATTTAAAAATGATATTCACTAGTTTCAGTAGAGCAGCCAACCTGGACAACTTTTAAAGTACAGTTAAGTTCAGGATTTTAACTTCAGCAGTATTATGGGTACAAAATTACATTGTATGAAGTGCCTTGACTTTATGAAAATAAGAGTGGCCCAGACTAATAATACATGATTTAAAATCAAAAAGTCCTGTTAAAAACCCCTGAAACTTTCTCCCCTTTGATCACAAGTGCTTTTTTCACTCTTCAAAAACCACATGGGTCTAAGTTTCTGAAACATTATCTCTGTGTTTCACTTCATGCCTCCAAGGCTTTTACCAGATTTTTTTTTTTTTCTTCTCTGAGAGATACCTAATCATTTATCTGATGGGGCCTGAAAAGGTTTCAGGTTGGACACATGATTAAGTACTTGCAGCTCCTTGGAGGCCATCATCAGAGGGGAAGTTTTTCAAGTGTTAACATATAGGACTTATATTAAGATGTTTAAATTAAAAAGAAAAATATTAAAAATAAAACAGCAGTTGCTAAGCACTTAGGTTAATTTGTAAGAGATGAAAACATTTTATCATTAAGAAAATCCTTTTTAATAAATACATATTTAATAAATAGTTCTTTCAGAGAGCTATAGGGGATTTATTTATGTACTTCTGCCTCCCAATCCCTCCAGGCGTAATTCACTGGAGGTTGTAGAAACCTTGTCACAGATCTCAGCTGACTTTGGATGGGCCTTTTTATCCCACAGCACCTGTAGAACAAATTCCAGAAGTGCATTAATCAAAAGACATTCAGGTTTTTAACTTACATAGCTGCAACAAAGCTGAACTTGATGAGCTTAGTACACAGAGGTGGTTGAATTTTTTAAAACATAAATCCCCTTTTTTTTGAGAAACACTGATTTATAAAAGCTGAAATCTTTCATAGACCTGTATTGGTTTTGGCGAATCTTTCAGCAAAAAATTTTTTACTTGACTCAAAACACGTGTTGATCATTTCACCCTGGATTTGTCCATTCTCTTTCCCAGTCTCCTCTCTGATTTTCACTTTGTTTCATGCACCTTTATTGCTTCTCTTTTGTTATACCACTTTGGTTTGGCATTGCAATTTAATTTTAGCTGGAGATTGGAAAATTCCAGTTCTGGGATGGTGTTGCCATGTGTGTTCTTCAGGAATGGAGTCCACACTGCTTTGATTGTTTCAATACAGCCCCATCAAGAGTGGATCCAAGTCTGCCACTGCTTGGGCCTGAGGGCCTCTTGCTTTGATGCTTCATCCATCTAAAGCTCAAAATCAGAGCACAATTTCCTAGAAAAATATAGGAAATTATGGTCTTCACAGAGTTTTGAGGTGTCCTACAGCACGAGCCACTGAGATGGCAGGCTCAGGAAACCTCCACAGTGCTCCTCTTGTCCGGCAGCAGGAAGGAGAAAGACTTTTAGGCACAGTGCAAAAGCTGGCAGGAGAAATGTTGTCTTCCCCTTCTGCTGCACGTGACTCAGCTTGGAAAACCTTGAATAGCTGGGCAGCTCTGTCCTTCTCCACAGCAACCGTCGGTAGCTGCGTGTCCCAGCTATTTCCTGGATGAGGGAATTATTTCCAGCCTGATGTCAGGGGCTGTGTTACGGGAGATCTGTGGATTTCTGATCAGTTTGGGAACGGACGCAGAATAATGAAGACATAGGACATGGTGACGCACGAGGAGCAAAATTGCCAATCGTTTGGGAAGGAAAACCAAATGAAATTCGTCTCAGAAGAAGGACAGTACAGTTCTGGGCATAATAAACAGAGTGTGCTCCAGTATTTGAGAGTTCCATATCAGAATGGGCAAATGCCTTTGGGCAGGCAAGGATCCCAAGGTCAGGGCACTGACCACAGGGTGTGCAGGGCTGCAGGCTCTGCTCAGGCCACCTCTCTGTGAAGGTGAAGATGTGCAAAGAGATTACCCCCAGAAAACAATTCTCCAGCCTTTTATTATTTTTCTAGGAAAGTAGATTTATCTTCTTCTCTCAGATATGCCATTTATCAAGACCTGCACAGCTGCAGAGATCCCCAGTAATTTCTTGCCCAGGTGTGTCTTTAGTAAATCCCTCGCTCTCTCTGCTGGGCTCATGGTGACCAGCACACCAACAGTTCCTTGCAGCTTCCTCACTCCACTCTGCCTCAGGGGTTTGAGAGCTCAGTCAGACCACGCCAAAAACTGCAGAATCTCAATCCACTCCAAACAAGCCTGTGCTATACATCTCAGCAGTATCTCACTCTGAGAAGGAGGGGAGAGATGTTGCTGGGTGCAACAGTGTTACACAGTATTTAACACTGTTAAATACCGTCTAAAGCAGGAGCAGAGATTTATCAACCTGACTGATGTATGAGGGGCAGATGTTTGGAGCACCATGACGTGCTGGTGAGGAGATGCTTATTTTGCCTGAGCATGGGAACTTTCATTTGCCTGAGTGATTCAAAACTGAGTGCTTTAAGAGCAACCTCTAAGTGCAAACATTGTGGCCAGAGGCAGAGAGGAAAGAGAAGAAGACAGAGTTGGAGGTGTTTTCCTTCCATTGTCTCAGGTCACTGGATGGGTCAGGTAACAAGAATAGGATCAGAAGCAGCAATGTGAAGAAGTGGAAGGTCCACTTCTTCAAGTGTTCAAGTGCAGAAAACATGAATTGATTTTGCTCTTTGTTGCCTTTGCTTCATTACCACTGTGTGATCTGGGTATCACCCAGAGCACACAGAGGTGATTTCTCTCCTTTCACACCAGCTGGAGGGAGCAGAGCACCAAGAATTCTGCTGCCAGTTCTTACCCAAGTGACACTCTTGGCCCTTTTTATTCTTCAGTTGTTTTTTGTGGTCACAAAACAAAGATTATTGCTTTTATTTGGTGTTGGTTATAGATTTAATTAGGAAGAGGTGACTAAAGAGGCTTACTTTTTTTTTTTTTTTTTTTTTTTTTTACCTCCTTGGCTGTTTCATAATAAAACGATGTGGAAAGAGAAATGCTGTTTGCTATTTTTCTTTTGTGGATAGATTGGCAGGTTATAATTCATTCACAGAACTACACTTGCATGTGGGGAAACCAGGAGATAACATAACGTATCTTTTCCCCTTCAACCTCTGACTTCAGAAGTTATGAAATAACAAGTGGTTTTACTTAAGAGTATTTGTGTTCAGAGCTAAAAAAGTTGCTGTTTCTGTTGTTTTGTTAGCTGAAGAAAAGACCTTGGGCAATCCTTGGTGTGAAGAAGATGCAAAACTTTTCATTATAAGTTTTTCTTTTAAATAAGACAGACTGATAGGTTACAAATTTCTTGTTTTTATAAGAATCCCATTGATTTTCACTGATATGGCACATGCTTTGTAAGCAGGAATGGATCCTGTATTTAGATTTTCATATTTTTCTCATTACATTTGGCTTTTGATTTCGATGTCAAAACAGAGTGTAGGTGAGTGGGAGTGTACACCTGGAGTTACAGAGAAATTCTCACAGCTGCACTGTCAGATTTTGAATTCTGTTACCAAAAGTCTCATTATTTATGAACAAAATCCCACATACCCTGTGCAGCACTGCTTCTGGAAAGGCGTGAATGAGCAGGTACTGGATCAGTGCCATGATCAGAGGTTTCTTGCTCAGCCTGTAACTCAGAGCACCAATTTTTATTTTTTTTTAATCTGTTCTTAATCTTAGACTTCTTCAGCTTGGAAGGCTCTGCTAGTCATTTAAACTCCAGCTGGCAAAACTTTTGGACTCTGGGGAACATTCGAGGCTGTCCTCTCTGCCAGGTTTGGTAGCAGGGAAAGAACAGACACCAAGAAGATACTTAACGAATTAACATACAAAAATATGTACAAATTAAGCAAAGCAGCTCTCTTTATTTTCATCATGCTTAAATTGGGCTCAAAGATTTCAAACATTAATTTTGAGTGTCTCAACCTTTCTTATATTTTGTAATAACTTATTTTGGCTGCAATTCACAGAAAGAATTCACTGTTTCCAGCTTTTGTTCCAACTTAAAGCAATTGTCTGTTGTTTAGGCTGTTAGCAGTGATTCAAAACAATCTCTGTCTATAGGGTCTATGTCCTTCCAGGTTCTTAGGTACATACCTAAATGTAAACAGATAAACATTATTTCTGAGTGCAGAAAAATTGCTCAAGTGGTTCAAGTTAGGTACCTAAGTACCTAACTAAGTACCTAAGTAACTAACTTACCTAAGTAACTTAGATACCAAGTTAGTCTGGTAATGTTGAAAAATCATGTATATAAATTATGTATCATTTTTAAAATAAGTATTTATCCTCCATGAAGTACACTAATACTAATCCCAAATTAAACAGCACAGAACATACTAAAATCCTTATCTGGTAATTGCAAATTTAAACCATGTCTGAAGTTGTGCAGTTTAATTTCCTTGAAAAAATAGGGGGCTTCAATCTTGCTCCGTAATTTTGGATCTTTGTTTAAAGCATGGCGGAAAAGAAGAGGACAAAAATGCTGTATAGTAAAACATAAAATAAATAAATAGAGAATGAAAAAGTATAGCATCTCTGCAAATTCATGTAGCCCTTCCAAAATCAACGTAATGCATGGTGTTCAATATAGAAGGAATCGATTAAAAAACAAAAAAAATATAGTCTTTGATATGAGCAGCTGTTGGTGAGATAATTTGCTTTCTTGCTGCTAATATGTTCATGAATTTTATTAGGAAAATCTGCCTCATGTCTTGAACCAGAAGGAGGACAAAGGAGATAGCATATTGCATGCATGATGCAAGGGGTACAGTAATGCAAAACATCTGGGTGGAGTGGAGGACAGCTCAAACTAGTGTTGTCGATTAAAAAGCAACCTTCCCTTTGTTTATTTTTTTTGTTTTCACACAGAAAAAAATTGATAGATTTCTCATTGAAGAAGCACTGTTGGTTTTTTTTTTATTCACTCAAATAAGTTTGCAATCCTGAATGATGTGTGTGAAAAAACTTATATATAATTGTTTTGACAAAATGACTTTAGAGGCCCTCTAATTGATTTTAACCGGAGATTTCACACAATTTCCATGGGAATAGATCTGGCTGTTTATTGATAAACTCTTAAAAATATGGGCTCTACTTATAACACTCTATAAAAGATAATATTTATTGATTCAGTTATTAATATAAGCAAACCAAATATGCTTGGTGTTTTTTCAGGTTGGCAGAATAAATGTGTAACTATTCTGTTAAGTCATTAGCAGATAATAAGTCATGAATAATAAATATCTGCATCCCAGGCATAAATATGTAACTCTTGGGACTTCCAAGCATTTCTTGGAAATTTGGAAGCTGCGTAAGTGGCTGTGAGTAAGTGTACACAATTTCCTAGCAGCAATGAAATAAAGTTACCTTTTTATTCTACAGATTTAGAAAAAAGGTATCCACATTGCCCTCATTTTTGTCCAGCTCTGTTAGAGGGTATTAAGGTTTTCATCTTCGTTCAGGAGGTGATCCTGATGGTCACTCAAAGTATGGCATCTGGGGCCTGAAGAAGTGTTTATGTTGGCTGCAGAGCCAATTCCATCCACATTAAGGAAACTGATCCTGTGATTAGAAGGGAGAGACTGAGACTTTGGTGCCTCCTTTCTATTTTGCCATTAAAAAAAATAGTCATTGAGGAAATTTGGTACATATTTAACAGCTACCACTCAGCAGCACATACCACTTGAGTGCATCCTTAATTCCCCAGCTATGAAGGAGAACTTGTGTGGTTTAAACCAGCCCCATGCAAACGGAGAGGGGAGGAAAATGGCAAGAATTCATTTATTCTTGATTGTATGAGCACTGTCTCATAGATTGAAAAAAGCAGCAAATATCCATTCTAGCCTGTGGAACCCCAAACACAAAAATCTCTTATGTTCAGGCTATGCTTTGCTTAGTGGTGTTTCAAACACTTTACTCCTTCTTGCTCAAGTAAATGTTTTAACTTAAAATAAATAAAAGTATACATATATATATATATATACACACACATATATATATGTATATGTAGCTAAATCTTCTTTGTAAAACCACTAAAAGTTTTAATGTGTGGTAGAGAAAAGAATCTGCTCCTTTTTTTTCTGCTGGCAAAGAACACCATCACTTCTAAACACAGCGACATCCTATTTTCTTGCCCTCCAAATTTCCTTTTCACTTTCACTTCTCACTCAGGAAAGCTGAAATATCAACCCTTTAACCTCATTTTCCTACTCTGTAATTCTACACGTTCTTCTAGAAATCTTGAGCAGTCATCCTCTGACCCATCCCTCCTGGTTCAGGGTGAATCAAACACATCTCTTGCAAATGTGGCATTTTCAAAGCTGAGTGTGTGAAACTGAACAAATATTTGTGTGACCCTGACTTGCACATGCAGAATTCATATCTGCAGCTATCAAAGGGGCACCTAATTAGCAATGGGTGTGTGAAAAAATCTGATTTGTGCGTGTGTGCTGCCTACGCTTAAGTATAAACTGTAAAGTTATTAACTGTTTTGATTTCTGTGTGAGAGGGGAAGAGACTTATTTGATCTGTTACAAGCGAAGAAAGATTTTATTTTGCAGGAAGTTCTAGATATAGTCATGCCTGTCTAGTAAACAGTGAGTCCTCATAAGGACAGACAGTTTAATGCATTCTTCATATGCTTAGTGTGATTTAAAAGCTGTATTTTGCTCTACATTTGCATCCTTATAAGGTTTTTGACTCTCAGTCGCTTAGCAGTTAACAACACTGGTTTAAGACATTCACATCTTCCACCCATCTGTTCCCACTGAACTTCTGAAGATTACTGACCTGGAAAAACTGGCAGAAAGGAAGATGGTTCCAACCTGGCCTTTTTCTGAGGAAAACCTCTTTTCTGAGCACTCACTTTTTCCAGGAATTTATAATCTGCTGACACACCTTTCAGTCTTGGCACACATTTCCTTCTCAGATGGCATGGAAATGTGGGCTAAAAGGAGACAAACAGCAAGGCTACCAGGTTGTTTAAAACATCACAATTTGGTTCACTGGAAAGACCTTTCTTTGTGCCTCCTGTTCATCTAGGATAGCAACTCCCTTACCTTTCCCATCATCCAGAGGGTTCAACACTTCGCCTTTGCATGTTCAACACTCCCATGGAAGCATTTCTGTGTGTGGAGGAGTTTCAGACATGCATCTTTGAAGTGTTTTCCAAAGATCAACATCATTTTAGCAGTATTAAGTTTATGATCTTATGGTTCAACATTCTCACCTTTCCCCATAATAAATTTCTCCCAGCACAATTTAAAGGCAGGGCAGCAGCATTATTTTCTGGTAGCATGCTTGATCCTGCTGCTTGAGCACACTCTCAGCTGAAGTGAGGATTCTATTTTGCAGTTTGTAATCATGTCCTGAAAATAAACTAAAGCATTATTTCACTCCCTTTATACATCTCAGTTGGACACTGCATAAAGCTTTGAAGAAAACCCACAGCTCTACTCTTTTGTGACATCTTGAAATAAGCTTTTATGTCCCCAGATCAGTACCTGGCTGGTCACTCATGTAACACAAGGACTTTCGGGTTAATTATATAAACCACAACTATTAAGAATATTGCTACTTTTTTCATTTCATCTGACTTTAGATTAGGTGTTCTGCAGCTTTACAGTATATTATTGCATGTTATTAAATGCTCTAAAGAACTACCTAAAGACTTTGAACGTTACACTTGTTTTTCAGCGTGGCATTTAGGTTTATTTGGGAACATTCAAACTAATGATTTAAAGTAACTTGTGTACTGACTATACCTTTTTTTCTTTTTTTTTTTTTTCTTTTTTTTTAAGCTAAAAAAGTCACAACAGAGCCTACAACTATTGAGCCTGTGACATCCCTGAGAACTGACAGCGTGAAATCATCCCCTGCTGGAGTTCCCCTAGAAACTCCCATCTCTGAGACTCCACTTAGTGAAGTGCCTGCCACCCAAACAGTTTCTTTGGAGGAAACAACCCCAGAGTCTGAAGAAGAGACAGAAATGACTACTGAGGTAGCTGAGGAGAAAAGGGAGATGGAGGTGCTCATGGAGAACATTCCGCTAACCACCCTTCTACCTCAGACTGTCACTGACGGCGAAACATTTACTTATGATACCCTGGGAAGGACTGAATATGATGTCTCACCCAGGCTAACAGACACCACGTCCCCAGATCTGGAACTGGATCACACTTACTCTGAAGCAGAGTTGACCGAGGAACCAGGTAGGTCTGAAAGCATTGAGGACGCTTTCTTGACCTCTGTAATTTTTCAGGATAGCACAGCTGTAGCTAAGAGTTCCACTGTTTTTTGGGAAGATGCTGGAACAGGAGATGCACAAAAGCATGATGCTGATAATCAGACTGAACAAATAGAAGTGGGTCCTCTGAGGACAGCTACAGACAGCTTCTTACAGACTTCTCGGAGGGAGGCTGCCAGGACAGGGACTTCAGATTCATTAAAAAAAGAGAATGTGTCTCACAGTGCCCACCTCACAAATTCACCCACCAAAAAATCAATGGAGGCAAAATCTGACGAGAAACTTACAACTGTGGTAATCCCTAAAGCTTTGCTCACTTTTGAGTCTGCAGAGAGGGAGGGCAGTGAGAGCATGCACACTGCTGTGCCTGGCACACATTCTGGGGTGGCGACTGGTCATCCCCCAGGATCAGAAGTGCCTGCTGCATCAGAGACAGTCCTAGATGAGCAGGCAGTAACCACTGGACAGTTTTCTGCAGTGAAAGAGTCAACACCGTGGGTTAAATTTAGCTCTGCGACAGTGCTTGACAGTGAGGCCTCAGCTCAAGGGAGCAGAGAGGACCTGGGGGATGTGCAGCCCACCGTGGCATCTGGAACACCTGTATCCTTTTCTGTGTCAGCTACTGATCAAACAGAATCCGAGGCCATCTCAGGAAGCACTGATTCCCTGCCAAGCTTTGGAGGAGGCACCATATCTCTTATCCCCTCATCTCAGCAGACAGAGGCATCAGCTCTCTTAGAGGAGCAGGAGAAAACAAAACAGCCAGAAATGAGGGTCTCTCATTCTATAGCCACCATTCCTCCTTGTGTAACAGCAGAATCTGAGGGATGTTCTGCAAGGGAGAAGATCACACAGGCCCCTCCAGGTTCTGGCATGTGGCTGCCAACAGATAAGGAGGAGGGGTATATGACAGAAGAGTCACCTCACACTGGAAGAGTGATTGAGTTTGCTACAGAGGATGGCTTCTCTGGAATGGAGCCTACATTATTTCCAGGGCACAATGTGGAATCCACAGTGCATCCAGGAGCTCCGATTTCAGCAGCTACAGATGGAACTGAGATGAGCAGAGAGCCAGCAGAGACCACAAGGGATGAAGAAGTGGTATCAGCTGATTTTGGTCAGAGTAGAGACATTACAAGTGTATCCCACACAAGGAGCTCCTTGGATTTGGAAATGAGCACAGTATCCAAAATACCAGTGGAAGAAAGTAGTGCAACCATAGGGTCTTTTAGCTCCTCAAGTGTAACTGTATGGCCAAATGCTGTGCCCACAGCTGTGGGGGTAACTGAGCATGAAGGAGATGAGGCATCAGGGACAAAGGGAACAATTAAATTTACAGATGTAACAAAGGTAGATACTGCAGTTCCACAGAAGGAGTATGGTGCTTCCCTAGTTCCAGTTACTGTAGAGAGTGAGGTCACTAGAGATATGCCAATTACTGATCAGACTCCTTTTGATGATATCTTTCATACAGAAGCAACAGAAACAACTGCAAAACATAGCAAGGTGTCCCCAGAACTCTCCACACTGGACCAAGGTTTGGAACCAAGAACTGCCACAGAGCCCACACTTTCTGTGACATCTGCCCACACACATGAACCAGAGATGTCACCAGGACCTGAATGGCCTCAAACAGCGGTTCAGGGGACGCAGGATGAGACAGGCTCAGCTTATGATGAGACATACCTAGCCACAGAGGGACCTCTGCCTGAAGTGATGTTCACAGACCGTGGAGGAGTTCTGGGACCTGAGGAAACCAGCAGCTGGTTGCACCTTACGATGACTCCAACAGCTGAAACTGCTCCTGACCAGGAGGAGGAGGTCACTGAGGTGATGCCCATAACTGCTGTAAGCGAAACAAGGACACAGGACAGCCCAGGAACCACCCCCAGGGAGGAATATGATGCAGTAAGCAGGGATTCTGTGCCACCCTCCCATATGATGCCAGCAGGACATTCCACTGTGGAAAGCACTACTGGCCTGACCCTGGGAACTTCTTCAGGCCAGGCTACAGAAGGTTCAGGAATGACTACAGAACCTGAGAAAACCAAGCCAGCTGTATTTGCAGCTACTGCAACAGATAAGGCAATGATTCTCAGCAGCATGACAACACCTTCCACGGGTGCTGTAGACAAAATTCAGCCTACATCTGCAACCAAGCCTTTTGTCACTCATA
This sequence comes from Phylloscopus collybita, assembly GCA_027886175.1. Taxonomy (NCBI): domain Eukaryota; kingdom Metazoa; phylum Chordata; class Aves; order Passeriformes; family Phylloscopidae; genus Phylloscopus; species Phylloscopus collybita. Next base: position 365,434 of record JAJNNQ010000124.1, read on the forward strand.
AGTCTCCACGCATCATTCCTGAGGAAGAAGAGGAAGTAACAAGCCATGACATCATCATAATTGATGAATCTGTTTCTCCCAGAAAACCCACTGCCGAGGATGATCTGCCAGGAAAGATGCTAGAGCCAGAAATTGATAAGGAATATTTCACAGCATCCACTGCCACTGCAGTGGCACGACCTACTGCTCCACCCCAAGTGAAGGAGGCCACAGAGGCCTTGCAACCTCAGGAGGTGTCTCCTTCTACTTCACACCCTGATAATGACATAAGATTGTATGTTATTCAAATCACAGGCAATGACACAGGTAAGATTTTGCCTTTTAGACCCGCAGTCCATCAGAGTGGACAGTTTGTCATGACAAACAGGTGTGCTTTAGAATATGCTGGAGATGTTTCTTGGATCGCTGAAGGATGCAAAGTACCACTTTTGTCTAGACAGCAACTTACTGAATATTGGTAGGTCTATTTTTCTGTCCGTTAAAAGACCCTTAGAAATGTATTTTATATGTGCTTGTGGTAAGAATGATTTCTATGAAAGAATGAATATGAAACGGTATTATTTCTTTTTAAAAGTCATGATGACTACAGTCCAGCTTCCTTTTTAATGTTGTCAAGTCACTGATTTAACTCCAGCTGCCTGTGAAACAAGCATTTTAATTTCACAGCTTCCATTCCATGCATTACTAGTCCTAAACGAAGCACTAGATTATTTTAACATTCCATTGGTCTGTAGCAATTAACAATGCCATGTACAGTGTAGTCAGCTAAAAAATGGTTAAAGCACTCTACTGCCTCCTGTGATTTGGAGGAATGGGGTTTGTCATGTTTTCTTATAGCATATCATAGTATTTTCAAAATCCATCTTAGAGAATATGTGGTGCAAATTGATGCAATATTTAATTCTGCCACGTTTTTTAGCTGATGGTTCTGTACATGTGTATGTAGCTTCAATTCCATGGGTATCCAGAACAGAAACTTCTGAAGTAGCAATGAACTGTTGGGGTTGATGATGAATATGTCTCCATAATGCAAATGTTGAAGGGTGTGCAGTTTTACATTGAAGAAGCCTGTCAACTGACTACTATTTAAGTTGTAATGGTAAAACATTATATTTTAAAATTAAAAGTAAAGGAACTGACAAGCAGGGCAAAGCACAGAATTTCTCTTAGGTTCAATGTTTATTGTATTTAATTATCTTATGATTGTATAATAATTATTTTATTTTTTTGAAGGAACACAGTAAAAAATGGATTTTTTTTTTGTTGTATACCTTAACTACATGCATGGCTTTTGAATGGTTGTGTCAGGAACTGTTTTCTCTTTGGTTCTTGGCCATAACCTCCGTGCCTCTGAAGAACACATCCAGCAGAAATCATAATTTATGGGAATCTTTTGGATGGTTTTGTCAGGTTTGTTCTTGGTAGGGTTCCATTCAAAAATCAAAAAACAGTAATGTTTTTTTCCTTCAGATGTGTGCCATATCCTGTTTGGACATTTCATACCTTGGCTTGGTATCTTTTTTTCATGTTATGCTTATTATCCTACTTTATATTTACAGGATACAAATCTGCACAAGTTTTGTCAATAGGAGCTTAGCCTTATATTTCAAAAAATCATAGTTTTGAAACTTTTGTTTCTGTGGTATATTGTCATTATTTTGTCTTTATATGTTACCAGTGCCTTGAGAGTCTCCATTAAATGATACAACTCCAGTAAGTCAGAGCAGAAGGGTGATTTCTGAAAACAAGATTTAACCCACATATTAAGTCCTTTTGTACCTGTGGAAATTCACTTCATTTGACTTAATAATGAGTAGCTGGACTAGGCAATAGTGACTTTGTTTTTCCTATTAGAGTTTTGAGTTTGCTACAGTTTATTTCATACAGGACAGTGGGTAGTGCTGGGCAGCTGTGTGTTTGTTCCAGGTGGTGGAAAGGAGTAGGAGGGCTTTGAAGGTTTGGATGTAGGATTTCTCTACATTTACATCAAGAAGAGCCTTTTTTTTTTTTTTTTTTTTTTTTTTTTTTTTTTTTTTTTTTTCAAAATAGTGTGGGTACTGTGATTCATTAAATTAAGATTTTGTTCAAAGTGGGTTATCTAAAGGACAGTGGTTCAGTGTGCAGATGCTCTTCATAGCTGTTCTTACTCTGCCTTGGGTGATCAGGTCTTTAGGACAAACTTTCTTCAGGGTTTGTCTACTTCATCTTCACAAACTTTCAAAGCTGTGCATGCACTTCCCAGGTATAGATGTGCATATATGTCAGGGTGTTTATAAGCAGACTTGAAGTTATAAATCCTTAAAAATCTGCCTTTAAGAATTATTTAGTCTGTGAGGAGAGAAAAAAGTATATTTTCTCTAAATATTATAAATTTTTTCATATGGCACTATCTGTGTTCTCTTTCAACACAGAGACCCTTCATCATGTATCTAGTGCAAGATTAAAAATGAGTTTTCGTCATTTTTCTGTTTTCAGGCCCTGGCAGTGGAAATTCCTCCACCCAGCAATCCACAGACTAAAGGCACCCTCTACCTGCTTAACCCAAAATCAGTTAGAACTACTAAAGATTTATTCTCTCTGAGGATTTGGATTTATTTCTTTTATTGCTACAAAAATGAAAGACAACATCTGAAAAATCCTGTCAGGCCCGGTTTCCCTTCATTGTTCCTTAGTCCATAAACTTTCCTTTGTGCTGAAGAAAATGTGTATAGAGAGTAATGAAGAGGAATGAATTTGGCAAATATTACCAACATATGCCTTTCACTAGAATGCAGTTTAGCTTCTTGTTCAATCACTCCTTATTTGAGAATTGATCCACCATCATAAAGAACTATATAAACTTTACCTCTGGCTTTTTATTCTTAGCTGGTTGGAAGCTATAAATACAGTTTACATCATTATGTCTATGATAAAACAAAGGTTTTTACTCCTTTGGTATGTTTTCAAGGTAATACGACTTAACATTTTTAGATGAAGTTACTCTGTGAGTGTATAAACAATGTTGTCAAGTTATAAACAAAAGCCTGTACTGATTTTCAAGTCAAGAGTAAAGAGGTGCCTCCTAAGAAAGGACAGCTTGCTTACCAAAGCCCTTCAAGAAATAACTGTTTCAAATAAGAATAATAATGAGAGGTTTTATATAGATGGCATTGTCTATAAATGAATGTATTTTCCTTTCTATGTTTGCAGAAGTACTGGAACTATTTATGAGATTATTCTTTCCCCCTCATTCTTCACCTCCTTGTTATTCAGCTTTTGCCAGAAGCAACAGTTTTAACAGTGAGGCAGGGCTCAGCAGAAATTCAGCACCATGTTTTGTTTCCTATCACTCAATTACAATAAAAACCTTGCTATTACACAGCTGAATATTGCTCCCTGCAGCTCTATTTGCCATCCACAGTGTGGGCACAATAATATTTAAGTGCTCCATGGAGGTGCCATTAGGCTTTGTTAGGCAGGAGTAGTGTTTTACATTCCATGTGGAAGAGAAAGGCTGTGCTAAATGTGTGAATTCTTGAGATATTTTTAGCAGTTTCCATCAAGCAGGACAAAGAGTCTGTAGTAGTGGGAGCAGCACTAGCTCAAGTGAGCTCACCTGTGGCCAAGCACAGGTAGAAGGAGAGGCAGGAAGGATTTCCTGTGCCTTTTTCCTCCTTCTCAAACCCTCACCAGACTGGCACCAACTTCTCTGAAGTGCTTTGAAATCTTTGGGCTGGAATGTGCTGTTGGTATATGGAATGTGTTATGGATGTATGGAATTTGGGGGATATTACTCTTCATTATTATTGCAGGCTGAAGATGCACTTGAAAATTGTTGAGTTAAATTCAGTCAAATAGAGTGGCAAGGATATTATTCTGTCTCATAAACACATCCCCCTTAATATGAAGTAGTAAAATACATATTACTATTGTACAACTGGAAGATCCTATTGAACATTATCATTTCTAAGAGTACATTTATTAGACAAGAAAAAAGTTCTCCTAGAGGACTTCTTTTCTTATCCTATAGGTGAATAGCTTTACTCCTAGCTTTTAAAATGCATGCTTGCAGTCAATGAAAACTTTCACAAGGGAAGTTCATTTTTAGATTAAAAAAACAAGCAACAAAAAACCAAAACCAAAACCAAAACCAACAAAAAACCCCACAAAAACTCCAAACAAACAAAACAAAAAACCCCAACAACAACAACAACAAAAAACCAAAACAAAACAAAAAACAAACAAACAAACAAAACCAAAAAAAAACCAAAAACAAAAAACCAAAAAACAAAGCAAGGCATGGAAACAGAAGTAATTTGGGGGCCTGGTGGAAAGTCAAGCTCAATTTAAATTCTGGAGGACGTGCTCTAGGGCTGATAAGAAAGAACAGAGCTGAACAGATAAAGCTGTTTATTTATGTAGGAGTACAACAGTTTTCATTGAGAAAATGTAGAAACAATCCACACACTCCCATGTGGGCAAACGTGAGGCAGGTGCACAAATTAATCTGGGTAATAAAACTTGTTTTTTCTGACAGCCCTTGGGCAGATGTAGGGGAGGCACTTCAATAAATGAGGAAAATATCCTTACACATGAGGAAACATCCCTTTCTATGCTACAAAAAGGACCACACACATGTTTCAGAATGGAAGGGGCCTGGGACCTTCATCCACTGGAGTGGAACCAGGACCTTTTCCCTCGGAATCATGAGAGTGAGGAAGCCAAATACCCCTGCAGTGCGAGGTGCTACCACGTGCACAGCTTCCCGTGGCACCAGATGGGGCACAGGATTCTGTCTTTTGCTGTGAGGATTTGCCACCTTGTGCCCTGTTGTGTCCTCACAGCTCCAATGTTTCCTAGTGGTGGGGGCTGCTGCTGGTGCTGGAAGGTCATGGATTAGCAGCTGGGAAAGAAAAAAGAAAACAAATCTGAAGGAACTTTTCAGCTCATAAAGCTTTTATGAGCTGAAAAATGCTTGTGGGGGTGTTGTTTAACAGTAGTTGAGGGGATGCTGGAAACATAACTCCTGTCTGAATCAGGAGTAATTTGCACACCTGTGTTTTTTGGAGACATTTGAAAGTCTTTATTTAGTGAATATGTTTCAAAGTGCTTGTTGGACCCTGGAACTTACACCAGCTCTGTCTGGTTTCTTGTCCCCTCCAGCTTTGAAGAGACCAAAATTACAGGAACTTGTGCTTTGTAGATGTGGAATTTTATGGAAAGAGGTTACAAACCTTTGTGTTTCAACATGTAATTCTCTGACATGCATATTTCTGTCTTAGTGTGAGAGGGCATGTGAAATTTGAATGAAATGCAGAATGGTAATGAGTCATAGTCATAAACCTTAACAAAGGAGGTAGAATAGAGTCTTTTCAGGTCCATCTTAGGCCTTGCTTAAAATTAATTTGATCTTGTCTTCGCAGCTCCTTCTGGAGGGCTGTCAAAGATCATCATGGCTCTCTTTAAGCCTGATTCTAATATCTAGCCTGAACTGCTTCTTGGCCAGTTTATACCCATGTTTATTCTTGCCAGCATTGTCTTTACTCTGAATAGCTCTTTTTTCTTCCTGACACTTATCCCTTGATACTTTTATTTCTCTGCTCAGTCACAGAGAATGACCACGTCCCCTTTGTCAGCCCCCGTTTTTGGTAACTCCTGAGGGGGGTGTGTGCGTGGGAGAGTGGAAATGTGCTGGTGCTGTGCAGTGAGGGAAGATGCTGGCTCTGCCCCAGGGGCTGGGGCTGTTGGGATGACCAGAGCAGAGGAGGGACAGAAGCAGCAAGCCTCACACTGCCTCTTCCAGGCATTGCAAGAGACAAACTAAAAGTCTGCAGCGTCCAGGTTTGCACCTCTCTTTATCTGCAGCCACACTGTTCTCCTTTAAGACAACTTTTTCTGTGGCCGCTGGCAAATAATCTCTCTGGACACTGTTATTTGTAGTATACACACAATGCTAGGCACAAATTTTGGTGTGCCTTTTTGCTAATTATTGTGTTAGAGAGACTTCTGCTGAAGGAGGAGAGACTGTTTCGTGTGCTGAAATCACCATTTGTTTTCCTCAAATCAAGGGTATATGCTGCTGAAAGCTATGGTTTCTTTATAGGACCTATTTCAAACTAAGGCTTAATGTAAGGAAAGATTCTGTCTTGCAGCTAGACTGACCTGAACTAATTTCTGGTGGGATCTTGAAGCAACAGCAAAAGTGGTTTCATGTGGGCAGGACCAATTTCCCACCTTATTAAATGCAAAATTTCTTTCTTTCTTTCTTTCTTTCTTTCTTTCTTTCTTTCTTTCTTTCTTTCTTTCTTTCTTTCTTTCTTTCTTTCTTTCTTTCTCTCTCTCTCTCTCTCTCTCTCTCTCTCTCTCTCTTTCTTTCTTCCTTTCCTTCCTTCCTTCCTTCCTTCCTTCCTTCCTTCCTTCCTTGAGGACTGGTCTTGTCTCCTTCTTAATTGTAATGTTCTAAAGTTCATTTCCCAGGGAAGCAGGTCTGACTGAAGTAATTTTCATGCCTTGAATGACCAAACTCTCAGTATTATTCATAAAATGTGCTGTAGAGATGGCCACATCTCTACATGTGTTCTTCCTGTGCCTGGAGTAACTGAAGTGTTAAACACTGAGTAATGTGGCCAGATACTGATATCATCTTCCCCAGTGTAATTACACCACAGCAATTCCAATGAGGTGATTGAGAGCAGAACTGTTGTGGGGATGTGGGGATAGTAGATATCACAATGTGATATCACAATCTTCATAACACTTTGCAGCTTCTGGGTCATTGTATAACTGTGTGATTATTTTTCTCCAGAACACATTTGAGTCCAATCCAAGCTGGTATATCTGTTGTTTAACTAAACCAGTTGTCATTTTTCTATATTAGAATGATTTTTTTTTTTTTTTACTGGTGATATGGAGGGCATTTAAAAATAGGTTGTACACCATCCCATGTAAATTATATTTAAAACAGAACAGCAATGATGCCCTGTATGAAAGCAAAACTAATAACCAAGCAATTTTAATAAATTCAGGCTTTTTTGTGCACATCTCCTTTTCTCAAAACAAAGGAAATGAAAAAAAACAAACCAATCCCACCAGCCCCGTATCAAACAGAGCTGAAACTTGACACTTAGATAGTTTCACAAGAAGCTAAAACTGAATTAACAAATGGTCTTTAGGCCAAAATTGCTGGCTCTTCCTGAAGAAAGACTTATTATAGAACAATAATTTCTTTTTCCACATTCCTTTCTAGACTTCCATAGATACAAGAAACAGTGCCCTCACATTAAATGCTGTTCAGAGGATGCCTACACATTCCCTCCTGTTTTTGCATTGTATCCAAGGAGACATCTCAGATCTAGACATAGGGATTACACATTTCCAGCTTTCTTATAGCTCTTTGTTTATTCATGAGAGAAATGAAGGAATTTTATTCATAGGTACAATGTAGTTTTTCATACTTCTGTTGTGAAGAACAGGAATCCTTTTAGAGGGTTTGTTTACATGTGGAGAAAGCCTTAAGAAATCCTAATGCAGAAAAGATGAGCTATCTTTTACATGGTGATGCAATATGACTTAGTTTTTTTGAGGAAAATGGTTTTCTGTACCAAAGTTTTCTGAATATGCCCAGGTAGCTTTCTTGGTATGGAATTTTCAATGGTCATTTTTCGCAGTTTTTCTGCACATTTTCAGTTTAATGAGTGGATTAATCCTTGCTAATCCAGCCAATCTTCCTTGGTTTTTGAAGTGTTTAAGTGATAAACTTGATCAGTAATATACAAAATACCCACTGGTGTCTTTCAGAATATTTTCCTGCTTCAGGTGAGGATGTGTGCAGAGTGGCTGCTGCCTATTGTGTGTTGTCTTTGGGAACATGATGCTGAAGTTATCAATCTTTCTTTATAGAGTATTTTTTTTTCCAAGCTGCTCCATGCATTAGGACTTTTCTGACAGGTATTATTGCTTTTCTTAAAGAGGAGAATTCAGTATGAAGACTTTCTACTTTCTGAGGAGGAGAAAAGCAGTTAGATTTTATTTTTTTTCCTGGTCAGGAGTGTCTTCCAGTAGTCCCTGCCTTCCTAGGTATTCACCTGCCTGCTAGACTTCATTACCTCTTTGATACCCATCATTAGCTCAAAGAGTGCACAAGAAACATTCATTTTTAACTTTAAACCATACTCTTGCATTTTACGTGTGGCACCTCATCAAGCAAGAGTCCCATAGTTTCAGTGGGAGTTTTTTTGGCATTAGAAAGAGAATTTCCACATATTTGATGCAATTTTTTGTTGTTTTTGCCAAAATAGCAGCAAAGAATGTGCCTATATGTACACAGAGTAGCACTGAGATTTTTGATTGTATTTCATTGTGGGTTTTTTTCCTAAGCCATTGCTTTTCTTTTCTTGAAAGTGGTGAGTAAAATGATTCTGGGCTTTCTTATGCTTTCACTACCCTGAGTTGTAGTGAGTTTCCATTCACATGCCTTGTTAAATATTGAACATTAGAAGCAAAATTCATGCGTCCTTGGGAAATGCTGTGGAAATTTGATCCAACTGACAGGACCAAGGATTAACCTCAAATGTTCTTCAGACAAGTATTTGTTCACACCTTATTGAATTGTTTGACTGCTTGACCAATATTTGTTTGTTTGTTTGTTTGTTTGTTTGTTTGTTTGTTTTCAGTTTATTCTGACCACATACAGGGCCTGTCAGGTGTGAACTAATTCTGCAGCAATATTAGCATGTTAGCACAGGATGGAGTAGTGGCAGTAGTTTATAGTCAAAAATATGTCTCCCTCTGCTGATTTTTAGTGGTGCAGTAAGATTACCACAGCAAGGCATCTATTTTTAGCCGTAGTTGGTTTAAAACCTTTGTTCTCAATTACTGTCCAACAGAAGTGTCTTTTCCAAAAAATCCCCAAGTGTTTCTAAAAACAAATTAATATTTTTCCAGAGCAAATGCTCCAGTTTTGTCAGGGAAAAACAAAACAGAAAAGAAAACTGAGATGAAAAAAGATATTGAAAGAAAAAAATTATGTGATTCTATGGTTAAACAAACACTCGTGATCTGTATGCACTGTTTGAAATTGTGTCTGGTAGAGAGACACATTTGTGTCATGCTAGCTGCAGCAGAGAGCTTACAGACTTATGCTGATTTAACTGAGAACCTCTGGTTTATCCCTAGGCTGCTTTGGGTGTTTTATAACCAAAAGAAATTTCTTAACCTCTGTAGGTAAATTAAAAATAAATAAATAAATAAATAAATAAATAAATAAAACTCTGATTTTTTTTTCAGAAGTAAGGGGTGATACTGAGAATAATCCATTAAAGTTGCTATTGCAGAATCCATTCTGTATCTTCTGAGTAATATTTGCAAAGCACAAGACTCAGATCTATATTCAAAAATCCTTGTGTGACATCTTCAATATTTATGTATGTAATCACTCTAATTACGTATTCTAAAACTCATTTGTGTTTAAGAATTTATGAAGATACTGCAGTACCTTGAGTTATCACTGCCACTTCTGTAGCAACTCAATTAATTTTGCACATGCAGAAGGGTCCAGGACAAGACTAATTTGCCCCAAAATTTTAGTCATATTTCAATGAAGAAAAGTGAAACTTAAAAAAAATTTGCCATGAGAAAAAGATTGTGTGTTACCATTGAATAATAACTCAATGCCCCAAACGAGCAGGGACTGCAGCTAAAGAATGTGGTTTTGGATGCTTGCTAGATGACCAGTGGGCTTGTGCAGGCATTAAATTAAAAGTGTGCCTATGAGGTACTTGAAAAAAATGCTTGAGAAATAGTAGGGGATAAAAATGCCAGAAAATCATTGTGATAAGTGTGTGATAAGAACAAACTTCTCCAGATTGTGATAAGAACGTTGTGATAAGAACAAACTTCTCCAGATAGCTATAAAAAGAGCATTTTGGGGTACAACAGGTGGGGTAATTGTCATCATAGCTTCAGTTCTTAGAAAAAAAAGACATTTTGCATGCTCCTTCCTTCCTGCCTGTCTTCCTGCCTTTCTGCCTTCCTGCCTGCCTGCCTTGCTGCCTGCCTTCCTGCCTCCCTCCCTCCCTCCCTCCCTTCCCTCCCTTCCCCCCTCCTTCCCTTCCCTCCCTTTCCCTCCCCACCTCTTTTTTCCTCTTCCTTTCTGCCTTGTTCTCTTTCTATCTCACTTCCATCCTCTTTTCCTCTATTTCTGTCTTCTTTTTCTTGCCATTTTCCTCTTTTTCTCTCTTCCTTTCTCCTCTCATAAACATACATTCATATACATGAATGCTGCTCTCTGTTTTAGAGCTTGAACTGAAAAATATTTTCTGGCTTTGTTTTTGCCATTTAAAATTCCTCTTGTTAGACAAATCAAGAAGGTAAACTTTAGTACATGCCTAGTATGTAAACCAACCTTTATTACTCCTAAAATAATATGGTGTCAACCTTTTTTTTTCCCCAACTGCCACATTAAGGGGTATACTGTAGTTTTTTTCCTAAAGCCAGGTGGTTTGGTATTACTGGAAAAAGGAAGAGGGGAAAGAATATTCCTTTCAGCCCTGAGCAGTCACAGGAGCAGTCAAAGAGTGGACATATGCTTTGAGATTCTAAGGGTAGTATTCTGACTTTTGCCCACATTTTTGTTGTGGCAAGCCAATTTTTGATTCTTCTTGGAGGGGACACTCTCTCCCCATCTTGGCAGGGCCAGAACTGGTTCTTTCTTGTGCCAGATGTGTAATGGCAAAAGCATTTGAGTTTCTCTCAGTTAGCAGGATGTAAATGTGATGAAGGGATGGTGGGGAAGTGGAACAGGAAAGCCCAAAATTCATTGATATCTCAGTGTTTCCACCTCAGTTGTGGAATGTCACACATGAAATAATGGATTAAGTCATTCTGGTGAGCAGTTGCTCTTTCCTAACCAGCTTTTCCTGCAGAGTTGGACTTCCTTCTACACACACCCAGACACACAAGCTAAGTCAGATACAGTCTGACTCCTTGCTTTGTTTTGTGTTCCATCTGGAGAAAAATAATTTCTTGCATGGCAGTTATTTGGGTTTGGGTTGTTTAGCCCTGAAGAGCTTTAGAATTGTCTTCTCCTTAGGCAGTGAGTGAAATGTTGTCATTGGAAGGATGCTCACACCCAGGACTGCTCAGGAGGAGGCACCACAGGCTGGAGTCATGTTTTGTTAGTGACATATTGGATCAGAAAGGAAGTGGGAATGACTGCCCTCAGAATGTTGCATGACAAATATCCAGGCGTTATCCAGGGAGCTGTATCCTGCCCATGCTGGGGCTCAGCCTTGACATGGCAAAGCTGCCATTTTTAACAACTTGACATTTCACTCAATCTGCTTCTTTTTAACAAAATTTTGTTGTCGGGTGGGGGAGAAGAACAAAGGAAATGCCAGGGGTTGCCAGAAGGCTCCATTATATGCTTTTATAATAAAACAGTTCCTTTCTTTCTGACACGGTTTCTGCATCATCCTGTCTGTTGCTTTGGAGTTTAGCAGGGGTGAGCTCTGAGTGAGCCCAGAGCCCTCTGCAGAGCAGATGTCCATCTAAGCAATATCCACTTCCCACAGGTGCCTCTGGCTGTGGCCAGCAGCTCCACTCTGGGGTCCTGGCATGGCTGTAAAAAAGGTGCAGGGCAGGAACGTGACAGAAATTGATACTCAGGGATTTTGCATGAAAACAGCCAAATATGGTAAAGCAGACAGACTGGATAAGTGAATTTCAGTAGGCAAGACTGACCACCCACCTTGAATTACTCTCAACTCCTACCCAGCCAGCTGTGCAAAAGTCACTCCTTTCAATTACTTTCTTCCAGAAGTTTACTTGAGTCATTGAGACTTTTATGCAAGGTTAATTTAAATATGTGTGTGTAATGTAATAATCTGTTATGACTCTCAGAGCAATAACAAAACATAAATTTTGATAAAATTTAGAAGGTAAAAAAACCCCAAAACAATCCAAACCCTGAATTATTGAAATCTGCCCTACATCCTTAAGGATTTGTAAAGGGAGCTAAATTTAACAAAATTTTAGAAATATATATGTCCATCTCAGAAACATTTTAAAGTGAACGAAATGAAATCTTTTGTTTATTTAGAGTAAAAAATAATCAAGAGCTGGATTTTACAAGAACTCATCATTTATACTAGTCATGTTAATGTGAGGTCGAAGGATTAAAGCACCAAAAAATTAATTATTTCTGGACTTTTTTTTTCCCCTTAGGTGTGTATAATAGTATCCATGTTTTTTGGTTTTTCTTTTTCTTTTTCTTTTTCTTTTTCTTTTTTTTTTTTTAATGCCTTAGACAGTATTGGCAGTATTCCTAGTTTTTCTTGAAGAGGAGAAGGGTTATGCCTGGAGCCCTGTTCCATTTTACCACACTTACGTGGGATAATGATACTACAAGATGGCACAAGTTAGAGGAATTGCATGTTCTAAAGGCTGACAATTGGAATTCTGGTTCAGCAGGAAGTCCGTATTTCAATTTTATTTAAAAAAATTTAAATTAAATGAAAATAACAATATACATAAAAAGCCCCCAAACCTCTTCTGTGAAACAAAACAGCCCAAAAGATGTTTTCAGATTGATTTATTTCTGTAAAATGGAATTTTTTTTTCCAATTTGAATGTAATATCTTAAGGGGAATGAACAGCCTACTTAATAGAAATGTTTTAATTTTTTTTTTTTTTTTTTTGTATTGGGGACAGCTTTTCAAATCCCTTTTTTATTTCCTCACTATGCTTCTAAAACACAATATATTCAATGAAACTGACACATTCCTGTGGAATTGGTTGAGGGTTTGGAGTTTTTTCCTTGCTGTAAGAGATTCAGCAAGCCATGATCATAAAGCTGCTCAAACCCACCCAGACTGCAGATCAGGTTCCTGGCAGATTTGAGGTTCAGGGGAGTCAGTGCATGACATAAATGTGGTTAAGTCTTTCCTCATCCTACATCCTCTCCTAAGCCCAGCTGTGAGGCTTCACTGGTCTTTCAGAGGGTTTGAACCATCTCCAGTCTCTTCTGCTTTAAAGACTTCTCATCATTTTCCTGTTGTAGCTCTGGGTTTTAGCTGTTCATAAGCTCTCTCTGGTGGTTAACCTTTGTGATACCACCATGAGCATCCCAAAAATGTGCAGGGGTTTTGAAACAGCTCATTAAAACCATTTGCATCTATACTTGTGTTTTATCCATGTCTTCATAGAACCATAGAAAATGGAATGATTTGGGTTGGGACTGACCTTAAATCCCATCCCATTCCATCCCCTGTCTTGGGCAGGGACACCTGCCACTGTCCCAGGCTGCTCCAAGCCCCAGTGTCCAGCCTGGCCTTGGACACTGCCAGGGATCCAGGGGCAGCCACAGCTTCTCTGGGCACCCTGTGCCAGGGCCTGCCCACCCTCCCAGGGAACAATTCCTGCCCAAGATCCCATCCATCCCTGCCCTCTGGCACTGGGAAGCCATTCCCTGTGTCCTGTCCCTCCAGCCCTTGACAATTGTCTCTCTCCATCTTTCCTGCAGCTCCTTCAGGCACTGCAGGGCCACACTGAGGTCACCCCCAGCTTCTCCTGTGCAGGCTGAACAATCCCAGCTCTGGCAGCCTTTGCTCCCAGCAGAGCTGCTCCATCCCTCTGATCAGCTCTGGCCTCCTCTGTGCTCTCTCCAACAATAATTAATAACATTTTAATCTTGATATAACTCTGTTGAAGCCAACCCCAAAAATTCTGATTATCAAGTTGAAGAAATAATTTGACTAATGCAAACACTTTTGATTTTTCGTGCAAACCTGTCTCATGGTTATGGATTCATGATGGTGGATGTTAAGGATTTCATGTTAGTGTCACATTATGCAATGAAGTATTTTCAAAACAGAATCCAAAATGATTTTAGTCTTCCATCTAAAATCTCTTTTTTTGTTTCCTGTTTAGCTGTATTCTTTCCAAAATATTGGACCTGATTTAAAGTCCACAGAGTATTTTATGTGAATTTCATGGCTTTTTCAGACCTCTAGTCCTTCTACAAAAGACTGAAGTGTACTACTGCTCACAAAAAACTCAGCATGTGGCTCTGAAGAAATAACTGGACAAACTGCAGGAGTGTGAAATTCCATTATCTGCAGGATGCCAGATTAGATGTTAAGAGCCCCATTTTGAAAGGGACTTCACAAAACCATAAGTCTTCTGAATGAAATATTATGCATTTCGAAAGTTTGGAAAATGTCATAATATGTTTTCTATTTAATTCCCTATTAATTCTTCTTCAGATGCTTATCTGGTAGATTTTGAGAGAGAAAATGCTTTTTACTGCCTGCTCCCTCAAAGATGGTCTCAGAAAAGATGTTTGTAGGATATAGAAAGTCTTCTCAAGAAAAGAAATGCTGCTGCACATTACATTTTGGATGTGTGCAGATGTTATCTCGTGCACTAACTTTTGTTTGATCTGCTGCAAAACTGACATGGGTTTGGAGCCAGTTGTGATGGACTGGAAGGGTTGTAGTGAGAATTAATGATGCCTTGGTCTGTGGCTCTGTGATTATGCGCAGTAGCAGGCTAAAATCACCCTGCAGCCAGAGGGATTTCCATTTGTTACATATAAGAACTGTTACGGAGGTAGATGCCTGTTCCTTGGAGGTCATTTACAACATCTAAATGTATTAAATGGATTAAGAAACACTCTAAGCTGGATATACCTATCCTTTCCATCTCCATTTCAGTGTATACCTCATCACTTCCCTCCAAGAGAGGATTTGCTGATAAATGTCTCACAAGACTTGTTTGGGCTGGCACTCTGAGCTGACAACCCTTGGCTTTGCTCCTCTTTAGCTACTTGTTTCCACTTTCCTTCTCCTGGAGCCAGAATAACAAAGCACTGCTTTGAGAAAGGGCTCTTTCTGGTTTGTTTTCTATGAGCTATAGATAAGCATATTTGATAGCTGAAGTCCTTCCCTTTAAAGTCCTGGTTTCATCTCTTTTATAGTAGTTGGTCTGTATGTGTTTACTTGCAGCAGGAATGGGTGTGAAATAAACAGGGGCAGCATAAGTCAGCAGCGTCTGGATAGTTAAAACTCATTCGAGTGTCTGTGTTCCTGCTGTCAGGGTCTAACAAACCAGTTCAACAGATAAAGATTTTTTCTTCTATATTCATATTTTATGGTAGGTTTTCATCCCAGTGCCTTAAACCCATTGACAAGGATGTATAAACCACATTATTATGTAGATTATTTGCCATCTCAGGAGTTTGAAAACATTTTCCCTAGCTCTTAACCCTGAGCAGCCTGAATGCTAATGCTAAATAATCAAACCTGTAGGAAGAAAAAGAATTTCTAATTAAAAAAAAAAAAAAAATCAATCAATTACATTCTCTTCTGTCTCCTGAAAAGCTTGTTTGTTTTTCTTCAGAAAAAACCAAAACATTTAAAAAAACCCCTAAAGAGACTTATTGTTTAACGAAAGAGCCTTTTTAAGGTTTATTATCAGAATATCATACCTTTTGCTAAGGTTCTTTTATGTGGATTGTTGTGGCATGGGGGATCTTGAAAAAGCTAACTAAGTAAAAGTAGGGTCTAATAGACATCTCTGCATGTGTAAGAATTTGTATTTGTCTTCTAGGTGAATTTGGAACAGATGTTGTTCACTAAATTTATTGCCTACCATAAATGACTTAGCGTGAGCTACTAATTTGAGGAACTCCCAGGTGTTCACTGCTGCAAAAATGCTGCACTCTTGGTCAGAACTTGTTAGTCATGGTGCCTCCTACAAATTACAGCCCATCCAGTCCCATCCAGGCTTTATATATTTTTTTTTTTAATTTACAATTTCTGTGCAAAGCTGCGCACTTTGTTTCGTGGTCTTAATTGTTGTGTGTGAAACCATAAATTAATCTTGATGGCATACCAGTCTATACATCAGGTTATTTATGCACGTCCCTCTTTCAGCTGTTCACACAGCACAAGGTACCTTTCCTGGCCATTCAAATTTCTGTGAGTGGTTCTCTGGTTCTGTGTGTGTGAGTGCAGTTATTTTATAATGAGTTTACCAAAAATCAGAAAATCTCGTAGCTCCCTTTCAGCTCTGTCTTGCAATTCCTCTCTCACTGACTGAATTCCCATAGATTTTTGCATGCACAGATTTGAAAGGAAGATGTGAAGTTCCATCTCAATTGAAACTTCTACTTTTAGGAAGGTTTCTCAGTATGTCCAGGGTGGCCTTTTGCTGAAATTCATGGATTCCAAAAAGATAGTTATTAGGCATGCTCCTCAGTCATACTGCCAGTCTTGGACAGATTACCAAATTCCTGCTTTTCACAAAATTTGAAACAGAGATCTGGGAAAACTTAAATAAATGGCTGCAGGAAATTTATTCTTCTGTGGCATTGGGCAGCCTTTGTAGATATTTCTAATTTACTGGAGAAAAATACTCATTCTTTACAAGCATTGCATAAAATAATTCCCAGCAAGCACACGTGAAGGAGAGAGAAGAAATCTCAGTTCTGTAGTCATCTAATAGAGCTGTCATAGCACAGGGTAAACACCAGGCTTCTCTGGGCAATATACAACAGCCAAGAAGGCACAAGGTTAAAAACAACCTTTTTTTTGTTGTTGTTGTTGTTTTGTTTCATTCGGAGCACTGAGCTTAGAACTGTACAAACTTGACATTGTAGTTGAAATAAACAGTGCGGAAGGTGATTTATTCTCTGTATTCTTCAATTGGAGCTTTAGCAAAGCTGAGATCCAGTAATACTTGATGAGTTTAGCTGTAAACACAGCATGAGATGTTAGAACATTAATTCTCAATGGAGTTGCAGTGACCTTTTCAAAACCAAATTGAAGTCAATTTGCACACACAAGCCAGCCCAGGCCAAAGAATCACAAACCTTTCATAGTGCTCGGTGTCAGTTTAATTTGATTGAGTACATTCTTTTCCAGAATGATCACCTGATGACTCTGTCTCTGAGGACTCAGTAGTCACAGAGGGTAAATGATCTTCATAGGTTGGGGAATTACTTCAAATTTATGAAGTGCATAATTCTCGGGTTCTCATTGTTTTATGACTTGTAGATAGCTTTAGTGAGGAAGATTTGGTTTAAAAATTGAGCTATGTCACGTACTGCAGATATTTTTCAGGAAGCAATGGTTGCTGACAGTGCTCTAAGGCAGGAGGAGTCCCTTTAGTTGGTTCAGATCCTCTCCTGGCAGATGCGGGAAAAGCGCCATTGGCCTTTCCAGTTTGTACCATCAAGAAAGTAATCCTCTGTGGTTATAAACGTAGATCCAGAAGAAAGAAACACTCATGGAATAGGATTTCAGCACAAGATTTCCAATTTCAAGTCAGTTGGCCAAGCTTGATATATAGGGCTTTTTTTCTGAGTCTGTTGTATCCTTTTATTATTATTATTATTTTTAATTTCATTTTAATTAGGGTAGCTTCCATTGTCTGAAACAGAAGGTTTAAAGTAATGTTTGTGCTGAAAGGGCAAGTTTTAAAAGTATCTATGGAATTTGGGATCATAAATCTTGGAGGAATTCATGAGGCTTTCTGCAGCTAACGTCTTGCCTTCTTAGGTTTTCTTTCCTCCTCTTTGTCTGCCTGGCTACCTAGAAAAAGACTGTGAGAGGTTTGCAACCTGTGGGAGTGTGTAAATAATTCAGAGTGAATGGTAAGCAGAAGAAAATTACTGGACTTCAGTCATGTTAGCCTCTGAGTGGGAGTTGACCTTTGAATCTGCGATTTATTTTTTTTTTTAATTTGCTGCATAATGCTTTAAAATGCCAAATAGCAACAACTTTGTAAAGCAAGACTTTATTCACTGACCTAGAGTCCAAGTCTAGTGAAGAATGATTGATGTAAATGTTATGGTGTTCCTAGTAATTTGAATTACTCTATACTAAAAGGAAAATTAAGATGCAGATGAAGTTTTTTTATGTCTTACTTTATTTTAGACTTTGCCTTGCTTAGCTTTGTCTAGGTTCAGTTATTGGTAGAGGTCAATTAGTGCCTAAATCCATGGAAGCAGTTGCAGCAGGTTGGTGTGAAAAATGGTTTTCATCTTGTCCATTCCACATCTTTGCTGAAAATATAGGAGAAGGTAACTCAGGCATCAGTTTGGGACCAAGGACATGTGACAGTCAACAGCACTGAATAGTCAATGTGTTCAATATGCAGAGAGGCTCCAACAAAAAAGTCACACACCAAGGCAGAGTTTAACTTTGTATGAACAGAAGAACACACTGAATTTACAACAAATTGTTGAATTTCAGATTTTTTTGGTTTTTGGGTTTTGCTTTTTTCTCCAATGGGTTGCTTGTATTTCGTGTGTCTGCTGTTACTTAGGGATTATGAAAAGCTCTTTTTTTCTTGCAGATCACCCGGTGAATGAATTTTTGGATCTGTTCAATCGCCACATGCTTCCTCATGCAATAGATGAAACCCACATTGATGCAGAGTCAGCTCAGACTGAACCCTGTACTTCAGACTCTGTGCAGGATTCGTCTGAATATATAATATTGGATCCTTTCTTTCCAAACTATCCAGAGTTTGAAGAAGATGAAGACTGTGAAAATACTACTGATGTTACAACTCCTCCAGCTTTGCAGTTCATCAATGGGAAGCAACAAGTTACGAGTGCACCTAAGAGCACAAAAGCGGAGGAAGCGAGGAGTGACCAAATTGAAAGCGTTGCACATTCCAAAAATGTAACCTTTTCTCAAATCAATGAGACAAACACATTTATAATAAATGAATCTGAAGCTTCTGGTACTATGCAACCAAGCAAAGCTGGAGAAGTAATAGGGGCATTTGAGGTTACACAACCAACATCAGGGGCTGCAATGTTAGAACCTGTCTATAGTGGGGAGTCTGAAGTTGTTACAACAGATAAATCAATGGCCACCACTTCTTCACACGAGCAGTCTCTGCAAAACAGTAGAGAGACCATGACATGGCAGGGAACTGAGGAGAGCTCTCCCAAAGATAGCAAAAATCTTCTTTTGATTTCTAGTGAATCCTCTGGAGATGGCTCCACTGAATCTGATCTGTCCACTTCGGTCTTAGAAGTCATGACAGAGTCAAGAAAGGAAGATGATGAAAAAAATTCTGGTATAACATCTTCTCCTGATGCATTTACTGTGGAAGGTTCTGCTGTAACTGCTTCTCTGGAGGCAGTTTTTATTCCTGGTACGGTAGACAAAGGTGTAACTGACCTTTCAGAAGAGGCAACCCCTGCTCCAGAAGACCATTATAAAACAACTATGAAACTTAATGCAAATTCCTCTGTTGAAAATATTCTAGAAACAAGTCATACAGCAAAGCCTGAGATGAGTGCTGCTTCTTTTATGGTTCTGGAAGGCTCTGGAGATGTGAGAGATAGCATCACTGTAACTTCAGCCATGACAGAAGAAATAGCAGTTACAGAAACACTTTCAGTGAAAGATATTTCTCTGGGCTCTGGCACAGCACTGCTGACAGAATTTTCTGTAACTGATTCAGGAATCACCTCTGCTTTGCCCAGAGCTGTAAGTACTCCTTATTCTGCTTTTGATCAAAGTCCTGAAGTAACTGTTGCCACCAATTCTGTGTCTAAGCTTATTACGGAAAAAGCGTTTGCCAGTTCTCTTGTAACTGAAAAGAGTGTTGATGATGAAAAGGAAATACTCACCGCTGTTTATTCCAGTCACCAAAATTCAGCTACTGCTCCGGAGGAAAATTTGGATTTGAATGAACTTGGGAGCACTACAAGTGAAGTCAGAACTGTAAGTCAAGAGCCACTCAGAAGAACAGTATCAGGTACCATAAGTTCTGAAATCGAAAAGGTCACCACCATTCCTCTCTTGAGAGAGAAGAAGCTTTTTGTAAATGAAGGATCAGCAGAAGAGCCAGCAGACATATTTTCAGGGGGTCCCACAAGAAAAGTGGTAAGTATTGGCTCCCCATTTATTGATCCAGGTTCTGGAGATATAGATTTTATCGTTGAGTCTGCTACTTTGACTTCAGTTCCGTTAAGGCCTGTCACAGAAACAAAACCAGAAAGGTATGAAGGAAAAGTTTTCAGCACAGATGATGCTTCACCGAAGGATGCGACAACAGAATATGAAAAACATGCAAGAACAGATGAATCTGCAGTAACAGTTTTGAGTACTGGGTCAGAGAGCTTCACAGAGGGGTCTGGAGTAGAAAGTCAGATGTTCCTGGATATGTTTAGTACAAGAAAACCAGGAGAACCAAACATGGAAACAAAGCCAACCTACACAGCTCCTTCTGACATCAAATCTGGCTCTATGAAAGAGATAACATCTCACACTGCACCAGGAATTGAAACTGGGCATTCAGAAATGGATGAGGCCACATCATCTCCAGGATCAGTGGTCAGTAACAACCCTCATGAAGATGTGGTGACACATGGTACTGGCAATATAAAAACAGTAGCTGAATCTACAGAAAGCAAAGATCCAAAAGCTGGTTCAACTGTCTCGTTGGGCAAGATTTTCCTGATTGAGCATGGCTCTGGAGAAGAATTCAAAGACGACAGCAGCACCACAAAACTTATGTCTAATGGACCTACGGAAGAAATATTTGGAGGTCATTTCTTAATTACTGACCAGGGATCTGGAGAACCAGACACATCCACTAGATCATTTGCAGAAACATCTCTTGCCCCAAGTGGGAGACCAGAAACATGGGAAAAGGATGACAGAGAAGCTGTCAGCACATCACCTTTGGATCTTGCCTTCACTACAGATCCTGACAAGCAGGTCACAAGTTCTGAACATGAGGTAACCTCCGTGGGAACTGCAGGGGACATGGGAACTGAAAAGGAAACTGTTGATGCGCTGACAGTAAGAACTTTTTCTACAAAGATTCCTTTGATGGAAGAGATACATTCTGGGGAAGAGAAGCCAAGTGAAATTTCACCAAAAGCTACGGAGTCTTCTGAAGAAACAACAACAGACTCGTTCTTTAAAAGTACACAGACTAGCCATGAGCATCTGGGATTTTTAAATGTTCCGACTCTCAGTCCATATCTGGAAGAAAAGGAATTAGAAACTGAACCAGTTCAAAATATTCTTTTGCCATTTAATGATGACAGAGTAACTGAGGCTGTGACAATTGAAAGGAAATACATAAGCTCTCCAGTCACAGTTATAGAGCAAGAGGAGGAGCTGGTGCAAAACATTTTCCCTACAAAAGATATTCCCAGAACATTCCTGACACATAAGGAAGAAAAATTGTCAAATAATGAGCTCATTGGTGATCCACTGTTTTCAGGACAGGGGTCGGGAGATGATCTTGCTGTCCTTCCTTCTGTAGTGCCATTTATTGTCGAGGAAATCAAGAGTACCTCAAGTCCTCAAACATCTCACCCTGCAAATATGGGACCTGAACTTTCCACTGACATGGCACAAGACTTTGAAAGAGGAAGCACTCCAGCAAATGTTGAAGTTAATGAAGAAGTGACAAGTGCTGTAGCTGAGCTGCTGCCAGAAACTGGAGACCCATTCTCCACCTCCATGTTCCCCAGTTCTCCAGCTTTAGAAGAAGACAGCTCCAAGAGCTTCAGCTCTAAAGAGATTGAAGATACCAGGCATTATTTTGTTGCAAATGAAGAGCCTCAGGAAAAGGAAACTGACTATAGCAGAGGAGAAAATGAAACAGATAGGACTGCACCCACTTCCAAAGCTATTTCTCAAGAGGAAAATTCACACTTTCTAGTTAAAGGTGGCACAACTCCTGTATCTGTTAGACTGAGTGGAACTCCCAATCCTGAAACAGAGGAATCTCTTGTAACATCAGCAACAAAAGCGCAAGGCAGAATATTACCTGAGAGCTCTGGGGAAGGATCTGGCTGGGTTGGTTTTTCAGATTCATCTTCTCCTGATACATTTACTCATTTATCAATACCCACTGTATCTGAAGTAGAACTAAATGTTTCATCTAGTGTTCCTGGACGTGTTTATTCTGAAGTTTTGCCCACAGAGGCACCAAAAGATGGATCACAGACTGCAATCACAGGACTACCTTTCCTTTTTACAGAAGAAACAGAGTTTGTGGCAAATCCATCTGCTGCTCAGCCAAAGACAGCTTCATCAGAAGAACTAACAAGTGACACTGGGTTATATGAAAAAATTATTCCCATGATTGATGACAAAAGAAGTGTTATATTGAACGTTTCTGTTTATGGTGATATTACCCTGATTGAAGAACGACTGCAAACCCCACCAGAAGAAACAACTATTATAGACATGGATCACTCAAAATCAATGCCTGAGGATATAATAAGTGTGCAGACAATGCCAAATCCTGTAACACAGTCAACATATGGCTATGATGATAGCATGACAGCTGAAGGGGAGAAATATTATTCCACTCCCAAGTTTTCCACAGCCAAAGAAAGGACACTTGGATCTGGTGATCATCTTTCTCTGACTACTTTGAGTCCACAAAGTAGAGAGCTGGTGAGCTCTGGGCACAGACCAACCTCAGATGACATGGATGGGGGTTCAGGGAATGACATGAATTTTGCAACAGAAACTCTCACCACCAAGGAGCTCTCTGAACTGGACATTTTCCTTCCTACAGTGCCATCTCTGGCAAGGCCTCAGGAGTCTAAACCTGTTGTAACCAGCCCCACAGAAAGCACCTATGAGCCAAGTACTTCAGCAAACAACCAGGTAATAGCAGATCAAAGTGAAACAATCTCTGGCTTTTCTGGGATGGGCCAAGAAGAACTGGCTGATAATCAGCCTGTGGTTCCTTCTCTTGCACCAGTTGTAACTGGTGAGCCAGAAAAGGCTTTGACAACTGGCAAGCTTGACTTAAGTGTTGTCACCACACAGTCTACATCCCAGCTGACAACTATGTCACCTACCAAGAGTGCAGGGAATAATCCCATGGTGTACACAAACACAAAATCAGCATCAGCAGAGTATGAGGAAACAGATTCAGTGAGCTTTTATTCTGTTCCTCAAACTCCTAAATCCTCAGTGACTGTTCACTTAGTAAACAGAGTATCTGAGTACCCTGAGGTAATCATCACGAGCACATCATCATCATCATCAAGGGATTCACATCAGTCCAATCATTCATCAGAAGGAATATTCAAAGAGGTTAGTTCTGATATTACAGCAACATATAAACCACCTGCTACTGACTTTCTTGACACAACAGAGTCCTCTCTGCTGGAGCTTTCTCCCGAGGCTTTTTCAGACAGCACAAGCACAGAAAGCACTCCTCACTTTGGAAGGCTTCTAACAGGTAGGCCAGAGGAGACAGAAACCCCTGTGACTGATTTAACTGGTGAGGAAGAAGTTGCTGTTTCTGGAGATTCTCCATCAATACGTGTCTTGCCCACTGCTTTTCTAAATTTTGGAGAAAGAGCAAGCACAGATATTCCAAAAGTCACCACAACAAAAGTCAAAGCTTCCTCGGGGAGTGCCAATAATCCCCACCAGGAGGAAGACAGGAATACTGAGAACCAGAACCCCTGGCTTGTTTCCACAACTGTTTCAGACTCACCCAACAGCATGGAAAGTGAAGGATTTAAACCTGGCCAGGAAGAAGTTACAATGCTAACCTTACCATCCCAGCTTTTAGATGGAGGCACAGAAACACAGTCAGCTTTGTTTGGTCACGGGGAGACCACAACCATCTCTTCTAACATTGCAGCAAACAGCATTGCCCCTGGAAACAGCCCCTACCAAAACGAGCCACCAACAATGAGCTCTGAGGAGCCAAACACTGTGGAAGCCGTAACTTCGTCATTTTCCCTTCCGGAAGTCACGAACGGATCAGATTTTGTGATTGGCACCAGTGTGGGTTCTGTTGAAGGCACAGCAGTGCAAATTCCAGGTAACTTCCCAAATATGATCCCTATTGTGTTATGTGTGTTGTGGTACTTGTGAAGGTGTTGCTGGGCTCTGGTAAGAGGTGTGACAATCAGAGCACCGCAAGAAATAACAACAGACCTCGTCACCCTCCAGCTGAAAAATCAGCCTGGTTGTGACCCCTACAAAGCAGAGGAGGATGGGGGGTGCCAAAAAACCCAAGCCCAGTGACTTTCCATCAGTGTTTGCACCACGGAGCTCTGGATCAGACTGGAGGTAACCAGCCAGTTCTAAGAGACAGGAAGGTAACATTGGTTGTGGTAGGGAAATCAGCTGGAGTGATTTCATTTGCCAGTTTTCCACAGATGATTTTATCTGGTGGTTTTTCCTGTGAGTGTGATGATAGTTCTTACACAATTGGTTTCTATGAAAGGTTCTTTTTAACACCTTGCAGTTGACTTAGAAAGCAACAGCGCACATTTTAGGATCAGAACTTTCTATAAAAATTAACTTCTCTTGGCCTACAAGGTAGCTTTCCACACAAGAGAAAACCGAGACCTTCTTTTCAACCTGTCTGTAGCTTTAAGTAGTTGATGCGGTGTAGTCTCTTAAAAATTACAGGACTTTTTGTTAGACATTATTTTCCACAGTATTTTGTTTTCCATGGTGGTATTGGGCACCATTCCATCAAATGTGTGGGTGATGCATGGGTGATGCCAGTAGTGTCACTTCAATTCAAATTTTATCTAGATACAGCTGAGGAAAGAACTAGACTGGTCTGATTTTATACGTTTACTATTATTTTTCCTCAAATAATCCAATTTGAAAATTTTACAGTGAAAATATCCAGTCTGTAGGAGGACAGACAGACAGCAAACACACAAAAAACACCATTAAGGCCTAACAGAGCCCTACATTTGTGATTTTCAGTGAAGAAGTCTTAAAAAAAAAGCACCCTATTGAACGGATGGGATCAGATCCTTTCCAAAACCTCCAAGGCGAAATCCTTAATTACTTAATTACAATCCTAAACTTATACATGTAGGATTTTCTTCTGGAGGCTTGCAGCTGGACCTTCTACATACCCCTGCCTAGACAGGGAACTTGGTACTGTAAGAAAACTTTAAATCACTAATTTACAAGTGTAAAATAGGTTTTTGGTTGGTTTTTTTTTCCTCATAAATCATAGTCAGATTGCTTTGGGATAACATGACCAAAAATCTTAATTTTTCTCATGCTTCTTATTTACAGAACTCTCTTATCCATTTTATAAGTTTTCAAAGCCAGGGCTTTATTTTTACATATCAGGACTGTCTTCAGGATTTCCCTCTCACTGTGAGAAACTAACTGTTTAGAAATGGTTTAGTGTGGACTTGTTTGTGTGAGTGAGTGTTCCTAGGCATGAAGTCAAATGCAAATACCCAGGTTTCTAAACTCAGTGGAAATAAACGTCACTGGAAGGCATAAAGCTCTTCAAGGAAATGGTATTTAAACGCTAACTTGCATAACAACTGAGGATTTCACAGCAGGTAAGTTTTTATCTTAATGTTCAGTCCAGTTACGAATGTATTCAGTGCCTTTTTTTGTATTCTCTAAATGTATTTTTAAGAAAGGCAGGTGGGAAACACACATGTGAGGAAAGAAATTAGACTTTGTGGGCTTTGATTGATTAAATATAAGCAGCCAGTCAGTATGTTCTGTGTACCCTGTCATTCTGCATAAACTAACCCTGTTCAAGAAAAAAGCATTTTCCATTCATTTTGCATATGTTTAACTGTTTTCAGCTATAATTAATTGTCATGTCATGCAAACTAAATCCTCAACAGAGTATCATGACTGCCAGATATGGTACAAATTGCTGTGAAAAAAAAAAATCCCAAGAGTAATTTACATTGGTTCATAGTAAATGCCATATTGTTAAAGTTGAAAATAGTGATGCCTGAAGACCAGCTTTACTGTTTTTTAAATATTGTTTTGAGTAGTTGAATATGTTAATAGAGTTTCTGTAACTACAGTAAAGCCTGCACCATGAATGCAGCAACAAAGAAAGATTTTTTTTCCTCCTGAAAATCAAAAATACACTATTTCCTTGAAACTAGGGAGTCAGATTCCTTTTTCTACTTGTTTAACAGGCCAAGATCCCTGCAAGAGCAGCCCCTGCCTCAATGGTGGTACCTGCTACCCACGTGGTTCCTTCTACATCTGTACATGTCTGCCAGGATTCAACGGGGAGCAGTGTGAATTAGGTAAACTGGTGCCATCTGGGTGCTGATTAACTCAAGCTTAAAGCTCTTGTACATGAGATCTAGTGTTGGAGTTGAAGGCTGCATGGACATTGAAATATTCTACACTGAGGCTTTATTTCCAGACAATTAAATGGAGAGTTCCCCATTGTCTCTTCCCTTTTCCCTCTCCCCATAAAGTGCACATATTTGTGCACACACAGACAGGGGTTAAGGGAGCTGCAAATGAACTGCAGGAGCTGGAATTTACAGCATTGAATTCAAAAACACACCAAATAAAACAAAATAGACATTAATATTTGGAATAGTTCCCTAAGAGCCTCCCATAGTTATTTGAAAGACTGGTAACATAAATTAATTCCAAATGTGAATGGGAAGCTGAGCACTGAACACACACTTGAAATTTTTTCCTGGAAATTTTAAATATTATCATAAGCATATGCATCTTTGGTACAAATTAGTATTTTGGTAACAATTTTAGCTGAGGAACCTCTTCCAGTTAGTTGTCTTTGGCATCTTCGCACCTCCTGTGACTGTAGATTTCAAGAGACTCACCTATGTGGTTCAGGATAACCAATTTTCTTTCCAGAAAGCCAGCCAAAGTATGATAAAATGACTGAAACAAGTAAGACCTAGTATAAGATTTGACCAGAGCATATTTTAAAATAAAAATATATGTTTTTTAAGCCTTCTACATGATGCAGCAATTATTCCTAGTTGTTTGTAGATATGTCTAGCTTCTCTCTTCTATTTTAAGGAGTGAACCACAACCAGAAGTTCAGTTTTGGATGGAGATGTTTGCAAAATCTGTATTGAGGTTTATGCTGTGATTGTTTCAGTGGAACAGCACAGAGACTTTGTATGATCCTTACGAAGAGACACGCTAGCTTATAACCTGTGTAAAAGCAACCTGTGCTGAAAATAATAATATAAAATTAACTTGTGCTCCAATTTAACAGGTGAAGACAAGGTTTTAGCAGCTACAGGAGGCAGGGAAAGACATGTTATTTGTTTGCTGTGCAAGATTATGAGTACTGTGATGTTTTGTCCTTATCTTGATAAGATTAGGCAAGAAAGAAATGAGAAATGCAAACCAAGGAGATTCCAGAGCCCACTGCTCTGCAGACTGAAATCAGCAGTCTGTTTAATGCTATATGATGAGATTTCCAATATTTGAGTTTCATGAAGATATTTGAGGTTCCTGGTGGTTAATGGGAATTTTTGTTGTGCCAGGGTTCACACACACAAGTCAGATTTTCCACCAGGAGAATGCTGCATGGCATTCCTCTTTCTCATCCACACAGTGACCACTGGGATCTTTTGCAATGCTTCATTCTTCTGCTCTGAACTGGTCCCAGTCACCAGCCTGACTAAGGCTGCAGAACTTTTCCCTCCTGGGAGTTGGGTGGGTGATGAAACCACATTTATTTTCTGCTGTAGATATCGATGAGTGCCAGTCCAACCCGTGCCGGAACGGAGCCACGTGCATTGACGGCCTCAACACCTTCACCTGCCTGTGCCTGCCCAGCTACATTGGGGCTCTCTGTGAACAAGGTAAGGGGTGTTCCCTCACCTGTGCTGCTGGACTCCCATTTCCAGCCCCAAATCCTTCTGCAGTAACAGGGCAAATCCTCCTAAAAATGAGAAGGTGGAAGAAAGTGACAAAAATCTGTAGGAAATCACCAGCGGTGAGGAGAGCTCCTTATTTTTGTTAGACATTCCTGAGTTGTGATTGAGGGTTTTTTTTCCATCTCTGACTTTGCACAAGCCCTATCCACATGCTAACCTGAGTGTTTCCACTCCACCTGAGTAGAAGCTATGTTGCCATGTACAAAATATAAACAGATATATGGGGCAGTTTCTGTGTCAAAACGACAGGTCTCAGGATTTGCTTTTTAGCAACAGTTTTCAGGTGGCTCCAAGCCTGCTTGCTTATGCTGCCTTACAAACTGCTGGGAAGACACATAATGGGGCTCTCTCATTACTGATGAGAGAGTAGTGGTGCTTAATGAGTGGGAGCAGAGTTACTTTGTGGCTGAGTTTCTCTCTTAAAAATTTTCATGTAGTGTGAAAGATGTATCAGAACCCATCACCTCCAAAAAACATCAGTAAGATGCAGGAATACTTTAATGAATAAGACAGATAATATATTCATTCTCTGGGGATCACGTCTTTCACACTTCATCCCACAGTTTTTGAAATTATTTGTGCTGGGATTATTTTAGGAAAAATAAGTGCAGGATTATCATTACAAGGAGATTGTAATGATAATCTTTCTAAACTGGACAACTGAAATAAGATTGAATATCCAAGTGCCTGTAGTTGTTAGAAAATTGCCTTTTAGAAACCCCATTGCATCTACAGGAAACATTAAGCAAGATGCTTACTCAATATGTGGGAGGAAGGAATAGGGTAGCAACATTTGTTCTGTCAATAAAATTAATGAAGGCATTTCCTTGGGAAAAAGAAATGGTGTATTACAATGTGCTTGCTAAACTTATGAAAATATTTTTTTCTTTTTCTTTCAGCTGAATGATTTTAGTCACAGGTGAATTAACTAAACCTTTGGATTTGTTTAATTAATATTGTGTATTTTCATGTTTGTTTCTCAGCTTCAGTGAAGAGCGGTTTGCAAACTCTTCCAGCTCAACATATAGAGATCTGTTTGTCAGAGATGAAAAATCTCAGAACTGGTCAGCTCCAGCATCTTTACTGTTTAACCTTTTCAGCAGTCTGGCTAATCTTGTAACTTGAGGTGGCTCTCTGAATCTTGACACCCAAATTAAGAATTGACAGTGTTTTCACACCAAAAAGAAATAAATGTTCTCACTCCCTTCCTCCTCCCCTTCATTCCAGCAAATCCATAGCAGTGAGTGGCTCTGAGTGCCATGGTAGCCTTAAGCTGCTTTTTATGACCAACCTGAGAGTGCATTTTAGGTGGTTAATGGGAACATTTCCTAGTTTGCCAGTCAGAACTAGGGCTGTGCTCTCTCAGCTTTGGAATTTAAATTTCCTCCACTTAAAGTCCTGCAGTGGTTTGGGACTTGGGAAGAGGTTTTAGTGCCAAATTTCCACTCCACCAGACAAAATAAAACTGTGTTGGCGATTCAGACATGGTTGTCTGGCAAGCAGGCTTTATTTCAAGGCATCAGTCCTGACCTCACTAGATTTAAAGACCAGCCAGGTCGACAGAATGTGCACCTCAGTGCCACAGGAAAGGTGGAGCTCAGCACACTGAGATTTTATTACCTTTTTTTTCTTTCCTAATTTCAAATAAATTATTCATTTTAGAAAGCTTAAAAAAATCAAGCTGAAGGGATTTCTTAGGCACAGTGCTGAGCATTCAAAATACCATGGGAGGGAATGGGAGCAGGGAGCATGCATTGCCTTCAGAAATGAAGCTTAGAGAAGGAGATCACCACATCTACACCTACCACACTGCTGCAGAAGAGAATGCAGAGCTCAGAATTTCACCCAAATGCCCCTGTGGGACTGCTCTGGACTAAGGGATCTTTGGCAGGGGTATCATGCTTGTGTCAGCGTTTGGAGGGGAGGTGACATGGGGACAGCACAGCTGCATGTCAGGGACATCTGGCAGGTGGTGAAGTTAAAGGAACCTTCTGGGTGATCTAATCCAGACTGAGGCAAATCAGTCCTGAGGCTTAGGGAGCTGGAACTGGCTCCCTGACAGCCCTTCCTTTTGCCAGGTGGAAAGAGTTCAGCAATCTGAGCCCAGGAACACCTTCCTGAAGAGAGCTGAATTTGTCAGATGTTAGAAATAGTGCAGCTGAAAGTTCGTTGAAAACTTTGTCTTTAAACTAGATTTTTAGTTCAGTTAAGGCAGCATAACTTCTGGTGCAGGTGAGATTAAAAGGGGGAATATCCTCTTTTGCCCATCACCTGTATCTTTTCAAAGGAAAGATGCATATTCTGCTTGTCACTTGTTGACATTTTAACATTACCCCTTAAAATTCATAAATATCCCCAAAACACTTTTCCAAAGAGTGACAGGAGACTACAGTAAATCTTGGTGTGAGTTTTATTCTGGGACATCCATCAGTCTTTCCATTGTCATCCCTCTGTGAAAAGCCCCTATGACAACTCTCAGGAATGGCAGAGACTTGCAATTTGAACCTCAGTTTTAAGGGTGAGTTCTCCTTATGGAAACTGGATGAGCACCTCTGTGGATTTTCCTCTTCCTTCCTTGGCTGGCTAGAGTTTCCTTTTCTTTTTCTGCCCTAGCTGGTGTCTATCTGCTCCCAAGGAATATCCTAAGCTTAAGGTCTGGTTGCTTGCAGCTGGACATATGTGCAAAAATGGCACATGTGTGTTTGTAACAGGATGAGCCTCCTTGGGACAATTCAACCAGCTGCTCTCTTCCAGGTTCTGAAAACAAAACAACTGTGGGTTTTAACCACTCTATTAGGAATCATGTGTTCTTATAATGCAAGTTTGTTGTTTCAATGTCTGTGATTACTCCAGCCTCCTTTAATTCACTTTGTTCCCAGGGCTGCTTTGGTTGGGGTTGAAGTAGTTGAGAATTGCTCAGGGAAAGATATTGTCTGAAAACAGATGGTCTCTTACTGATGTCTATCAGCTGAAAAGGGATTGTTTTGGATATTTACTAGAGAAATGTGTTTCTCCTTGAGATGTGTGGGCTAAATGGCCTCCAACATTTCCTCATTAGCTGAAGGCAGAGAGTCACTGATAAAATTCACAGCTGAGTAAGACTCTCATTACTTTCTGGTACCTGTGTAAGTCTTTACTTCCTTTAAGCCCCTCCTGGAATTTCTTTAAAGACAATGGACCTATTGTCAACAGCTTGTGAAAAAGCAGTCCCTATTTATGTATCAAACCTACAGAGAACTCTTTTTTCTTGTTTTCTTTTTTTTTTTTTTTTTTTTTTAATGCAGTGCTTAGGGATGTTGTTACACATGTTCAATTGCAGTTAGAGAACAGAAGCTGTGAGAGTAACTCCTTGCACACACCACTGAAACCCCCTGTAAACTGTCATAAACCCTAGACGAGCTTTAAAGCACAACAGATATGGTGAACAGTGTTACAGTCTTTCCATCACATGCTGGAATAAGGTTATAGAAGTCTGTGACTATGTACAGAATGAATGTGAAGTATTGCATTCAATAAGTGCTTGCACCTACTCTGTTCACTGTGGTTGGGCCAGAAAATTTACAGCCACCTGCAATTAGTGTCTACTGGTTCAGTAAAGGCACTAAAAATTTATACCCATATGGAACTCTTTTACCTTTATGTCACCCTTTCAACTTTCTTAATTGAGTAAAGGGCAAAACTGTGCAGAGATGAAATGGTCCCCGCAGTTTTACTTGCCTCGTTTGCATTTTTCATCCTCTACCATCTCAAATCTTCCTTTCCCTATTCATTTTTCCCTCTTCTTATCAATCTCTCCTCTAAAAAAAACCAAAACCAACTCCCTAAAACAATAACAACAAACAATAAAAGCAAAATCCCCCAAGAAACAACTTCAGAGTCCCCAGCCACTCCTCCAATTCCAAACAAAAAAATCCTTTTTTCCCACCATCTAAAAACATAGTTTCTGTGGGGTTTTTGGGGGGTTGGTTTTTTGTTTTGTTTTCTCCTTTTTTTATTTTGTTTTGTTTTTACTTTTTTTATTTTAATTTTTTTGGTTTTGTTTGTTTGGGGGTTTTGGTGGTTTGTTTGTTTTGTTTTGTTTTGTTTTTTTAAAGATTCGGGATACACACAGGTGCAGAAGTTGCTTAACTTTTCCCTTTGTCAATGTTTGTCACCTTTTGCCTTAAGAAGAGAAATTGTGTTATTTATAATTCATGCTCAGGCCATTATATCTAACTTTGTAAACATAGTCTTCTCAGTTTTGTATTTTCAAGTCTCTTTGCCTCCCCCATGTACCTTTCAACAGATCTTCTCTCAAATCCTTCACTTCTTCCCTAGCAGAGGCACAGGAAACTTGATTAGAATAGCCTGGAAATCCTCTCTGACCACATATTTCTCAGCTCCTTGTTATTATCTGACTTGTTTCCTGTGCGACAAAGGACTCCCTGGACAAGATAAATAATAAAATCTTAAGTGCCTTCACGAAGGACATAGATCTGTTAGTCAGCCTTGCATGGTTAAACAAATGTTCTAGAAAGCCCAAGGCAGACTAAACTTTAAAAATTACCTAGATGCCAGAGATTAAAGCTGTGTCTGCAGCCTGCATCTCACACAGAATACAAAGAGAGAAAAGATAAAAAAGCTAACAATTTGGTTATGTAGATTACATTCCTCTTTTTCATAGCTGGGATGACACAAGGAATAAGCAGTTTTCTATAGTTCAGCTTCCTGGAAATAGGCAGATAATCAGTGTAAGCTTTACTATGCTTTTGCATTTGGTACCTTTATGTCAATACTGATGACTTTTGGGAAATTATTTTGATATCAGACTCTTAAGACAATGACTACATTATTAGTGTCAGAGAAATTCTGATAAGCCTCTGACATCATATGTTTGCACTTTGAAATCCATTTATGTACATGCAAAATCTAGTTTCTGTCATGGGGGATTTAAAACCTTTCTTTGAAAAAAACAGACAATTTGATGTGTCAGGACGGAAATGATCTCTTCCTGCCATGAATTAAGAACCTGTGCTGTGAAAAACGGTTTTTAGCTTGTAGCAGCTCAAACCTAAGTAATCCCTTGGTAAGGTATTTGCAGCCATCAGCCCCTGCCATATACTGCAATATTTGGCTGTTTCTATACTCAGGCAAGGGGGACTGGTAAAATTTGTTGGGAAGTGGCCGATTCCAGGTGGGTGGGTGGGGTAGGAGTGGCCAGGCACTGTTTTTCTGTTCCTCAGCATCCTGAGGCTCCTCAGGGTGAGCCATCCCATGCTGAAATAGCTGTGGCTGAAAAACGCTGTAATCTTGTGCTGAAATGTCCTTTATGATGCCATTGCATCTGTCATGGTTCAAAACTCTCTGCCTTTCCTCTGTTGTTTCTCCCACTCCTCCCTAAAACTCCCTCTTATCAATGGCAAGTCCTTCCCATCCTCAAGCACAGCTCAGACACATTAAGACATCACACTTGTTTTGCCCATCTTATTAATGCTGATTTTTTTCCTGTGATTCATCCCTGCAGAAGCAAACTTGGAACTGAAACTCTTGTTTTTTGCCATCTGTTTACAGCTGCCTAACCTTGACAGAATAATTAACATCAAATCCATGGGTTGTTCCTGTTCCAAGGCTTGTGTTTACTTCTCTTTGAGCTGAATGGATATAGTGGCTAGTGTGAATTCTCTCTGTGATACATTCTTATCAGCACCATTCCTCATGCCAGAACAGACAATGTGCAATTTCATTACTTTGTATTTCAGCTTTGCAAACCTCCTAACAAATTGATACCTAAAGTTGTTGACTCCATCAAGGAAGGGGAGGATTTGGAGGCATGTGGTCAGAAAGATAATATTGCAGCTTTACTTCTGTGGGCTGAAAAATCACAATAATTTCCCTTCATATAATTTTCAGTTATCAGTTTCTTCCAAACTTTAGTACAGTCACTTGAAGAACCTTTCAAGTAAAATTCCCATGCCCACATACAGGCTCAGAAAACTGATGAAATGTAGGTTCACTGCAGTCCAACATCCAGTCATTTCATCCATCCAGGGTTATGGATGAAGATGTCCTCCTGAAATTTCCCAGATTCAGCTTAATTCAATCAGTGGAAACCCACAAAGTTTCCAAGTGCAATTATATGCCTTAGATAAGTAACATTCTTGCAGCTTGTGCTGAAAGTGGGTAAACAGAACTGCCTGAAAGTGAGGTCTCAAGGATGGGTATACTGAAACTGGGTAAGCAGAACTGCCTGAGAATGAGGTTTCAGTGATGAGTGTTTGATTTTGCATGCCTTAACAGATGGGTTTTCCTCAAAGCTTTGTCCCACAGAAAATCTGTTAGTGTAGAGGAGACATGTCTGGTTTGGGTCCATTGACCAAACGTGCCTGGTTTTGGTTGATTGATCCAACGTGCCTGGTTTTGGGTGCATTGAGAGGGATGTGCTTTGTCTGTTTGCTGCAGACACGGAGACCTGTGACTATGGCTGGCACAAGTTCCAGGGGCAGTGCTACAAGTACTTCGCGCACCGGCGCACGTGGGACACGGCGGAGCGGGAGTGCCGCCTGCAGGGAGCACACCTGACCAGCATCCTGTCCCACGAGGAGCAGATCTTCGTCAACCGTGCGTACCCACGGGAGTCCTCTGCCTCACATCTCGGGTGCCACACCACAGGGGAGACCTGAAGGTTTCAGGGAGTGTCCGAAGGAAGGGTGTGGAGATGGGGAAGGGTCTAGACAGGAGCGGAGGTTACTTGGGCAGTTCAGCTGGAGAAGAGGAGGCTGAGGTCAGACCTGCTTGTGGTCTCCAACATCCTCTGAGGGGCATCTCTGATCTCAGCTTCCTGTGACAGGGACAGGACCTGAGGAAATGGCCTGAAGTTGCGTCAGGGGGAGTTTATGTCGGATTTCAGGGAAAGGTTCTTCCCCCAGAGGGTGCTGGCACTGCCCAGGCTCCCCAGGGAATGGGCACAGCCCTGAGGCTGCCAGAGCTGCAGGAGCATTTGGACACTGCTCCCAGGGATGCACAGGGGGATTGTTGGGGTGTCTGTGCAGGGACAGGAGCTGGACTGGATGGACCCTGTGGGTCCCTTCCAGCTCAGGGGATTCTGTGACTCTGAACAAGAGAGGTCACTGAGGGTTCAGAACTGGTGAGATCTCCTCCTCACCACTCAGCTTTTACATCTCCAACATAAAACATACTTTTAGACTGTTTAAAAAGCACACTGTGTTATAAATGTTTACTTCTGCAATTTATACAAATTCTCTATCTCTATTAAGTTATTATTTGTTAAAAAGGAAGTACTTTTTGGGGGGAGGAATGAAAACAGGAACTTTTGTTCTGGCATTGAAAGTTTTTGAAGTTGTTTTTTTTTTCTGGAGACTTAAGGTATTTTGTGCACATGGCATCAAGCCAATGCCACCACATATTGTGTTCCTTAGGCATAAAGAAATAGCTGCTGTGTTGTATTGTAAAATTTAGACAACTCTTGTCATAGCCTAAACAAAACTTGAAAAATGTGGATTAGAATATGTGATTTTAATTTTGTTTTTCTTTTCTTCCCCTCATATGTTCTCAGATAGAAAATTAATTCTCTTTTCCTTGATAGACATTACTGGGAGTGAAGAGACAGGGTCATTTAAAACTGTTAGATGAGAATCTGCATTTTTATACACACCCCAAATTAAAACCAAAAAGCTGAAAATGAGCCTCTAAACCAGTCAGCACAAAGAGCAGAATAATCTTAAGAACAGGATGTCTGATTCATTCTACATAAAATTATTTTCTTTGGTGAAATCTCTTCCATTTATAGGAAGGTTAATAAAAATACCCTTCTGGTTCCCTAGGTATTGGCCATGACTACCAGTGGATTGGCCTCAATGACAAGATGTTTGAGCGTGATTTCCGCTGGACTGATGGTAGCCCACTGGTAAGATGCCTTCAAGCTGAAATCACTGACTCACTTCTTTTTGTGGTGGCTTATCAAATTCCCACTAGCAATGAGGGGGGATGCGTTTGAAAAAAAAAAAAAACAAACAAAAAAGCCAAAAATTCCCCCCTGTCACTAAATATGGACCCAAGCAAACAGCCAGTAAATTCATTTTGGGACACCTGATATTTTGTGGTTCAGCTCTAAGGTCTTGTTCTTAGTTCCTTTTATTGTATGTGTTGGAACCCTCAAAGGTTTCAAGTAGAAATACTCAAGAATGTGAGACTGTGGTAATTTAAGAGTCTCTGCTGGAGCTGGTTTTGTGATCTTCTTGCCTTGCGCAAGGCCGTGTGTGGCAATTCTCCTCACTCACCAGGATGCATATTTGGGTGATGATCTGGCATTCAAGCTCTTGCCTTTGCTGGGTCTCTGGGGTGCACAGAGGAGCCTCACAAGTATTTCTGGAGCCTGCTCTGCATGGCAGCTCTGCAGCAGCCATCCTTAGCTGGTTCAGGAGGTCATTAACCAATAATTCACCCATAAAATTTTAAGATGCTGTTGAAACCTCTTGCTGACTTAAAATAAAAAGGAAAATCAGCTGCAGAAGAGGAAAAACATCTTCACCCACCATCAATGAATGTAAAACAAAGAGCTAATGGACATAGGAAATAATCAAACTCTTCCCCATTCAAAATAATCTCTTCTGTAGGAGGAACAGGTGATTTATTCGCTGTTGAGCATCCAGTGAAGAACATTACGTTAAGAAAAAGTCCAAACTGGTTTATAATTATCCCTTCCAGTTGTGAACTTTTAAATCGGAGAGCATCTGGACACACCTGTTGCTGCTGCAGACCATGTGGCTGCAGCTGGTGTAGAAAGACACCTGGGACAAGGCAGGCTTCATTTATTGTCATTTCATGTAATAACCAGACCTTAAAGTACTCTGAAATGCTTTATAAACGAGACATTTCTTGGGGACGTGGCTGTGGGTGGCAGGTGACAGCAAAGAGGGGTGTGAAATGGTGGTGAAACTTTCTGTTGTCTCACTGATGGCTCAGGGCATCTGGAGTGGTACCAAGGCACCCATTGGTGATTCCAGACACCAAGAGTAAAATAAGATTTCCAAAGACAGAGTTGTTGTGCTACTGATGAATCACTCTGGTGGAAGGTGTTCCTGCCCATGGTCCCTCCCAATCCAAACCATTTTATGATTCTATGAATTTGAGGAAAATTAAAATTTGAGCTGAGATCCTATTTTTTTTTTTTTTTTAATTCAGGCTACTGACAGAATGGGGCATTATATTTTTACTGTAATTTTCAATTTTAAGAAATTAAGATATTCTAGGAACAGAGTGGTACCACCTGTCCAACAGATTTCTGTTTTGATTGATCTTTTTTTCCACCTTATTTTTCTTTCATTTTAACAACTTCCTCTGTCTCTTCCTTCGGAAACAATTTAGGTGTCTCTTGAAATCATTTATGTTCATTACTGTAATAGATTTTCCTCATAAGTTATTCCATATGGTTTCTGTATCCCATGATTCTGAGCAGCTGCCTCATTTGTTCCTTTTTCACTAGCTTTTAACTTATTTCTCATACTTTCTAACCACTCTTGTTGTTACGGTGATTTATTACTTCTCCAGTAAGTAATAGGAATGATAACATAATTAAATATATGCAATCTATTTCCCTAAATGTCCTAAAATTGCAGAGAATTTAAATATAATGCAGGTAGAAAAATTGCCTCTTTTGTGAGTGTGCAGGTAAGCAGAATTCATGATGGCCTTAAATGCTTTAACATAATTTGTAATCATAAAAATCAGAATTATTACACCAACACTCAGGTTCTAAATTGAATTTCTGAGTTTAGAGGTGGCTGGTGCCTACAGCCAAAATTTAAATAGCCTTGACATGTTTCGTGTATCAGGGTTGCATCTGTATTCAGCTGTTTCTGAATTTGTTTCCCAACTCTATGCACTCTCCAAAAAAATATTATCTATCCACAATTCTATTCAACACTTCTGCCATGGGGGAAAATTTGTCAATCCTGCTGGGGATCCCCCTGTTATCAGTCTTCTTGGAGATACTATCAGAAAAGTGATTGTGCAGCTACAAGTCGTGCTCATTCATCTTTATCTTGATACTTCTTTGAATTTTCTCCAATAACAGCTTGGTTCAATCCAAAAAATCACGCTTGCATGACTTTATGAAATTCTATGGATTAAAAATAAACCCCTAACAATTCTGATGCTTCGTAGACTTAAAAGAAAAAGCAAATTTACAACAACAACAACAACCACATCAAGACCTGTTGTGGGTGACAAGTTTCTCTTTCATATGTATTTTCTTTCTGAACCAAAAAAAGCCCCTAGAATTGGGTATTGGGAATGCTTGAAATTACAGGCTCCACTACTGGAGACGCTGAAAAAGGTTTATATTACTTTGGTACTCATTTCCCACCAACATAAGGAGACCAACAGAAATATCTTTTGCCAGATATTTTATTGGCAATTTTGGGAAAAGGGATAAAATACCTTTTTCTTTCTTTGCACCTAAAACGTTTTCCAACCAATGGGTTCAATGGAAGGAAATCATTAATTTTTTGACATTTTCAGCCTCTGACAAGTTGTGTTTTTCCAGACATTTTTAAACTGAGGCCAAGAGCCAACCACCATTAAACATGATATTTGGGCAAAGCATGTAAATGAGAATATAGAATTAAGGTTCTTATTGGGAAATCTACACTGAACCTAAAGTAGCTTTGACAGGCCCTCAGCCCTTCTGAGAAAGTTTGTTTAGGTGCCTAATAATAGTGGATTATGTACAGTCAGCCACTTTTGATAGGTTGGGGTTCTTTCTTTTTCAACCCTATAGAAAATACTCTCCATTAAGTATTCATCAGAACCAGCAGCAGCAGTCAACTCCACCCCCCCCCCCCAAAAATAACAACAACAAACAACAACAACAACACCCCACCCTGTATTCCTGTCCACATTTTTTGTGCTTCAACTGGAATTTATGTTGAACTTGGAAAAATAATGCCAGTAAGCAAGTTTTGGGAAATATGAAGAATGATCTTGTAAATTTATGCTTTGGCTCTCAGAATTCCTGGAGGAAAATGTTGGTGTCTTGAATAATGAAGTGAGTACAACCAAATTCAGTGAGAAAGTAAGAAATAGTATTTAAATATTTTCAGCCCACATGACTTTTGTCCATATTTGCATTGACTCTGCCTGTTTTCTATTAAAAAGAAACCAAACCAAACCAAAACCTCTTAGGACAAAGAAAAATATCCTAATAAAATAGCAACAGGCCCACTCCTAAATCACAATATTGGAGGTTCTGCTCCTGAACAGAGAACTTGAGGAGGCTTTTTGATCTACCTCACTGGAATGTCTGATGCATCATTATCTGTGATACTTCAGGGGGGATTTGGCAAGTTTATTTCTTAACTGTAAAGTGGTTTTAATTCAAAACCAGTTAGTGGTTTCCTGCCTTTCAGGCAAAATGGCACAATCTTGTGCAGATAAAGGCGCACCATCTGCTGGTGAAACACATTTTCAGCTTTTTGTACCCACTGCAACCCAAACACGGGGTTCTTCTGGGCTTGAGAAGAGCAAAATTACTTGAATGAAGTGGTTGTGTCCCACCTCTCAGGCCATAAAATTTAATTGTCAGCTCAGGTGGCACTTTACATAAAGAAAATGGTTTTCAGGTAACTGGGTTGTCAATACAAGATTTTTCGGCCAGATGATTTTGCTTATATTTGTCTTTCCTTTTTTTTTTTTTTTTTTTTTTTTTTTTTTTTTTTTTTTTTTTTTTTTAAATTTCTTTAAAAAACAAATTGGGAACTTCTTGGCTAAAGCCAAGTTCTTCAAAGTTCTCCTTGGCAAAGCTTAGGGCACATTGTCCCATAAGCAGAATAAAATAAGCAATAATTACAGTAAGCTGCAGGATCCAATGGCTGCTCACAAGTATCTTTCTTTTTTTCTGATTTGCTGTGCTGCATCTGGTTAGCAGGGAGCAATCTTTTCTCATCTACATCATGTCCCTGCTCTCTCTCTCTTTTTTTTTTTTTTAATTCCTCTTATTTATTTATTTTTCTGTTTTTGAAAGAAACAAAAAAAATGTTGGTTGGGAGAGGCGGAATTCGTATTCTAGAGCTGATAAGCTGCACAACAAAACAATTTGGGGGGCAAAATAACACCACCCTTTTTATATGAATGGCAAGGAGTTGTTGGACCTTTCCTTTTCATATGAAGGGGAAGGAGCAGTCGGCAGCTGGTTAGTGCAGCACAAAAAGTGTATGTCCTCTCAGGAAACCCAGATCCTCACATGTAGGGCAAGTTCAGTGAGAGCTGGAGATGAAAGGCCACTGCCACAAGCCTGGGCTGGGACTGGGAGCATCACCTGAGGTTGTGTAGACAAGCAGGAAGCTGCAAACTTCTGCTGGTCCCTGATTTTGGATAATTTGTCCCAAAAGTGAAGGTGGTGAGAGCAGGCTCTGACGTGTGTTCAGAGAACTCACAGCACTCCAGTTCTTTTAGAGCTTTGTTACTCTTTACTTCCTGAAAATCAAGCCAAATTCTGCTCAAGACGTTTCAGGTATGATTACATTACATGATTCAAGAGGCAGAGAGAATAATATAATGTTTTTTAGAGCACGTTTTGCTAGCTCTGCTTTTCCTCTGTTCAGGGTAGTTATAGGGCTGTTCTGTTTGCCTTGGTGTGGGAGAACATGATTTTCCCTCTGATTTACATTCTACAGTGCAATGAAAATTGCTATATATAGTCTTTATTTACATTTAGAAAATTACAGAATCTAAATTGTTCTTGCACTTTATTGTAGACTTTTCTCCCAGCATTTCTCTAAGAATGAACAACTCCTAAGTATGTATCAAGGACAATCTCCATCCCACAATTATCTGTAAGGCTAGAAGCAGTAAAAACAAATACATTTGAGAAAAAACATGGTGATGCAGGAGAAGGAAGCAAGGCCCAAACACTCACACAACTGTGTGAGCAGAGGAATTTGCCTACGTGGATCTTTTTATACTTTAAATGTGATGCAATACAAACTACAGAACAACAAAACTTACGTTATCAGCAGAGACATTTAATAACTGATCAAAGGGAGAGAGAGGACACAACAGGACATTTTGAAAATATGCCAGAGAAATCGAATTTAAATAATTCACTTAGCTCTTTGAATGGTAACTTCTACAGCTGTAAAGCACATCCATCCAAACAGAAAAAAAAAAAAAAAAAAAATCTGGTGTTGCTTTTGGCAGCTCCCCCTTTGTGTTTGCTGAGGACCCTTGTGAGCAGGCCCAGCAGACAAGGAGCCCTTTGGAGCTATTCATGTTATGGATTAAGCACATACAGCAATTTGGGGCTGTGCCCAGGGCCCCCCGCCCCACGAGGGGGGTTATTCACATCCCCTGGAAAACGCTGCTGATAATTAGTGCTTTGTAGGGCGGTGAGCTCACTGCCATTACATAAGATTAGTGCTGTAATAAGGAGCTGGCCAGTGTCTGTGGCCAGATTGTCTGTCACTGGGAGAATGCTGCCAGCCAGGAAAGGGATGGGGCATATTGCCACTTTTAAAGCTGTCCAGAGACCCTGCCTTGGTTTTTCCTCCCCTTCAGTACAGGGGCGTTTATGCTTTGTGTTCTGCAAAGCTGGTCTCCTCAGCTTGTCAGTGTTAGGTAGGTAGCCACATTAAAATAAAAATTTATAAAAATTAAAAAAAAAAAAAAAAAAAAAGGAGAAGGAAAACAACCCAGAAGCTTAATTCTGGCAAAAGCAAAGCCCTCTCTTTTCCTTCCATTATTGGTCGGTGAATCAGAAGGCTTTAACTTGAGCAAATCTGTAACTGCACCCCTCTCAGAAAGAGTAACTTAATTGAACACACACAGAAAAAACCCAAAACCTTCAAAAGGCTTGGAGTATTGTACTGAAGGAGCCTGCCTCTGAGGGTTTAGTAAAGCAAACAAACTAAAAAAGTGCTGTAGTCAGCTGCAAACAAAAAGCTCATTGTGCCCATGTCCCACAGGATCCTTGGAGAAGGAGATTTTAAACCTACCAAATGTTTTGGTTCTGTGCTGCAGTCAGTCATTACGGCCTCTTTTTAAGATGCTCATTTGACCCATGTTTAAATGAAGGAGAACTATATAATGTTATTAATGACAGGTATATTTTTGGTTCAGGATGTTGTAACGAGGGCCTCTTGGACAAAGTGGGGTTTTGTCTTGTTTTTACCAGGGGGGTCAGCAGTTACTTCAGAGACTTGTTACTGTTGGGCTGAAACTACTCATTACTCTGGGCTAAAATTCTTCGACAGCTTCAAACCTGTAGTAATTGTTGACAAAGTGCAGGATTTTCTTTTTTTAATTTTAATTTTTTTTTCCAGTGGCTCTCCTGGTAGCTCTGCACAAAAAAGATTAAATCACACCCCATACAATTTGCATCACATTGTTAATATACATTCACGTCAAAGTGACTCCAAAACAAACCTGAATTTCACCAAACCAGCACTTACCACCCTACTTTCTTTGCCACTCATTTTTAACATGATTTCTCAGCTGCTAAAATGACTTCTGAGAGCCCATCACACGCAGCATACCCTCGAAACTGAACTGTACAGTTTGTGAAGAAAGCTACTATTCTGAAAAAAAGAAAACCCATGGTAATGAGAAGGTGGAAGTCTGAGGCTTCATTTAGCTTTGAAAGAGTTAATGAAAAAGTTATGTTTTTGGAATAATTATAATTTTGGAACACTCTGGGCTTTGGCGAAAGTAGACAGCGTCACCTAGTGGGGGTTTCACTGCCATACTCACCGTTTTCTGCTTCCCACGGAAAAATGGTCATTCTATTGGTACTGTTTTAGAGACATCCCAGAGCTAGTCATCTGCTCCACCATACAATCATTTATTCCCAAAACTATATAGGCCTGACCGTGCTTTTAAGTTTCAGTTTCGTCAGGTAACCTTTTTTCCACTAACTGAATTTCAATTAATTAGATTTATTTCTTTTTGCGGACCTCTTCCTGCTTATTCAATCTGCAATGCCTTCTTGTTGATACCCCTAGATGCACATGAATGTATGTTTTCTAGAGTTCATTTCTTTTCTGCAAACTGCTGCACCGGACTCAAAAAGATTTTCAACACATTCCATCTCTCTGTTACCAAAAAACCCAACCCCTGCAAGTGGAATCTTTTGCAGAAGTTCTCAGCAAATCTCCTCCTGGGAGTTTGTCTTGCTCACTGCGTGACTCAGTCACGGGGAGTGTTGGGTTCCTGCCTGGTCCAAACCCTGCCAGTTTTCCAAATCCTATGCAAATAAAACTCAGATTAAGAGCTAACGGAAGGGCATCCAACCAGAACCTAAAAAAATATCAGGATCACTACGTGATCTTTGTGTGTACTTCTGGATTGTCTTCAAATTGATTTGAGTTTCTCCCAGCAAAGATTTATGCACACACTTGGTCCCTCCTTCAGGCAATAATTTTAGCCTCAGTTTGAATCCTGCATGTGATCTTCCCTGTGATCGTCCCCCTTAAGGCATGACCCATGCCTTTAAGTCAAGGTGTGTACTTAAGCTCTGATTGAATGGAGCTTTTAATCTCCAGAACGCTTTTGATGAGTTCTGTCAGACTGCTTCCATTCATAAAATTAAACAGAAAAATCCTTTGCAGGGCTGGAAAGAATTTTAGTGGAACAGAGCTTGCTCTATAAGATAACTTACTGTCTTTCCCATGTAAAAATGCGTTTAAATACTAGGTGACCTTAATGGAAGTATTTCATACATTGCCAAATCTTCACAGAAATCTGATTGATTTTTTTTCCTATGGAAAAGAAATGCAATCCTGTTTAAACTTTCCAAGTGTCTCCTGTAACAACATCAGTGCTGTGCAGCAGCATGAGTCACAAATGAGGGTTTCCTGGACTGATGCATGTGCATTGTAACCTCGTGCTGATCGTGTTGAAGTTCAGCCACTGAGTAATTCCTGAGACTCACTGAAAGTGAGATGTAATTTTTATTTTAACTGCCCAATTATAACAACCCCCACAGTGAGGGACTAATTCAGGGCCTTTCCTGATAAAGATGTCTAAGACTTCATCTGCTATTGTGCTGGGGGGAAAAAAAAAGGAAAGAAAAAAAATGTATTCCTGTTCTTATCAGAGCTCTGGCAGAAGAAGAAAAGGGTGATAGTAAGGTTTGCAATGGTGGTTTCAGCTTAGTGATAAGTACCAGGCAGGAAATGTTGCTTCACTTTTAGATGAAATGGCACAGAGAGTATCCAATCTGCCTCTTCCATTGTTGTTTTTCTTTAATTTGCCTCATTAGTCTTGCATTAAGAAGGAGTCAGATAGGGAAGTAGCCAGAACGAAGGAAAATAAAAATCACTACTGCAAGCTTCAAAAAGTGCCAAGACAGATTTGTAAAGACAGCTTATTTAAACATGCTGAAAACGTTTCCTTTCCCTAGAAGGAAAAACATTAATTAACCTGTAAATCTAAATAGATATATTTCAAAAATTATTTCCTAGACTCAGTTGTGCAGAAAATTACTGGCCTTTACAAAATACCGAGGTCAAGCAGTAAAGTTCTGTTGGCATCAATGTTTTTTTATTGTGCTTCATTAAACACAATGCTTGTTGGCTATTTTGGAATGTAAAATCGGAGTGATTGATCTCAGGCACTTGATGAGACTTTTGGAGATAAAGGAACGGCTGAAATTTCCACAGGAGTGTCTCAAAGCTGAGATACTCCTGGATTCACCTGGGCAGTTCAAGCAGTTGAAAGAGCTGAGTGGATTACCCATTAATAAGGAAATAAGCCCATCAAGAAAGGCTGCTTATCTGTGAATTTAAATAACAAATCTCCCACAGGTGGGATCTTGTCTATGATGGGAAGATTATGCTCCTCCTGTTTAATTAGCAGCCATCTGAATGAAAATAGGTAGTGACTGGCTAATGAAGTTTTCTGCTTTACAGCTCTTGCTATAGCCCTGGCTTTTTTAGCTCATTTTATGTGACAAGTCAGTCTGCCACCCAACATGACTGTGAGTTTATGCAGTGCCATATAAGGAAATCCTCCCCAAAAATGTGGAACTAAATAAGAAGTCCTCATGGGCTTTTGAAGCCATCGTATCCAGACTCCTCCTGGGAGGCAAGAGAATACATTTTCCCTGTTTTGTGGGCTGTGAGTGGCCAGCCAAGTGCATTATCTAGTGCCGCGGAGGAAGCCTGAAG
The DNA here is from genome assembly GCA_027886175.1 of Phylloscopus collybita. Classification (NCBI taxonomy): domain Eukaryota; kingdom Metazoa; phylum Chordata; class Aves; order Passeriformes; family Phylloscopidae; genus Phylloscopus; species Phylloscopus collybita. Next base: position 410,257 of record JAJNNQ010000124.1, read on the forward strand.
AGCTGAATCCCAACTCAGCTCCAGGTCTAAGTCATGGGCCATCCACACTCTGCAGGAAAATTGTCAGGGTCTTTTAACAGAGAAAGCCAGAACAAAGAAATCCAATGTGACAGAGAAGGCTTTGATTTCAACAATAAAACCAAAAAATTACAAGTAAGATTAACTATTTGTTACAGTATAATTACAAGCATAAAGAGCATAAACTCCAGTTTTCATCCTGAAATGATGGTCAGGCAGACTCTCCAAGGACCAAAGGAAGATACAGGAGTCAAAACTCCCTCCCTGGGGCTAGGTCCTGCAGTCACCTGATTACACAGAAACCTCAGGTTTTTTGAGGAAAAGTCCCCAAGCACCCTGCCATTTAGGGCATAAAAAATTTCAGCCAATTTGGTATCAGTTGGACGGGATTTGGAGCAACTTGGTCTGCTCTCCCTGCCCATGGCAGGGGGTGGGACTGGATGATTTTAAAGGTTCCTTTCAACCCAAATCATTCTGAGATTCTGTGATTGCTCTGGATCTCCCTCTCCACAGCCACCTCTGCTGGAGGACAACTGTGGTCAGCCAAACATCCTCTGAGGAATATTTGAGTCTTGTACATAATTAAGATTATATGTCCAGAAATGTATATTCTAAAAGTGCTTTGCATTTTAATACAGAGAAAAAATTCATGTTTGATGCAGTAATGTTGCTTACAAACCTGAGTAGTGATGGTTTTTAGGTTACTCTGTGCAATCACAGTATCAATTATTTCTGATAAGAACTAAAAACCTTACAGCAACTTTTCTTCCATGTATTCACTAAATATTTGATTCTATTTAGGTTTTCTCTCGTGAATGATACAGCTAAGAGCATTGCCAAAGGTTTTTTTCCCATTATTTTTTTGCTGATATGTGTTTACTGGAGATGGTGCAGTCACCCTGATCATCTAGTGAGAACCAGATTCATGCCTATGCTCATGCAAAGATCTAATTCATAAGAGAAAAGCAAAATATTAGTTTATTTGTCTAGTAACCTATTCCACTCAAATTGTGAGAATCTCCTTGTATCATTGTCCCATTATCAGTGTCTAAATAAGGAATTGAAAAACTACAGAGGGGCTGGGTGGAGACCTAAGAAAGCAATTCAGCAGTCTGGAACTTCCTCTGCTAAGCAGTTCTGGCACCAGACCCAGGCAAAATCAGAGCTCCTCAGCCAAAATAAATCTGTGCAATGATGATATCAGATGTGAGGTAACAGCAAGTCATGCTGGAGGATATCAGACATTCTTGAACAAACCACAGGGCCTAGATGTAATACTTTGCCACTACACTGCAGCTGTGCCAGTTAAGCAAACACAAATTTTGGAGTCATTTTGGCAAGGCAAGTAAGAGAATATGGAATCCTGTGTGCTGAGGGTGGGAGCTGGCAGGCTGCTGAGTACCTCCAGCTCACACACCCCCAATAGCCACTAAATATCCTTCATTCCCACACTCTTATCCCTATGGAAGCAAGCAGCTCTGCAGTATCACTTCGACAAGAAACAGCTGCAAGGCTTGTTGAAATTTTTCCTTGGCTCTCAGGACATTATTGATGAAACTTTCTGCCACTAACCTTACATTTTTCTTTAATTTTTATGTGTATCTAGGCACACGCTCTTGAAAGCAAATGGATTCTAGACTTGAGTAAATGAGTTGGTGTGCACTGTAATTTAGGACTGTTAAACACTGAAAAGTTGAGATGGAGTTAATTTAGTTCCAGATGAAAAGGGGGATGTTTTATTAGAGTTAATAAATTCAGTGCAGAACAAATTTATTCAGACTGTGCTGGTTAAATTGCCTGGATAATTAAAACCTATGATGGGTAAGATGACACGTGGTAGGAAAAGGTTAAGTATTTAACTCATTTTCTTTTCATAGTTTGATTCATTGTAAGGTAAATACTACTTGTGTGGGGTATGTTAACTTTATTTCTGAAATGTGTTCACCCAGGCAGTGAATAGGGGTTATTTCACAAAGTTAAGAAAATAGAAAACTAAACTTTTATAACATTAATATGGGCCAGCTCTAGTCAGAAAGGTGTAAGCACTGAGAAAAATATAAGCACTATAGAAACTGTGTCATTCTGCCCATATATGGGGCTAGCTGCCTGGTTAATATTGGCATTTATGTGAATTCCAGTTCTTACAGATATCTATTTTTATCCTTCCTTAAATTCTTCCTGGAGTGACACAACAGAAATCCCAGAGAAAATCATTAGGAGTGGTTTCCAAATATTCTCTCACGTTTCTTGACATAACATTATGCAAATCTCAGATCCCTATGCTTTGTTTGGGAACAAGGTGAGGGATTATCCCACCTCTGCCAGGACAGGAGGCTGTATGTCCCCTGACAAGAAATGCTGCACAAGTTTCAATCAGTCTGACAAAAGTGTTGCTACTTTTCCTGCTTATTGATTGTAAGAACAGACTGAATCCTCGAACAGACTGAATCCTCCCGAATTTTCGTCCAAAAATGACATTGTGCTGATATTTCACAGCCATTTGAAGGTTCTTTTGTGAGTTTGTCTGTTTTGCACATAACAAACCCCATATTTCTACTTCTAAAAGTAGTGTGTTTTGAAGAAGCACTTTCTGCTTTTATACATATATTTTCATAGATGTTTGAGGCTGGTTTTTCAACAGAGGACAGAATTTGAATCATCATTTCTAAAGCTGAGAGGCAGCTGTCTGGGCTCAGTCTGCCACCTAGCATTTTTAGTGGAAACACCAATCTCCAGTGGTTTTTCAGGGCCACATTCTGACTCTTTCACTTATGTTCTGCCTAATTCTATATGTCATCCTGTGGAATTAATTCATTAACTGAACTAAATCATCCAATGCCATAAATAATCCAAGTCTGAGAAGTTAGTCTGTCATTTCTCAGTAGATGTGCACTAATGAGAGTCATGGGCTATTTGCTCTATTTTCTTGCATTATACTTCATGACATTTATGTAGGAAAGAGTGTTTTCAACACATTTAGGATCCAGTTTTCCTTTGTGTCTTTGTTTTGTTCACCTGCCATCGGTTTACAGTAAATGAGAAGTTAGATCAGAATATTTTTCTCCTTGAGATAACCTTTAATATAGTGAGAGCATATAAATCTACCTTTGTTTAGCCCATGCCAGCAGACTGAATTAAACAGCTGAGATTGCTTTTCACCACAGCTGATATCATGTGCTCTTTTGTTAATGTAAATATTCTACAGCACTGGGAATTATGGTTTTGCTTCTCTTTCCTGCAGCAATATGAGAACTGGAGACCAAACCAGCCAGACAGCTTCTTTTCTGCTGGAGAAGATTGTGTTGTTATAATTTGGCATGAGAACGGGCAGTGGAATGATGTCCCATGCAATTATCACCTTACTTATACCTGCAAGAAAGGAACAGGTACAAATTTTTCAGTGACAAAAGCATAATTTGCTAAATTGCCATTCAGTATTTTTTACCATATTGTCTGGACATTGATGGATCCATTAGTTTTCAGTCCTTTTGAATAGCCTATCATTGAGGGTGACATGAAGAGTCCTGAAAAAAGGACTTTTTCCTTAAATGCTTGTAGTAACTTCACTGCTTTTCAGGTTTCTGAAAAACAGCTTTCTATGCCAACTTTTTGGCTTGAATTTACAAGTAGAATTTAAACCAAAAAGGCAATACTGACCATAATATCTGCCGTTTTCCAATACTATTGTCTTTGGTTTACAAGACTGGAGATCTACAGGGCAGACTGATCCCCCTGTCCTTGTCTGGATGTTCCTCTTGAGAGTCCAGCTGAGGTCCCTCCTCTCCTTCCCTTAGCCAGGGCTCAGAGGCCAGTCCCAGCTCAAACTGGGCTCACAAATTGAAGTTTTGGGTGGTGCTCTCTCTTCCTTCCAGTGGCTTGTGGCCAGCCTCCTGTCGTGGAAAATGCAAAGACCTTTGGGAAGATGAAGCCTCGTTATGAGATCAACTCCCTCATCAGATACCACTGCAAGGATGGTTTCATCCAGCGCCACATCCCGACCATCCGGTGCCAGGGGAACGGACGATGGGATATGCCCAAAATCACTTGCATGAATCGTGAGTTCTCTGACAGCAAACCAGTGACAAATCAGAAACAGCAGGCTGATTTAAGATTAATAAGTAGTGAATGTGTATTTTAAGAGAGGAGCAAATCTGGTAGGACAGATTCAGCCAAAAAACCACAAAGCCTCCATCACTAATGGAAATTTTCCTCTTCTGTTTCTACTGATGCCTTGGAGTGGCTACCTAGAACAGAGGCTAGAGAAGATTGAGAGAATAAAGTGGGTGTTTATTAAAGGCCTTCAACAGATATACCTTGGACAGTCAAAAGCTTCACAGAGGCTGCACCCAAGGTTTTCACACAATTTCAAGTTTGGTTTCATTTACATATCAGGGGTTAATCCTCCAATTACAGCTTCAGGTAATGAAGTGAGTTACCCCCAGTTTGCTGCCCCCCAATTCACTTCTGTTTCTACTTTTTGGGGCCTGAGGCTGTAGGATGTCCTTGAATCTCAGGCCTAGCAGAGTTGTTTTGTCTAACCAAAATTTAAAGGCAATTACTAATACTTTATATGGAGTTTAGAGTTATACACTAATGCAGCACAGGATTTGAAAAATATGAAAGCTAAAATCCTAAGGCATCACTGCAGAAGGCATTAAGATTATTTTAAAGTTAGAAAATCCTGGAATCAACAGGTTCCTAATAATGCTAATGGTTCTTTCTGCAACACTGTGCATGCCTGTAACATTGCCACAGCTCCAGTTAACCATTTGTTAACCCTCTAATTAACCAAGAGCAAAGGCAGCTGTGTTGTGAAATGTGGCCAGCCTCTATTCGCAGTTTAATTTCAAACAAATTTCTCTTTTTTTTTTTTTTTTCCTTTCTCCCTTCTCCCTGCAGCCTCCACATACCAAAGGACTTACTCTAAGAAATACTACTACAAACACTCCTCATCAGGCAAGGGGACATCGTTAAACTCGTCCAAGCACTACCACCGCTGGATCAGGACGTGGCAGGACTCGAGGCGCTGAGAGCTAAATGGTGAATTGGGGATCTCCACCATTTCAGCCAAAGTCATAACTTTCTGTGCCTTTTTCTATCAGTTATAGGAGTATTATCAAACCGTTTTGAAACTATGGACTGCAGTGTTCACGACGCGTTTTGCAAAAAAAATAAAAGAAAAAATAAAAATGACGGTGTTTATCAGAAAATTTAAGAAATAAATAAAAAAGAGGAGAAGTGCTTATGGGGATAAAAGGAAACCATTTCCAGCCTATAAAGATTATTAGTTTTCTATATGCCATCGGTGTGGACCATTTTATGATATGTACCAGCCTTCTGCAATATTTAAACAGCTCAATTTTAGCACCAATGAAAATGTAAATAAGATGATTTTAATGTTGTTTGACTGTGTGTTGTTTTTAAAATCCTGTATATAAAATGAAAATTCACACTAATTTCAGGCATATTTATGGTTAGAACGGCCTCAGAGGTCTTCAGTCATTTATGATGTTGTTTCTGTGTTGTTTACCTAGGCTGGAAATGGTTGAAATAAAGACTTCACTGACTGAAATTTGCAATTATCAGGTGAAGATAAACACACAAGTGACATGACTCTTTTTTTTTTTTTTTTTTTTTTTTTTTTTTAATGGGAACTGTGCCAATTCCCACCCAAGGTACAGTTTGTGTCCCATGAGATGAAAAGTTCAGACAGAGCACATAAAAGTGGCACAAAGCATAAGCTAGGGACTGCAATATGGAACATTTTTTCTGCTCTCCATTCCAGCTTCAGCACACCTGAGAAAGGTTGGCATGGAGGAGTTGTGTATAACAAGGAGAGCCAGTAAAATTCCAAGTGCTAATACATTATCTTTATGAAGCAGGGCCACTTTTTCTTTACTTTTTTTTTTTTTTTTTTTTTTTTTTTTTTTTTTTTTTTTTGAGAAAAAAAAGGAAAAAATTAGTTTCATGATATTAACCACAAGGTCTATATTACAGGTCTCTGCATTCTAAAATGGAGGTAGACCTGGTGTTTGGGGGATTTTTTTTTTGTAGAAAACAAACAAAAATCAAAAAAGTAAATAATTTTGTATATATAACCATTTTTTAATCTTTTTATAAAGTAATGAATGTTTGTGTATGAATGCTGCAGCTGTGAAGCGTACATAAATAAATGAAGTAAGCCATACTGATTTAATTTATTGGATGTTATTTTACCCATACAAAGAAGATCCAAAGAGCTCACCAGTGCAGTATTAGCCCCTGAGCTCCACTTTTGGAACCATCTTTCAGTTCAGCTTGCTCTTTTTACCTGGAGAACAAAAATTCCTGCTAAACAGGATCATTTGTTTGCGGCTGGATGGGTGAGAACTGTGCGTGACCTACAGAAGAATCAGGATCTTGGCTTTCTCTAAAGAAGTGTGTGCACAGATTGGTTCTAGGTTGTAGTTTGGTGCAGTGTGTACGTAGGAGTTCTCTGTTATGATTTTCTTGCCCTGGTCAGTGCCACCACTGACCTCAATGTGTACAGTGAGTGTAGGAGGTGATGTTTGAAACGGCCTCTCCACAGAAAGGACTGTTATTCTTGAAAAGTGCCTTGCACACCTTTGGGCACAGGACAAAAACCATAAAAAAGATAAAAAAGAAAAAAAAAAAAAGGAAAAAAAAAATAATAAAAATATTTAAAAAAAAAGGTGAAAATAAAGTAAATTCCTTAGGATGTACCTTTTAAAGTAACATGAGAAACACACAGAGGCATGAGGTTTATGCCTCGGTGTTTGTGGTGGGTTGTGATGGGAAAAAAATGAGAGGGAAAGGAGAAGAATTGAAACCCAGCCAACATGGCAGAGCTGCCCATGGAGTGACCTTGCCACAGCTGGTTGGAAGCTGAAACCAGAGCTCAGACAGCATCCCCTGGCCCTGAGGAATGGCAGAGGCTGCTCCCCACCCTTCTGGGGGCGTCCCCGCTTTGGCCGGTCCATTCCCCACCCCTTGCCCCCAAACAGTGCACATAATACTTTTCTCTATTTATATTATTATCTTGTATAGTGTATAATGTGAATGTCTGGGGCGGGGGGGGGGGGGGGGGAGGGGGGTTGTGAATGAAAGTCTAAATTCTTTGTAACTTTTATATCTGCTTCTGTTTCACCAAAGAAACAAGGTTTTGCTATACTGTGACTTGTCTTGTTATTGCATGTCTTCCTGTTTAAATCTATGCAATGTGATTTTTTTCATATGAATACAACTAGACTGTCAGGTACTTCACAATTACCATGGGCTTGGTCAAGTGCCCACTGGAGTCAAAGAGTCAGCTGGCTGAACTTTAGTAGGTGCTCGATTTGACTTTATATGAGCAGCTTTAGGGGATATTTTAAGATATACATTGTATGTTTTGAAGTCGATTATTGCTTGTAAAAGTCAAGGCTCTGTTCATAAATATACACTAATCTACACATCACTTCCTTGTACCAGAAACACACAGAACAGAAAATATATTTTAACACTTTACAAACTTTCTCACCATATGTATAAAAAACCCTGCATAGATTTGTTGTTTTCTTGTCTACTTGTTGGATTTAAGCAATGTTGTAAGACATTCAGATAACATTGTGATTGTAGTTTTAATTAGGTTAGATGCAGTGCTTATATTGATTTTTTCACCTCCTTTTATTATACATAATAAAATAGGACTGACAACATTCCTTATTAAAAAAAAAAAAAATCAAAAAAAACCCTAAAAAAACCTGTCACCCATGCTTGTTTATTTAGACAGGGAATGGCAAGTTATTCAGCTCTGGAGAATTTTTCTAATAGTGATGTAAACCCCAAAATGTTTCTGTACCAAAACCCTGAAAAATGTACACACTCATGTCACAGAGTTGGCTCTGCTGTGAAGCCAGGGTGCTACCATGACAAATGCCATCATTCCTTCACCTGGAGCATCCCTGAACTCCAGGGATGGAACAATGTTGGGATTGGAGTGGAGGGATTGAAGACAACACCAGAGATACCACAAGGGTCTGGAGTGCCAGGACAAAGGGGGATGGCTTCAAACTGAGAAAGGGGAGGGTTAAATGGGATATTGGGAAGGAATTCCTCCCTGGGAGGGAGGGGAAGCCCTAGCACAGGGTCCCAGAGCAGCTGTCTTGGCAGTGTCCAAGGCCAGGTTGGACACTGGGGCTTGGAGAAGCCTGGGATAGTGGAAGGTGTCCCTGCACATGTCAGAGGGTGGAACTAGATGGGCTTTAAGGCCTTTTTCAACCCCAAATATTCTATGGTTCTATGATCTGAATACAGATTTTGCATTTTTTGTACCCATGACAGTCTCTACAAAGTACCCATTGCTACTCTGAACATCCTCCTGTCCCTTTAGAGCCTGACAGTGTTTAAATTCCTGGAGTGCACCCCAGATGTTGACACCACACAGGGCAGAGATAAGCCAGGAATATAATTTTGGGAGACCTTCTCAAACAGCAAGAGAAGGTGATGGTTGGGGCTCACATGCCTGCTTTCCAGCTACACCCTAATAGATGCACAACTTCATGAAATTAGAGAGAGACATCTCTGTGATGGCAGAACTTTGGTTTAATGGGTTGTCCTGCCTGAGTCATCACAATTTGTCAGAGGCTGGGGATGGAGGAACCCTGCAGGAGAAAAGAGTCTCTGGAATCGCAGCAGTGGGACCAGTAGGATACAAGCAGGGTGGCAGGAGGCTGCCAGTGGGAAAGGATTTGCTGCCAAGAGGGCTTTGGCATCAGAAATTGCTTTGCCAGTGCAGTGGCTGGGGGAACCCTGAAGTTCAGTTCACCATGTGGTTATGGTTAAGGTCAATGTGACACCTTTTTGAAGAGAAAATTGTTCATTTCTGTAGGTGACATCTCTGCCGTGAGCACAAGCAGACACCATCCCTGGGCCATGGGAGTTGAAACAGCTGGTACAAAAAGGAAAATCCATTATTTTCCAGAGAAAACACACAACTTGTGTTATTGATTTTAAGCAGTGATGCATGCAGGACTCCATGATCACACTGTTTTTCCTGATGAATGATGAAAAAGGTGCAAACAATGCTTGGAGAAAACACGGACGAAAGCTTGAAGGCCACACAAAGCTGTTAGCATGGCAGAGACAAGAAGTGAGGACAGAAACATCATCCAGAAAAAGGCTTATAATTTCAGCCCTTCAGCAGCAGATCTGGAAGGAAGCTTAAGGGCTTGTACACTGCAATTCGACGGCAAATATTGTTTTCCATAGCAAACAAATATTTTCAAGTGGGGAAGCCATCAGCTGTTAATGCTGTAGAGTCTCAGTCACTGTGTAAATGCTGATTAAATAGAGAAGCAGAACCTTGAGTTCTACAAGTGAGGAACTTATTGCTGGGACAGGAACAGATTCATGACAGTACCAAAATGCCTCCAGATTTCCAGGTGCCAAAAGGTGGGAGAAATGAAATGAAGCTGAAAACGTCCCAGCAGCTACCTTCTGTGGGGCTGGAGGAGAAAGTAATAGGAAGACAAACACTGTTGGTGGTCCTGCATGCAGCAGTGTAAGGAGCAAGGCTGCTGGGATTAAGCTCTGGCAGTCACTTCATGCACTGGTGTGCAGCCCCGCGGCAGTAAAAGTCCTTTTTGAGACAGGAGGGCAATTGGTTTAGGGAAGGGAATAAATGGTGTGGCTGTCTCCGGTAGCAGGAGAATGGCAGGAATTTGGGTCCTTTGTTTCATACAGTCTCGAGGCGATAATTGCCGGTGATGTCCCTACTTGGTAGGGAAAAAGAGCAAAGCAGAGGTTTGGCACAGGTCACACAAAAAGATCTGCAGCAGACCTGAGTGTTCACTAAAGGCCCTGTTCTTTCACAGGTTTAAAAAACAAAAAGAGGAAAAAGAGAAGATTGACATTTCTAAGCAGGTGATGGGAGATTTAATTGCAAAAGGCAGCAGGATCACAGTTTACTCTTTTCAGAGTTAGAACAAATGTTGGGCTCACCCAAGTATCATGACTTTGTCAAAATAAATATTCATAATAAGCTTGGGAAAGGAGGAAGGAGCACCAGATATTGCTGATGGTGCTTTTTGCTTGCTGAATGAGGGATCCCTTTGGTTCCTCCAAAGGCTTCTTCCACTTCTGCTTAAACCAGGGCAGCTTCCAGATGAGCTAAAATCCTTAGCAAGAATCCAAAATCCAGGAATTGAAAGGATCTTGGATTACCAAACATCAAAAATTCTTACCAAGGATCAAAAATTCCAGAACACATGGATTTTTTTATTACATGGCAGGATGACATCTCCTGTCTTCCAAAAGTGCATTTCCACAGGAGCATGTGCTCTGTTAACGAAATGTTTGGATTTTGGTGAATTTCAAGTGACACTGCAGCTAGACTGTTATTTGCAGCTTGAAAACAGCTGATGGCAAAAGGCTGAAATGCTATATCTCCCCCTCTGCTTTTGGGGGAAATAAAGATTTTTCTTCCCTCTCCGCAGCTTGAACAGGTTGTGCTGGTTTTCTCATCCTTTCCCTAATACAAAGAATCCTGAACCCAGGACAGAAGCATTGATGGTCCCAAAGACATTACACTTCTTTAAACTTTGCAGAACCCATCTCCCTTATCCCTGCAAGAAGATCTGGAGCAAAGTTTCTTCCCCTTGCACTCTGCCATCACCCACAGATCAGTGAATGACACTTTAAGGGAAAAGATACTACTTCAAATACTCGTGTTTTGATCCCTTCTCCCCCACATCCTTCCCAAGCCCTCAGCCTAGCTCACCCCCTGTGGAAAAGCTTTCCGGGTTGATGTTTTCAGAGGCAGGGTAAGAAGGCTGAAAATCATCAGAAAATAATGTTGTTATGAGAGGGAATTATGATGGCAGAGATGAAAATGCAGAAAGGGTGATGGGAGGAAAGTTTCATGGGTATTGATTTGAAAATGGAAAATCAATCTGGGCTAGCTTTGTACTAGGCAGGAATTTGAATTTATACCAATAAATTTAGACCAACCAGACAGTGACATCCACAGGAAATGCACATCAGTAGAGCAGCTATATATGATAAAAAACATATATTTTAACTTTTGATAAACTGGCCTAAATGTTTTTGTGTTTTAGTGGTAGTTTTTGTTTGCACTATATAGTGACAGTTTTTTGTTTGTTTGTTTGTTTTTGTTTTTGTTTTTTTTAAGCTACTTCAATCCTTCAGGACCTTTTTTTTAAAGACAAAACCTTTTAGCCCGTGCTTGCACAAGTGGGCTACACTTCCTTTCACTCTCTATTGAAAATTGTTAGAAGCAGCAGTTTGCACTTGTAAATCAAAACATTTGAGTTTAAAATGACAGACTGTGTGGACACAAGGATTCTTCAAGTTGATGTGACATTAACATATTGCAGGAGTGAAATGTCTTCTGAAGATAAGAGCTTTGGACAGCCAACATCACTTAATGCTGCTCTTGGGACTGGAGTGGGAGATTCCTCCTGAAGAAGAGATCACAGATGTGAAAGTTGAGGGAAAACTTGGGGTTTAGACTACAAAAGTCTTTTGAAATTGGCAATATAATGGATACTGGGTAGCTAGATTGGCCCCAAAGCAAGGGACAGATACCCATTTGATTTTGGATGTGAAATGCCCAGTTTCACACCTCTGAGCTGTTTTATGGCAAGCACAGCTAAGAGTCTGACCTACTTGCACAGCTTGTTGAGTATTTTGGGGTCACCTTGGGAGTTATCCAAATGTTCATTAACCTTGGGGCACAGCAACACCAAGGTCTAATGCAAACCTCTTCACTCCTTTTCCCTCAAACCCACTGCTGACATTTTGCGCTGAGGGAAACTAATTTTTTCTGCTCCCCTACACCACTCAGAAAGTGCTTATATGGGATATTAGGAACAATTTCTTCACTGAAATGTGGGGATTTGGCACAGCTTGGACTTGATGGCCTTGGAGGGGTTTTCCAACCTAAATGATTCTGTGAAATCTATTCTGTAAAATCACAGAATTCAAGCATAAGAAGGTGTTTTATGCAGCCTTCCCTTAAAAATGGAGAGAAGCATAAAATTTAGTACAATCTTTAGAAACAGATTGTATAAATCTATTAACATATTACATATCTGATTCATGAGTAAGTGAGGAGGAGCTGGAGACTAGAGAAATATTATGAAAAACTCATTTTCTGGGGTTAAGTTTTGGTGGATGGTAGTAAATGTTCTTCCAGGATCAGCCTCTCCACACCCAAGAACGAGATAAACTCCAGGAAGGATTGAACTACATGGATTTTATTCACAATTACTACATCTTCCACTTCACACATGAGGAAAAAATAAACTGGTATAGCTGTGCCCAAGGGCAAAACGTTTCTGGATAAAACAGCCTGTGTGGTGATAGTAGAAGAATGGAAATGTTTGCATTTTAAGGGGCTGTATCTCTTCCTGCAGCTGCCTAACATCTGAGATACCCTCACTCTGGGAGTAGAATGTGAAAAATCTTTATTTGCCTCCCTGTATTATTTATTTAAAAAATAGAATCACTTGCTGAAAGTTCAAAAGTGAGACAAAAAAATTCAGGAAAAAAGGAAAACTAATCAGGATTTTTTCCCAAAATCTCAAGAGGAAGAAAAATACCTGAACAGAAGCAATATTTGATATCTTATTCTTGTTGATGATAGATTGCAAGTGACTAAGAGACTTTTAATTCCTTGGAGGTTATCAAGATGAGGTAGAATTTTGAGATGTCTTGCAGATCTGTAGCATATATTTCTATTCACTGATAATTAATACTGCTGTTCAGCAATTGAAAGGATTCCTTTGGCTGACTACAATGCCAGTTTTATATCATTACCAGTTTTATGATCATTACCAGTAGTCTGATCTGACATGGATTAGGGCTGGGAAGGAAAAAATACAATAGATAAAGAATGACTGCACTAATTGCTAATCAGTGTACAAGCAATGCCAAAAAGCCATAATTTTTATAGCATCATCCTGCAGGTAAATACCTACACCCAAGGATCCTGAAGAAATACATTAATATAAAGAACTTGGTTGTACAAGATTTTTAACCTCCACACCCTTTGTTCTTCATTTAGATCTGGGCTTGTACAAACAAATTTCCAACACAAAATGTTTCAGCACACCTGAGATTTCAGGCTTCGCTCCAATATTCGTTGTTGTCATACAGTATGTGATTTTTGCAGTGTGATTAACATTGGGCCCAGAGGCAATGTTTACCAATATAAAGTCAAAAACAAATGATGAGACTTCTCTGACTTTCTTCATTATGTGTTCAGGAGCAAGTTCAGAATGGCAGTGTTGAAGCTCTAAACATGACTATCAGCAAGATCAAATACTCAGGCAGAAAATGTATCATGAGGAAACTGTTTGTCATAAGCACAGACCAATTTTTAATTTTGAAAACTTATTTGTAAGTCTGTAGAAGTGGCCTTGGGGGCTCCTGTGCCCATCCTTGTCTTTCAGTCCCCAACAGTGCCAACAGCACCTTGAAATTCTCCTTCTCCTCATGGTTGCAGGTCAAGTTTTTCCCAATTATCCTCCTATGGTAGTAACCACTTCTTTAATCTGTTCACACAAGGAAATTCTAGAATGTTACAGGTTTTTAATTTTTTTAAGGTTTTGCTGGGAAACTATTAGGCCAAACATTTCTGCTTTTTTAACAGAGTCTGCATAGCTGAGTGATTTGGAAAATCAATACCACCACACCCCCCCCCCACCCACCCCCAAATATTGTAGGGCCTGTGGTGTAAAAGTTGAATCTGATGCCTTCATAGTACACTGGAAAAAAAGGCTTCTCTGGGGACAGGCAGACACAGACACATTCAAAAGTCAATGCTGAGGCATAAAGGTTTGCACCAATGACTATCCAAGTGCATTTTATGAATAACTTTATTTTTAAATGACTTGGGAAACTCCAGTGTCTTCTAATATATTTTTTCCTTGTGATCCCTGTTAAAAGTTTCTTGAACTGAAAGAAAAAAAAAAGTATTCTTTGCCTGCACTATTTGGGTCTTCATAGTGGCACTCTGTGACCTTTATTACAGCAGAGAACACCAATGAGAGTGTTAAAAAGTGTGAAAAAGCATTTCAGAGGAAATGCTGCTTGGGTTTTTACCATCTTCATACATTTGTTACCTGAAGAGAGAATTAGACTTTCTTGTCAGATCAGGACCAGTTTTCATATTTAACCTTGAAGCAGGAGGGTAGAATGTTTGTCTCCTCTTCAGCAGCCACATGTAAAGCCTTCAGCTCCCAGTCTGTTCTCACACAACAACAATCCTGAAATATCATGTTATTTTTCCTTCCTCCCTGTGTATTTTGCTGAAGTAACACAAGGCCCATTTAAGGACCAATTGGTCAAACTCAAGCACACAGAGAGAACACAAAAAACTGTTCCCCTTCAACATAAAAATGTAGTTGTTGTTAAGGATTTGTGTAAGTGAATTAAGGGAGAAGAAGGAAAATCAACTTTCTGTGATGTGTCAACCGAGAGAGATTTACAGGGGTTTGTAATTTAACAGATTCTACCTAAGGATTAGTGTCCACAGACTTTGAGGTTATTATGTTAGCTTTTTTTTTAATCCTATGCAACCAACTAAGGACTGTGATAGGGGTTTTGAGTTAAATATCAGTGTTTTTTTAAGCCAAGACTTTCTAAATTAGTTTCCCAGGCATCTGATTCCCTGCTGCTCCTCTGGAGTTTTATTTCCTGTTAGTAGCTGAGTATGGGCAGAGTTATTTTTATTAGCTCTGTGATTAGTTACAGCCCCCTGCAATATGAGGTGTCTCTCTCAGAATCTGATTTGGCTTTTGGCAGAGACAGGCCAAACCAAAAGTCTCAAGTACTCCATCTGTTGATGTTTCCAGCTCATGAGAGAAAGTGACCTCATGTGGCCTGCAAATTCATGGTATTTTCTACTTTTTCTACAAGGAAAAATATCCTTGGGTCTTCTGACAGTGATCTGCAGCCACAGCAGAGTACAAGTTACTCTTTGTGTATGGGCCACAAAAATTTGGTGATACGCAGGTTCAACTCAGAGCTCTGCAGTTGGACCTAAATATTTTCTGCATTGAGGGGGAAAAAAGAAATGACTTTACTCCCAGCAGCTCTTAGTTTTCCTGTTGAAACAGAGGATTGAAAGGATTTCATTTTCCCCCAGTCCGTAAAAATGTCTTTTTCTAAATTAGATCAGTTAAAGGAATGAAAAATCCTCTACCTTCCTATAACCTTTCCTTTTTATATATATCTCTCTACACAGCCTTGGCTAAAATAGCAAATTTAATCTTAAGTCAGAAATACTGTTTCAAATGGAAACTAAAAACCACATGCTCAAAAGAATATTTTTCTTCCTATCAGCCAATCAACAAGAAAGGCTCCTGAGGACTTTGTATTTTCCCCAGCAGTGACTGATAAAAGTGGGATTTGAAAGAAGGTGCAGAGCTGAGGATAGGTTTACAATAGTATCCAGAGGATTGAGGGAAACAAGAATTGTTCGCTTTCTGTTCAGCTTTTTATGACACTTTTAGGATCTTCTGAAAAATCTCTCCTCTGCACTTTATTTACTGGACCTGTCCACTGACAAGGACTGCAACTGCAAATGTCAATGGCTCTTCACGGCAGCGGTCATTGCATTCCTATCTAATTAGGGATCTGAAGTACCACTCAGGCATTCCTGGCAGTTTGTATGGAAATTAGAGCACTAAAGCTTGCTCACTGGAGTTTCTTTCCTTAACTGATTTCTGGTTATGAACGACCTCATGAACTGCCCAGAGAACACCTGTGAAACCTTCTTTTATTCACTCTTTAAATGAAATAAACTCGGTCAATTCCTTTCAGGTTCATTACTAGTAATAGCCTTGCTAGACTGGATAAAGCAATTTCATGCCTGTTATCAAGTAATTGCACCATAATAATGCACTTTCCCCCCCACCCCGTGGCATGAGTGAGTGTCTGGGATGACCTGGATGAACCCTGAAACTCCGGGTTCTTTCCCTCTACTTTCCTTTAGAGATTGTGGCAAGGTCAATCCCCTCAGCACCCACGGGGTGACCCAGGGGTGACACTGATGGGGGACAGCAGTGCCATCAACTCCGCGCCCCAGATGTGCCCTCCTGCCTCCTTCTTTTCTGCAGAGCAGCATGCACAGGGCTCACAGAGCCTTGTCCTTTGAACAAGCCAACGCTAGATGTCACACACAGGAGGGTTATTGCAAGGAGAAACAGCCTGCCAGAAGAGATTTTATTTTATTTATTTTTCTGCTTTACTTTATTTTCCCTTCTTTCTGCCGCACCTATGGGTTAACTCGTGATAGACCAGCAGATCCATGAACGTCAGTAGCTAGAAAAAATAAAACTGAGGCATTCCATGAGTTATCCAAAGGAGAAAAAAAAAACCAACAAACCCTTACTCCTGTCACAGGACCAACAGCTGAGGTCTGGGCTCTTTGTCTCAAGACGTCTAGACTTCGGCATGACTCTGTTCTAATTAAGGTTTGCCTAATTTCTCTTGAAGATAGTAGATGGTAGACTGCCATTTGAAGGTGAATATTACTTAAAATTGTGTTTTCAGATACTGCAGATTGTTGTTGGAAGTTGCTATAGAAATTCCAGCTCTTGCTGCAATTACAATGACAATGTGGGAAATTAAAATGAAGCCAAATTAGATGCTTCAGACAAACCACAAATATCCTCTGCACACAGAGTGTTTCCCTGACTAGTTCATCTTTTCATTAGTATCCTCAGTTTTCAGTCTTATGCAATGGCTAGGAGAGTGAAATGTTGGCTTTATACTGCACTTTTGATAAGTTTGGTTTTTTTCCTGATTGCAAAGTTCAGCAGTTTTATTAGTTGAAGTCTGAGCTTTTTAAGTATGAGCCTCAAATTTTGCCCAAATTATGCAGAATTCCACAAATAATATTTGCAATCCTTTCATTACTTCATCTTGGAGACTCTGGGGCAGGGGAACAGTTATGTCTTATTATGTTGATCAACAGAGTCAATTATTTCTACTAAAACCACCATTGTTGCCCCGTGCCCACTACAGATTCATTTACAGTCTGGTTGCCTTTATTAGTGAATAATCATTTTAAAAGATGATTGATGCCTAGAATGCAGAGCCTTTCACTTGAATTTTGTACACTTTGTTACTTGAATTGTCAACAGAGAGATATATTTGTGATGTGGAAGAATCTGATCTAAAAAAATGTATCTTTGCTGCTAACAGTGTGCTGACTTGGAAGTGTAAGGGAAAATATGGGGTAAAAATCAGTAAGTCCTCTCCCCTTTCAGGCTTCTAAAATCTTCGTGGTTTCCTCCAGGGAGTTAAAGCTTTTTTATTTTGTTTCTCAGACCTGTGCAGTAGCCCATGTGCTTCTTTCCCTGCTACTCTCCCCAGCCCAGGTCTGTGGATCAGCACATGAAAAATGCAAGTTTACAGTACTTTTGGAAATGGTGAAGTGAGCCAGGAAGGGGGAAAAAAACTCCAGGTTTTCTGGTTTGGCCACTGTGAGAAGGAATGGCCAACAAACAGTGATGGAGTAAGACACAGAACAAAGAGAACATGTTTTCCATTTTCTCTACAATTACTACTGAGAACTCTTGGTCTTTCTGTGGCTTGTTATTATCAAGATAAAACAGGACACCCTTCTGGAACAGAAGTACCCTTCTGGAAGCAGGAGTGTGTGGTACCTGGTGAAGTTTGCATGTCTCAGGGCAGCAGAATGTCAGTTTCCACCAGGGCTGGCTTCACATTCATCTCCCAGATAACGTCATATGGTCATGAATTATGTAGAAAATTGTGACTGGAATAGTTGAAACCTTAAATTATTGTGACTTTTTACAATTAGGTGGCTGCTGGGGGAAGAAGAAGGTGTTGACTTACAGAGAGTCTGGTCTAATTAGTCAAAGAAACACAAGAGGATAAAAGGCAAAACAGAGCAGTTTGTATTCAAACTTCATGTGACATTGCAATGTCTCATTGAAAATGTGATGCTGTTATACTTTCATTTAGTTGGAATCACAGAACAGCTGGGAATGGAAGGCACCTCTGGAGTCACCCTGTGCAAACCTCCTCCCTTGAAGATGGCTCAGCCAGACCAAGATGACTGGGAGTCATGATTATTTCCATTTATGGAGACTTTATAACCTCTCTGAACATCTCTTCCCAGTGTTTGACCACGCTCACAATTAAATAGTTTTTTCTTGTGCTGAATTTGTGCCCATTGCTTCCTCTCCTGTTACTGAGCATCACTGAGAGGAGCTGGGCTCTGCTTCCTTTACTCCAGGACTCAATGATCAGGCATTACAAAGGTCATCCCTAAGTTGTGATGTCTTGTGGAAGGGCCAGGCAGTAAGGTCTTTTGCCTGAGTGCCCTGCAGATGTATTTATCTGCCAAGTAATGTCAGACTTTTAATCAAATAAATAATTCACAGCTGGCATGTGATGATACCAGCGCCTGGGAATTGTGCACTGTATGGAATGAAATAAAGCTGTCAGTGTGAAAGGGCAGTGCTAGAGCCCAGGACGGATCAATGGAAGCAGAAGAACATTTCTATTTGGTTTATAACTAGGTGATCTTTTTTGGAAGGTCTAATTTTTCAGAGCTGTACTCCGGTGGCTGTCTTCTTCCATGATCGGCCAAGGTTTGAGGTGTTTTGAGTAACCTGAACATTATTTTAGTTAAATGATAAATTCACTATTTTTGGTAGGCTCAGTGACTTTTTAAATGGATTTGTTTCAGGTAGACACACAGCAATGAAACAACTCATATACCGCCTGTGCTCAACAATTGTTGGAAAGTGTCCTTGGGGCCAATGGTCCATTTGGCTACTCATGACTTTCTGCAGGATTTTCCACTTATTCCTCACCCAAATACTGGGTTTAGACCTAGTTGGTGCCCCAACTTGCTCCTCCTGAGGCAGCTGAGGATGAGCACCTTTCCTCCTGGAACAAAACATCCCACAGAGCTGCTGGCAGTGGCATGCTGATGTGGTGACCAAGGACAAACACCAGCCAGGCCAGGGTTGCTTTTTCTTGTGGTCCCAACAAGAATCCAAGCATGGTCATGGAATGGGGGGGCCATTGCTGAGTGAGGAGAGCAAGAGCCTTTTCATGGGCTGCTGACAGCTGGCCAGAGCTCCGATGAGCTTTGGGTGTTTATGTTTGTGGAGTGGCAGCCGTTGGTGTGGGATCACCTGAGAATCACCTTGAAAATCCATCACTCAGCAAATCTAACTCTAAGTGATAGAAACAGCTTGGTTGGGCTTTGTTTTTTTCCATTTTAAGCTGAAGAAATAAAATGAATCTTCTCACTTTTTTAT
The DNA here is from genome assembly GCA_027886175.1 of Phylloscopus collybita. Taxonomy (NCBI): domain Eukaryota; kingdom Metazoa; phylum Chordata; class Aves; order Passeriformes; family Phylloscopidae; genus Phylloscopus; species Phylloscopus collybita. Next base: position 429,585 of record JAJNNQ010000124.1, read on the forward strand.
TTTTTGTAAAAACTTTTTCCTTGAAAAAGTTATCTTGAATTTACAAAAAAAAAAACCCAAAAGCTGAATGCTCTCATTGATTTGGTGAATTGTCTGGTCATATGACTGAAACTTCATTGCAGCTTGAATACAACCTACTATTAATGAGCAACAAAAAGTTACCTTACATTAGGGAAAAAAGGAATTATTTTCTCTTCTTCTCGACCATTATGTTTCAACTATTTTTCTTTACTTGGATCCATACAATTTTTTGGAAGATGTATTTTTCCTTTTCTCTTCTCCATATGTCTTCTCCTTTGCACACTCACCCCCCATCTTTGACCCAGACTTTGTTAAAACCTTGATATTGACTTTTTTGTTAGTATGACACCAAAGACAATGTGTCAGACAAGTCAGACACAAACCCTAATTTTAGAAATAGTGCAATATTTTACCCAAGTAAAGTGGCATGCAGGCAGCTTAGAGCAAAAATTATCAGCAATGGCATCTGTACAGTTTCTTCTGTCAGTGACACAGACCTCTGCAAAGTTCACATGGGTTCTTATTTCTTCTAAAAACATGTCTCCAAAAAAATCTCCAAAGGCAGCAGCTGTGTAGGACAAAGGATTTCTGTGGAAGGTGTTTCAGTGTTCTTCCCATAATAATGAGGCTGCTGTTATAACTGGCTTTTTGGAGTTTTAACTTGCAAGAGAAATAAAATTGTGAATCTGTGCTGCATTTCCACAGTGCAGCATCCTCGTAATCTCCGTTCAAATCTTGTCAAATAGACAAAGAGTGGGAAACATACAATTATTTGCACATTGCCTGCAAGAGGAATGTCTTTAGTGCAACCCAAGTCAGCCTTGAATCTACTTTTTATTGACTGAAGGGTTGGAATAGAGCTGAGGAACAAACCCAACATCTGGGCCTGCTAAATGCATTGGTCTCTCCCTGAGACAAAGGTTACTTTTGCTAGCTAAAATCTCCTCCAGAGTGAAATTTGTTTATCTAAACTTTGTTTACTGTGAAATGCCTGGAAGCTATTTTCATTAGATTCTTGCTTTTTTTTTTTTTTTTTTTTTTTTTTTTTTTTTTTTTTTTAGTGTGTGTGTGTGCTTATTGCTGGTTGTTTGTGTTTTCTTTTGTAATTTGATTAATATGAGCTCAATTTCTTATTCAGTCATGGAACTGCTGGGTGAAACAAGCAAACTTCAGCAGGGTTCAAATAGCAAAGAGGTGCATTTATGACTGTTCAAAATGAATGTTATCGTGCAGGTACATGTAAAAGAAAACCAAAGTAATGAGGAGCATTGGATATTTCTCACAAAAACGTGGGGGAGGTCAGTGATGAGGGATGGGTTTCTCTCCCTGAGCAGAGTCCTGAGTCTCACAGACATGGCATTTGTTCTCTGTCAGAAGCACCAGATCTCACCATCAATTAGGAGAGCTTTGGTCACAACACAGGCTGTCAGACCACTTCCAAGGCTTCTTAGGGTCTGCCCTGGAAAAATCCAGCTGCCCCTGAAGGTCGGTGGTGTTTCCCCAGACCATGACAAACAAATCTCAGTGTCCTGCTGTGACCACAGCAAAAGGGCTGTGGGCCACGGCTGCTTCCAGTCCCATCAGACAGTAAAGCACAATTTGAAATGCGCTGATGGGTGAAAAGGTTGAACAAGCAAAGAATTTTCTGGAAGACAACCCTGTACCCTGCATGGCAATGGTGCAAGGCAGAGAAGCCATAGCTGCAGAGGGTTGGCAGCAAAGGGGACCATCAAGCATTGCACAAAGTGCTAAATTATGGGACAAGAATTTGGATAAGACATTTCCGTGACTCTTGTGACCACAGCTGTGAACTCCAGCTGAGATGCAGGCAAAACTTGCTGATTTCTTGGCAAGAAGCCCTAAGCAGCAGGACTGCCTCTTCAAAAGATGCCTGGCAGTTTATCTTGAGGTGTCCCGTCAATGAGGCTAAGTCAACATTTAAGATGAAGGGGTTAGTGATCTCTCTTTTCTCCCCTCTGCAGGCCCAAAGTCCTCTCCTGTCTGATTTATGAGTTCCTGCTGGTTTCCAAATAGCCTCTGATGCTCCCTCTGAAATCTGAGATCCAAAGGGCCCTCCAGAAGTTTCTCCTTCACACTCAAGTGAAAAAAAAAATCAGACTCCAAGATTCCTAGGGGATATTTTGTGACTACCACCCTTCCATCCTGTCCCCATCCATGTTAGCAGAGGAGAGTGGTTATGGATTATTACATGTCTGATAACAGCCCACATAGAGAAAGGCAAAGTTATCTCCATTTAACGTGACACACAAGAAAGTCACAGAAATGAGCTGTGTAGAGGTGACACAGTGTTTTGTGATGGACAAAATGCCTGAATCCAGCCTGTACAGAATCCTGCCTGCACTATTCCCTTTCCTGCATCCTAGGAGAGACCTCATTGCAAGAAGGAGGAAGATTTGCTGGTCGAGTGAGAGGCAATCACAAAAAAATCAATCTAGAGTGAAGTGCTCATTTGGTGGCTTCCAGTGAAATTTATTGCTTGTCATTTTCCTGGCAGGTTTCTTCAGAATGCTCAAAGCTTGCGGGAAATTGGCGGTGTTTGAAATTTGGCAGCAAGAAGTGCGATCTGTTTTGGGGGTATTTGCTGTGTTTTTGTTACACATCAGTCCTTATTCTTTCTTCCACTATCTTTGTGCAGATTGGAGCACGATGCTGTGAGCTAACATGCAAATATTTAGCAGCTGAGCAAGGGAGCCTGATGTTTTTGGCAGGGGGGAGGTGGGTGCCTTAGCAGTGCTAGAGCATGTGCTGTGTTTGAGACATCCCTCAGCTTCCTAAGGAGATCTCCTTCCTCAGTTTTGAACACAGTGTTTCTGGTCAAGGCACAGAAAATACTCTTTCAATAAATTCTACGTGATGCTGGAGGACTTTGTGATGAACCTTTCTGGCTCTCTGTGTCTTCTCCATGGGTCAGGTGAGGTGTCTCACTAGGGCAGGGCCTAAAATCCGTGGCCATAAAACACCAAACAAACATGGGACTGTGCAGCTTTCAGAAAGTCCTTGGCCAAAAGCCGTTGAATCTTAGGGATATTTGTAATTAGCACAGCAACCTTGCTGGAAACTCTGAGTTGTGACTCCTGAAGAGTTTAAAGGACTTAGACAAAAAAAAAAAAAATCTTGTTTTTGTCCATCAGGACAAACTTAAGGGATGTGGCAGGAACCTGGTATCCCTTGTCCTTTGTGCTGCACAGCACTGACTGGACCAGCTGGAAATGTCCATTTTGGTGCTGTTACCGTGGAAAAGGCAGGTGACACCTGAGGGTGTGACTGGCTGGAGATTTGTTCAAAACAAATGCCACATTCTATCCCAGAGGTCTTGAATTTAATTTGCTGAAGTAAATTTATCCAGTGCTGACATGGTATAAAGAAGTAATATTTTAAAAACAGATTCCACCCTTGCTGTGATGGTGGTTGCTTTATCTCCCAAACCCTTGGTGCTGTGTTGATCAGGAGAGCATTGATTTTTTTTTTTTTCCTGCAGTCACTTGATGCATGACAAGATACCTGCAGGTACCAGATTTGATGGTGTGAGTAATGGGAATTTGCTCTCTTTCCAAGCTTTCTTCCACCCATGGGGGCCCTTTGCTATCTTCCTTGGATAGATGCCCCATTCCTGAATGCTGCCACAGTTTTGTGGGTGGCATCTCAACAGCTGCTCCTCCAGAATCAAGATCTCTGTGTCTTTTAACAAAAATATGTGAAAAGTGCTGGACTCCTTGGCTTTCCTCCTCATTTTCTTCATCCCAATCAGGCTGTGACGTGACTTGCCACTGTTCTTTTTCATTAAATAATCCACTGAGCCAAAACATTATTGAGCCAGGCACAGGTGCCAACCAAAACTGAGTCATACACACAGAGCAATGAATCATTTGGGGCTCAGCTGAGACCTTGGCACATGTGTGATTCTCCCACACAGTGACATGTTTTTGCTATTGATTGTGCTCAGGGGTCCTGACACTCTGTGTCAGGATATCTGACAGGGATACATGTCCCTCTGGAGGTCTAAATAAAAATATTTAGAGGACTCTCACTGCTCTGGAGGAGGCAAACCCAAGCTAACACAGGTTTTGGTGCTGGTTTCCTAGCCTGACTCTGCTGTGTGTAGTTGGAGCCTTCACAAGTGTACCCTGGAAATACAGGCAGGTTTAAATGCAAACATGTGCTGCCTGTGAGGCTTTGGGGGGACCAGAACAGTGGTGATGCAGACAGCGACACAGGCACTGGACCTGGGGTGTTTGAGGCAATTGGGATGAGGATCCAGGCACTCAGGAAGGGATGTGGGATGCAGGAGGTGCATCCCCAAACCACAGCAGAGATCCCAACCAACCAAGAACAGAAACTGGGAAGGACTTCTACTCATTCAAAAGGAAAACAAAGTTTGTGGGGTGGATGCATTGCAAAACTCTCCTTTACTCTGCTGAATTTACCTTTAAGGAGGTTGCCATCCTGCAAACTGCTAACAAGTTATCACAGACTGTTTTCGTTGAAGGTTTTGTGTTTGTTTTTTTCACTGTGCCTGGAAAAATGAGAGGCCAGACTGGCTGATGCACATCAGCAGAGATGCCAAAGTCTGGCTATACCCTGCAGCACTTTTTTTTCCTTTGTGCAAGGCATCTGAGTGAGAATGGGGTGGTGGGCCCTTAGAGCCAGGGGGACACAGCTCATTTTGGGATTTGCTTAATTAGCAGCATGCGTCATTATGCTGACAAGCCCTCCCTTTGTCTCTCCAGGACCAGCCCACTTTGCAGGAGATTGTGCTGCTTCACAAGGCTATTTCTTCACAGAAATGTGCAGGAAAATGCATCTCTTAATAGCCATATGGGAATATTTGTCTACATTTGCTTCTGATTCCAAGTAAAATGGCGAATTCAGATGTAAGAACCAATCTGTGAGAGATGGCCCCTGTAAAATGTGATGTGCAATTTTGCCCTTTCCCTCCTCCCTCTTTTCCTTGGCACGGGGCTGGAGATTGCTCAACCCCTGGAGCTGTCTGGAGCACAGACCTCTGCAGGAGCACGCAGTGAAGGAAATCATCTGCAGCCCAGGACAGATAACGGCGTGCACACGTCCTGGGACCGTGTGAGAGTCAGCACAACAAATCTGGGGACACCATCAAACAGATGAGTTTGTTGTTTATGTTTTCTGAAAACATAAACCCCTCCAAATGGACTGAAAAAAAGTTATGGGCAGCCTTTCTCCCCCTTAGGATGAATTCCCAAAATGGGAAGGAAGGGACTGAGGAAGTTGGACTTTGAAAACTTTAGTTGTTTCTGGAAACAAGAATAGCTTTGTGATTTTTTTCCCAACAAAACAAAACAAACAAATAAATAAATGAACAAACAAAGCAAAAAAAATCCCCAAACCAAGCTGACTCATGAACCCTCATCCCCATCCCTACCAGGTCTCTTTTTTTTTTTTCCCTTTTGGACTGTGCCAGCTCAGGTTTTCTCTGTGCTTGCAGGATGGATGAAGCAGGTTGAAAAAATGTCATTGCAAAGAAATACCTATTCTCCAATTGCCCGTACTAGGTATGGCAACATGGATTCAGACTGAATGATTTAAGCTTTTATTTTGGAGCTGTTAGGGCAGGAAAGCAGCTTCATTGTCTGTTCTAATGAGGCCATGTTCCTTCCAGACTTGTCACTTTCTTTTGTCCCAATCCTGACAGATTTCCAGTGTATTTTTCACTTAGTCCTTGTGAATACCTGGTAGGGCTGGAGACCCCTAGAGCTGGTCAGAAAAATGCCAACTGAGAAATGTCTGGAGCCTTCATAAATTTCATTAGGGCCACAGGGCTCTTTGCAATTCAGAATGGACAATTTCCATTACCTTTCATGCAGAATTTGGACTCCACAAAACTGTAAATTTCACCCAGTGGCTTTCAGTTTTATCCCAATTATTTGTTAAGTGCTATTTGGTAAGAAGTCATCTGGTACTTATTTAAAGGCTAGGAAATTAATTGGAACTGATGGAGGACTTCCACAAGTGACAAACACCATCAAACTCACTGGTTTCAACCTGATTGAAACAATACTTCAGAATTTTTTTGGCCTAATATTTGTTTTTATGGATAAGTTAGGGAAAATGAATGGCCTCTTTTGTGAAGTCTTTCCTTGAAACTGTGGTGTTGTACTGCCAGGTTTTCATTATAATTACTTTTTATGTTGCAAGTTGGTCACTAATTCAATATAAACTTCACATAACAGGAGTTTCAAATATGTCCAAAGCGAGTTCTTAAATACTGATCTAAACTCATTAAAATCATGAACTGGCACAGAGTTTTAGCTATGTAACTTCAAAAATAAATTAAGCCAATAAATGAAGTGTGGGAATTAAATGGCACATCCTGACTCAGTTTTCATTCATTCTTTTGCTCATTAGCCTCAGTATATGTGTTTTTTCCTCTCTTGTGAGGGAAGAATGTTGGACAGGTGTGGTAGGAGAAATCAGAGCAGCAATTGTGACTCTGCTGTCCTTCAGGAAGATCACAGGACTAAATCATGGCTCTGTTCAGTCAGAATCTGACTGTGTCAGATCCTATGTCTCACCAAATTTATGTTTCAGCCAGAGATTCTGAACATCAGTAACTCAAACTCATCCTGTGCAGGGTAAATGTGGTAACAGAAAACACAGGGCTTCAAAGCCACCTGGGTGGTGTCATCTGGCAATCACAGTTATCAGAATTTTCCTCCCAAATTCCCCTTTTATAAATAAAAGCAAGCAATTTCAAGGCCACTTGGTGGAGGGTGTCACAGTGCTGGGGTCAGTAGTGACCTTGCTTTGAAGGTTACCCAGAGAAGCTGTGGCTGCCCCTGGATCCCTGGCAGTGTCCAAGGCCAGGTTGTACACTGGGGCTTGGAGCAGCCTGGGACAGTGGAAGGTCCATGGCAGGGGGTGGAACAAAATGAGATTTGTTGTCCTTTCCAACCCAAACAATTCTGTGGTTTCATGATTTGTGTTTACCTAGAGAGAACTCCTGTGACCCAAATCTTTTGTCTGGTTGGGTGAAGAAGTGCCAGGTGAAGTCAACACAATAATCATGTTGATGCCTTCAATCTAAAGGAAGTAAGAGGTAAAACAGATTGAGAGTCAAGTATGGAAATGTGAAAGGATCCTGGGCACCCCAGACCTCAAGCTCAAAAAAAAGTGCAAAACTGGCTTCTGGTTTCTTTTTCCCTACCAGAAAATAGATCTGCTTGGCCCTGTGTCCCATAAGGATGGGTCCTTCCTCCCTGTATTCCAAGAAATCAGAGAGAAACAGGCAAAAGGAATCTCTGACTGCTAAAGCACGTTACAGAATTAGCCTATTTTATTTTCCCAGTGTGGAAACATCATTGAAAGACATTTTTCTTTCAATTGATTGGGATAGTGTTTTCCTCATGTCTAGATCTGACTTCCTGAGCAGAAGACATACTTTTACAGACTGCTGTTCATTTAAACTTAGGGAAAAAAAAAAAAAAAAAAAAAAAAAAAAAAAAAAAAAAAAAAAAAGGAGGGGGAGGGGCATAGGGGTCAGGGAAAATATTTTCTCCCTCAGCCTCTAAAAATTATAATATTTTCTGTATTTTTTGATTTTGGCAAAGACTGCAGTGTATGCCAGCCAGAAAATAAGTAAAATGCAGTCAAAGACTGCCCTTGTCCACATGTTTGAAATGGACTACCAAAAATGCATCATTTTTTCCAACATTTTTGTTGGGTGGAGCGCAGAAGGTGATTCCCCCTTCACACCCTAACATAAATATTTATACAGAACAGCTCTAGCTTAACCTGAAAGGAAAATTCTGAGAGTGCTTCAGAAAGCCTGTGGCAGGAAATAAAAACTTGAAACAATTTCCATTAAATTTCTGGCTCTGAACACGATGTCGTGGGCTTGGCACACACCGTGGGTTTTGACTCGAACAAACGGCCCTACAGAAAACCCTGAGGTTCTTTTGACTACATCTTCACAAACTGTCTCTGTTACTCACCAGCCACTGGAAAAGGAGAGGAGGAAACGCTGCACTGCCTTGGGAGAGCACTTTAAATAAGCCTGCTGTCCTTGTCTACCTCCCCACTGAAAAGCAGAAGAATAGTGAAAGGATACCCTATCCAAGGGGGAAAAAATTGCACAGCATCACAGGCACAAAGGGGATGTATAAGGGATCATAGGACAAGCATTTGTTTTAAAAATAAAAGTGTCTTTTGTGAGAGGTTTGATGCTTTGGATTTGCTGCAGATTGTCCAGCTCTTGCTGTGCTGTCGCCTCCCAACCCAGCAAAGGGAAAAAGCAGGAATGTGCCCCCAAGTGTTTGCCTCAGCCACAAACTGAGTTTGAAAGCTAAGTAATTCTTACATCAAGACAAATTGTAGAATGTGGGTTTTTTTTAAATGTAATACTGCTGATGGGGAGGAAGTAGTGATTTGGGAAGACCACAATATCAGCAATGACAATTTTCTGTACTTTTTACATTATGGTTTTTATGTTGAGGGGTCTACAAGCACTTTGTAATTATTAACCTATGGTGGGTGGCAAATATCACCACCACTGGGATGAAGCATGATGTCTGGATGAGCACCAAAGATGCATATCTCACTTTTCAAGTTATCTATTTCAAGCAACTTTCAGTTTGGGGAAATGCAAATAAATGAATAAATGCATTTATAGTGCATTATACATAAAATTTTCTTAAGCTGAGCTGAGGACTGAAAGTAGACCTTTCCCTGGTTTGGGTTAAGCCTCATAACTACCATGTGGCTCCCTTTGCCAGTGCCTCAGTTGGAGGCTTCACTACTTTGCAAGAACAGAGCTGAGGCTGGAGGATAATCCCTGCTGTCGTCCCTGCCCTGAGTTTACCCTTCTTGCACATTCACACCTGTGGACCAGCACTGGTGATGTTTCCCTTTCCTGGGCTGTGGCATGATGGGTCAGGCACATCACTGGACCAGGTTTACCTGCCCTCCTGCTGCAGGTAACCCTTGAAGCTCTCCTCCAGTCACCTTGGTGTGGCCCTCACTACCACAGAGAAAGCCAAGAAAAGCCCCCGATTTTAGCAAAAAAGAGATGTTCCATACAACCCTTCCAGTTTCATTTCTAAACTATGGCAACTGACTGCTTGGCTACCTCCTTAAATTGATTTTGTCCTAGCTTAAAACTGAGGACACAAATCTAATGCATCTTTACCTGAAAGAGGACAGAGACATCCTTTAAAACCAGTAAATGTTGGCTCTGTTCCATGAGGGAGCTCATGTTTTTCACTGTATTCCCACCAAGCATGCACACTGACTTACCACTGAGCCTCCACTCCTGGTTAAGCACCCGAGAAATTGAGGAGTAAAGGAATAAAGCATCACTTCTTATCTTGACATCACCATCACAGCTGAGGTCACTATTTTGATGTCGGCCCTGTAAGGTGGACAGAAGTCACAGAAGAGTTTGTCAAAAAAATCTGTAATTCTAGGCAGTATACAAATTGAATTTTAATATAATTCTGTCTTTTAGCACAATGCCAAAGATTTTAATGCCTTATACAATTACAGCAACTCTGTAGGAAAATGTTTTAACAAAGCCCACAGTTGTATGAGATGAGAGATGTTTGTTTCCAGCATTCTGGGACAATTGTCCTGAGTGGGCTGGTTGGGGATGAGTGGGGAGGACTGGGCAGCACCAGTCCCTCTCTGAATTCCCTGCATGTGCTCATCTGTAGGGAAGCACCACTTTGCAGTTATCTTTTCCTCTCAGAAACCCAGAGTTCAGCCCATCTGCTTCAGTCAGCCCTCAATTGCTCAGTGTAATTAGCCAATTAGCAGCTGTCAACGAGCCCAAAAGCATCTCTTCTTATCTGGGATCTCCGTAAGTTGCAACAATTCTTGGATGTTCATAATGCTACCCCAAAAAGAGACAACCCTTTTTATTTTGTCTGGAGGTTTGTGTTCAGCTGGTCTGTGCAGGTCGTGAAGCTGCACTGCCATTATCCAGGGATATGAAGCAAAATCCCTCATCAGGACTCCCAGAAATAAGATGAAATGAAATCTTAGCCTGGATGAGGTGTAAGGAGTCTACTTCAGTCCAATATAGCTCATTAAAATTACTTTTCGAGGACTTGAACCCAAAATTTTGGGTTTAATAACTTGAATACTTGAATATTTCATTTTCTGGCTAAAAATCCCCATGATCCATCCTGGACCTGAAGAAGCCCCCAGTGGGAGTGACTGGGGACAAAAGTGTAGCTCTGGGGCTGTTGTTGAACAACTGGGCTGTGAATTGTGACCCTTGCAGTGTCTCTTAGGTTCACCTGATGGTTTTCTCCAGCCTGGGTGGGCACTGCCTTGGCTGCATCAGTGCTAAAGGTGTGAGTAATTTGTGCAGGAATAGTCTGGTGGAGCAGAGATACTTCAGAGTCCTTGTCCTCCAGTTTGTTTTCTTTCACTCAGAGAGTTAGGTCAGAGCTTCAGAGAGAGAAAAAAAATTAAATATACTTACTGCTTTGCATTTTTAATGCTTATAAATAGGCATTTACCAAATGGATTGGGGATCCTTAAACGGCAGAGCAAATGCTACAACTTTAAGACAAATTGTTGCAGCAAGTATTTACTGAAGAGTTCTGATTAATAAACCATTGCTTTGCATTTGGGAATTGTGGTGGATTTATTAATGTGGACTTTTAATCTCTGCCATGATGGAAATATTCCGCAGATACTTGATCTCAGAGTTCTGCTTCTTAAATCTAAGTTACATTTCCTGGATATCATTTTTAGCCTGTTAAATAAGGTTTAGGCAAACACTTTCATCAAAGTGTTTATGTTTTAGGATACGTCTCTAGATGAACTTCTCTGTGAAAGCTGGACTGAAATGTTTGCTTAATTTGTAATGGAAATGAAGTTTAAAAAGCTATGGAAGAGTAGACATGAATTGCTGATTGGTCACAGCCTCCTCTTCCCACTGATATGCATAAATTTTTTCACAAGGGTGATTCTTACATGCCCACAAATCACAGTTTTGTGGTGTTGTGGGGTGCAAGGTCTCACAATTTTTGCTGAAATAGCCCTCTGAGCAGAGGTCTTTTCAGCCCATGTGCAGACAGGAGGCTGAGCTCTGTGTGGCTGCACTCAGGGGAAGGGGGTTGCCCCCCCAGCAGCCGCAGTGAGGAATGTCCTGGTCGGCTCTTGCGTGTTGTGGGTGAAGCTTGACAAGCCCAGCTGTGACCCCAAAATCTTCTTCATATTTTCCTTGAAATCAGACAGGAGTTTGGCTTGAGAGGGACCTTTATCCAGTCCACCCCCTGCCATGGGCAGGGAGACTTTCCACTATCCCAGGGTGCTCCAAGCCCTGTCCAACCTGGCTTTGGGCACTGCCAGGGGTCCAGGGGCAGCCAGGAAATCCTGACTGAAGATCTTGGAAAAGTTGTAACTTTGTAACTGCTTCTGAAAAAAGGAGAAAATGGCTAAAAATGGGTGAAATTCATCTTCCTGAAACTTTCAAGAAGGACGACTGGCTGCTGTTGAACAGAAAGCTGCTGGTATCACTCCTGAGTAAATGAGAGAAAGGCTAAACACCATGGGAGTGCTCTCAATTTTCTGAGAGTTTGGGTGAAAATCTACATATTTCTGGTTTCGAGGTAGTTCCACTGTGTCTTAAACAAGGCCTTTTGGCCATGTCCAATGTCTGGGCAGAGAGCCCTAGCACTATCAATATGTGCATGCAGGACTGTGTTCAGCTGTCTCCATCCTCATCCCCTTAGCATGGAGTGACTGCCCCTGACTCTTTGCTCCCATTTTCCAGAGGATCTTTAGGAAAAAGGATAGAAAATTACGTTCACTCAGTACCAAATCAGGTGATGGAGCTGTTGGCTGGGCTGACTGCCTTGATGACTCGCTCACACAAGGTTTTTATAATTTAGTCTCCAGTGGCCATCAGACACTGAAAAAACTATAGGGTGGGGAAATACTTCATCCACATTGCTCATTGCAGCTCCTCCTGCTAGAGTTGTACTTTAAACAAAACCATCTTCTATCTCTACCCAAAGCTAACACACAGGGTTGTATCAGATATTTTATCTTGTTGTTGTTGTTGTTGTTGTTACTGCCCCACCTGGGGCAGCAGAAGTGCCCTGGTTCCCATGTGACTCTCCATGACAAGTTTCTCAATTCGTAATCTTTTTGAGCCCCAATTGTGTTTTAAAAGTGAAGACAATCCAAATGCAAATTCATGTGAGTAGTTATATTGATCCTCTTGTTGCTGAAATTTCTAAATTAAATACAATATAAATAAAATAAAAAAATCTTCCAGTCTGTGAGAAATAAAAAATTCCTCCTTGAAATCCTGCCTAATTCCATGTACAGGTAACCTTGCTTGAATGATTACTGCATTGCTACTGCAGCTTAGACATACCCAAGAAAAGCCTTTTTAAAGACTTTGCCACAGGATTGGCTGAAAATTATCAAATTCATCTGTTTTGTGGATCAGTGCAGAAACATTAGCCTTGAAAAATGCAGTGGAAACATGAACATCTCTATAAATAACATTAATTGTGATTAAGAATTATCATAAAGAAGTGCTATGAGTGTGCTTATTTTGCGGGGGGGGTTTAGTGTTTGGTTTTTCAGGGGTTTCTTTAAAGTTTTTTGTGTACAATTTATTTTCCTTTCTGCAGAGAAGCCTGACGCTTATATGCTATCTTTAGAAATTTGTAAGCATAGGTATCAACTTTTCTGGAAGTATTCAGCCTTGAAGGTCATGCTTTAAAAACGGGAAAGGCAGTTTTTCCTGGCGCCATCCTTGACGCAGCCCTTTTACGATAACCATCTTTGAGATAACTTGAGAAGTGTTTGTAGAATCTGTGAGAATTGAAGACCTTTTTTGTAGCTCTGTCTTTTTGGGGATATTCCTGTGCATTTGGATGCCACCTCTTGGGGTAGGTAAAGGTGAAGGTGGAACTGAGATGCAGAGAAATTTAAAAGAGGGGTTAAAAATACCCCAAATGTTAGTTTTATGCTGAGCACTCTATTTTCCAGAACTAAATATCCCAAGAAACTCCCCTGAGACAAGCTGATGCAGTAAAGCTGAGCTACACTTGATTGCAGTCAGTAACAGCATAAAATCTTATTTTAACTGGCTTTGCACGAAAGCAACACTGGGTGCATGCTAATCACACTGTGCTGCATTGATCTCTAAACAAAGAAATGTTTTGTTGGTTTCCCGTAAAGAACGGACAGAAACCAGATTACCTGGATCTTTTGATTAAGATATGGAGGCTTGATGAAAGTGGTATGATTGCAGTTTAGTGCTGCCAGCTTGCGACACAGCCGGACAAGCCCAAAAGCCACTCTCAAACCTTGGGGTTTTTTTTACATCATTGTTTTGGCAGGCTGCAAACCAACACCTTCCCCCCTCCCCCCAGCCCTGTTTTAAAATGTAATTTTGTTTGGGAATCTTGGTTCGCAGCTAAAGGCTTTGAGGTGCACTCAGTGTCTGCGGCTGGCCCCAACACCACTCCATGGGAGGGCTTGGAGAGGGAGGGCAAGCTCTGGGGAATGGCCTCGTGACTGCCCTCCAAACCGGGGCAACTGGATCTTCAGCACTGACCACAGCCAGCCACACCTGCCTCTCTGCACAATGCTGAGGTTTAGGGCTTTTTCCATCAGGTCGCATTTTAGTTCAGGCCCTGAAACAAAAATCCACACTATAGATGTGTTTTGAAGATGTGGCCTCAAGGATTGGTTCAGACCCCTGTATTCCCCTTATGGATGGGGCGCATTTGATGTTCCACCTCATCCTGAGCTTCAAATCTAGTTTCCTCCACAGACAACCTAAATCACATGCACAAAAACTGTACAAAACAAGGCCGAGGGCAAAAAGGTGGAGGTCATCGGGAGCTACATTTCAAAACCACATAGCTGCTCTCAGTTAATTGGACTGATTTTTCTTTTAATGTACATGTGTAGTTGACCTTAACCTGCGTCCACACCATTAAAATTGTCAGCTAACTAGAGAAATCACTGTTATTTTATTTATAATCAAAAATTAAAACCACCTAGCTAGCAGATGTTAAGTCCAAGGAAGAGCTAAGTAGGGTTGAGTGATCAGTTTAAGTACTTCTTCCACTAGAGATCATTAATAACATAAATGTGAATATCAACACAACAGAAGTGCTGTTGGTTTCTCCCTGTCATCCTTCCCTCTGGTTTTTGAGGTGTGGTTTTTTGGGGTGCGGTTTTTTGAGGTGTGGTTTCTCAAGGCCTGGTTTTCTTGTTCTTAGTGAAAATTAAAGATTCAAAACCAGGAGTGTCTACAAAGAGCTAAAACCTCATGCAAAACATCCTTGAAAGAGAGGGAAGTATAAAGTCACTGATGGCTCATGTTTGCTAACAGAGAATGTAAATTAATTTTGTCCCTTTTTTTTTTTTCTAATTAATTGTAAGAACCAGGCCCAGTTCTGCTGCAGAGAAGGTTTCTTGTTTTCTCTCTCTTGTGCTTGAGCTGAGACGCTAAAATTTTTAAATGCAACCTTTTTCTACATCAAAGAAAACAAGGAGATCAGTTTTCTTCCAGCTGTTAAAAAAACCAGGATGAAATTAAATAGCATGCAAACAGTATCATGTATATAAGTACAGTGAACATCTGTGTAGGAAGCAAGGAACTGAAATGCCTTACAATGTATTTCAGCTCCTTGCTTTTTTTAAGCAAAGAACAAACCCCACACTGTCCTTATTCAGTACCAAGAAATACGATTTTGGGTGGTTTTTGCTGGCATTTAAAAAAATTAATCCATTGAATACCCACTGGGTGCACTGGAAAATATACCAGTGAATAATTCATTAGCTGAGGCCTCTCTTAGGGCTGTTGTCATTTGTCAAACAAGTGCTTGCCTCTGGCAAAATATTGAAGAAATAGATGGACTTTACAATTTATACTGTTGTGGCTTTATGGATTGAGACAGTCTTACAGCCCCCTCAAAGAAAAAAAAAAATCCTTCAGATCAGGGTTTGGCAAAGAAAAAGAAGAAATCCCTTCCAAACTCTTGATTTGCTATTGATCTGTGCTTGGTTTGTTGTTGTTGTTGTTGCTGTTGTTTTTGTTTTTAATTATGTGGTTAAATATGTAGTCTAATAATAATTATTAGGCAAAATATAACATACTCTGTGTGAAAGATCGGGAACTAAACTATTGCTTTCAGTTGTGTTTCCTTTTTCTTCATCAAGAGCCTTCAAGGAGCCTGTGTGTTTTAAAGGGAACATCATTGTTCATGACACAAGAAGAGGAGAAATTATTTTTCAGTTGTTATCATTAAATAATTTTCAGCAGTTTCAGGTGTGGGGTTTTTTGTGTTTGTTTTTTTAAAAATACTTTTTGGTTTTAATTATATTTTTTAATTTGAAAGCCAGAGAAATCTTGTCTCTATATAAAAAAATTAGCTGGCATTGAGATTTTTCTGCTGCATGATGTATTTATTAACCTGTTGTAACTGCTTCTGAAGAAAGGGAAAAAATGGCTAAAAAATGTGTAAAATTCATCTTCCTGAAACCTTCAAGAAAGACAACTGGCTGTTGCTGAACAGAAAGCTGCTGGTATTCCTGAGTAAGTGAAAGAAGGGCTAAACATCATGGCAGTCCTCTCCTTAATTTTCTGAGAGTTTTGGTGAAAATCTTCACATTTCTTCTTCTGAGGTAGTTCCACCAAGTCTTAAATCCAGCCACTTGCAAGCATGAAGACAGTAACTCTAATTTGAACATAAAGATATTGCAGGCAACCTGCTGCTATTAATTAAAATGCTTATTACCAAATTACTGTTTCTACAAAAGGCAGTTTTAATAGTGATGTGAAGTAAAAATGTTGCAAGTTTAAATTTCCTTAAACTAAAAAATCAGAGATTTTTGTTGTGTTTCAATTTCTAACGCTGGAGGATTATAGAAATAATTTAATAAATTTTCTTATACATGGAACTCTGTTCTACATCCAATTTCTAGAGATGGATGTGCAGCGTCATCCATACGTATGTATAGTTATGTCAACCATAACTATAAAAATAATTTAAAAAGGACCTTCCTTATTTATGGTTTATTTTAAAAGGTGGCAGAAAACACAAAGAAGAAATTGGTACCTGCACTTTTATTTTAAAAATGCTTCAAAGAAGCATAAACCAAAGGATCAGGAATACAGTTATCTTTATTTTCTTTGTGAGTCATATTCACAGAGTAGTCTTTCCCCTCCCACCCCTTAGTTTCGTAATCATGTTGTTTACTATGGCAAAGTAAGTATTTTCATATTTTGATCTATGCCTTTCCCTATTTGTGTTTCCTGGGACAGAAGTAGAATGGTCAGTCAATAAGGAGAAGTCATCATATTGGAAAGAACAACATGATTTAATTGTTGTTAATTCATGGGCATTAAAATTCTGATACACTGTGAAATAGAAGATAATGACAGAGAACACAATGCTAACAATACTCTCTCATCAACAGAAAATAGCACAGGCTTTAATCCAGTTATTAAGCTGCTTTTTGAAGTTTTTATTAAAGCACCTAGCTAGCTTAGTTGAAAATAAGAAAACGTCCTGACATTTGACATTACAAAAGGAAATGGAGTCATTAGCTGTAAAAATAAATATAATTCGTGTCTTTTTGTCTATTTGTGCCCACTTCTCAGGTAATCATACACATTTGTTATGGTTTTTATACTTGCTTACATTAGAAGTAATTATTTTTTTACACACTTATTTTTTTTTTCCATACAAACATATTTTCACCAGACTATCCAATTAGCTGTTATAATAGCACATAACATCATATATCAATACACAGATCTAAATCTAGCCTGATCCCAAATTAGACTACCGAGCTCCTGGTGAGCAACACGGCGGGTGTGAGCCCACACCCTGTGACTCCACACGTGGAATTACGGCGCCCAGCAAGCGACGCCTCCAACGCCAGCTCGCAGGCGACAAAACACAGCGGTAGAAATTTGTCACCTCTGGACACCCTGACCCCTCCTCGCCCTCCTCGTGCTGCCAAGCCAGGGGGAGTCCCCTGGGTGGGTGGTGCAGAGCCTGCTCAGCCACCGTCCTGGGGTTGTGCTGGGATTTGGGGGATGCTGGAAGCAGGGGAGGGTCAGGGGATGCTACGCCCAGACCGTGGCAGAGGCCGGCCCAGGGAAGATGTGGACACAGAAGGCAAAAACAAGAGCAAGCCTGAGATTGCTGTGATATTAGGACCTGACCAGCCATCTCCAGAGCATTGCAAAATTGGTGAAAGGCTGAACTTGGCCTTTCCCGCAGTGCCTTTGGTCTAGCAGTGAGGGCACTTCAGCCAGCCCCACGAGTGGGTTGGATGTGTACTTTTTTTTTTTTTTAATGCAGGCAAAATATAATCCCCATTCCTGCCAAAAAAAAAAAAAATTCAAACAGAAGATGTGTCTGGGTGAAACCCTGTAGGGGGTTTCTTTGGAGAGGTACAAAAAAAAACCAACCAAAAACCATGAGGGTCTCTTCACCTCTGTGCAATAAGAAAATGATGCAGCCTCCTCCAGATGTAGCAGATTTTTGCGGAGGGTAGAGCCAGCTGCATAAGGCTACCCTCTTTACAGCAACTCTGTGGTAATTACTTGGATATTCTCTACAGCTTTTCCCATCCCACAACCTCCCTGTCCAAACTTCAGAAGAAAAACTGAAGAATAGTCTGCATTTTTTTTCAAATTTTCTGAAGGTTGGATAGAGGAATGACATGTATTCCTTTTGATCACGGTCCACTCTTGCACACCCCACTCCTTATCTTGGTTGGATATTTAACATTTCTATTTCCATTTCCATTTTTTTCTCCAAAAGTTTCAGAGAAGGCTCTGAATGGCCTGAGAAAATGTGTGAAATGGGCACCAATTTAAAAAATGGCTGTTGAAAAAAGGTTGCACGGTTTTAGGGGCTTGACCTGTAGTAAGTCTCTATTTATAGCTAAGGGATACTGTTTAGAGAAAATCCAATTCCTAATGGATTAAAAAAATGGGGAGGGGGGGACATTTGGCACTGAGATTGCTCCATCTGTAAAGTATGAACAGATATCCACAGAGGATGCAAATATCCCCAGAAGGAGGGAAAATTGCTTCTGAGTTCAATGGGAATGAACTCCAATAAAATACATCTTACGCTACGGCCCCTTTCCATATCTTATTCCTGGTTTGCTCACAGAGTCTTAAAACAGGACCACAACCACTCTGGGAAAGAGATTTATTTACTCATGTCCACGGGCAAATAGCTACACCCAACCATTCATGAAAGCATACAGGTTGTGTCCTAGTTGGATAAATACCACTATAGTCATTAAAATTATGGAAACAGTGGGCAGCTATAAAACTTTGCATAAATACAAATGTTGGTCCTCTGAGTTCTTCGTAGTCAGCAAGCATAGAGTAGGAAAAAGAGTTCTCCATTTTTCAGTGGTAGAACCAATACTGGATAGAGAACATCAAAAACAGCTGAAGAGATTACCCGAGACCAAGATATTTTTAATCAGTGGCCTCTCTGCCTTTTCTTTTTGGATATCCAGCTTGAGACACCGTAAGTGGAGTAAATTTTCAGAAAGCCTTGAGCACCTGCTCTCTGAAAAACTGGTTGCATTAAGGTATCTGAAGATGAGCACCAAGAATTGCTGCATCCAAAGTGAGTTTGCATTAGAAATCCCGAATTCCCTCAAACTGATACTTAGGGAGTACCGAGTGCTTTAGGCAGCTCTGAAAATCCTAGGCACCATGCACAGTGAGTGTGTTTCTCTGACACTGGCAGATTTAGGTAAACATCTTCCACTTAGACCACTGCAGATTTAGTGAGAAGAAGTATTTCAATAGCTTTATTTTCTGTTAACTCTAAGGAGGACTAACTAAATTATTCAGGGCTAGCGATACTATATTACTTTGTTGATAGTTTAAAAAACAGATGATTTTTTGATACAAATAAAACATAAGGAAATTAAGTGTTGGTTTTTTGTTTGTTTTCTTTTTTTTTTCTCTTCTAAAACTTAATGGCTGGTTTCAGATTATGTCTAATAGTCTTTGTTTAAGACTTCACAATTTTAAATATTTTTTTCTAGTTTTTATTTTTTGTGATGTGTAAATAGCTAAGAAATATTAAATATTGTAATGTTCTTTAATTAAGACAATAACATTTCAAAGGCTAATGTAAAATCAAGCTGCTAAAGTTTACAATTTCTCTGTCCAGCAGTTCATTTATACAACTGCCCTGAGTAGATGCTATTATGCTGCTTAGCAAATGGCCTTTAACAGTTTAAAAATAGCTCAGTAAAGCTACTCAAAGGTAATGCAACACTTCTCAGGTATCTTTAATTGGAGATAAGAAAAAAACCCAAGAGTTTTCTCATTAGTTAATTATTTACTCAATGATTTATACACAACAAAAACACAATTGAAATGTTCAGGAGAACTAATTGTGCTTCTTCCTATGCATGGGACCATGAGCTTATTTTTCAGAAAGGCAAGGTCTGAAATAGTAAAACTAGTCCTATTTTTGTGGACCGTTTTAGCTGCTTTTATTAAACTCTCTGTTGTTCCCATGTGAACCAGTGAAAACAGTTATTTGCTAACATATATTGTTGTGAGACTTCTTTGCGAAACCTCACTGATCCCCTTTAACAAAAAGATTGTTTTATTTTAAAATTCCTGTCATAATTAATTTGCAGTGTTTCTCAAACCGGTACAAATATGTAAAATCTGTGCTTTTAAAAGCTTCTGCTTTGAGTAGCCTTACACTCCATAATTGTGCCCTAGCAATTGTCAAGCTCTATTGCATGCCCCATTCATGAAAATTGTAATTTTTTTGGGATGACATAGCTGAAAGAATTTGAATCTAAAAGTTCCTTATCTAGAGCTCCCATTAAATTATATTAATTTAAAATATCTATGGAATGATATTTTCACAAAAAAACCCCAAAAACAAAAACCCCAAAAAACAAAAAAACCAAAAGACTAAAACAAAACAAAACCAAAACCAAACCAATGGGTTTTGGCGGAGGGAGTGCCTATGAAAATTACTCTTTACAGTAAGTTAAAGAAGTTTATCACAGTTTTGGTAGCTTGCATGAGTTCATACTGGAAAAAAAACAAAACAAAAACCAACCAAACAAACAAACAAAAAAAACCACTTTCACATGTTTTAAAAGAACCCCCCAAAAATAACGGTCACGCTCTAGGTGTACTCTCTCAGTTGTAGGCCCTGAAGCAGTAGACACCGTACAGCTTGTGCTTCTTGTCGGGGAAGCCGACGAAGCGCACGGCGGCCTCGCTGGGGCTGCAGCGCTTCCGTGGCCGGGAGATGGGGTAGCGCACGCTGCCGTCCGCCAGCCAGCCCGCGTCGCAGCGGTCGTAGCCCAGCAGCTTCCAGGCCGCGAAGATCTGCCCCACCTTGGCGATCTGGGAGCCGTCCTTCAGGCAGGCCTGCACCGCCTCGTCGTAGGTCAGCTTGGTGGGGTGGATCAGGTAGTAGAAGCGACCTGGAAGGACAGGAGGAAGGTGGAGCTGTTAGCGGCGTGAAGGTTGGACGTCAACGGTGCTGGAGGTCCTTTCTAGCCTTAAATCCCGTGATCATAGAATCGCAGAATCACCAGGTTGGAAGAGATCTTTACGATCATTGAGTCCAACCCATGCCCTAACACCACCAGCAACTAAAACTAAACCATAAGCACCAAGTGCCACATCAAATCTCTTTTTAAACACATCCAGGGATGGTGACTCCGGCACCTCACTGGGCAAACAATTCTGTTGGGGAGGATGAAGTAGCTAGGCTCTGCAGAGATAATTTAATAGTAAAAGATTCTAAAACTATGAAACTCACAAGAGGAATAGAATTAAAAGCAAAGTTTGAACTGTAAGCATGGACAGGAAGAAGGTGATTAAGCAGCTGAAAGGCCTTGGCTGGGTGGGTCAGTGACACCCCTGCCAAGACAAAAGGATGAATGAAAGGCTGGACCTTCTCAGGTGTCAGGGATAAGGTGGGTTTCACAGGTTTTGGTATGTAGAGTAGTATTGTAATGTTGTAGCTCCCATAGGCTGTATGTAGATTCTGTAGGTTTTGTATCTTAAGGTGATTGGTTAATGTTCATTAGCATATTCACGATAGAAGGGGTTAAAATGGAATGTAACAGAGAGTTCCCTCTCTTTGCCTGCCTTCCCTTGGACCCTCTTGGATTTTGCACTGAATCCCTTGGACCCTTCCCCAGTCAGGCTGCCATCCCACGACCAATAAAGCACGTGTTCCAAAGAGTATCCTGATCTTCAGGTCATCTCTCTTGCGAACTACAAGTGTGTTTTCTAATACAATTCCATCACTTTATCACCCTTTATGTAAAAAACTTTTCCCTAATATCCAACCTGTATTTCCGTAGGCGCAGTTTAAGACTGTGTCGTCTTGTTCTGTCAGTTGCTGCCTGGAGAAAGAGACCAACCTTCCCCTGACTACAACCACCTTTCAGATGATTCTGTGACTTCAATGGTGCTGCCTAAAGATTTTTATTTTTTATGTACTTTCCATATATCCACAGCTCTGTATACCAGTTATGTAGCTCCTGGTATTTTTCCTATCCTTTCTCTTAGATTTTAGAGTAATAAGATGGCCTTCTAACACATTCTTAAAATACTGTTTGGCCTTATTTTCAAGTAGAGGACCTGTAAGAAGACATAACAGGAACTGGGGCATAGAAGCCCTTGCACCAACCCAAGAGGGAACTGAATCTCCTACTGGATCTACCTCTTAGATATCCTAACTAATTAACCTTATAAAAACAGTAAAAATTCGATACCAGTGTGCCCACAGCCCATGACTATAGATACACCTGGAAGCTTCCAATAAGGAACTGCTTTTTTATATTACTATTTTAATGCTATGGCAAGGCTTTTTTTCAGTTTTGATTTCAGGCAACAATACCATAACACTGAATTTGAGGAGAAATGGAGATGTTCTGTTGACAGATCACGTCAAACAGTGGTTAATTTGGGTCTGTGCCTGTTTGGGATTATGTTGTTGAAAATATTGTAGGAGTTTTTTTGTATGGTGAGTTGATAGGTATCTGGAGGAAAAAAGGACTTACCCAAAAAACAACCCAGGTACAGAAAGCAGACTATTTGAACAACAACAACAAAAAACACAAACAAAAAAAACCAAAAAAACCAAATCAAAACAAAAAACCCCCAAACAAACAAACAAGAAACAAAAATCCAACCCCCCAAAACCCCCAAAACAAACAAACAGAAAGACAATGCCATATTTATTTCTGCCAATATCAAAGTATGGCATCTCCACCTGAATTTATACTCAATGATAGTGCTTAGGGGAGGGCAGCTGCAGGTAATACATGCTCTTTTGCTCTCTGACAAGGTGGTGAACTTTGCTCTGATTAAATACAAGCAAAAAAAAATTTTTTTTCTATTTTTGGTGAGAAAGCCAAAATATCAAACAGGAGGAGAGTTTGAGGCTGTGGTAGAGCAAAATTATGCCTGTTGTTAAGTCTTCAACAGCAGTTCTGCAGATCTGTTTCTCTTTAAGCATCAAAGGATATATCCTCATCACAACACGAGACTGAACTGATAGTGCTGCTAAAGAAAAATGTTCCCTGTCTCGAAGTAATGAAAATATATGCCAGAAAATAAAGCCCAAAAAGCAAAGTCTCCCCTACTAATCCATACACAGCAATAATATTAATATTGATTCCATTTATCAAGGCAATAAACATTCATTGTGAGCATTTCATTCATTATACTTGGGGTTATTTATCATCACTGATTTGACAGCCAAGTGGACTGCAGAAGAATCATGTTTCTTTGAAGGCATTCAATAATCTCCAAATAAATTTACAACTTTTCAATCTGCCTGTTCCTGAAGAAGAGAGTTAGCTGAAAAAAAGGAAGGCCTTTATTCTTGTGGGGGCTTTCTTATTCCAGACCACACTCTTTACTGTTTAATTAAGAATGTACTCCAGGACAATATTAATTTTCTGCCCCACAAAAATCAGGTAGATACACAGAACTCTACTTAGTATTACTTTCTTGGTGAAGGAGAAGTGGCTAGCAAGTTAAGAGTTATGTCAGCTTCAGATTCCTGCAAAAAATCAAATAGGATTTTTTTTTTCTAAATGAAGGAAAGTCAGGTCAGATGACAATAAAAAAGTAATTGAATTAATCCTGTCTAAAGGTTGGAAATTGTATATCAAGACAAGAACAGTTCAAAAAAAGGCATTTACATTGGAGCTCTGGTGGAGAATACACTTTTCAAAAATTTCACTACTGTCAGAGACAGTATTGTAGTGTTATTTTTTGTGTATCTACAGAATTTCCACAGAAAACTGTTGAGAACAGGAAATCATCTTATTGTAAAACAGTTTTTTAAACTCCATTTCAGCAAGTTGATAGCATGTACAATGTGCTGCTAGAGAGAATGTTTACTAAACGGAATCCTGTTACTGATGAATTATTAAGAGGTTTCCCCAAGTAAACAGTATTTCTGATTTAGGGGAACAGGGGTTTGGACTGATAGTATGTAAACTTCACCTGGTGTATGAGTTCCTCTTCAAATCATATGTTAATGGAATTTAATTTCCTAGAGACTTGCAGTAAGGTCAGGCTTTTGACATACGACATCCATAATAAAAACTCCTATAACCTGCTCCTTCCTCAAACAAAATAAACTTAATAGTAAACCCCACAGGGGTGCAATGTGTATCCAGAATGTCTGATTACATAAAATTCCACTAATAAACTCCATACAGATTTGAAGTTTCTTCCCCTGATAATAGCTGGGAAGGGTTCCTAACTGTTCAACCTCAGAATTTATTAATTGATGTGGAAGGAGAGGGAGGAACTTACTGTCTCTCTCTCATTAATGGCCGATGGTTGGGCCACTTCTACAGAGGATCCTGCCTGATTTGACTCCTCACACCCAAGCCAAGGGGCAGAGAGTTTGTGCAAACCTGCTCAAACCTCATCTATAACTGCTATTTTAAGGTTTTGTGTGTAACACAACAGCACAAAGAGGAAAACTCCAGCCACTGGCCTAAATGCCCCACACCCTTGTGACTGTGAAAGTTTGAGGGATGAATCACACTTGGAGATTTCTTCAAGCTCAGTGCTAAATTGAGAGGCTTCTTAGTAAGTTTCTCTTATTACAAAAAAAAAATGGAGAGAGATATTTAAGACCTGGTAAATATTTTGACATCCAATGATCCTCTCAAGTAGCTGATTTTGAATTAAATATGTGAGAAAAACTTTTTTTTTTAACACACCAATACCAGTCATGACTCTGGTGAGTCAGAAGCAACCACCCCTAATAAAAGGTGAGTAATTTTATTTTGGGTTTAATTTCTCTTTTTGGAACAGTTGTTGCATGTTCCCCATGATAAAATAATTTGAAATGGTCAGATGAACAGTCAGCATTATTCAGACAGGACTTTCCACACCTTTCTCCCATTTAAATGGCAGAGGTGGTTGGCTTGCACTGCTGTAATCAACAGGTGGCTCACAGCTGTGCTTTTAACATGCTCTCTAACATTAATTCTTTGTGTTCTTAACTTCGTTAAAACAAGATTTTTACTTGATCCTCCTAGAGCTGATGAAAGATCAATTATGCACTATGGTTCTGTGGACAAAGTATACAACAAAATGCATGTTAATGAGGAGAAAGTGTGATGCAAGCTGCACTTGTACCTTGTTCTATTTTCTTTGAAAATGCTTAATTATAGAGGACCTGAGAAATATATTTACATTTAGCTCTTTCAGCATTTTTCAGTGGGAAGGATTCTCATGGCTTTTCCCAAAAAAAAAAAAAAAGTCCTCTTGTCCTTCACAAGACCTTTGAAAATAAATGAAGAATAACCACTCAGCTCTTCCATTATACATTCCTTGGTTTATGGCTATTAGGCTCAGTGAGGAAGATTGAAGGATTCACCTGCATTTGTTTCCTCAAATCAATCATATGGAGAGATTCCATGAGAGAGAAGCATCCCCATTCCTTGGGACAAGATAGGGAGAGAAACTGAGGTGATCTGCAGCCCTGGAAAAGCTCTGGATCATGCCAGGTTGTGCCACCACACAGAGCAGGAACCCTCAGCTTTTCTAAAGATGACATGGACCAAATGAGTTCCTCTGGGCAGGACAAGTGAAGGAGCAAGGCTGAGCCCTCAGACACTAGGAAATTCCAATGTGGAATTTCCAAATTTAAGTTAGACACTTCCCACTTGTGTGCATTCATTTTCAATAGCTTTTATCAGCACAAGGAATGTAAAAACAGATTGGGAAACATATTGCCATCCAGTGCAGGCAGAAAATATTTTGTTATTTCACAATATTTTGATGGATTTCACAGATAGCATCAGGCTAGTGTTACTTTTTGCTTTGTTTTATGAAACACATCACTATATGTTCTCATAAACTGGTAGCTTGCTGATACTATTAGATAAAAAGGGTATGAAATGATTTGTTCTTGGATACAAAACATGAACAAATATTTTATGAACCTACAGAAAGATATGTGTATAAATAATTTTGAGTATAAAAGTTTAAGTATAAAACAGGCAGAACAAAATGTGTAAGTATAGTATTTGCCTTCGTCCATGAAAAGGCATCATAGAAGGTAATTTCATAAAGTAACAAGATTATTTGATATTGCAGTTTTGCTCAAACTATTTCCCTGTGCAGGTAACAGAAAAGCATGTAATTTTTTTTACTAATGGTATTATCCCTTCATTTTTAATCATTATTATTTTGTGTACCTAGGTCATCACAGTTGGGATCCAATAATTCCACAGGGAAAACACTGAACCTGGACTTGAATTCACTGCATTGATGATTACAGTTTCATTTTTTTTTCCCTAACGGCTAAATACCATGGCTTTTACTTTTCTTCTTCAGGTGAAAAACAAGCTTGGCATGTATTTCAGACCAAGATTTTTTGCTTTTACAGCTGAATTATGTGAAGTTGAACTTTTTTTTTAATGATCTCTGAGATCATAACATATTTGGGGGATTTTTTTCCCTACAGAGAAACCATTTAGAAGGTATCTAAACCTCACTCAACCTCTTTTTTAATAGAAGCTCCCACAACTGACTTTTTTTTTTTAAACTCTCCTTATCCTTCCCTGCTCCTGTGGCCCTTGGCATTTTCCCATCTCCATTACATAAAGTTGAAGGCTCCTCTGTTTCTTACTATCAGGAGACTGCAGCAGCCACTGGGAATGCACTGTCCCCTAACCACCTCTCGTTTTCCTTGGCTGTTCCTGAGCAGAGAGAATCAATATTGGGTCTTGCAGAAATAGCTTTTTTTTTTTTTTTTTTTTTTTTTTTTTTTTTTTTTTGCCTGCAGCCACTATCTTTGGCAGCTGGCAATCCCAGCTTCCCAGCCTGGTGGCAAAACAGGTCATTATAAATTTTCCCTCTGCAGTGAGAGAGCTAACATATGCCATTAAACATGCTTATCCAAAATGCTGTGCTGAAAACAGGGAGCTGGCAGAGTGGCTGGGTTAATTGTGGATATGAAGGTGAGCTTGGGACAAGGAGTAGTGGAGAACACAGCAGGGACATGTGAGGAAAAGGTGATCTGGTGAGTTAAGGCAATGGAAGCTGGGAGAAGCAGAAATTTGGATTTTCAGATGTTATGAGAGACATTTGACACTGAGTCACGGGGAATATCTGTATATTTATCTATATCTATATTCTATATCTATATAATCTATATAATCTATATAATATAATCTATATAATCTATATAATCTATATAATCTGTATCTATCTATATGTCTACGTATCTCTAACTATGAAAATATATATACACTTCTCTCTTTCTCTCTCCCTCTCTCTCTCCCTCCGTTACTGTGTAATGATCTGTCTCCAGATCAGTTTCAAGATTCCTCAAGGCTGATATTCATGTCTGTGTCTTGTCTTTGATTGCTCTCCTACCTTATCCTCCCATTATCTTTCTCCTTCTCCCTCTTTCTTTCTCCTTTTATCAGTGCACAGAAAATATTTATCTTAGTCAGTACTTACTATTCTTTCACTTCTTGTTCCCCAGGAGGTGCTGCTCAGCTCTTGGTGTGTAAAAAAGTGAGCAGTACTCACAAGGTTTTTACTCTGCAAGCATTAGAAAAAGTGCAGCTATCACATTTTAATTAGTTTTGTTTGATTATTTAATACCTTGGTGATATTTCTACAGTATCTGGTTGAATCTTTACAGAAGAGTTCATACAGGATTCCACCTTGGATAAATGAAGCAAGAAAAACTGAGCCAGCATTTAAAGGGATGAAACAGTATGATAAAAAAAACAGCCAAACTTCTGTTTCTGATCACTTTGGACCTAATGTAATGCTGTTGCCTTGAGGATTTGTTTGGGTTTTTTTTCTTGGTTTTTTTTTTAGTGTTTTGGGGTTTTTTTGGTTTTGTTTTTTTGTTTTTTTTTTGGTGGGAGAGGGTTGAGGTTTATTTGTTTGGTTTGGTTCATTTTGTTTTTGCTTGGACGGGTCTTTTTCTGGAGGAGGTGTACACTTAGCACTGGAGCCCACCTTCTGAAACCAAGGCTTATGTTTATTTTTTGCTGTGCTGTAGGACAAAATTGCTTCACTGTGGATAAGCAATCTGTGCATAAATATAAAAAAACCATGCTCCATGGTCTGAGTGGGCTGCAAGCCAAACATGTGTAAAGTTGTGTAGGAATTATCCACAAGCAGGATGCTGTAGAGGACTGGACATTCACAGCAATGTTTTCTAAATCTTTTCCTGATACTAGGCAAACCCTGAAATAATAGCAAGCAGAGTTTTGGGAATTTAATTTTGTTTCGTACCTAAAAAAAAATAAATCAAATAATAGCAAAAAAATGCTTGCAGTTGCTGAAGTAAGGTTTACAGCATCCAGCCACAGTGCAAAAGTGATTGGAGGCATGGCAGTGTACTAAGATTAGAAATGTGAATTATTAAGAAATAAAGCTAGAAATAGGTCTGCTGATAAGGAACTATTAGTCATATTAGATCTGGTACATGAGCAGGAGCTGCTTGACACTGCAGAATAGGTGAAGTGATGATCACAATTTTGTTTTGGTGACATTTAAAGTATATGAACAGAATTATTATTGACTTAAACAGGAAACCTCAATTAATGAACTGCAGGTTCCCTCATTGCTTTAACTGAATTAAACTGGTTACAAACCAGCATTAAAAGGGTATGTATAAATTTTAATGGGGTGAAAGGGGAGATATTAGAAAATCCTGCCAGTGCAAGGCCTGAGTCATAAAAACTACCTACACGACCAAGACGACTTCACTCTGCCAGGTGTACCCTTGCAAACTCCACAATGATTTTCATAATTTTGATTATTTCATTCCTACCACTTTCCAGGAATGAAAATGACAAGCCAAACGCCCCTTTCTGCCCTTGGAGCTCCTTGCCTACGCGCAGCCATCCGCGAGGGAAGAAGACGCCCTCACCGTTGAAGTTGGACGTGAAGCAGAAGACGTCGTAGCGGCTCTTGTCCTTGTCCCAGAACCCGTAATTCCTGACGCCGGGCACGGTGTTCCTGCCCCCGCAGGGCTCCCGGGGCTTGGTGATGGGGTACTGCACGGAGCCGTCGCTGAGCCAGCCGGCGTTGCACCAGTCCAGCCCCGACCTCCAGGCGTCGTAGAGCTGGTCGAAGGAGGCCATCACCGAGTCCTGCTCCGCGCACGCCCGCTGCGCCTCGTGGAAGTTCAGGTTGTACCGCCCCAGCCGCGGGGAGTAGGGGAACACCACACCTGGAGCAGGGAAAGAGGAGAGTTATCAGGCACTGAAGGAGCAGAAGAAGGGAAACAGCTCTGACAGCCACCAGGAGGAGGAATAAAGGGGAAGTAGAGGTTTGCTCCTTGAGGTGTGGCAGACTGCTGGTTTACCTCTGGGGAAAAACGCCCTGTCAGCAGCACAGCTGCATTTCCAGCAGGTTTTGGGAAGAGCTTAGGGCTGCTGCCTTAACTCTTCAGCTGCATCAAGGGAAGTTTAGGTTACACGTTAGAAAGAAGTTGTTCACTGGAAGAGTGGCTGCGGACTGGAATCATCTGTCCAGGGAGGTGGTGGAGTCACCGTCCCTGGAGGGGTTTAAAAAAAGACTGGATGTGGCACTCTGTGATATGGTCTGGTTGATGAGGAGGTGTTAGGTCATAGCTTGGACTTGATGATCTCAAAAGGTCTATTCCAACCTAGTTCATTCTGTGATTCTGTGTTGCCTTACCTAGCTGGCTCATCTCCCCCTAGCCTCATCCCCTTCCCAACAGGAATCCTGCCAGGTCTGCACGCTGCTCCCAGCTTAACATTGCAGTCACCAGGGTGGTCTCACTCCCCTGCTCTCACAGTGCTTAAAGAGGAGCACAGCTAGCTGGAACTTTACAACTACACATTTTTCATACAAAATTTCCATTTATCCATTGTAAGGTCAATTTCTCATTTTAAAAAGAGTCAACTGAACCCTAGCATAGCTCTACTTTTTGAATTTGTTTGCTTGTTTGTGGTTATTTTTGTTTGCTTATTTAAATTTTGTTCAGGTGATTTTTTTTTTTTTTTTTTTTTTTGTATTTTTGTATTTTTGTTTGTTGGTTGATTGGTTTGGTGGAGTTGGTTTTTTTTTTTTTTGTGTGAAATTGGGAGTAGGGGAGCTCCTGGAGGTTGTTTAGAAGGAAGAAATTGTTGAATGAATCATGGAATTTCTATAAATGATTTCTTTTTACTCATGGACATTAAGATGAAATGTTTTGATTGACATAAAAGAGCATTGTGTTCTTTGCATGAGCCCTTGCTTTTTTTTTTTTTTTCTTTTTCTAGTATTTTTATTTATTTATTTATTTATTTATTTATTTATTTATTTATTTTTATTTCATACTATTCCAGATATGGGAACGTCTGCCTTAACAACAGCAGCAACAGCAACCTATTTCAAGGCTAATCTGGTAGGAGGCACAATTTTAGCATCCTGAGGTTTTAAAGCAGGAACAACTACGGGGAAGTGAAATCAGTGGAGTTGTGTGGGAGACTTTTCTGCTGCTTTCCACCCAGCTTTGGGCTGTTTGCCACCACTCAGGGAGGGAGAGCTCCTCAGAGAGGACAGGTTTTCCCCCAGTGCAGATGGCACAGCCCTGGTAGGAAACCAAGTGTGACACCACCTTCCCTCTCTGCCCCTACAGCTCTGATAGCTCACCCTGAGAGAGAGTCGCTGTGCAAGGAGCATGGCCCTGCCAAATGCTCCCTTCTCCCTCAGGGGACAAGGACACAGCCTGTCCCCAAGCCCTGTCTGGTGCTCATCGCTGCCCAGACGTTGCAGACAGGTAAAGCAGAGAGAGAGACCTCATGGCAGAGGACATCCAAGAGGGGCTGGGAAATGTGGGGACACCTCCAGAATGGCTTCAAAAATTATATCTAATCACTATCACTGCCCTCACCCGACAGATATATATTTTTTTTTTCTTCTGCTTGTTTTATGAAAAAGATCAGAAATTAAACATTGTTCCTTGGAGCATGAAAGACATTTCAGAAAGCACTGAAGAACCACCTCCCCATGTGGGTTTGATAAAAGAGAAAAGAGACTTGAAACGAAAGTTTGGATCAGACCACCCTAATCTTTGGCAGGGCTTAGAAACTTAACCCAGACCTAAATTTTACAGTTGGCTTTAGCCCAGTCTCATAATAAGCTGAAATAAAATAGTATTAGAGAAGATCTAGCTCAGAATGTTTATCCTCAGACATCTCTGTAGAACTAAGTGCTGTAGGACTCAGGGAGACTGAAGACAAGATAACTCATGAGCCAAAAAACTTTGCACTGGTATAAATATCCACCTTTTATAAACTTTTTTTTCCTACTGTTGGATCCTCTTGCCTGTAATAATTTCATTGTCCTCAGGGCAGTGCAGCATAGGATAGAGAATTTACCCAGTGGTCGAGCAAGGCAGTCACCATGTGATGAAGCCACTCTTTCAGAACATTCTAACCCATTTTTGTATTTATTCCACCAATTTCCTAAAGTCCCTTTGCTTCCTCTTCTCTCCCTCACCCTTCTGTTACCCAAGTGTTATTTTTGTTAAACAAAATCTTTGCTATTACTAAATCTCAGTGACTTGGTCCAAGAAAATAAAGCATGCAAATGTAAACTTGGCAGGGCGATAATAAACAATATTTTGCTCTCTTTCACCAATTAGCTAGAGAGTCTGCTTCAGTTCTTTCCTTTTGTAAATCCTTTGTTACAGGGCTTTTCTGTCATGCAGTGTTCTGAACTGCAGCGCACGAATGTAATGTAACACAATGTGTGTTAAATTTAACTTCATAAACAAGACACTGAAGATGTTTCCTATTTTTCTGGATCTCCATTTTTTCCTTCATCACATCCTTTAAAATATCTTCGTCAGTGCTAATGGATAGAAGTACCACTAGGTATAATAAAGATTTAGCAAATGTAATAGAATCCAAGCCTTTTTACTTTATTAGAGATCTAATACTTACTATTTTTTCAGAACTACATTTCCCCAGACAACAGAATCTTTTTCCAGTACATGTGTTTGATTTGCATAAACATTAAAAAAACACCCTACAACTAGGAAAGATCAAGACATAAACTTACATAATTCTAAAAGCTGAGCAACAGCTAACTGGTAACTATTTAAACAGATTTGATTCCTTAAGGTTTCCAAAATCACTTTTCAAAAGGGCCTAACTTTGTATGTAAATGGATTACAAATCTGAGTTTGACAGTTTGGGACATAATGTTTTTATAACATAAATATGCACTAAACTGTAATATTAGCTTTGGGCTATATTGGAGCAGGCTGCATAGAAGCTGATTTTTTTGTTGGAGTTCATCTGCAGTACAAACCTGCAACTAATTAGCATTAATTTCACTCTGCAGCTGGGGGTGGCTAGGGGTGATTTTGCTGAGGAAAATGGACTGGGTATGTGCTTTGTGCAGGTTTGCATTACCTTGCAATGTTGTTAATTTTTTCTTTTTTGCTTCATTTCCCTATCCAACCTTGTTGACATTCATAGTGAGAGTTGGATATTCATCTTCCCTTTCTTTTACACTTTAGTAGTGCTGAGCTTTAGTTAATCATAGGGCGTCTTCCTCAGTCCTGGACCTTACAAACCCGTCAAAGTATAATCCATCCCATCTGTTCCTGAATGGACAAAAGCTGTCCTGAGGCTCCTTGCTGTTCCCAAAGCACAGACTGAGCCTCAATTTCTGACTCCAGCCCCGTGCTCTGCCACTAGACAAAACACCCGCTCCCAGACGTTAACAAATTCAGCTTAAAAAACAGAGGGAGACAAAAACTTCCAGCCTCAGAAGGTTAAAATCTGGTTACTTTGTGGGAAGGCAGAGCTGAGGAGCCTTAGCTTGACCTTGGTGATTCCATTCCCTACCCTGAGGAAGCCCTTGTGGAGCCTGAGTGGGGATATTAATTTTCATTGTAAGGAATCACCCACTGTCCCAAACCCACTGTCCTCTGGAACGGGTTCTGCCCCCAGGGGAGGACCTCCTTGCCCCCAGAAGAGACAGGAAGAACCTGAGATACATCAGCTCAGCGGAGAATGAATCTGCTAGTGAGAGATGAAGGGATGTATGCACCTGTGACAAGGCAACTGCAGTTTAGAACGTGAATCCTGTAATGGAAATTGGGATTTCTGCTAAATCAGAGCATGACAGCTGGATGTATTATATATTCTCCCCTCAGGAACACCAGTATTTCTATGGATTTCTCATTCAAGTGAGCAAATGTACAATTCTTCTCCACTTGCTGTGGTTTTTTTGGGAATGTACTTGTCTTATTTGTAGTTCAGAGTCTTGTATGTAAGTAACCCCTGTAATTCAGTGCAAGTAGTCACTTCACACACACTTTCAGTGCAAGACAACAAGATGAGGAAATAACTTCAGAAAGCTCAACTCCTGTAATCATTTATGGGTGTTAATTCAGCCAGCACTGATGTGGGTACAGCTGCATGACTCCTAGTTGTATGTTGAATGTTATGTAAATGGTTACTTTGAAAGTGTTAAAGACTCTTAATAATACACCAGATGTTCTGTTGATGTTATGCATATTGTTATCTTGAATAGTTTGTAACCCAAGTACCAGTTTTGTAAGCTCTTACTTGTTGCCAAGGTTTTTGCTGCTCCCTGCCTGTTCTGTCTGCCTCTCTTCCTGCTCCCTGCTCCCTGCCTGGCTCTGTGCTCCCTGCCGACCCCCTGCCTGCTGGTCAAGGTGAAACTGACGCCCATTATGGAAATTACAGAGATCCCCATGAAGCCTTGCTTCGTGTTTACTACAATTAACACAAAAACCCCTAGCAACAATGAGCCAGCACATAATCCAGACCCATAAAGAATGCCACCTGGCTGGGAAGACATGAAGCTACCTGGCCAGCCATCTGTAAACCCTTCTCACCTGCTCACCATAACCTAAGACACTCAGAAAGAAAGACACCTCTGGACCAAAGAGAGCCCAGTGAGTTTTCAGGACCTTCTGTAGGGCTGAGCTCCCAGTTCTGTAGTGTGAGCAGCAGAATTGACTCAGGCTTCCTCCTTGGCCGTGATTGAGGGAGCAGCAGCAGAGGCCTAGGCAATCCCTTGAGCTTTCCCCTTTTAATAAAGGTGTTTAAGGAGTTAATAATCATCTCCTGCCCTGTTTATTTATAACACAGTCACTGGCTGTCAGCAGGTATCAATCTCCCTAAAAAATGAAACTGAACCTTGAATTAGTGTCCCTCCAGCATCCCATAACTATCAGCAGAGTTGCTTACTTCTAACCAATAAAAACATACAAACTACACTGATCTGGTCCAGGGCACAGTTGTTCCCTTGTACTTCTATGGCCTTTATCAAAAATATGGGAACTCTTGCCTCTCTCTAATAATTACTCCTAAATTTTTTTAAACTTTCCTTTGGGGTCATCAATTTCTGACAATTCTCTTAATTTTTTGTTTCACCTGCATCTTCAAGCACCATTTCTCTAAGCATGTGCAAACACACATGGTCTGTCTACAATGCTGTGTCAGAATTACAGATGGAATTACACTGGGGCTGTGACTTACTCTTGACAACCCCCTCTGCGGTTTTTGTTTTAGGGACCCACAAAAACTGTGTCCTATAAAATCAGTTTTTCATCATAGAGTAGAGCAGATTATCACACAGAAGATAACAGAAATAAGGATTGGTTGTTTTTTTTTTTTTGATGTCTGTATGAATGTAACAGCAACACACAGAGAAAACAAATATGACATTATTAGGCTAAATCTGATTTCTCCTGCTCTTGAGAGCATGGAGTTGATTTCCTGTTGGTTTCAACTCTGAATTCCCCATTGCTTACATCCAGCTGAAAACCAAATGAGCAGATTAAAAAATGATTGTTTTGACAATTCGGAAAAATTTGTTTACATGAAGCTTATGGATCTGTTTGAGTTATTTTGAACTAAAGGGTCTGGTTTTGAAAGGCAGGCCTGTTTTTTTTTTTTGGTTTTTTTTTTTTCCTTTCTTGGACCTAAAGGCCAACATACCTCAAAGCAAGAGCATGAGTGCTGGTGGTTTTTGGTTCTTGGGGAACCACACAAAGAGTTAGCTCTGTCTAGAAACAGCTTTCTAAAGAGGCTTTTAATGATTTTATCCAGATCTTCAAATTCCCAGCAGTATTGGATGTAAAAGGTGATTATTTTGTAGTCTATATTGAAAACTTATTGTGTTCAACTCTCACCTCCCTTTGAAGAAGGAAACTATTAAAAAATAATTAAAATCCTGCCTTTGGCTATTTAGGATTATCCCATTTTCTCTGTCACCTCCCCAAGGCTCCCCTGAACACAAAGTCTGTGCCAGAGCAGCACCTGAGGGTTGGAGCCTGGGAGGCCAAACTCACAGACCTGGCACAGTGAGATTCATTACAACACCAGGTATTCATGAGGAAATAAACCAGTAAAGCACAAACATAAAGAAAATTTAGTGTAGGACAGTAAAAAGCTGCTGTAAATAAAATGTAATGTAAGCTGAGAACTCTTTTTTTTTTGCTTAGGACTCAGACAACAGCATCTGCCTGCTGTTGGAGACCTTTTAATATGTCAGGCTTTTGACTTTCAGGACACTGAACAAAGACTGTAAAACTCACAATCCGTATTTTACGTGCAGGAAGAGAGTAAGGCCAATTCGGGGAGAAAATGGCTTTTGTGATGAGGTTGATTCTCCACAAAGAATGTCCTGCTTTCCTCAGTACTTGACACTTCTGGCAGCTGCTGTACCCAGACCAGCCCTCACAAGCCCTTAGACCAGTCCTGGTACTTCAGGCTACAAACAGGATGAAAATCATGACATCACTCAACAGATCCTAAAGCTGGTGGTCATGGAAAACTGCAGTGGGTTCCAGTTCTGAGCTTTATCTGGTGCTCAGCACAATCTCTCTGGTCTAGGAAAAAAAATGTTGTCGTTTAGAATTAAATAAAATGAAGAAATTATGTCACAAAAATGTGAGGTATATAACAAATTCAGGCTGAATCTCACCTCAGTGTTTTTTTAAAGCTAAAAGTGCCCAGTTATTACGAATGGTTTATTTAATGACAATCCCAGGAGGCTTTTAAAACTAGTAAGCATAAAATGCTATCACAATGGAAGAAGAAAAAAGGTCCATTGAGGTGGAGGTCGACAATTTTGATATTGATACACGGCCATGGGCTTTGTACAGGGAGCTCACACGGGAGTCATCAGCTGCTTTGCACTGCTCTTGGGCATTCCTGGGTGTAAATGGCTTTGTCCTGCTGCCAATTAACATCCTTAAAGCCACCACCTCAGGACATCAGACTACTGATGCAAATCATTCCCACTGTGAGATTAACCTGATTATTTACACCAGATTGTAGAATGTTAGAATGGGCTGATATATTTCAATTTTTGTCCAAATATTGTGGTGGGGATTTTTTGTTTGTTTGTTTTTGTTTTTTTTGCCCTGATCTGTTTTACTTTGCTCAAATACAATTAATGCCACAACTACATAAAGCTGCAGGGGTATTGAAAAAGTAGGGACAGGGCCACACAGACAGAGGTTATATTCTATCAGCTATATATCCCTATATAAATCTGCAATTTTACTATATTTTAATACTTACCTATTTATTAGGAAACTTCAGTGTACCACAGACCCAGAATTACTGGATTTAGTCAACACGAGCAGGGCTGATACCAACACTCTCACCACTTTTATCTTACTTGAAAGGTTACTTTTTACCATGAGGTTTTGCAAAGAAAATGCTCTTGCCAGTTTTAGAAACACCACTCCACAATATCAGAAATTAACAGCCTTACGCCTGTCCCATGTGTGAAAAAATCACTGAAAAATATTGTTCCTTATGTTAGCCAGGCACTGGTTAAAATATATAAACTTTCCTTTGAGCACAGACTGGAACATACTTGGCTGAAGAAATATGATTCCCCCTCTACTTACGAATTTCCTTATTTTGGAGGAGGGACTCTAGCCTTGTACCCAAGGCTGATGCTATATTACAAAACAGTAACAGTAAAAAAGGTTGAAGATCTCTCTTTTTTTAAAACAAATCTCCCTCGTGTTACTACATGCAGTAAAGAAATGATTTCTCATTGCTTTCTCACTGCAGTTTCAATCCAATAATGCATTTCAGGTATGAATTTTTGCATGTGCACAAGCATTTGTACCAAGCTTCAGGCAAACTTGCTTTGCTTCCGCCTCCATCAGCATCTCCCCTTCCCAGGCATAGCAGGAAACATTCACAGCACAATTCCCTTGCTTCTAACAGAATTTAGCAGAAAATGCTAAATTCTTGCTTTCTAGCAGAAAAATAATGAACTTTTGCTGAGGAGGAAGCAAGAGCCTGTGCAGGTGAGGAGAGTTTTGTTTCACTCAGGTAAAGCTGAGCCTGCCAAGAGGAATTGTTCTCACTTCAGTGGGTGAGCAGCCCCTACAGAGCCTGCCCCAGTGGAGGGGAGGCTGAACGAGAGCTTTTGGCCAGCAGAGAAGAATAAAGAGTTTTCTCCTCCAGCTCATTTCTATCTTCGCTCACAACTGCTTTAGAGAACTTAAGCTAGAAATGTAAATGTCCGATTCCTTTATTGCATAAGTTTGAGAGGAACAGTGCACATTCTTGTTAAAGATGAATTATGTGGGGTGGAACAACCTAAATGCACTACGCCGCTGGCATGGAAATTGGGCAAGGCTTTTCTGCAATCCAAAATGGGAAGTTCCTGTGGCCTCCAGCCAGGAATGGAAGAATAGATGTAAAGAATTAAGCTAAGTCCATTATGTCTTTTTGGTTCCGAGAACCACTTAGACATTCTTACTGTGCAGGGTAGCTGTATAATTTCCTTTTCCTTTCCCCTTTTCCTTTTCTTCCCCCTTTTCTTTCCCCCTTTTCCTTTCCTTCTTTTCATTTCCTCCTTTCCTCCTTTCCTCCTTTCCTCCTTTTCCCTTTCCCTTTTTTTCCTCCTTTTCCTTTCTTCCTTTCTGCCTTTCTCCTTCTCCCCCTTTCCCCGCTTTCCCCTTTTCCTGTTTTCCTCTTTTTCTTCTTTTTTTTCTTTTTCTTGTCCCTCTCTCAGGATCCCTGTGGCATACACTTGCTGGTAAGAGTATGTGATATATCTTTATGAAACTTTGAGTTTACCTCTGTGCTTAGTGCAGCGCTTTGGGGAAAAAAAAAAAAGAAATGGCCAAACACTCTTTTACGTGCATTGAAACTCATAAAATGCATCTGAATTGCATAAGAAGTAAAGAAAGCTAGAATTTTGTCTTCTTTAAACCCATTTCATTACTTTTTCACTCTGCTGTTCTCAAGAGTAGCACTGAAGAAAATGACTAGACACTACACTACATGTAGGAGTGAAAATATAAAGATCTAATCTATCTAATTATAAGGCTGAAAAAAATGGAAACCCACTATCTCTGGATAACTGCTGTAACATTTTTCATCTTTAAAAGATTTGCATTTGCTTGATAATCTAAAATATCCTGAAGTTCTGTAAAATTATTGTTGGGGGGGGAATTTGATATAATTTCATCTAGGTAAAAAGATGCAGCGGCTTCTGCAAAATGACAGGGGCAAACTAAAAACATATGGAACTCTGGATTCTGTGCTTGCTCTTCCTCTCTTGCCTTCTCTCACACCAGGTCTGGAGTTGGAGTTGGCTGGAGTTTGGATCCACCGTAGGCTAGTACAAGTTATAGTAGACCTAATGTTCTTCTAATTTACAATTGTTGTCATGGGCTGCCAGGCCAAGATTCCCCAGAGCACAATGAATTCTGCTTCCTCAGCTTGCTGTTACAACTGATAACACAAAATCTGTGATAGCACAGTATCACAGATGACACAACATCAGCGATAGTGCAATATCTGATTACAAAATATCAGCAGTACCTGGAGGGAAAAAAAAAAACCACCCAGGAATTCCCTAACACCACGTCAATCCAGCTCAAGGTGTGACTCAGATGTCACCTACCTTCCAAATTGAGAGTCACCACTGCCGTGTCATCCTCCAGCCCTTCGATCACCTCACACTTGTACCTGCCGTAGTCCTCCAGCATGATGTTGGTGATGACGAGCGAGGCGTCGTTCTCGCTGCTCTCCCGCAGGGACACTCTGCCCTGGTAGCTCCCGTAGCTCTTCCTGTGGTGCCCCATGGCCACGAACACGTCCACTTCCTTGAGGTAATCGTAGGTGAGTTTGGTCCACTTGACGCGGATTTTGTGTGTTCCTGAGCCGGCTGCGGACGTGTGCTCGTGGTAGAACTTGCATGGCAGTGTCACGTTGCCACCGCGGTGAGAGAAGATTTTGGCTTGCTCTGCTACCACGAGGAGACGGGGCCCATTTTCTGTAGGATTTAAGGAGAAAAATGTAAAAAACCACCACCCCCCAAGAACTGGTTTGCAGCCCTCATTTTACGAAATGGGTGCGGCCAACGCTGCAACAACCAGCTACACCTGCAGGATCACCACCCTGCAATAATTTTGGACCTGTGCAGTAATAAAGTTCACAAACTAGTTATAAAGAATTATTTTCTCAGCTGAAAGCATCTCAGTGCCCCTCCCATAGGCAGGGGCCATCCTATATTCATGAGGAGGGAGTTGCCTAAATAGATTTAATAGAAGGATTTGACAGAGTTGTATTGCTGATGAATGAATGCCATCACCCATAAAAGGCTCCAAACACATCCCATATTTTCCATGTTCAAGAGTTGTCTATCAATGCTTTATTTTTTATTTTCATAATTCATTTCTTCTGGAGGGATTTGGCTTATTCAGGCAGCAGCATAGTCTGGGATGCAGAGAGCCCCACTCACAAGGCAGAAAAACCATTAATGTATCAAACAGCATTATTTATGCTGACATGAAAAGTGACAGCAGAAATCTAAAATAGACATTTTAGGTATTTGTATTGGTATTTGTATTTTATTATAACTTTTTGGCTATAAGTTCCTCTTCTGACCGCAGTAAGGAGGTCCAGTTGATCTTCAAATGTAAAATCTGATCCTCTGCTGGCCACTCTCTTCATCATCCTAATATGGTTTTTCCTCATCTCTGTTTCTGATCCCCTTGAAACTTCTCACTGTTTTATCTTTTACATTTTGATCTCACTTTTCATGCAAATCTGTATGTGACAGTCTGTCTCCTCTCCTCCTCACCCCAGGTTTCCTGCTTTCCTTCCCTATAGTAGGTCACCACAGCAGATGTTGCCCTGTGAAATAATTTTGCTTAGGACAGTCAGCTGGGGCAGGTGCTTGCTTCCAGCCCTGAGTCTCTGGGGCTTTTACAGTCTATGCTGCCTTGGGAAAACCCTGGAAAAGACAGATTTCATGTGCTAGTCAGCAGATGTACCCAAAAGTGAGAATTTCCCCCCCTTTCAGTATCTCTTGCCTCGCTCCTCATGCGAGGTTTGCAAAACTGATTGAGCAAGCTCAGCGCTCCTCTTGGGTTTGCTGTCCTTGACCACTGAGACAGTGACCAAAACCCCCAGTAAATCACCAGCTGGCTGGGAAAGCACCACCAGCCTCACTTTGCATTCACAGGCTGTGAAGAAAGACTTTGCTGTCCCCTGTGCATGTTCAGCAAGTCATCGTGGCTGCCTGGAAATGTGATTCCCCACTCTGGCTCTCTCTAAATCCAGCAAAAGCTGTGGGTAAGCTCCCAAAAAAGAGGCTATTGAGAGGATGGCCCTGTGAAGGCTAGCAGCAATTTTCTGTTGGGAATGAATCTAGGTTGGTTCAGACAAAACTGATGAAAAAATATTGTCAGCCAGGGAGACGTGGGTGGCTGAAGGAAGGAAGGACTGGGATGGATGCAGGCTGACAGGTGATGAGCTCTCCATGGAGTGTCTTTCCCACCACTCCAGCCATCTGTCCACAGCACTGCAGGAAGCTGTGCTGTGTCCACAGCATAGGGGTATCCAGGGAGACTTTTGTATCATAAATGTCTCCATGGAGTCCCAGGCTTCTCAGTCCTGGCGACAGGTCTGTGGTTAAACGAAAAATCTGCCTAAACTGCAGCCTCAGCTGGATTTCCCTCTCTGTCCACTACTGCACTAAGCTGCACCCCAGGGAATGCAGCATTTTGTGCATATGCAAACACATCTGATGGTGGTAATTGCAAAGACAAGCTTGCTGAGTGCAAATGTACATCTGCTTGAGGAAAACAGGTATCCCAAAGGTACAGTTCTTTTTGGGAAGTGTTGTGTCCAGAGCATTGCTGCTCTCTGCACAGGTCAGGGCTCCAGCCTCCTCAAGAATGAGCAAATTTGAGGGCTGCAAGGTGTTTTACCAGGGTGACAGACCTTCCTGCCTGGTGAAAAACCAAAGCTGCAGAGCAGGCCACCTACAGGCCCTTTTAAATGATGCTTTTTTTTCACTGCCCTCCTTTCCAGAGGCTCAGGGATGCTCCAACAATCCATCTTCCCCCTTTCTGAGGAGAGCATCCAAGGAGAGAGGTGATCTGAGGCAAGGCACCATGGAAAGGGTTGCCAGCAGTTTCCACAGGAGGAGGAGGAGGAGGAGGAGGAAGAAAGTGAGCACAGCCAGCACAGCTCGTCTGCAAATTTTCCTGTTTCCTGCAGGGACAAAGATGTTCCACAGTCCTCTGTCCACCTTGGGAGGAGAAATGTTATGCTTTGGGGTGGTTATTACCAGGAAATCTGATTCAGAGCTCAGCTATGTTGGGTCTTTAATACTGAAATAGTCAAGTTAGTAAATATTAGCAGAAAGGACTGGGGCAGGAGGGAGACTCTGACTCAGGCTGTTAATGCTCACTCTTTCTAACAATTGTGCCTGTGCCAGCAAGGCCTGGAGGCTTGCCCAGAGCACTGTCACCTCTGACTCCAGTCAGCAGCCTAATTTGGGGATGTTCCTCTCCAAATTGCTGGCTGCCTCCCACCTCCTCTGGCCCTCTGTGGCAGCCATTACCTGAGTCTCAGTAATTGTGCAGAGCAGAGGGGATGGTAACGTGGGAAAGGAAAGGAAAACATGGCTTTTCTCATCCTGGAGTATCTCCTTTGCCCCTGGAAGTTCCAAGGGAGATGTGACACTTGAAATATGCCTCCAGCCACA
This sequence comes from Phylloscopus collybita, assembly GCA_027886175.1. Lineage (NCBI taxonomy): Eukaryota > Metazoa > Chordata > Aves > Passeriformes > Phylloscopidae > Phylloscopus > Phylloscopus collybita. Next base: position 471,166 of record JAJNNQ010000124.1, read on the forward strand.
AGTTATGTAAAAAGCCAATTCGTTTTTTACAGAAAATGGGATGATGTGCCCTTCCCACTGGAAAGACAGTGAGGCAGAAAATTACATTGCTGCTGCTGCTTCTCCCAGATCTGGGAGAGGAGGAAGGATCTCTGGCTTTCGAGGAAAAGCAGATGTCAGACTGGGGAATGAGGCACAGTTTGGGCTAGAAGACAAGAAGACAGCACGGATTCGGGAATAAAAATGAGATGACAGGGGTTTGGCAAGAGGCCTAGAGGTCTTCATTATCCAGTAGCCAGTGAGAGCTACTAGAGCCAAATCTACCTAAACTGCACATTTTTGGGAGTGTGGCAAAATGAATGGCCTTGCTCTTCCTGGAGCAGACAAAATAATAAAACCCCAAACCCCCAAGAAGCCAAACACAGAGCAAACCAGAATCCCTTCTTTTGGAATATGGAATTGTCTCTGATTTTACTGTTGTGAAACTCAGCTCAACTAAGCAGTGAATTCTGCTTCCTGGGTTATCTTAGTGAAACAAGGACTGATCTGTTGTGAAACACTGATGGGAGATGGAGGAAACACTGATTTGTAGGGTGGTAGCTCCCTGGCTGCTCCCCTCATGGGCATTCTTACAAAGCCAATCCTTCTAAATAAAATTATTTTTGTCTCTAAATGGCAGGAATATCTGAAAGGTGACTGCAAGAAGGAAAAGGATGGGACACCCAAGTGTAGTCATGGAGCCCAGGGTGCCACTTGAGGAGGAAAACGCTTCTTCCCCAGAACTGCTTCTTTCAGAAATACTATCAGAGAATTTGTGAGGTGAACAACCAAACAACTGTAAACTTTGAAACCCCTGGATAAAAGAGGGTTTAACCCTCATTAAAGAGTTGTCCTTACAAACAGGACAGTTTGGATCTTTTCTGGGGACAAGGCAGATCACATGTTTCACTCCTGAGCCTCAGGGGAGCAGTGCTGGGCAGCTTCCAGCTGCTCCTCCTGTTGGAGACAGAGGTGGCAACACCCTGGTGAGTGGCTCTGGTCTCAGCTCCAAAAGCAGAACTGGGATGAGAAAGATTTCCTAGGTGTGGCTTTTCACCCTTCCAGGCACATTTTGCATGGCCAGTCAGGCAGCAGCCAATCTGTGAGCACAGAACCAGGCCCCACTGGTGACTAATTTGCAGTATTTTTTCCACTCCTACTTCCCTGCTATTGATTCTGACAGATTGTGGCCTTTTGTTAATCCTCTTGGTGCAGCTGATAGATGCCAAAGGCAGCACAGTGCAGGAACAGCCAAGCTAGCTGGAACAGAGTTTGTCCAGGATGCAGAAGATGTCCAGCTGTGCAGGACAGGACATGACTCTGGGAGCTGCTTTCCCCAAGCCATAGGGAAAGGCTGTCTGATGAAAACTCACTAAAAAAAGTTGATTTTTGGGTTGGCTTTGCTGTTTCTCAGCATTGACAAATCTGGTGCAAGGGAAATGATATTTTGCTCCCTTAAGTGATACGGCACAGGCTGGACCCCTGTTCTGTCCTCCTCCTCCTCCTCTCTGCCTCCCCAGCCTGAAAACTCCATAATGAGTACTCCTGCTCTGGTGGTCTTTGCTTTGTCCATTTCTAACCTTGGTGTTGGCCAGTCTGATGCCTGTTTCAAGGACAATAAGGTGGACTTGCTCAACTGGAGCTCTCACTTCAGTATCACCTGCTGCCTTATTGGTTTAGCTCCAAATTTTACTTCTGGACGTGTTTTAAGGTTTGTTTGTCTTTTTAGTTGTAGGCTGATTTTTTTGTTGTTGTTGTCTTTGTTTTGTTTTGTGCATGTGTGTGTTTTAATTATAATTTTGCTGTGGGGTTTTCTTCTGGTGGTGGTGTTGTTGTTTTTTTTGTTTTTGTTTTTGTTTTTGTTTTTGTTTTTGTTTGGTGGGTTTTTTTTTTTTTAATTTTTCTCCCTTAACTGGGTTCTGCACACCAGAATGATGGCAAGCCAGGTTTGGAGGGCCAAGAACACAGTGTGGGGCAGAGAGGATGAGTCACACCACAACCCTTGGCAAACAGCTTTATCTGCTTTATCCACCAGGAGTATCCACAGTCTTATGCTGAGCTGGCCACAAAAATTGATTATTCCAACATTTTCATGGAGTGCCTTAAAAAGTGACAGTGGAGGAAAAGATGTGCATTTTTACAGACAGAAAAAACAAAACAGCAGTGTTTAGTCAGATAAATTAATGGATTCCCTAAATGTTCCATGCTGTTAGCAAGCCCCTAGCTTAATAATATCCTGTGCCATTCTGCTTTAAATAAGGACAGATTTGTTTCTGGCTTTCCTGTAGTTTTACCAGGGACATGAGCTCATGCTAAAATAGCCTCATCCCTCCCACAGCAGTGGCAAGTTTTGTTATCCTCAAATATTTTTTTTGTTATCTAAAATCTTTACTTAAAATTCATAAATAATTTTTCTGACAATGGTTCCTGTTTGCTGTAATATGTAGAGAAGTGCATTATTAATGTGCTAATATATGGGTGTATCACTCAAAGAATACTGAGGAAAAACATGAGGGAGAATGACGCACACTTTTTGCACATGATGTACATTTTTCCTGTATGTATTTTAACAAATTACCTTTTTACTTCTGCTTTTGGGGAAAAAAAATTAAAATCTTTTGTATATAATCTGTAAGGCTGGTAAATGATGTTATTTTCTGGCTCAAGCACTAATGCAATTTTGCTGTGTCATGAGAAAGAAAAGGCAAAGATCCAACTCCCACGTTCCTGCCTCTGAACAGACAGGAGAGAACACCCCCAACACATTCCTCTTAAGTTTTGATATAAAATTGGTTAGAGAAATGCTAGATAAATCTTAGTTAAACGCTTCAGTTTCCAAATAATAGTACAGCTAAAAATACCTGGTTTATATATGGCAGAGAAGAAATCTGTCTTTGTAACAAAGACATTACAAGGCTGAGATAAAACATTTTTCAGCTGATTCCATCTCAACTTGAGTAACACGTTGGAAGGGAATTGTTAAAGAGGACATATTAACTCAGGTTTAGGTTTCTAGGAGACCTAAACGCACATAAAACCATCAGGGAAATAACAAACTTCATCTCTTCTAAATTATTGCCTTAAATAACTTCTAAGTGTGTTTTGCTTGGGTGTAGATAAATTTCATGGAGATCAGGTGTCACAGAGAAGAACAGAAGAGAAATCAAGGCAATGTCTCTGCACTCCTTCCTCACAGAAGGAAATCTTCATGGGTGGCGTGTGGAGTGTTTGACAAAACCAAAATACTACACAGAAACAACAAGGAGCCCTTCCAGTCCCTTAATCACCTTTAAATGCTGTTTATAAATATGGAATTCCACTGATGTAACCAGAAAAAGACTTATAAATGATTTAAATTTGTGTTCCATGTGAATCTTTCTGTAATAATATTTTTTTTAATCACCCAAATATCCTGGCACCTATCACTTAAGGTCTGAACATTCAGTCCAGGATGCCTTCAATGAGAGCACACTCTAACTGGAGGTGGAATTTCTGCTCTTTGCTGACTTTTCTGTTCCAGCAGGCCATGAGGAAAGCGGGCTGTGTAGAAATTAAAGAAACAGCTCAATTGCAACAAGAGACAGCAAAATGCATCATGGCATTATTGAAACTGTCCTGAATGGCAATACAAAAAGGCAAGGAAAAGGAAAAACAACCCAGACATAAAGCAGAAAACACAAAGGCAAAGGAATGGAAATAAATGTCAGTGTTAAGGAAAATGGAAAAAAGCAGAAAGGCGAGAAGAAGGGAAGGGAAGAAGCCAAAAGTAAAGTGGAAAAGCATGAAAATAATCAAGATTATCTTGAGCAGATAAGAATTAGTGTAAGAGGTCAGATGAGCAAGGCATCTAATCTCTTATCGTGGTTTTGGCTGGTCCAGAATCTCTGTTCAGATTCTTGCTCTCTGTTGGTGCTGATTTGATTTGAAGGAGAGAAGTGGACTGTAAATAAAACTCATTATACTGGAGAATAACCTGTTCAAAGATTTCCTTTGTGTTTGTTACTGGTTAATTGATTTAATTTATTTGTGTGTGCTTAGGTTTTTGTTTGTTTGTGTGTTTTGTCATTTGTTTGTTTGTTTGTTTCAATTGGGCAGCATTAAAAAGTTTTCTGTTCAGTCCATGTTGAAATATTTTTTTGGTGTGCATAAATAAATCTGTGCAGAGATCTTGATAGGCAAAGAAGTGCATACTTGCACCTCAAACATGCTGCATAATATGAATTTCTTACATTCAGAGGAAAGCTAAACTGTTAAATTTGATCCTCCATGAAACAAGGTTTGTGTTCCCATCGCTGCCTTTTCTTGTGTTTCTACAACCTGAAGAAACTGGAATTGTGTTAAAGGCTTTGGCTTCCCTTGGGTAATTAACTCAGGAATTACTGTGGTGGCTTAGTCAACTCTGCCTATTTTTCAGATCAGCTACACTCAGGGGAGTGCCCTTATCTCTGAGGGGTGCTCTGTCTTTTTTATTTTTTTTTCTTTTGATAATTGGTCAGTGAGCAGCACCATGAGCAGAGAGATGGACAAAGTGAGCACTGAAGTGAGCACTGAAAGGAGTCATCCTCTCTCATGGGTCAGAGAGACTTTTCAGAGAGACTTTGCAGATCTCCAGGGAAGAAAAATAATAATAATAAAAAAAATAATAATAAAAAAAAATATATATATATAAAGAAATCTGAGTCTCTACCTACCTTGGTACCCTGGGGGTAATGTTGCTTTCTTGTGGGTATCAATGTGGCATGGGGACACTTCAGCTCCATTTTTACACTCACCAGATCATTCTGTTTAGGATTGTGGGTTTTTCTGAAGAGTGAAGCTGATGTCGCCCTGAGGCACACAGGTGTGGGGCAAGGAGGACAACATATCTTGTTTAAACACTGTTGTTGTCTCTTTTTACTGCTTTATCCCCATAAGTGAGACTGGACTGACAAACTGTGAGAGGGACGGGATAGGGCCAAGCAGCCTGGGATAACAGAGCCTGACCAAGACTATGAAATCAACCACAGGCTTCAGCAAAGAAAATAGAGACACAGAAGACTTAAAACTTTATAAATTTTGTGCATTGATACTGGAATAAAACCAAAGGAGAAAATATATATATGTCTATAAGCAATTGGGTCAGGGGAAATAAGCTGAAAACACTGCAAAAAGTAGGGAGGTAAAACTGTCTTGCAGACAAGAAATTTTGCTCAAGTCCAAATTTACTGCCTTGACCAACAAGGAGAGAACCAGGAGCTAGGACTGACACTGTCAGCAGGAGCAGAACTGTTGATGAAATCAGCAAATCATTTCTAGAGAAAAACTGGAATGCTTAAAAGAGAACATAGACATAGAACTAAGTCTACTGCAGTGTTAAAGATTAGGAAAGTGTTTAGTAAAAACAAAGAAAACTCTCTTTTCCAGACAGTGGGCATTTGAAAGGCAAAGCTCTGTGTCCATGAAAGCAAAGTATAATTGTAGAACAATAACAATTTATGGAACACTGTTTGTTCCGGCTGACAAATACTGAGTTTGAGAGAGGTGTCAGGAGATTTTACACAGATGGAGGGGCAAAAAATTGAGTACCCAGACCTACTGGCACAGGTGTGGCAAACCTGATGATGAAACTGTGACCTCACCTGTCACTTTAGGACAGTACCTGGTGTTTCTGGACAGCAGCAAAATAAAAAAAAAAAATAAATGTCAAGAAAGTAATTCAACCATTAACCAGCTAATTAGTCCAATCTCAGCAGCAAACAGGACTTTAGAACAAATTTTGGAAGAAAGTTGTTGAACAACAGTAATAGAGTCAGTACTAGAACGAAGGAAGAGATGAAGCAGATATTTGCCAAAGAAAGTCAGAGTAATCTGATATCAGGTGTAAAATAAAAACAAATGTATAAGGCTGAGGAATGTGATGTATCATTTGCTTGGAGCTTAGGAAATTGAGTGATATGGAAAAATTATATGAAAAAGGCCAGTGAACTGCCTTCAGTACAATTTCTCTAATATTTCCATTTTACCTTATAACGTAATTGTGACTTTTGGATAAATAAAATTTTCATGTGGCTTATTAAGCAGCACTGAAGGGAGGAGACTGGGTATTTAAAATATTTGAAGAAAGACAAGTGGAAAAAGTAGGATAACATCTAACACTGAATGCAAAACCCACCTTTTTTGAGGTCTAGTATGAGGAATTGGTCATATAAAGCTTGAAGTTGTTAATTTCAAGTGGCAGTGAGGGAGACTGACTGCTAAATACTGTCATCACCACAGACTATTGATCAGCTCTGCAGCACAGCTGGGAACAGCAAATTTCATTCAAGGTCTGAAGAATAAAGCATTGTTAACTGGAAAACAGAAATACTAAGGCCAAATGGGATTTTATCTGGAATAAAGTCCTGGCTGGCTGCACACAAGGAGTAAGAATTCAGATGAGAACCAGTGTAAAGATGAATTCCTGATTTTATATTTATTTTTATTATTTTTATTTATATTACAGTATCCAATTAGTACAGTAATCAGGAGGTGATGTACTTGGAGAAGAACTTGAAAAAGTACACTCAAGTGATAGCTGTGGGGATATGGTATTATCTTATTGATGTTTTAAAGTGAACCTCAAAGAAGAAAAAATATTATTGGAAGCCAAAGAACAACAGCAGGAAAAGAATAAGACCATAAAATAAACATGGAGAATTAGGAGGGTGTTTCCCATATCAGAAAAGTAGGGTGCAGAACTCTTTTGCAGTAAGAAGACCTTTTAAACAAATTATACTCTGCCTATAGGAGATTACATGATGTAAAGAATGGGGAACATAACAATTTTCTGTTATATAACAGGAATATAACAGTTTCTGAGTCAGGAAATCCCTTTCACCTCTGTGTAAGTACTTAAATACACAACATTCACACACCTTTTGTAATTCCAAGGCATTCCCATGCACGCAACCCAAGCTACACATCTCCTGGATTTCAGCTGTGGAGAAGGATGCTGGGTTTGCTAATATAATTAAAAAAAAAAATCTGAACATCATCTGCAGTGTTCCCTGATCTCCATCCCATCTCCAGGTGTAGATTTTTTAATCTTTTTTGTTTGCAGCATTGGGCAGAGAGGGATTCTAGCCCCGCTGGGATTCCACAATGCAGATAGGAATGGCAAAGATCAGAAGCAAAAAGCCACGTCTCAGGCAGTTTCAGTCTCTTTGATTTGTGGTCTGCCTGTGCATTTCAGAGCCTGAACTGGCTGTTGGACAGGGCTTGTGGCAGAGCTCAAATGTAAATCTTTATCCAGCTCTCCTTCAAGGAATAAACTCTTGAGGCACAGGTGAGTTTTCATGGGGAGGTAGAAGAGTTCACCTTGAAACTTCTGTTAGCTTTGAACAATTTGGGTTAGTAGCAACTGACATGTATGACTTGTTAATTACACTGAAGTGCTGACTATTTCACTAATTTAATTTTCCAAAAAGGTAAAACTCAGAGCTCAAAAGCTCCATTATACAAGGAAAGGCAAAGTATATGTTTATTAGACATCGATGTCTGATTTTGAAATTTGCCCTGGGAAGAAAGTGTACATCATCTCAGAGCAGTGATAGGCCTTCACTTTAACATAACACATTCATTTGACCTTCATCCTGTGAGTCTCCTCAGAGGCAGAGCAGCTATCTGTTACTCCTTGCCTGACCTTGACAATCCCTGTTTCAAGAGGTGCAGGGCTCCTTTAACTTCTGTGACTTTCCTGTGAACTCCTGAGCACTCAGCCCTACCTTGCTCTATCTTGGTAATTCATATTTATACAAACATTCAAATAGCACAGTTTTCTGTCTGTTGGGAGAAAGATATCAAACTTTGAAGAGAGAGAGAGAGTGAGAGAGAGATAGAAGGGACAGTAATTCTGCATTTCTTAATTTTGCAAAATTAATTTTAGCCAGGCTCAAGAAAGGTAGGAGTGAAAGCAGGAAAATCCCTGTTCATTCTGCCTGTCCTTACTGCATAAACCCCCTGATTCTTCTTATGCAGGATAACCCTCAATGACTGAAGCTGGGACTGAAAAAACAGCTGCATTGTGCTGCAGGCTCAAATCCTGCCACAGCTATAGTCTCTGGGACTCAAATATGAACCAAATGGGATTATGCAAAGTCCAGAATAAAATTTAATGTGAATTAAAGGTACGAGGAAAGGCACATTTCTTTCAGGGTAAGTCAATTTTATTTTTTTTCTGCTTTACATTGCCCAATTATGATCTCTGATGTGCTGAGCCTTTTTAAATAAACCACAGCAATAAATTTCTGTGCTGTGGAGAACTATGTACAGCAGACCTCTCAAAATCAAATCTATTCTACAACAGACTGAAGTATTTCAACCCACTGCAGTTTTTTATTACTTTAGGATGCATGCTTTTTCTCTTTGTTTTCAATCACGCTGTACTTTACTCACTAACCTTTGCAAGGTTGTGACTAAATGCTATCAGACAGTGCAACTTTCTTTTTTTTGACTTTTCTTAGGAGAAAAAATAATGCAAGAGAACCAGAAAAGAAAACATTTGGTCACCAGTAACACAAATATTAAAAAAACCTGTGTGACAGCACTAAAAAAAAAAAAAAGTAAATTAAGGATTATTAAGCACATTATTCTGTTTCCCTCAGAAATATAAAGAGATTGGTATTTTCTCACTTATTTCCTTACCTTGAATGTGAATAATTCTTTCATGCTCCAGACTTGAGTTGCCAGGGTGAGGTTCAGCCCAACAGACAGAGATCAGCACCAGAAAAAGTAGACTCTTCATCGTTATAGCCAAAAGAATCTTCTTCACTGTAAGGGCATCACATACAAAGAGGATTGTGAATTTTTGGAAACCTTTTACAGCGTTGCACTGCACAACTTAGAGCAGTGATCTTATGAAGGTTTTTTTAATGTATTGGACCCACTCAGCTGACAGAAGTTACAACAGCTGCTAATTTTTTTAGTCATGAATATTGGACCATTTTATTGTGGACTTTAACTAAGTGAAACTGGCAGCCCATATTTAACTCTGCCTATGCAGAAATGCAACAAGAAAAAAAAAGTGCACAGACAAATATTCCTAAGCCAAACTCCATGCAAGACCACACGTAAGCAGTACCTGCGTTTCAAAAGGTGTTCTAGTGTACTTTTGATTTTCCAGACCTGCTCTAGGTCTGGTCTGCAAATACAATTAAAACAATCAAATCTCTATCACTGTATCCATGTCCACTACATGATGCAATCTGCTGGTGATAGGTTTTCAAGATTAAAACAATCTTCTTGTAGGTTTTGGCATTTCAATCAAGTCTGCAGCTTAACTTAGCAGTCAGGGTGGCAAATCTGCTCGAGCGAAGCAGTAAAGATGACAAAACATTTATTAGGCTGACTAGGAAGATCAGTTTTACTTCAGATCCCCTTACCATTTTAAAAGACGCCTAAACACACAATGAAATGTTTGAAACCATGCACAAAGTAGGTTAGAGTTGAATATGCTACCACTGCAGTTGCCCTGATTGATTTTTCATTCATTTCCACCTAGAATGCTGACGCACTGACTGAGTGTGCCAGGTAGGGTCTGCAGTCAGCAGAGCTCAGCGCTGCAGGGAAAATCTCTGCCAGCCTCTGAGAAGTAATTAGGCAAATGAGGACCTGAAATAGAAAAGGAGGCATAAAATACAAGAGGTTTTATGTGGCGGGTTTGGGCTGCTGTTGTGTTCTATGGCTGTAATTTTTATGAATCTGATTCCTTGAAATAAAAGGTTGCTATTTGCCAACTTTGCCTTTCAAGAGAGTAGGATTTTCACTCCCTCATCATCAAATAGTGGTGGCATTATTAATATGATTTTTTCTCAGAGAGATAATTCTTTCTTCCTTTTTTCTTTTCTCTGTCAGAGCTAGAAACACATAAAATTTGCAGAGTATTCAGTCAAAACACGGTCTAGGTGTGAGTTTTGAAAGCAGTTCCCTACCCCCGAACAGGCACAATCCCTGAAGTGCTTCAAGTCCAGATCTAAATACTGTAACCTGAATCAACCTTTGCTACAGACTGAAATGCAGAAATGCTATTGTCAATTTCCATATCAGAACATGCACGTTTACTTGCCTGCCCTTCCATTTCTTCACAGCCAGCTTGGGTGGGAATTCAAAACCAACTCAGCATCCCTTAATCCTTCCTGTGGAGTGCCTTAGAGGTAGGACAAGTGCTGGCTGCACTCGCTTTCCCAGGTGGTCCACGCTCAGTAACTCAAGCCTCCGCAGCCACTCCCTCTTTCCTGGAAAGCTTGGGAAGCTGGTGACCTCCATGTGGGACAGCAAGGACAGATGTGGCTCCCTCTAGAGCACATCAGCTTGAGTCTGGGCTCAGGGAGGCTCCTGATGCCTTAAGATTTAAGCCTTTATATTTTTCAAATCCTGTACTGCCTTAGTGCTTAACTCTCAGTTCCATATAAAGTGTTAGTTAACTGTCTTCACATTTTGGTCAGAAAAAATAATCCCTCTGGGCCCGAGATTCAAGGACACCCTACAGCCTCAGGCTCCCAAAAGTAGAAACAAAAGTGAATTGGGAGAGAAATGAACTGGTGGTAAATGACTTCATTACATGAAGCTGTAGTTGGAGGATTAACCCCTGATATGTAAATGGACCAAATTTAGAATTGTCTGAAAAACTCATGAGCACTGTCCACGTTGGGTGTAGCCCCTTGGAGCATTTTGCACTGCCCAAGGTGTATCTATTGAAAGCCCTTAATAAATATCCACTTCCATTCTCCTAATCTTGTCTAGCCTCTGTTCCAGGTGGCCACTCCAAGGCATCACTCTTGCATGGTGGCACTGCTGGCCTGGCTGCCTGGGACAGCAGGGCACACTCATGTGATACCACCCTGCCCTGTCCCTCACAAACCCCACACTGTGTGTTTCCTCTCACAGTGAAAAATGCTGTAGGTTTGGGGTCTGGGGTGGGTTTTTTCTTTTTGGCTATTGGCTAACATCTGACAATTCTTTTTTATTAATGGTTTTTATTGGTTTAGACATAGTGTGTTTAACAAAGGAGCTTTGGTTTGGAAGGCAAGGTCTGTGGGAATATTCCCACCTCCATCTGCTCTTGGAGGCAAAACCTCTGGGCTCTGTGAGTGAGGAAAAGCCCACAGGGGCCCTGCAGCTCAGCCTTAACAGCTCACTGACACTTTGACTTTACTTCTTGCCACAAATCTGCCCTTTCCTGTGGCACTAGTGAGAAGAAACTGTCACAGGGCCTTTCCTGGGGACATCAACCTCATCTAGACCAAGCACTGTGTGCTCAAGGAGTGTCTCTGCTGAGGAGTGAGGAAGATTCACCTTCTGGTAACATGGATGGAGAGCTCCACACGTGCCTCTCTTTCCTTGCCTGTTTCCCTAAACTGAAGGGAGAAACTCCTCCGTGCAGCACCATCTGGTGATGATTTCCAGAACAAATAATTTCAGGATGAAGGATACACCTTTTAAGGATATCCACCTGTACTTCCAGGCAGATATGATCTTACTCTAGAGTGTTTATGTGGTAGCATCCCGCAAGGAGGGTGAGAGGCAGGCCAGTGCTGACTTGGAAGTCTGTTTTTCCTTTTCCTCAGTGTCCAGCTGAACAATCTCACATGTCCCAGACCTGTGAGATTGTTCAGCTGGACACTGTGGCCTTGTGGCTACAGATCATCAGATTTTTTGGGGGATAGGTGGGATTTACCCAAGGTGGTGGCATTTTAGATTTGCCAAAAGGCAGAGGTTGTGCCATGTGTAGCAGCAGCTGAGGAAATGTGTGTGCCTCAAGTGAGGAACAATGTGGTGCCACTCTCCTCCTGGGATTCCCCAGCAAGGGATTGGGGGCACCCAGCCAAGGCAACCTCACCAGAACAAGACTTTGACCCCTGGTGCTTTGTAGGTCATCCAAAAAGCAATTAGCTGGAGGAATTCACATCCTCAGCCTCTAGCCAAAACAATAGAAGTCAGACTCCATTTCTGCAGCAGCTTGTGAGGACCTCAGGGGAGACATGATAGGTGTGGATGTTTTCATATTAAAATTAACAAAATCTTGGCTGGGACTAGGTGATTTTTTTTTTCTTTTTTAAGAAATGGTGAAGATTAGTCATACTCAAGAAATTCACACTGGTTTCAATTATTGCAGTTTATGAATCTGCTATCTCCCTGGACAGGCACACAAAAAACTGGGAAGCAGTTTTAAAGGGACAACCTCGAGGCTCAGGGAAGTGTTCAAGGTCACTGTACACTCAGTGCTTAAATTCTCAAGAATTGCTCATTCTCAGAAACAATTTGAAGTTCTGACATTAATCACCATTTCTTAATAGGTACGTAGCCTTAATTCATCTACTACTGGCATATCTAAAATGCTGCAAAGCACCAATTTTTGTATTTTAATATAATATTCTGAGAGTTTACAGAATGCTTTCAAGCAATTTGGCTGCATAAGTGACAAGCAACTCTCTGGAGGGCAGAGCACTGAAAAACAGCATTACCTCCCAATGTCTGTTTTGAATAGAATAACATATTTCTTATTTACTTTTCCAACTACTGCCTAGCTGCAGAACATGCAAACATCCATTGTGTGAGGACAAGGACCACCTACTTCAATATTCTCTCTCTGGCAGTATTTAAAAGCCTTTAAAGTGGAAAACATTTTGTTCATAGGAGTTAGCCTTTCGTCTTATGTGAAGAGGTGATTATGTCTTATATCAAATATTTGTTTCCCTGAGCTGGAAGAGCTGTGGAAGGCCTGAACTGAAAACGGCACTAGGGAACCCCAAACTCCTTGGGCAGAAACAGGGGGCTTCCTAATAAAAGTTTCTGCCTTTCTGTGGAGTAATCTAAATCTGGTACACTGAGGCTCAGCAAGTAAAGGAATCAGTGGCGCCTGGAACAGGCAACAAAATCAATAAAATCAGTCTTAATAATTTGGTGTTGAAATAACTCCCAAATCTGTGGACTATTCACACCCATGTACAAACCTGTATAATATAGGCCTTTACAGGCTTCTCTCTGTGGAGCTCAGATCCACCTGGGATCTGGTGTTAAACAGAGAGAAATATTTATTAACAGAACAAAAGATGTGTATTTTCAGGGAGATGGTGCCAGCAGTAGTAATGAAGGGTTTCTCATCTTTGGACACTTCTGCTGGGTAATACAATAAGAATACTAGTAGTCACAAACTCCCTTCAGCAGCTTTTCTTAAAACTGGTAACTTGGAGCAGAACACTTCAATCCAGCTAATTAAAGAGATTTCTGCACTGTCCCAAGGCTCCTAAAGATCAAGTATTATATGCATATGTAAACCCCTGGGTTTTGGCAGCTGAGCCAAACCACAAGAATGGAATTCAGCTCCAGGTTGTGGGTGGGCACCTGAGTTATTTTGTCTGTGTTCAAAATGTTTATGTCCCACTCAGAAAGCCCAAACTATTGTCACAGTTGGTTTGTACCTGATCAACGTGGTCAGTGGAAGGGAGGTGTGTGTTTGACTGACCTAGGACACCTCTTGTCCATTCATTTTTGGTTTTTTATAATCTCCATCTCCTACAGAAATCTTCCATTCTCTGAAGACAAAAGTAAAACATTCATTTTTAGCTACAGACTTGAGACCCCAGTTCACCAAATCTGATGAAAATCTGCTTCTTGTTATGACTACTCTTACAATGCCTTCTCTGGATTCTGCTTTTCACTTATTTTGCTCAGACAACTTTTTCTCCCTAAAAAAGTTCCCCCAGATGATGGAAATCAAGGCAGGACAGATTCAGCAGACTGGTCCCCAAGATAAACTGGTTTTGCAAAATAAAATTTGCTGGTGCCATGGTAAAAAGAATGAACAATTGGTGACATAGGAATGATAATGTTTACATTCTCTATTAGGATGACTTAAAGGTCACATTCCAAGGCCTCCTTATTCCTTGGTACTTCAGTATTTAAGGCAATGTGAGATTTAGGGCCATCTAAGGTGGCAGACAGTTGCTGTCTGGAGGACAGGTTGTCATTGTGGCTCTCTAGCCATGGGCAGAGCAGCTCAGTGCAAAAAGCAGCATGACTCCCCAGCCACATCTGGAATCCCCTCAAGCCCAATAATTTTGTAGGAAGAATGCTGATAAATTGCTTGCAGAGAGAAAGAAAATGTCTTTACTGTCTTTGAAGTCCCTGACTGGCACCAGATATGGAATTTATTCCAGAATGTATTACAGAAACATGGGATTACAGCACTTCTGTCATTATTTGTAGGGTAAAGTCAAGGTCATGTGGTCTAGAAAATTTGGTACTCTAGGTTTTAAATACAATCAGGGATAAAGCAAATGTGCTTTAAGATCTACCCTGGAAGGAATACTGTTCACTCACTGCCTCCATTAGTCTTATTTCTTGAGTTTTCCTTGAGTTTTTCTTTGTTGTTGCTGTTGTTTTGCCTTTTTGTTTTGTTTTGTGGGTTTTTTAAAATTTTATTTTAATAATGCTCTGAATAATCATGTTTTTAGTTCAGGAATTTGGATGCTTTTGCTTGAAGTATGGCAGTGGGATGTTCTTTGATAACACAGAAAGGCAAATTTGTTTTTTGTGTTATGAACTGGACATATTTTTTGACAGTCCATTCCTTTAGAGAAAGCTTTTACTTCAATCCCCACTTATCAGTGGTCTTCAAAAAACTGAGAGTTGTCTTTCCAGACAGATTGTGTTTTTGTATTCCGACATCTTCTTCAGCAAAATGCTCTTTTCGAGAATGCAAGCATGGAGGTCAGTGGGAGTCAGTAGAAAACTTGATCTCTCCCCCTAGTTTTCTTTGCCTTCTGGTCATATTTACAAAACTGGCTTTTTATCAAAGCTTTTCTGCTCCCCAGGTCCTGTACAATTACCCACACCTTCTCTCTTCAAGCTGATTTCTTGGTGGCAGGAGTATTTCCCACTGTCCTTCAAAACTTCTGCAAGGCCAGTACCCTTGGGAATTTCTGCCAGGGTTTTGGTGTTTCTGGTTCTGCCTGTTCTTTCCTGCATGCTTGGATATCTACATGGTCATAAATGTCTCAAATTTCTAGTGTTCTATCCCCCTGCCAAAGGTGAATAACAGCTGGGTGCTTGTCTTCTTTAGACAGTTAAAAAACGATAAATACCATCTATCAAATAACATTAGGCAGTTTCTTACAAATTGTTCTTTTAACTTCTTTACAATATGATTATATTATTAATTATTTCATTATAATTGCTGTCTTTGGGAGGTCGAACTGCCTTTCTGTACCTGAACTGGTTGTGCCAAGTTTCACACTTTAAATTGAATTAGTCCACTCCACCCACCTTTTCTAATCAGCCAGACAGAATTTTTGAGCTTTTTGTGTGTGGTGAAAAGGCAGATAATTTACTCAAAGCCCATTCAGTGGACTGTGAGTGGACATTTTGCAATTTAATTAATTAGGATGAGACTGGGATATTTGAGTAGGGAGGCTCTAGGATTGATTGCTCCCACTATCAGTTTTCAGGTAACTGAGCACCAAAGCAGCACCACTCTCTAAATTCTGCCAGGCAGGCACAGCACCCAGGATGACAAGAAAATGATGTTGGGTGGTGGTTTTTTTTGGTTTATTTGTTTGTTTGGTTGGCTTTTTTTTCCCTAACTTGTAGTCCCATTTCATAGTTTTCTGTGGTGAATGATTGCTCATCCCTCCCACAACCCATGCCATGTCTCTTCCCCCAGAGACCTCCCGTGCCCTCCCAGCCACTGAAGTTATGATGGGGCTTTGAAGTAGACCTAGAACATGAATCTACACAATCTAAACCTTCTCCGGTTCCTACCAAGTACATGCATATCCTTGGTGGAAAAACTGTTTTTGCATGTGGAAAAGAAAATGAGCCTCAAACACCAACAAGCCCCAACCCTCCTCAAAAGTTCCTTTTCTGGAAATATGGCAAAATTTAATTAATTCAAAAGCAGACAGGTAAACCACCTACTGATACTCTTTGTATAAATTCCATGTCACTGCAAGCATCTGGTTTCCAAACTCATTCAAGTCAACTCATTTTGACCACTTAAACCAAGTGATCCATCATCATTTCAAATTTAGTCTTACACTTTTTGCTGAGGAAATACTGTAAAAGCCATAGGAATGTTAGGGAACTGTCCATGCAATGATAATACTCTGAGATCTGGAAATGGGCCAAATACTCTCTGTTTCCTCCAGGGGAGGTGCAGTGTCTCCTTTCTTCCTGTCCCAAATTTAACCTGGGGGAGTCCCCATTCCTTTTCCCCTGTCAAGCTGACTGTCCAAGCAATATAAAAATTAAAATTAAAAACAGTGACAGTGCTTCATATCCTTCAAGGATACCACTCTGTGAGAGAACAGATGCACTGCCAGACTTCCTGAGCGGGAGCTGGTGCCAGCCTGTTGTAAGGAATTACTAGCAGTATAACATTTTTGTCATGGGTCCTGGTGCAAAGCATAAAACAGGACTCCTTGTCCAGCCAACCATGAGAACTCAGTCCTGTCCTCCTTTTTTTTTTTTTTTCTTTTTGTCTTGTGGTCGGAGAATTGCACTGTCTGCACTCTCAGTGTCATTGAGAATCACTTTAAGAAGTCACTCACTTTCATAAAGAAATAATACAAATGATACAATGAAATATTTTCGAATTAAAGTTCCACGTTGCCAATGCAAGTCCCAGTTGAATCATTGCTCCTGAGAAGGTAAACACTTTAATTTTACAACAGCACTGTTTTCATCAAACATCTGCTCCTTACTGCAAATATACGTGAGTTTTCTTTGGATATTTGGTGGAGAAGAATTGCAGCCAGATCAAAGCCATATGGGGATCACTTGTGAAAGCACAACTCTTTAAATTGAATTAATCTGCAGTCAATGGCAAAACATACTTTCTACTGAGATCAGTTGTTCTACAGAGTGGGGAGGTTTTGGGGTCAGGCCATGGGTTCAGGCTTTGGGGGGACATGAGTTCAACCCCTCACGTGGGACCTCAAGGGGAAGGTGGACGTGGTGGGGAGGATTAGTTTTCTGTTTCTGAGCTCCCTTTTGGTGACACCATGATGATGTTTTTTGTTGCTCAGAGGGTATTGTGGAAATGAATATTTTCAGAGTTAGAAGGAGCTGCAACACTGCTGTGATGAGACTATCAGCACCTAGGACAGATTTGGTTTTCTTCATGAGCCCACTACTGTAAAACACCACACATTCCCACATGCTGAGGCCCTATGTGATAGCTCACCACATGTTTACACACAGGAGAACATTCAGATGTCCACTTGTACCATTTCCCCCCTTCCCTGCTTTTCCTAAGTATCTTTTCATTGCAGTGTCTTAAGCCTGAGAACACTGGAAAAAACACATGAGTCATATGATTGTTTAGTTAAAGTCTTGTTCGCTAAACTCAACTAAAAACAAATAATAAACACTTGTAAGATTGTATATGTTTGTAAGAAAAGATTTCCAGATAAAGACAACTCTTTCAAACTTTTAAAGTAAACAGTGTCACATCAGTATTATGCATGCACCTTTTTTTATGTTTTTATTTTTTGGCTTGATTTGCAGGAGAAGAGCAAGAATACACCAAATTCAAACTATCGTCTGAAAACAACTTTTTGTCATGTCCAAAAATGCATGACTCGTTTGTTTAAAAGGAAAAATGAATATTCTTTGCTGTTTTACAGCAATGAGAACAGAGAGTTACACAGTCATCCTTGGTCAGTCAGGTGAGAAAGATGACATAAATTAGTATTTCTTCAAAGGTCCAGACTCTCTCTATCTGCAGTTGCAGATACTGACATAGAAAGACTGCAGTCCTGCACTTTGAACTAAATAAGTGAACAGCAACACTAGAAAGAAATAGGAAAAGGCTTTACTGGGCTCCAGAGGAAAGGACAATAATTTGAAAACTGACACTGCAAACTGACAGTGCTGCAGAAATACCTCTGTGAGGGAATGGTTGTTCGTGGCATGTGAACAGAAATGTGCCAGCAGTGGAGAAAAGCTTCACTAGAGATAAATCACACCAGAAAAGTTCTGATAAGATGAAAAGTGTCTAGAAAAGTGTTGGAAAGGACTTGAAAAGGAAAGCATCAGAACACTGGGTGTGACTCAGCATGGGGAATTATCACTTAGGCTAGAGAAGGAAGAGACTGGGTTTAAGGAGGCAAAGAAGGGGTTTAAAAATCATAGGTGATTTAGCTGTGCTACACCTCAGAACTTGTCTCAGAGCAGCACCAGAGGAGTCCGGGAAAGGGAATCAGCAATGTGGCACCAGAAGTAGTGGGTGGTTGGCTGCCTGGCCTCTAGAAGTGCTGAAACAGAAGATGGAATTTTTGGCAACAGGGTTGGCCTGGAGCATCAAAGAGCTGGAGTGGCCACTGCATTTCACCATCACCTTGGCAATCTCTCCTCCCTCTCCCAGCCACTGGCAGCACCTTCAGGCAGACTGCCTGTGCTCCTGGTCCCTGGGATGGGGAGGAGCTGGCTTACAATGGGACAAAGCAAGGGTTTATTGCTGCAATCAGAGGAAAAGAAAACCAGTTTATAAAAGGAGGTGAAAAGAGCTTGTCTTGGTTAGTCTGGCAAAACACCCCTCAGTAAGGATATAATTGCTCTCTATAAATATATCAGAGAGCAAAAGCCAGAGAAGCTAAAGAATATTTCAGCTAAGACTTGGGAACAGAACTAGCTGGGCCATAAATAAGTTTAAGCTGGAAATGATATAATTTTAAGCTGCAGAAAAACTTAACAGCCTTCATAAAGACATTTTAGGGTGGAGGAAAGAGACACAGGTCATTTTAAATCAGAACTGGCTTGCTCTATAAGAAACTGTCTCAGAAGAAAAGGAATGTAGATAGGAAAGGATTAGGTTATAGCACAGAGGATCCCTTTTGCTTGTTCTTGTATACCTGATTTTTGGCAAAAACCTCAATATAAGTAGGTCAATTGATTCCTATTTCAGGCAGAATTTTTTCCTTCCCCCTCATGACAGGTCCAGGCTCTCCTGGCTGATGCTCTTAATGACACACTCCAACACATTCAGATGGAGCTTCCTATTGATCCACACAGATGCCAGTACCTCTCAGCACTGCCAGCAAAGCACCTTTCTCATCACTGGGTCTCTCTCACGGTACCTGACTCCAGTAATTTCCTAAGTGGACTCTTTGCTTTGAGCAGCAACTCTGTCCCCCCACCCCCACTGATAAGGATCATTAAATATCTGCAAATGAAATGGAGGCACTTGTGGCTGGCTTAAATGGCTTGACTGCTGAAATGCTTGGTCATGCAGGAGGTTTCTGCCTGCTCACTGCAGTGGTTATGGGCAAAATGTGAATACAGCTCTTACATCCCAGAGGTGTGGCAGAAAGAAAGGAATATGGCAGCTCTGTTTCCACTCTGGACCCCAAGGAGTGACTCAGGGTAGTGAATTGTGGAAATAAAGATAATTTCAGCACATGGCTGTAAATCAAAGGTGCAACGTTGAAAAAAAAAAAAAAAAAAAAAAAGGCAGGAACTCCCCTGAACAAACCAACCTGGTTTGATATTCTCATAATGGAAAACCACAATGGTCTGAGCAAATCTGAGAAAATAGAAAATGCATAGCAGAGGATTAACTGGAAAATTTGCAACTGCTTGATAAAATCATGATGCAGAACATATCATGGCAAATAAAAACCTCCTAAGCTGTGTAAGCATAAAGACTTGCAGAGCAGGCAGTTTAGTGCACCTTGTAAAATTACAAAAGTGCATCATATTTTTGGTTCAGATATATTCAGATGTAGGAGGACATGACTGAAGAGTCTATGCCTAGGAAACCCATTCTGAAGCAGAAAAGTGATATATATGTGGAAAAATAATGTGTGGAAATCCACAAACAGGAGAGAATAGAGTTTAGCATAGACAGAGTTTGAAAGAACCAAAGTCCAAGGACGGGGTCTAATGCTCAGAGTTGTGACATGAAACAGAAGACATTTTAAAAAAAAACAACATTGGTGTAATTGGTAAATGAACTGGCTTGAGACTTATTTTTGTCTGCCAGCAATATCTGCTGGCTTGTGGTCAGTCCTGAAGATAAAGTAAACCTGTGCAGATTTCAGAAAAAAACCCAAACCAAAACATTAACCCAACAGCAGGTTTTCTTGACAATCTCTGAACTGGGAAACTCAATTAACAAGGAAATTGCATTGGCTGGGTTTAAACCAGACAAGGCCACATGCTTGTTTAGTCAACAAGAATACGCACATTAGTAGGCTGAAAATGAGTTGTGTTTCAAAGATTAAATTAATGGCAAATGGATAGGATTCACTTACATTTTTTTACAAGTTCCTCCAAACAGTTAAGTACAGGGATCAGCTGTTCTACAGTCACCCAGAACAAATGCCAGGGTTTTGTCCTCACGACTATGCAGGCTGCTTTTCAGCGTCACAGACTTTGTTTCTGGTTCTCCAAAAACACCTGCCAGGGCTTTAAACACCCCCCAATTCACATCCTCAGGGAAGCTGTGGTCCTGAGGCAGGGGCTGTCACTCTGTGGAGGGTGATGTCTCTAAAACAGACAGGGATCTCTCACAAAGATACACAAGGCAGAAGGTCTGCACTCCTCCTGCTTATTTTTTTGGAATAGATATTCTTTCCTTAAGCAATTGCAGGTGATCACTGGACACAGGGGAAGGATGACCTTTGCATTGACGCATAATAGCTGCTCTCTACTTTTTTACTTTTTTTTTTCTTTTTCTTTCTTTTTCCTTTTTTCTTTTTTTTTCTTTTTTCTTTTTTCTTTTTTTATTTTTTTCCTTTTTCCTTTTTTTTTCTTTTTTCTTTTTTTTTTCTTTTTTTCAGTTACCAAAGCTTCACTGAGCTTTTGCACCAAATACCTGTCCCAGACAGACAGAACGGGAGAATTTCCATAATAGGCTCCACTCACTAAAAACAGGTGATAAAAAACTGTGGCCTGGGGTGAAGAACTGAAAAGCAGTAGAAACAATGAATCCTCCAAAACTGCCTGAAAGGAAAATCCCTGCCCAAAGTGAGGCTTTTGGAAAAAGGATTGGTTTCCCCTTTGGTGTGCTAATGGCAGGGTTTGTAGCCACTAGCCTCCATTGCCCCAAAGGGAAGAGAGGAGAACAGGAGGATCTGCTGAGGATTTCCCTGAAATGCTGGCATTTCTACTTATTTCTTCTCAGATGCTCCACAGTCAGTCCTATGGAAAATTTGTCATCTTTCTCCACACCCCATGTAGCATCACCTTCTTCAGGTATTTGTCAGACCATGAGGGATCTGTGCATCATCAAGGCTTATCATACCCTTATTGCTTTTAGAAGTTAGAGATGTGATTTTCTACCATGACCATAAATTATCAAATAAATTAACCGAGGTACTGACTCCTGCTTAGGTCAGCTTTCATCTTGTGACAGGTATAAATTTTCCAAGCTACAAAAAGTGCAGAGCACATGGGGCATGGGACCCTGTTCTAGGATCTCTGACTTACCAGGAGTTTAAATCTTGTGGGGTCAGCTCAGTTTCATTTCTTCCTCAGAGGTCAAAGGCACAGATTCCCTTACATCCAAATGTCAGGTTTTGCACTCTAAATACTGCTCTCCAGGCTGTTTTGCCAGGGTTTTTTAAGAGTCAAATAGCAGAGGTTAAAAAAAGAGCCCCAAATGCCCAAACCTATCCCTGTGCAGGCCTCCATAAACCATCTCTAGCACAGCTCCACCTCCCAGCCTGAGGGCTGCCTGACAGAACTGGGAGCTGTGCTAATCCCTAATTAAATTTAATCTACACTACAGAGGGTTTGTTGATTTAGCTAGATAGGTAGAGAGATGCTGACAGGTTAGTCCTGGTGTAGGCAGAGCTGTAAGAGGGGAAAAAAAAGCCTCTAAGAGCATAATTGGTAGCAGCTGTTTAGCAAAATGAATGCTCACTGTAAAAAGCATGTGTTTACCTGTATATTACACATGTATGGATGGCCATCCCAGCTTTGGCTGTTGATAACACCCTGATAAAGCAAGATATGTTTTTGACTGACATGACTGCACCAGTAAAAGCTGCTTAGAATAACCAGTGCTCAGGAATTTGTTCTTCCTCTCTCTGGAGAAGCCTACTGGGGACAAGGAGGGAAATTACCAAACATGAAACCAGCAATGAAATAATTTCCCTCTGTTTTTCACTCCTGAAGCATCAATATATGTTATTATCTGCTCTGAAGAAAGAATGACTACTCATGCAGCTACTGTAGATCCCAGCCAGAAAGTGAATTCTTCTTTATAAACCATTAACCTTCTGCTCTCTGGGGCTGTAATCTCACAGGATGGGCTGGAGCAGACCCCAAATGCAACCTCCATGGCCACCCCTCCTTCAAACTTGTGTGATGGTTGATCTGTTCCTAAAGTGGGTTACTCATGTAGAACAGCTATTTCAACTTTCTCACAGGAACTGCATATCCAAGGGGAGAATATCTTCTCATTTTAGGGGCCATAGCTACTAATACAGCAAAAAGTAGTAAAGAAAATGTCACTGACAACAGAAGATTAGAAAATATGGTTCCATTAGCTGATACATGAAGGCAATCATAGCAAATATTCTTGTCTTTTGGTCAATATCAAGAATGGATACTATTTAAAAAGCAGTTTCCTAGCATTAAAACAAAATAATCTGGGATGCATAAATGTAATTGATGAACTTTTTAATAATCTAGTCTCACTGGAAAGGCTGTAGACAGTAAAAATCTCTTCCCCAAAAAATCAGGTCATTGCTCTAATTAGATCTGACACAGACATAAGAACATGCATATAATCCCTGCATTCAATGAAGATAAATTTCTCACCTCCAACCTGCCACTAAGAGATTACACCACATAGAATTAATGCCTTTGAACCCTGCTAGTTTAATCTCAAATTTATACAACATCTTTTGAGATGCAGCCATGTATCTGTTTTTTATAAATGTGGAGTAAGGACCGTTTTCCTCATGCTTGCTGACTAACTTGAGGCATTTGGCTTTGATCTTTGCTGGTGTCAGGATAGAACAATCCCTGCCTTTAGATACCAGAGGCATTTCAGTCTCAGGGAGTCACAGTGTCTCAGATGTGCTGCAGGGAGAATCAATTAAAGAAATGTGATACCTTCTCTCCATGGGATGGGAACAGCAATTGTGGCAACAAAACAAGTTTTGGGTTTGTGGTTTTTTTTTTTTTTTTTTTTTTTGGTTTGGTTTTTTGTTTAGTTTTTTGTTTGTTTGTTTGGCTTGGCTTGGTGTTTTGTTTTGTTTTGTTTTTAATCCAAAAATGTGGGTGAGGAGCTGGGGGGGGGAAGTGGAGAAGAACAATTTTTTAGCATCTGACTGGGACCTCAGTTCTCATTATGGAGTGACAGCAAAAGGGGGAAGCCCAAATTAGATGAGGAACTGAGGATGTGCTGTGGCTGTGATCCTTCTTTCATAGTTACTGTCTGAGGTACTGGGTGACCTCAATTTCAAAGGCTCTAAAGTCAGATGCTATTTAAAAGCTCAGAAATTCCCTTCATTATTACTATAAAAGGAGTAGCACACATATTTTATGAAGGATTTTGCATTGGTCATAAGAAAAGAAAAAAAAAAAAAAAAAAAAAAGAAAGAAAAAGCTTTTGAGTCTTTTATTCCAAACACCTCTGTTTAAATGTCTCAAATTAGATTTTGTTGGAAAAAAGGTACTGGCACACTCATAACCTGACATACTTTCCATTATAAACTCATTTCTACTATAAACTCTGAACATAAAAGCTATAAATAGCACCTCCACTACAACTCAGATTTTCCTTACGCACTCTGAATTCAGGAACAATATTTGGAATTCAGCTGCTTTCTTTATAATTCTTTATAAATAAATTCTGGCATTAATTAATTATTATTTATTTATTTTTCAAAATAAAATTTTGTAAGAAACTTGTTCTTCTGGGGATAGGAGATGTGTTTGCAGCTCAAAGAGGGACAGAGCAGTTCCTTGCTGTTTGCAAACAGCAAATCCCAGGAAGAAAAACTAGGACTACGGCCTAGGATCCAAATTCTCTGTGCTCACTTCAAATTTCTGCGGCTGTTAAGCACCTCTACTTTCTCAGTTAATTTTAATTTTAGCCAAAATGGTATTATTTTATCTTTCCTCAGGTTTCCTTCCCTTCATGAGAAGTTGCAAATATTTTGCACTGTCCTCCCACTTGTGTGTTCCCCTTCTTTCAAAAGGAGATTCAGCTGGAAAAGATTCTCAGATTCTCCTTTCTTGTGCTTATATCTTAAGGATGTAAGATAATAAAATCTAACAACCTAGCATCCACTAGGACATCTAGAAATGGTTCTTTTAGATGCCCTAAAACACCTGGGATAATGCTGAAACCTGAAAAAAAACATGAAAACCTGAAAAAAACCATGAAAACCTGAAAAATACTCAAAAAAACCCTTAAGAAAAACAAACCAGCAAAAAAAACCACCCCACAACAAACAAACAAAAACAACAACCCCGCCCCCCCCCCCCAAACTAATGAAAATATTTCTGAAACATGCAAAGAAATTTGAGACTTCTGGACTTTAATATTTTACAAGGAGAAAGCTGTGAAGGCCAAGTTTTCCTTTTGCTGGCCATCAGAATAAAAGGAAAAGTGACTTAATTTTCTAGCACTGGCAAGACAGTCCAGTGGGTGCTGTCAAAGATAAATATTGTTTGGTTTTTAGCAGGCAAAAGGAGAGGTTAAGCAACACTGTCTATGTTTCTTGGTCACTGAAACAAAGAGATTAATTTCACCAGAGACATCCACAGCTGCAAATTCAAGAAAGATTTTCAGCAGTTGCAAGGTAGCTGGGGGAATATCCTGAGCTGAAAATGTTTTCTGGCCAAGTGTTCCTTGCTGGTCTGTTCCTTGAGTCTCATGGTGGCTCTGTGCAACATCTCAGAGCAGTGCACAGGACAACCATGGCACAGAAAATGGAGTCTGTACACATATATTTAGGATTCTCTGCATAGTGGATGCATACACGAAAAATTCACAAGATTTCTCCTCGATTTTAAACTGCTAAAGGTGTTCCAGAACACCAGTTTGAATTAAAAAAAATAAAAATCTTTGTGTCCAATTAAATGACTTGATGCTAATTGCCATCTCTCTCTTTTAGCATTTAAGATATAGGGATGAAAACCAATTTGCAGGAGCTGCTTATTATGCTCATGGTTTTGAAGAAACCATTCTGAGAATGAGCTATGGCAAGGTTGCTGGAGGGAAATTGCAGCATTCCACCATTTCTCAGAGAGTCCCACAGCTCCTATTTGTTTCAAAACCTGAAAATATAATGCCAGAAGGGTAGCAATTGTTGTTTGAATACAACACAATTAACACCTCCGTGGGGAATATCTTTTCCAAGTTGAATGTCCAAGTTCATGTTGGCTTTCCTGAAGTCCCAAGCTCAAAAATGTCCTCTCCCATGTGTGAAAATCTGGAAAACCCCAAATTATCTAAAATCTGTGGCATCTCCATGTGCAATAAATAAAGGTGACCTTTACTTTGTGGCATCTTTTATCAAGCACATACCCACAGAAAAATCAGCAGAGCAAGGGCCCAGCATGTGAAATAATTTTACCTGCTTTGAATAAAAGTACATAAAAATCCTTCTGATAATGTCGATGAATCTATAAATCAGTAATTTCAGAGGCTATCCACTTTAACAGGAAAATGAAGGCAGAAAATCAAAGGAAATATTATTGGCCTCTGAGTCAACGAGTCAGAAAATATTAGCATACACAAGCCTCACTCTAATTACTCAAGATTTTTCAGGCTGCTGTATTAACCTTTGCAAAAGTAAATAGTGGAAAGCTGCACAATTATTTTAACAAAGCTTGAACCAGAACTGCCTTTTTTGTCTTCTACAGAAAGAACAACCTCATTGCTCAAGGCATTTTGACCAGACTTTGTTTCCTTTTACTCATGTAGGCATTTATATCTTGGTAAAGTAAGTGCACAGCATTCACATACAATTTATCTTAAGCTAAGTGAATAAGGGGTGTTTCTTGCGTTCAAAAAGATGCACTGATTTCCATATATAATTTCTATACTAAATATAGAAAAATATTAGTATTTTTTAGTTTTAATTCTGATCACTAAAATGTGTCATTTATAAGTGACAAACTCTATGAATTTTATGTAGGTTTTTTCATTGTTTCCACACCTTCCCTGTGTAATTTATTTTTTTCCTAGAAGCAATTTGGAACGTTTCTTGCTTTACAAGCACAGAAAATGACTTCCCCCCCCGCCCCCCGCCCCAGATGATTCCCAGAACTCTCAGGCAGTCTACATCCTTTTATTTCACTCCCATTCACTTTCACTGTAGTCTGTAACACTCAGACATCTCTCTTGTATTTGGAATAATGATTACTTGAGGTATACAGAAGATGGTAGCCCAAATCAATATGAATGTCGAGAACAACTCCAGTTTCTAAAGGAATTTTTGCTTTGGGTTCAGTGGTTGTGATTCAGCATCTCACCAAAGCTCACAAACCCTGATGGAACCATGAGTTTGTACTAAAAATGTCTGCATTAAAAAAAAAAAAAACAACCAAAAAAACCAAAGTAATATGGTACCAAGTGAGCAGAGGGTTGATGATAGAGATGTAATTTCCATTTCCATGCAGTTCCTCTGGATTCCTTCATTATAATCCCTCCCAAAGCCATTGGAGACGGCCAGGATCAGACTGGCTTGCATGAAGGCCTTCCTAGGACAATGTCACAAGGAGAAATAAATATGGCCCTGAGATAAAAGACATCATTGGCCTTGCTTGGCTGAGCTGGCTGCACAGACACATTTTATAGGTGACTCTGTGCCACCAGCAGATAAACTGCTGAGGTTGCCTGCATGAATATCTGAGTGTTCACACCATCCCCATGAACAGAGAAAGTTTTATCATCTCATTTTGGTAGGTGGAGAAATGAAGGACTAAGAGCCTCCAACTTATTCAAAGTCACAGAGGGATTTAAGTCTGAGCAGGGGACTGAAACAATGCTTCACCAGCAACAGTAAAACATCCTTACAGGAAAAAGTTCCAACTACTCAGCAGTTCTCTCTCTCCTATTAAAAGCAATACATAATTAAAAAGGAACAATTAATATTAGTTTTCAGGCGCCTGAATCTCAAATTGGTACTGTGCTACATTCTCTGCTGTCACAGAAAGCTCTCTCCTTGGAACAGCGAGGAGTTAGGATGGCAGTAATGACTCTCTGGAAGTCCTGTGTGGGCTCTGCATTATGCATTGAGATGTTATTGTCCTGAGTGACAGTGAGATATAAGCAGCAAAGTGCTGGGATTCAGCTTTTCAATAACGTCGCCTGACTTGTAATCACCCCAGAATTTCTGCAGCACTGGGATGATAAACTGTATTGGAGGGATGCAGCAAGAACTTATTCATAATGGCCTGTTCTGTGCCTGTGGTCCTCTGGCTATCCTCTGCTGTGATTTTATTTCAGAAGAAGGAAAGCAAAGGTCAGCATCACAGGCGGGTCTGCTGGCTCATCCCTCACTGTCTGAGCAAAGCACTCTGTGACATATATCCGAGGTCATTTTGGGATGAAATACAGCACTCCAAAAGGCTCTCCCAGCACTGAATCAAGCACCCACAGCTTCCAGAGTCAATCTGGAGAAGCTGATCAGCTTAGTGCTGTAGAATTGCTTTAAAGGCCAAGGCCAGGAGCAATTAAGGGCTGGAGGATAGGAAATGGAAGACCCGATCGTGAAACTGTAAATGAGCCTCGTGTTTTCTGTACTATGTCCTGCTTTTCTTCCTCCTCTACATTCAGTTAAACACAGTTCTAAGAAGACTTTTAAACATTTTACAGGAGTGCCTACCATACACAGAAGAGCTGAACTTCCTCCTCCTAGTCTTCTGTTCTTCTCTGAGGAAAAAGCAATACCACAATTTTGATACATTTTGCTTTTCCCCCACTATTTTTACCCTTCAATTTTCCTTGAAAGGCTTTAGAAAATGCTGCTAAACTGGGGCTTTGGCATCATTTTCTAATATCTTCTCCTTTTGTATTATTTATTCTCCCCAGTTCACTCTGCAGTTCATATATTTGAGCTTTCCATCGTAAGAACAAAGGCCAAAAGACTTTTCCTACTGGGAGTCAAGGCTCTTATCTGATATTATGGCTTCAAAATTGATGACCTAATAAAATAAACCCACAAAATGTTATGAGAATCTTTTTTTGTTTTAATGCTTTCTAGGCCATCTGCCATATTTAAGCTTCCATGATAGAGGAACATGAACCAAATTTTCCTTGAGGTAAACCCACTTGTATTTCCTGTGTGTTCTGTCGTCCTTACTAAAGTCTAGGAAGAGCTTATGTACCTGCAGAGAATCAGACTTGCTTTTTTCATGACAATATGTATCCTAAAAACTTGAGAATAAAAAGTTATGACTGGTGACTAGAAGAGTGTTTAATTTGTCCTTTTGCTCATTTCTATTTGCTGAAAATTTTTATTTTGCATTTTAACTGAAATTGCAAACAATTAGTTCCAAAAGGAGTGTTGTTCTTCTCCTGGTTTTCCTCCAGATAACAAATTTTCATCTATAAATTTCCCTGATAATGGGATTGTGACTCCATGGGCAAAAGAGGCATTCTACATAGCTGGCACAAACAGAAAGCCAAAATATATTGAATCAAGATCCTGCATTTCTAATGACTTTGGGTCACAGTTTGGGGAATATTTAAGTCTGATACAAAAAAAAAAAAAAAAAAAAATTCAAATTGGCTGTTTGGTGTCAAAAGAAATCAAAGATGGTATGGTTCCACATTAGACATCTTCACTTCCCCCTCTTTAGATTTTTTTCAGGGTGAGCTCTTGCCCTCCACCATGTAGTCACCATTTTTACACTTACAACAATAAGGTTTTGTTTTTTGTGATAAATTCGATAAAAATTGCAAAGTTGCTACTAATAGATATATATATATATAAGCATAAAGCTTGTCAATCATCATTTCATGGCAGTTTCTGAAGTTATAATAATGAAGAGTTGATGAATATTGTGGTGTGTGGGAGGAGGGTTGTTGTCTGCCATGATTATTTTGCATGCTGCAAGTCACAGGAGTGAATACAGATTTGCTGGAAGTAAAGCCACATTTCCACAATCTCAGGAAAAGGCTGAAGTCCAAACAAACAAAATGCAGTAATTCAGTAAGGATGCAGAAATCAACCAACATTTCTCAGATAAAATAAAATAATCTCATCAATCATCAGATGCAGCAAAAATAAGTCACTCTTAAAATATGGCTTGACAGAATCTTGTCTCCTGGCCTGGAAATAAAAGTCTGTGCTCCTATTGACACTTACAGAGTTTTCCCTAAGTGTGGCAGTTTAACTTTTTATAGGCAACCATTATTCCATGGAAAAGTCCTATTTAAGGGACATTATCTCATAATTCTCTGCATAATTTGCTGCTTGATGGGTCCTGAAAAACGGTAAATCTGAAGTTTCTATCAACTTGGTATGCAAAATGGGTCACTCAGCACCATAACGCTCATAAGTGAGAATGCCTCTTCTGTCTCAGATTTGCAGAATGTGATTGAAAAGAAATAATTTTCAAGTTTTGCCCAAATGAATTTTGAAGATTAGGGTGAACTGTTCCTGCAAAGGCCTTATGTTTGAATTACTTTGCTCAAGAAATTATTTGGGCTGCAAAGTGTAAACTGTCATTTGACTCTTTAGATTTAGTTAAATATTTTTCTGCTTTTTTAGATGCCAAAATGTCTTTGTAGGTTGTTCTATTGGTGACTCAGTTTAC
This sequence comes from Phylloscopus collybita, assembly GCA_027886175.1. Taxonomy (NCBI): domain Eukaryota; kingdom Metazoa; phylum Chordata; class Aves; order Passeriformes; family Phylloscopidae; genus Phylloscopus; species Phylloscopus collybita. The sequence continues at coordinate 500,932 of JAJNNQ010000124.1, forward strand.
CTCATTCTGTTTTGTGGAAACATTATTTTCTTTTTTTCTTTTTTTTTTTTTTTAGTTTCTCCAGTCAGTTTAAAACCATTTAAACCTCAAAGGAAAAAAAATTCCGTCTCTTCCTACTTTGCAGTTTCTAAAAACGTTTGCATATTTTCTATTCCCTTGTCCAAGTCATGAACGAAAACCTGCTAATTGAAGAGCACCACTGCTGACTAGCCCTGGCAAAACCCCATTTGAAACGTGCTCGCTATTGTCACAGCAAGCTGTTTATTTCCTAACCAGTTTTGAAAACATGTCACATTAGTTTTGTCAGGAAAACATCTCCCCAGCTTGTTTATGAAGATGTTAAACTTGCCACTGCTATTCTGCCGTCCTGCTGGGTTTGAAAGTTTTGGGTTTTTTTATTGTCTGGTTTGATCAGAGCGGAACTTACATTAAAAGGCAGATGGAACCAGCTATGGAGGTTGCTTTGGGAAAAAAGAAAAAAAAAAAGGAAAAAAAAAAGAAGAAAAAAAAAAGTAATATCTGCATGCTTCTCTTAGCCTGCTCGTGGGGGAAAACAGATGAAATGCCTGGAAACTGGGAGCAACAACCCATTCATTGGCTACATTTGCTGCATCAACAACAACAGCTGCATTACTGTTCTCTCAGTTGGCTTTTTCAGCTGGGCAAAATCAAGAAAACGCTAGGGAGATCAACATCTTTGCTGTTTTTCCCTGGTTCTTGGCTCACAGAGATGACCATGGAATGATAAATGTGACCAGGCACACCAGCCCAGGCTCCACCAGACACACAGTCACTGCTTTTACACAGCTCTTAGAATGATTTAGCTTGGAGAAGAACTTTAAGATCATCAAGTTAATTTACAATGCACCAGTGTAAATGCGTTCCAGTGAAATCAATCAAAGAATAAATAGAGCAAAAACTGAAAAAACCAACCCAATGCAAACCAAAAGATCTCTCTGCCTGCTTGACTTGCTGATAAAAGCTGAATCATGTTCTGTGCACTTTTCAGACCTATATAATCAAAGCTGTTAGAAAAACAAGTCACAACGACTCAGCAAAACCTGACATTTTGCTTCAGATATTTGAAAATCTGGAAACATAGTTTTTCTGAAAACAACAGTGTGTGCCTAAATCCTTCAGGTTAAGTGTGAAATTAAAATTCCACACCTTCCCTGCTGTGTGTACACCACCTTGGGTGTTAAAAAAGCTGAGCAAGTCACCTCAGGCCATAAGCAGCACAATCAGAAAGTGGAGACACCATCATGGTCTGTTGTAGTCGCCCCATGTTTGCATCGCTGAAATTTCAGTAGGAGAAGTACCACACATCTTGTAACATTATTTTTCTCTGATATGGTTCTTATAAATTGGGCCCAACACTCCAGTGTTTTCACATTTTTCAGTGTGCTTGTCCTATTTCTAGGCAGTGTTATTTTTATGTGGCTCAGGGGTGGTTTTCTTTTTTGCCTGAAAATATGTTTATGGAAAAAAACCCTAACCAGCAATCACATAAATATGTTGGAGTCTAGCATGTTAATGAATAGATGGGTAGGTAGTCTCAATTGGAGAGTTTGGGAAGTTATTTTAGCAATGGAAGTTCTTTTTCCTACATTCATCATGTACTTCTTCCATAGGTGCAGGCCTTGATTCTTTCACTCTTTGCAAATGTGCAGTTTTGCTTAACACTTTATTGACATCACCTTATAGGTACTTATATGTATAAAACTGAACAGATTTGCAGCTTGAAGGTTTGTGAACTGCTTCCTGATCAGCCATGTGTCATGCTATCTATGCAAACAGATGAATAGTTTTGTTCACTGAGGCCTGTTTGAGTTTCAGTTGATTTCACTGCGTTACTGACATGAGTAATGTTGATTATCTGTAGTTTTTCTGGACCAGAATCTCACTGAGATTCATACAGATGCATACAGGCTGCCACTCCTCTCTGTGTGTAGGCAGCACTGCAGGAAAGGAATTCTGAACATAAAAAAGTGTTAATCACAGTAGATTTAGGTGAAGTCATGGCACAGTTCACTAGCACTTGTTCACACAGTTTAGGTACCAGCTGAATTATCAGGTACCATGACACAAGTAGTGCAAATTAACACATGACATGCAAAAACCCCTTAAATATACCCAGAACAAAACTGAACAAACCCAATTGTGATCTATCTCTAAGTGACCCTATGGCAGAGGAGCTGGAACTAGATCACCTTTAAGTTCCTTTTCCAACTCAAATCATTCTATGTTTCTAACTTTTCCTTCTTTTTATGCTGGAGTAGCTTGAAACTTTTTGTTTCTTCCCACTTAAGATTTCTATCAAACCCTTTTCCATTCCATGTCTCCATGGCCCATATTTTCCTTGTAGGCTGCATGTGCTTAAGGTAATTAGAAGATATTATTAATGGTAGGATGTCTCAAGATAATGGTCTCCTGCAGTAAGGCAAATGCCAAGATGACATTTTTTGGAGCAGGACACATATATCCAGGGACATTCTTCTGTCTCATGACTTTTTTTTTTTCTGCTATGCCAAGCCATTAATGATGCAGATTTTGCCCTGATGTGCCCTCCTCCAGGAAGTGGCAGTGACTCTGTGTGCCAGTGGAAAACTTGATCCCAGGAGAGGCTCAGTGGTCCTGCAAAGACTCTCATTAATATGGTTTGTGTTTCTTTCCCCTGTGATTCACAGTACCAGGCTGGGTGGAGCTGAAAGGAGAGGTAAGCCACCTATGAAGCACAGGACTGAGTCAATTAGCTCTTTTGCTGTTGTGATATTTTTCCTTCCTAGTCTTTTAATTCACAAACTTTTCCTGATTAATGGAAAAGCAGACCTTAGCCATTAACTCATGGTTTTGTTAACAACCTCCTGTGGCAATGTTTCCTGTGAGTCTTGGGAAAAGGTTCCAGGGTAGCCAGTGCAGGTTGCTGGTGCATGATTTCTTCATACATGCTTTAAATTTTTTTTTTCAGAGCTATTGATGATGTTTGAGACACAAACTAATCTAAAGAAATCAAACAAAAAAAGTGTTTTCACAGCCGACCGACTGAGAAGTACACAGGAATTTTCTGTTCTGCTGAGTGTGACGTTGCCATTTGATTCCCTGCTCAGTGATGAAAAACAGGAGAAAGTTAAGCACAGGGAGCTTGACTTTGCCATGTATTTTAATAATTCTTAGCTCCAATAGCCACTGTGGCACTTATTTTAAAAAGGTAGGATCTGAACCATGCATTCTTCAACTCACTTAAGTGTCTAGGGGGTGGCTGCAGTGGAAGCTGTGTTGATGGTGACATTTAAAAAAAAAAAAAAAAAAAAAAAAGCTTAGGAAGTAGAAGCCTGTGAGCTGGCCACATATCATAAATCCCATCACAAAGTATGTCCAGATGCATATTTGCCTGCTTAAAACTTTGTCAGGGATGGGATAATTTTTAGACCTATGAGAACTGACAACACCTGAATACCTACCACTTATAATTGTTAAATAAACAATTTTCTTTTCCCCAGTAAAAAGGACAGTCTAAGCTATGAGTGTGTCTGACATCTGAGGGAGGTGGAAATAAACAGCACTTGAAAAAAAGAATAAAAAATGTTTATGACCTTTCATCAGCTATTAGAAATAATACTTTTCTTCATCTTATCATTGCTTATAATTGACACAATATTCAGGACAACACACAAAAGGGCTTAAAACCAGCACATCCTATGTGATAAAAGACTTTTGGAAGCAGCTTTGAAATCCTTGCTGCTGGACACAGCTTCTCCTGACACAATATTTGTACAGAAATTTCCTCGTTTGTACACTGACAGCTCAGCCCATCAAACTGAGTGTCAAGTTGTGGCTGTTTTTGACTGAGTGGTTTAAAAAAATCTCTGCAAATAAATGTTAGTGGCAAATTATAAATAAAAGCCAAACTGATTTTTATCATATCTAATGGGCACTCAAAACACAGAGATAACATCCCCTAAAAATGTAATTTAAAATAACCCCAAACAAGTGATTTTGTTTTTTTTAATGGTAAGCGTGAATAAAACTAACCTCTTACGTTGAACTGAACATGAATTAGTTATAGATGTTGTGAATACAAGAAAATTCTGCCAAAAGACTCGGCAATACCCACTAGGTGGCACCCAGTGACCGTGTTTGGGCCGCCTTATCTCCACAAAACCTCTCATTCATACGGCAGATAAAGAACTGCATTATTAATTTATACCACTGCATCCACTCTACACCTAATATTTGTTTAGCCAGCTGCTTCCTCTAATCCTCCTTAAACACCATTGATTGAAATCCTAAGTATATTCAGAGTTTTTAATTTTTTATTTTGCTTTTTTTTTTTTTTTTACCCAAAAGAACATTTTGTTACCTACAAGTTACAAGCTGCCTTCTCAAGCGCAGCACTGTGTGCTGGAGTTCCTACCAGCAGAGACAGAATGTCTAATACTTCCTAACGAGCAACAGAAGCAGCTTGTCATATGAAAATAACTTTTTTTTTTTCCCCACAGAATTTTTCATTTCCATAGAGTTTAAGTAATGAAATACACTGTCAGGTTTACAATGAAACAGAAATGTTAAATATTTCAACTTCCAGGAATAGTTTAAGCACTGCTTCAGTGAAAAAGCAAATGAAAAGCAGAAAACATTAATTCCAGTTTTCACACCTTAATCCTTGCAGTGAATTGGAAAACTTTTAATATATTTAAATGTAAGCAACTGCAAAGTCTCTCTCCACTTGAGGATCTCAAAACACCTTTTAAAGGGTGGTCCATATTGCTTCCAGATTTTTTTACCAAGGGGCAAGGAGGTTAAGTGACTTCATTAAGTATTGATAACAGTTCTTTTGGCTCCAGGCTGTGACCAATAATGAACAAAAATATTCCTTTTAGTCACATATCAGCATAAAAATCACAAATGTTGTGGTCCTACAGTAGAAAACACTCTTCTTAGCAATTTTACAAGCTGTAATGCTACAGAAACCCTCCATCCTTTCCTGAAACCATTTCTCCCCCTGCCCCAAACTTTTGTACTTCTATAGGGTTTTGTTAGAGTTGGTATTATAGAGGGTTTAAGTTTTTATTTGTTTCAGTATCTTGGGTTCCTTTAACCAGGCTCACTGGCACTGGGAGGAAACGGAACCCTCTGGACTTATGATGAGAGGATGCTCCTCTGACAGGGACATGGCTGTGGACAACACTTCTCCTCCTGATGGGCTTCTCCTCTTTCTTACTGGAATCTGTTTACACATTCAGGAATCTTACTAGGAAGACTAGCCTTTTGGCAAAATTTCAGTGAAGACTGGCACTATCTTCATTATTACCTTTACTTTTTCAGGGGATTTGACTTGAAAAAGCTGTTCTCTACATGTTTCTCCCCCTACTTCACTTTAACTGTAGTGTTGAACAACACCACAAACTGGTGAGGGTTTTTTGTTTGTTTGTTTGTTTTTGGTTTTTTTGGTTCTCTCCTGCATTCTTCCTTCTTCCCTTTTCCCTTGGCACTAACACAGGCAGGTGTGTAAGGGCTGGGGTCTCCGGTGATGCACTCAGAGCAACTTTGCTCAGCAGTGCTTTACAGAAGTGTGCTTTTGTGGCCTCACCAGACCCAAAACCCCAAGAAAATTAGAGCTGCCTGTGCATGGCATGAGGACTTTGCCTCCTGCATGTCACACCTGGGTAGGGGACTGCAGATCCCTGGTCCCTCTCTCACAGGAGCCAGTGATGATTTTGCTGATTGTGATCTGTATTTCCTCACGTGCTGAAAATAACCTGTCTCTAGAAGCTGTGTTTATTGAGAAGATCTGTATCCATAGTTACATGGCCTCACTTCATCTGTGCTTTCAACTACCACATCATACATATTCCTGACAGAACAACAGGGCTCTTTCCAGGTTCCTTCTTCCCACATTTAGGCATTGAAACAGTCTTGATAGACATAAATACAAATTCATTGCTATTAATCACCTGCACAATTCTCTTGAGCACAAGGCCCCCAGAGCCTCCTGAAGACGTTGTATCACTTACATGACATCAAGCACCAACATATCTGGCAGCACTTTCTGCCCTGAAAGACCCCAGCAGCAATTAAACCCTCACTAATTATACACAAACAGTAATAGACCTCCTTAATTCAAACACACAAAAGCTTTCCATCCCTTGCTATCTTGATATCTATCTATCTGTCCTACCACACAAGGAGTTTTGCCATGAGAAACGTTTTGAATAGCACCTTTCTGTGGGTTTGACCCCAAACCCTAAATAAACAGGCAGTAAAACGATGCAGTTATCACAGCCCTGGACCAGCTTATGTGCAGCTACATTTGTAAAATGCTGAGGCAGACCAACTTTCTCCGTGAATGGAGATGGTACAGGAACCTGTGCCAAATGTTATTCAAGCTTTCCCTGACAATAAATAGCCAAATATGACATCAGTATGTAACATATCACATCTTATCAGACTCTTCTCGCTTCTAACTGGATGGGCAGTACTTTGTGCAGATGCTGCTTCCAGTTCTTGAAATGTTTGTTCAGTCTACCATGCTCTTTTTCCCTATGTCCTAAAAACTTCTGAAAGCATCAGAACAGATGGAGAAACAGTTAAAAGGAAAAAAAGAAGAAGAAGAAAGACAAATCTCTGTGAGAAGAATAATCCCATAGGAGGAAGCCACAGAGCAGAAGTATACCACTTTTTGTCTTTCTGCAGTTGCAACATGATCCTTCCTTTGGTAACACTGAGAGCTTAAAAGTCAAAGACACTGAAGTTAGCCAGTTTTAATCCGTCTTTCACCCTCACCTCTCGCCTCAGCTGCCAACTTAGAACTCTCAAAAATCCCTCCAGCTCAGGCAGCCCTGCAGCTGATGCCACAGGCGCTGCTTGCGGCATCCCCATCCAACTCGGAGCAGCAAAGTGATTAAAAAAAAAAAAAACAAAAACCCACCAAAAATACCAACCAAAAAACTTTCCCAAAAGTTTGATTTTTCTTTTCTTTTCTTTTTTTTTTTTACCTTGCACAGAGCTCCCTGCGAGTTGAGATGCTCTCAGGACTCCCCAGCAGTTTGAAACGGAGGGCAGCGAAGCGCAGGAGGAAGTTTTTGGTGCTCACCTTAAGTCAGCGTGTTGTGTGTGAGTGTGTCTATGTCCCGAGTGTCTCTTTGTGGCTCTGGGTGGCAGAGGACCTGATCCAGGGAAGAGAGAGCCACTTTCTCACCGAGAGGAAAAGAAAAGCAACACGTCATGAGTTAAGTACGCCTCCAAGATGTCTTAATTACAGCCCAACGTGCTTCCATTCAGACCCCAGGAATGAGAGGAAAAAATAAACCCCCACACGCGCGGTTTTCCCTGCCGCTCACACACCCACACACACCCACCCCGTCCCAGCAGGCTGTCCTCTCCCTCCAGGTCCCTGTCCTCGCCCCTCGGGGCCATCCCGCCCAGATCCGCACCTAAAAAAGTAAAAAAGCCTCTCTCAACTCCACACAAGTCCTGAGAGAAAGAGAGAAAAAAAAAAAAAAAAAAAAAAAGAAAAAAAAAAGGGGGGGGGGGGGGAAGAAAAGAAAGAAATTGGTAGTGTTCCTCATGAAGAGACCATTGAATTTGGGGTTTTAGGGTGTGTGACCCCCTGAGAAACACGACACTTCCGACCACTTGCCTCTGCCCGCTCCCAGCCCCCGCTCCTTTTTTACCGCCCCCCCCCACTCCCATTAACTCTGAGGGTGGAACCCGGGTTAAAGACACGGACAAAAGTGGTGCAGGAAAGCTGCGGGGGGAGGAGGGTTGTAGTGGGGTGGAAACAGTTGCACCTAACAGGATCTCCGTTTTTCTTTTACCCCCAACTCCCAGTAGAATTATAAACCCAGGAAACGAACCCACCTTCTGTCATTACACCCCAAAACCAGAGCACACCTTGCTCAGGGCACTGGCATCACATAATCCCAGCAATTCTCGATCCCAAGACTTTATGCAATTTCTAAACGCCACCCCAGGACAAAGTATTCCTCCAGCATCAAAAATTTCTGTATTTTTGTCCACTTCAAATCATGAGGCACACAACCCCAAAAGGGTCTGCTAAAATCCACCCAGTGTGCTGCTTTAACCCCCTAAATGCCACGGCATGAAAAGCACACACGTCAAATCTCACACCTTACAACTGGCAAAAGGTGTTGTTGTGTCTCTGAATGTGTCTAATTTAAAAAAGCAAGCAACCAAAACCCCAACTCAAACAGCAAAAGATGAAAGGAATGGGGGTGCGGGGGGGAGAAGAGGGCAAGCCTTGTTGATGTACTACATGTTGGCAAATTTGGGCTCAAATAGCGTTATTTTTGTAAAGCAGGTGTTACTTTCCTCCACTTGAGAAAAATGTGGTTCTTGATGTCTAAATCTCCCAACAGCAGTAGAAAATAAATGTGGAGTTCTTAACCTCTAAAATTTGCTAGATTAAAAAGCACAGGTGGTCCAGCCAACTTGGTCCTGTGGATTAATTTTATCCTGTCCCCTTCCCCCTCCCTCCCACCCGCTCCTTCTCCAACGCTGAACAGAAGAATGTGGCTGTGTCACACCCACTGCAAATCTCCAAAATCATTTTCCAGCCTGGACCCCGCTAAGCTTTTATCATTGTGGGTGTCAAACTCTCAGCCCGCACCATCAAAAGAGGCTGCAGCCCATCCATCCTGCCTGATCAGGAAATGCCAGAGCCTGACATATCCTGGTGCAGAGGCACGTCTGAGGGGACATGAGTTTCACCAGCGTCACCGAGCCGGGGTCACCACTGCTGTGCCTCATCGGCGACTTCACAGCACAGCCCACTGGAAGGAAAAATAAAACGAAAATAAAACAAACCCCAGGCAAATAAACACGGCTCTGTCTGGAATCGTGGAATATCCTGAGATGGAAGGGACCCGCAAGGGTCTTCGAAGTCCATCTTCACAGGACACCCCGACAGTCCCACCCTGTGCCTGAGAGAAAGAAGCACCAGGGTATCAGTTTGAGGTTATTAATAAAATTGGGGTGGCGGGGGGAGGGGGGTGGGGGGGGGAAGGCGTGCAATGCACTTCTGTGGTGTAAAATAACGAGGTGCAGGTGGCCTCAGGGGAGGTACTTAGGGACCAAGGATGCTCGGAGACGGCCGGGGGCCGGGTCCCCATCCGCGGGGTACCGAGGTGGCCCCGCACTCACTCCGTGCTGGGGCACCCCGGGGCTCGGGCGGGGGCTGCCCACCCCCCTCGGGGCTGTGGGGGTGCTGAGAGCCCCGGGTGGGGCCGCACCGGCCCCTCCCGGCCGAACAAAGGGACGTTTCTTCGGGGCGGCGGGAGCTCGGCCCGCCCGTCCATCCCCGCCTCCCGCCCGCCGCCTCCGCCGCGGAGGAAGCGGCCTCATATTTCAGTAACAGAGGGGGCTTTGATGGGGCACGGCGAGAAAACACACCTCCGGCGGCGGGGCCCGAGGGAGGGGAGCGGGAGGAGCCGCGGGGCCCGGGGACGGGCGGGATGCGGGAGGCAGGATGCGGGGTGGGATGCAGGCAGGATGCAGGCAGGATGCGGAATGCAGGATACGGGGCAGGATGTGGGATCAGGGGCAGGATGCAGGGCGGTGTGCGGGGCAGGATGCGGGACGGGATGTGGATGTGGATGCGGGCCAGGACGCGGGATGCAGGGAGGGATGTGGGGAGCAGTGAGGGATGCGGGGCAGGATGCGGGATGCAGGGAGAGATATGGGGCGGGGTGAATGTGCGCCGGGACGAGGGATGCGGGTGAGATGTGCCTCGGCACAGAGCTCCGGGTACACCGGGGACACCAGGGACAGCAGGGATGGGACGGCTTCCCCCGCCCGTTCCCATCCTCGGGTCCCTTCTCACCTCGCTGCCCCCACGCTGTCCCTTCCCACCATGGCGAGATGTTGCAGGGAGAGCCATAGGCCCCCCGAGCGCCATGAAAGTGACCAGAAATGGGCATTTGGCCGAGTTTTTCCACAGCTGTCGTGCCTCATGATGTTATTTTCCCGGCACTCTTCTTCAGGTGTTTACTTGTTTTATTTGCAGCAGGTTTGGGCTGAATGACCCCAGCTCATCTAGACCCAGTGCTGTGGGGTGTGGGTCAGCAAGGCTTTTAGGAGCCCTATTTTTGGTTTAGAGGCCCTCTTTTTGGTTTATTAGATGGAGTAAAATAAAAGAAACAGCAAAGTGAACCTGTGTGATTTTTCACTGTATTTTTTTCCAGTCATAAGTCAGGTTCAAGTAACCAAGAGGATGAAACATCAGAGAATCTTAAAATAAAGCATTGTTGAAAAAATTAAAATTAATTCTGACACTTTATGGTGGTTTGAAGACCAGCTAATGGAGCTGCTGGATACCAAGGGGATGTATCTGTGGAAAGTTCAATTTTTCCTAGCTTTTCCATAGTCATCCTTCAAGGCCTCACAACTGAATATTGCTGAGCCAGATGCTGGGTACAGGAATGCTGCTTTGGGACAATGTGTGTTTCCATGTATTAAATACTAGAGAGATGTTATCATTTTGTTGAGCAAAGGCATAGGTTCAAAATAAGCAGAATGTTAATTATAAGCTTTGTTTGATGAGAGAAATGCAATTCTGCATGAGTTTTGGGTTAAACCCAAAAGCTGTGCTCAGCATGACATGAGCTAGTGCACTGTCTCAAAGGAACTTGCCTGATTAGCACTCAACAGAGGTTAAACCCTCCCCCCTGATTTCATATAGTTCTGACACTTCTGGAGGCCTAATCTGCATATCTTGATAGTGATGTTTCTATATCAATCCCGTGGAGGTTTTTTTGAGAGATGTGGAGTTAACTCCAGCTGAAGAGCTGCTCCACATGCAGAGAGCACTGCTCCGTGCATGCACATCCATCATCTTCGAGAAACATTAAGTAACCATATCTATAATAGTGATCAGGGATGTTTATTGCCTTTCTTCCAAGCATAGTTTAGATTTTTTTTCCCTCCTCCCAGTATCTGACCATGAAAGGGTGCAGAGTGAAAGCTGTTTGCTAAACCCAGCTCAGATAAGATGAACGGATATTAGGTTTACTTTTACCTAGGAGCGCTGTCACGATGGGCAACTTCACAGGCCTGCTGATTATTATTCCTGGCACCTCAGACCACAGCAACAACTCAAAAAAAAATGAACATTCAGTATCATTTTATGAAAGATTTTTGGATTTTCCTTTTTAATATGGATGCAAAGATGGCATTCTCTGCAAAAGCGAGTATTGTCATTCATGTTGCACTGGAATACAATGAAGAAGCATTTTGGAAACTCCCACTGGTGCCATTTTAAATTGGCTATTTTTCAGGCTTTGAGGAGAAGGACACTGGGAAAACAGCATCTAAAGCATAATCTTCCAAATAAACCCAAAGAGCAAGGAAGAAAGAGTTTCAGGGGTTTGTTTTTAGCAGGATTTTCACTTGTTTGGTTTTGCATTGCTCACCTCTTGAGGGACTTGCTTTTAAAGCTTGTAAAAGTCCTGCCATCCTGAAATTCAAATCACAGTAGTTGGTCCCCATCAGAGTTTTTTGAGAGGGGAGATGAAAAGGAGATAAGACCGTAAACATACACAACTGATACAAAAATTAGGGTTCTTTAGTGCCACAGTGAAGTGCATTTAGGATTTGTCAGAAAAATCGGGTGTTACCACGCACACCTTCCTGCAGGAAGATTATTGTCCTACAAGAAATGTATAGTCCATTTTCTCTATGCAACTGCTTTTAGGTTTTTAGCACCTCTTTTATTGCCAGTTGTCTTCAAGCTTCACCACTACTCTCCCTGCACACATCTTGCAGATCAGTAGTGGATCTGCTGCGTGATGCTGGTCCCCAAGGCACCCCAGACATCTCTTCCTTCATTCTGCCTGTGGCCACTCACCCTGAATCTCATTTTCAGGGAGGTGCTCACTCTGAATCAAGGAAAAGGGAAGGATTCAGGCAGCAGACATGAAGCACACTTGATCCCACTGAGGAAGAAGATGTAAGGTGAAAGCTAATAATATGATGAAAAATGTGAGTTATGTACTTTCTCTGCTTGGAAAATTCAGCAGGGTGGATGTTATGACTCACTGGTATAAAGCTACTGAAATCTGCAGGGAAAAAGAGGCAGCAGAACATACTCTTTTTATTTATGTTTTTTTTTTTTCTGGAAACAACCTTACACATTCATGCAAATTTTTTTTACTGGAAAAGAATGAGAAACACAGAAGAGAAATACAAATATGGTGACAAATAAAGTAACACCCATTAAAAAAAATAATCAAGAGAAAATATATTAAAACACTGGTTTGCTACACTGACTGAAAATAAAGGAAATTATTTTATGCCAGCTGAACAGTCAGCTTTCCATTTGAGATTATTTATAGATTTTTAGTCTACACAGTTTTCTCTTTCTTTTTTACAAGTTGGGCTTTTTACACTATGAGGTTGTTTTCTTCAGACTAGTTGTCAGGTTTCAGTGGGATATTTGTAGCTCTTTAATAGTCCTGTCTATGTAATCTTTTCCTTTTTCACAGTATTCTCATTTCTACTGCTTAAGAAATGGAACGCCAAAGAAAAATTCATGGAAAAAAATGCAGATTATCTCTCTTGTAACATCACTTTCTCTGGAGATAGATGTATGGGCTCTGTAAAAGAAATCTGCATAGTCTCCCTCTTGCCTGATTGTATCAGGAGAATGATTTTCATATAAACACACTTTTGACTTAGCACTTCATCACGCAATCTTTACGCAGCCCTCTCCAGAATATTCATTGATTTTTGTCTTCTGATCTGTGTTATCTCTGCCTTGCCTTGGAATCTGATTTGAGTTATTAGCAAGTTGGGCCATGTCCAGGCTTTTCTGAGAATTCTTTTGCTGTTAATACTGCATCTCACAAGTGGTTGAGCCTCTTCCACATGCCAAGCTAGGAGTGTTTTCTCAGCTTCTGTAAGCTCGAAATGTTTTGCTCTTAATTATGTTTCTATTTTCCGTATAGAGCCTGCGGGTGAATTGGTGGGGCAGAAATGGAGTGTGATCAAGAAGCCAAGAAGGAAGAGAAGAAAGAAGATGAGGAGCAAGACTTTGTAATGAATAAGCAGAAGCAGGAAAATTTCTGCCACCAGCACTCAAGTTAGCAAAATACTTTGCATTTTCATCATACCTTCTGCAGCTCTTACAGGTGTCGTGAGGGTTCATGTGTTGCACACCCCAGAAATGAATGAGTTTTATTTCATTAGGTAGCAGAAATCTGGTTTAGGAAGTGATAAAAGGAAAATATTGAAGGCAATCTTTGAACAGAACATGTTCAGTAGTGAATAAAATACTTTTAAACACAAACTACCAATTTCTGTTTTCTTAAACACCCATTTTTCAGGTAAAGTTGAAAGAAAATCCTCAGTTCCTGTAAATGACTTGATATGCTTTTACCCCTCTCATTTCTTAAAGTTACACAAATGACTGCAATGCCAGCTGAATCTCAGAAATAGTGAATATCCACTGTGACTGTTGGAAAACCAATGATTTCACCGTCTGTGGGGACTCTATCTTCCCACAAAGATCACAGGTACTTCCCACACAGATTAGATGGCATTTTCAATCTGTATGAACATGACTGATTTTTGGTATTTAATACCAGAAACCACATGATTTTAGGCAATTGTGGCGCTCTCAAAACTAGAAGTGAGTCCAAGGAGTGACATTTTTCACACAGAAAACGAAGCCAGTTTGTACTCAGTCTTGGACCATCATCAACAAATTCTGCTGAACTGACTGTGCTACCATCTTTCAAGCCATTTAGACAGAAAAAGACTGAACTTTTTACAGCTGAACTACCAGGCAGCCCAAGCCACTAGAAATAGGTTTCTTTTCTTGCTGCTGCATGTCCTCTCAAGCAGCACCGAAACACTGAAGATTTTGGCCAATCTTCAAAATGTCCACTGAGCAATCTGAGTGCAGCTTCTAACCAGCTGCTTGTCCCAATATAAAAAGAGGCAGCTTAGCTTTCCAGGGACACATTCCCAAGTGCCTGCTTTGCACTTGGGAATGTGTCCGTGCCAGTGGCTTTGGATAGATAACTGGTGTCTGGTCCTGGCTGGGACCTGCACTCTGCCTGGGTGCTGCAGGGATGGTGCTGCAGGGATTGCAGCATTGCAGTGCTTTTCTCCTGTGCTGGGCAGTGTTTTCTGAGGTGTGGGGAGTCATAGTTATACTTAAATTGTAGGGCTTCTAAGGATTTCAGCTTTGGAGAAGCTTGGATCACAGATCCCATGCAGGAGCCAGTAGCCACTTGGCTGTCAGGAAGGCCGAGGACACCAGGGCTCAAAACCAGCTGGTATCCAGAGGCGGAGCCCTCAAGGCTCACACTCTGAGGCCAGCTGGCCCAGGAATGTGTGGGACTGACACTCTGTCACACATTTTAGGGTCACTTTTTGTTAGCGAGTGAGGTCTCCTGGGTTTGCGGATGCAGTCCAAGGTTTGGATGGGTGACTATTTTTTGGCATTCTCACTGCATCCAAAAGGCTCAGATGTCTTCATTTCACAAGCTGCTGTCAGGAGCTGATCCAGAGACTTTTTTAAAGAGTTACTGGCTCACCCTGCCTCATTTTACAGCTTCCATGCTCTGTAAGGAGCTCTTGTATTACACTTAGCAATGTACAAACCCCATTCCTTCTGCATCTGACTGAAACAAGAGACAGGCTTGGTGTTCCACTCATTCTGGGGAAATTATTAGCACTTGCTCAGGCCCACTGAAGCAGGATTTCCAGTGTGAGTAGAGGAGCACACCATCTAGTCCCAATTATCTGGTCTTTCAGCTGAATATTCCATGTAGGTAGATAGGTAACATGAACCGTAATGCTGTCAGTGTGTGACTAGTACAACTCCTATATCTCTGAGCAAGGTACTTCATTATTTTTGCTTCCCAGGGGTTGTGGCAAAATTAAAATTTCTGTAAGAACAGATTCCCTGAAGGTCTAGGGTGACCTCTTTTCTCGTTTTGCATGATAGGGCCTTAAATCAAACGCAACAGTTTTCAGTTAATATATTTCATTTGCTGACAGCATGACATTGTTGGTATTTAGGCTTAAATTCATATTCTATCAAATCTCATTAGTTAATTTTAATAAGGATCATCTTGATTGTAGCTCCCTGGCTTCAATTATAGTTAGGATATCTTTTAATAACCATGAGAACATGAGAAGCTCTGATATCAGTTCCTTGTTTGAGTAATGCTTTGGGATGTGCCTCAAATGAGAGGTATTAAATACTTGAAAAATATTTTATGAGAGATAAAAGGCATACCTTGTGAAAGGTATCTTAGAGGTTTTGCCATTTGCATAGCCTAAAAGGTGCTTCTGATTGTTGTCCTGAATTCTACTGAGGTTTTTGTGTCCTGGATATCCAGGAATATTTTCTCCAAGGAGTTTGATGGGTTGTCATGAGCTGTCCTGGCAATTCCATACCGACTGATGGAATTTATTGTGCTGCTGCTTGGAAGTGATGGATAACATGGTTCCCTGCAAAGGAAGCAGTCACTTTGTCTTTTGAGCCTATTAACACATTTTTTGCAGGGAGGTTTCGGTGGTAATAGAATGCTCCTTTTTTTCACAGCAGTATTGCTACCTGCAGGTGTGGCTTTCATGGTGTTTTTTGGGATTTTCTGGAATTAATACTCATTATTTGAGTGTATATATATGTATAGGTCAAAACAAATACTTTTGCTCATCCTCTGTGCAGGGTTTCCATCAGTGCAGCTGGGGTAAAGCTGGATGTAGTTATTCTCATTTCCTGTTTACTTGTTCTTGGAAAAAAAATCATCAAAAGGGATGAAAACCTTGTCTAATTTGTGACAAGATCCAGTGTATCACATTTGATATCATCTTGTGATCCCTATCTGGTAGAGTATTTTGAAGTGGAGATTCTGTCAGTACAAATATATTAAGCATATGCACACATAAGATAGGGCTGCCAAGAACTTAATGAATTTAAATGTTTAGGAGTGCAGCATTTGTACACCGGGGTGTGTTCGCACCATGACTTTAAATGCTGTAGACTGTTGGTTTTAATTTCTTGAATGATTCAGTGTGGAAAATATTCATCAGGTTATAAAACTGTGTTGACTTTGATCCGTCTTTATTTTCTTTTTTTAGGAAGACTGAAAATCTTTGCTGTCACAGTAAGTGGAAAATCAATATAATAAGAAAATGATGATTTACCTTTTCATATGGAAATATGTCTTCTGAGCACAGTTAGAAAAAGAGTCTTAAAGAGACCAGATTCAGAGAATTTTTCCTTTTTAAATGAGGATGGTTATTTAAGAAAAACAATTTAAATGAGAGAAAAATCTTATTCACCAGTGCTGAAATTAACTTCACCTGCATAAATTCTGAGTTATAATCTATGAAACCATTCATATGAGGAGAACCAAATGCTGTTGGAATGCTGAAGTTTTACGGTTGTGAGCTATGCCACATTACTAAAAATCAAGTCCTACATAGTAAAAGTCTTTCAGCTTAGCCCAGCTCTCCTCATACTTTTGCAATAAATGCAAAAGGTATATCCTCAGCAATATGAGAATTTATCTTTTTTAAAAGGCACATTTTACTGCTCTGCAGAAAATCTAGAAGAAAGGAAGCAGAGTTAGACACATCAAAAATGGTAAAATAAAATAAAAAAATAACGGTGACGAAGCCTTGCTGGCCAAAACACAGAATGAATAGAGGGATTCTGTCATTTGTAGAGAATACAAACTAAAATAGCAGTTCAGGATATAACCCTGCAGAGCTCCAGCCACAGGGACCCTCACTCTGATCTATAAAGAGGATTGGAGTATTTAAAAAAGGGTTTCCTATCTTCAGAGTCTCTGCTCCTTTCAAGCTGCACCATGAACCATTCACCACAAGCAGTAGGCTAATAACTGGCTGGGCTGGGGATGAACTGTAAAGAAAAACTACTTAGATTAAAAAAAAAAAAACCACCCAAGCCAAACAAACAAACAAATGAACAAACAAACAAAAAATGTTACTTTTACGCTATTTTGTGTCAGGGATGTTTTCATAGAGTCACAAATAAATACCAAAATGCTTTCCTAAAATACCTAAAAAGCCATTTCTAAAATTTCTGGTTTGTTTGTGTTTTTAAAAATAATTGCTATGTATATGTGTGTGCATATCTTTTTTTGAACCTGACAGTATTTCTGTCCCCTCCAATGAAGTATTCTGTAGAAAAATGCCACAGTCTATAAAAACCTCTTTCTTTAGTTCTTTCCTGCATCACATAGTAATTTTCAGGTGGATCTAATATTATCTTTTTGTCCAATTCTTTCTGCAAGAGAGGCTAAATAATCTCTTTTTCAGTCTTTATTTTCTGAGGGGGCCTTTTTGACAAAAGAGCACCATCAAAGCAGTTGGTGAAAAAGATGATCCTTCTTTTCAGCGGTGAAAAAATATATGGTCACAGCAAACTCAGAATAAGGATGAACAATGAGGGCAACATTGTTGTATTTTTAAGTATTTAGTGAATAATTTAACTATTACATTTTTTTGTTCATGCCAGGAGATTTTGAGCCCTGCACATTAAGTGAGCTGTGCAATACACTGGACAGAAACCCAGTCTGGAAGAAGTAGGATTCTGGATATTGAATTTTATATTCTCCATATTTCTTTATTATAACAATAAACCAAAATTCTTCTGCCTCTTTTCATGAGAATACTTGCTGATCTTGGTTGCAGCTTTCCAGTATTAGGGACTAAAAAGAAAGAGCCTTAATTAAAAACAAAACAAAACAAAACCCCAACAAAACAAAACAAAACAAAACAAAACCCAAACAAAACAAAACAAAAAACCCACCCCAGGTTACTAAGGAAGTCCTTTATTAACTTACATTTTAGGGAACCAGAAAATTATGTTGTTTTAAAAAGAAGTGTTTATGAGGTATTGGGTGCAGTAGGATTATTGAATTTTATAGGTAGATCCGATCTAGAGTGGTGAAAGAATTCAGTGTTTTTTGCACATATAATCTAAAATTTCCATGTTTTCTGTAGATTTATCTAATTATTTCTTCATTAAAAACCAGATTGTTACTTCTGAAGCCACTTAACTCCTTGTACAGTGCTATAGAGTTATAGAGTTATAAGAGTTATAAATATAAAGGAAAGTACACCTATCTGTGCACAATTTGATGCTGATTCACAGTAAAGTGAGAAGCAGCTGTTTCTGCTGCCAGGTGGAAAACTGAGAGTGCACAACCAGTGAAATGCAACCTGAATGGATTTAGTGGTAAGTTCTGTGATGTGATCCAAGAGGGATAATTCGAATGCTTGAATTAGCATTAGAAAGTCAGAATGAGGGCACTGGCTTGAGCAGGTAGAGGAGGTAGAATTTGCCATCTAATAGGCATCTAATAGGATTCTGAATTTAGCTACCTACATTTAACCTCCATCTTATTTTTGGACCTACAGCATTGACTTGGAATTTGCTTTATCACATAATCTTTTATCAAATATCCCCTGCTCATATAATGGTTTTTTTTCAAGGTGATGAGCAAATTGCTGTTGTCATCTTTAAGTATGCAATAAAATAAAATGCTGTGATCTTGGTGTCACAATTTCAAGGCAAAAAAGGCAATTGGTACGGGCTGGCTGGGATTAGATTGGTGTTCACATGCTTTTTGTGAGACCTGCCCTTCTTGATGGCTGCATAGGTTTACTTTCTGTAAAGGGTATTGATGCCAATTGAACTTATTTCACAAGAAAATGAACATAGTGCTTCCACAGAACAAGACAAATTAAGTCTGAATAAAACTTCCAAAGTATGGCCTTAAATGCACTTAAAAAAATCTCAGAAATTCACACCTTATTAAAAAACTAACTTAGTTAAACATGGTATCTAATATCTTTGAGCACACAAAAATATTTGTACTACCAGAATCAGCTGCTCTAGAGTATGTGCTGCACAAAATTTATGGTCTATAGGTGAAAAATTTGTGGTCTACAGGTGAGAAATTAAGGTGAGAAATTAAGGTGAGAAATTAAGAGCAACTTGATTCGAAAATGGAAAGGTGAAAGAGGTCTGGATGCTGCAGCTGAAAACCAACACAGGAGTGCTGTTTTCTCAATGGATAAACAGTCAGAAGGTGGTTTTTATTGCAATGGTGACAGATACTTGTTGCTGAGCAGAATTGCCTGTTTCAGCTCCATGGCTCTCTTCTGAGGGTCACCAGTGGAGTGAACTCTCATGGAACAGTGCACTGCCAAAAATTCCAGGGGAGGTAGGAAGCAAGTGTGCATCGCTGGCTGGAAGCTGGAGGTCTGTGTTTGCAGTGAGCTGGAATTGTGAGTGTGGAAGGATGTGAAGGTGCAGCCACCCTGCAGTGTGGTGGGGAGGCCACTGAGCCAAGTCCCTCCAAGGACTCATCTTTTGTTGAGCTGGGCATGGTAACCAGCAAAAAAAAAAAAAAAAAAAAAAAAAAAAAAAAAAAAAAAAAAAAAAAAAAAAAAAAGCCTTATATGCCATTGTGGAGGCAATTCTAGTTTGGAGAGAACTCTGTAAGTAAACTTCTCTCAGCACCTGGAGCATCTCATGTTGGTGTCTAGCTGGGTGGACATCCTTGCCCTGCAACAAGTGTCTGGAACACTGCTGTTGGAAATTCCAAGCTGCACTTAAAGATCCTGCTTTATGTCAAACAGCAAACTTCAGACAGTGATGTTTGAAGCTTTGCCAAATTTGGGTGCTGGCTTAGGTTCACCCAGGAGGGCGTGCTGGAAACTAATAATGAGCAACATGATGCATCTAAGTATCAGTCAGAGGGATTTTCCTGCCCTTTCCTTCCCTCTGCTTTGTACTCCCTCTCAGGTCAGATGTTCACTTCAAATATATGTAGGTTTTTCTGTATCACCAATCTTAATCTTTCCCAGTCACTTTCCTGGCTCATTTCTCTTCTGTGCTGACTTCCCTTGAAAATATCAAGTCTTGAAGTTATCCCTTTTTCTCCCTATCTTCCCCTTCCCCCAGGCACTTCACCAATGTTTTGTGTCCCAACTGAACAGAAGGAGCACTTCTTGTATACTGCAGTTTAAAAATGTTGTTTAATGTTTGCATGCATTAAGTCTTTTCACAGGCATCATTCACAACCTCTTCTGCAGTTCCTGAGATGGTGCTTTGTAATTGTCCATAATACTTTTCACACCAGGTCCAGTTTTTTTCCCCATACCCTCATAGCTGAACTTAAAACATCCACTGTGTTGCTCATCTGCTTCATTGAGATAACATGAAGTTTAAAAAGTGTCCTTTTTGGCTACCCTGTATCAGTTAAAAATAATTTTTGATTGTAAATTCCATAGCAGATATGTCAGCAGATCTTAATTTTGATTAATAAAACTGCAGCCAGTTTTGTTAGTTTAATGGGAGAGGGTGGGAAAAAATGAGCAGTTGCAGGGTTAAATTTGACTTCTGAGGTGGGCATTTGAGCAAAAAAATAAGTCATGGTGAATGAAGCCATAATTTGTTACATTTTCCTCAGAGGAAAAGTCTCCACTCTCCCAAAATTACTTTATGCAGTGCAAGTATTACTTACAAAAATAAGAAAGAAATGTGGGTTAAAATCAACAGGTGGAGATGTCAAGTGCTGCTGGGGTAGAGCAACTGCTCAGATGGAGTTTTCTGATTTCCTGAAGGACGTGAACCTGCATTTCTTTGATGAGTGTCTGCAGCTTGCTTCAGAGATTGAGGCAAGAGGGGGAAGGAGAGCCCTGCTCAGGTCTCCCACTGAAGTCCTACTGCTTTGAATAAATAATTAAGCTTTCACACCTTTCAGGCAAGTGTTCTCACCACAGCTGACACAATCCCATGTCTGTTCTCACCAACTGTTTAAGTATTTTTTTGGGAAAGAGAAGCATTACAGTGTCAGAACCATCAGAGCACATTGATAAAAACAGTTGCACCCATGCACCCTGCAGGTACAGATGTGGATCTGCCTCCATTTTCCAGTTGTATTGGTTATTACTGAAAGGGACAACATTTTCCTGACTCTCAGGTGCCTGGGCAAAACCCCTGTATGCTGGTGTTTGTCCTGGTGGGTGTTTGATTATTTGTGCAGCATGGGATCTTTATGAGGGGAAGGGCAGAGCTCCAGTTTGGGCAAGTGGTTTGTCCCCTCAGTCACATGAGGAAGGTGAGTTGGAAGAATCCTGCATGACAACATATGGCCCATGCTACAGTTTCCAATATTGGAAAGCTGGACTTCAATATAGCTGTGATTTAACAGAAACTAAATACTTTGATTTCTCTCCTTGAAACAACTTGAAAGCCAGCTACAGCACTTTAAATGGCTGTTTTAGTTTTGTCTGTAGGCAAGCACTGAAGTGACATCAGTTTAGTAATAGACTGAAAAGATCCTATGGGAGAATGACTGACCTTGAAATAGTGAAAAATCAAAATATAAAGCCTGTGTAATTAGACCAGAAAAGTGGAAGCCTAATGCTCTAGTGAGGGCAAATGGCATAATATGAAAATATTAAAAAGCTGCTGGCAACATGGCACTGAAATATCAGATAATGCCAGTTCTGTTCTCAGATGAATTCCAAAGGCATTTCTTCTTGGAAGCTCACTTAACACTGGTTAGAACCGTCTGAATTTTTCATATACCTTGATGGGTTATAAAATAGCTGTGATCACTCTAGAGAAAGACCTGTGCCTCACAGGAGAAAAACTCAGTGAGAACATCTGCTCAGCTGTGCCGTGGTGGTCAAAGAAGCAAAGAACTCAATCGGTTGTATCTGGGAAAATATGTAGAACAAAACTGAAATTTCAGCATTGCTGCTACACGTTTGGATGCATTATCTTTATTTCTGTGCTTAATGTTTCAGGAATGTCAGGGAAAATGCTACAAGTGTGCAAGCTTGGTGTCTGACTACCCTTTGTTTGGTTTTAAGGTGAGAAATGACAGCTCATTTTATTTTTATTTATAGCCTTGTTTTCATTACGTAAAAATAGTGCTTAAAGCTTGAACAAGTATTAACTCTCGTAGCCCTATCATAAATAAAAGTGAGAGAAAATCTTTATATTAAGGTCATGCTGTCTTAAATAAAGATTCAAGTACAAAGCACATCATTTGAGATGTCAGAGGATTTTTCACATGAAGAGAGCTTGAAACAATAGAAAAAGTTTGAATTATTGAGTGTGTAAAGGAATTGTGGCCATAGTAGAAAAACCAGAAGATGGAGCAACAGAGGCAGCTGAGACCCTTTTCTTCCCTCATAGGACAACAGAGGGATGCTCAGTGAAATGAAAAGATGGCAAAGAGCTTTCAGGAAGGCTGAAGGTGTTAATGCCACTACCCTGGTCAGGACTCTGCAATGCCTCCCTGATTTTCTGGTGTTCTCAGGAGATCTCAATGTCCAAAATGACATCTGCTGATGAGTCTCTCTCTTTTTTTAATTTTTTTTTAAATTTATAAGAAGAAAAAAATTATTAACACCCAGAAAAATACATTAATGCAAAACAAAATGTCTAGAATTTGCCTAAAATCAAAGTAGAGGTTTTGGTAAATGGTAAATGTCTTGGTAAACATCTTAATTTCCTCTGGGGTAGGGAAATCAGGATGATCTGAGGTTTGACTGATGACACTGTGGGCTAAAGCTCTCAGCTGTCTCCCATTTCCTGTTAACTTTCCACATCCTGGAGATTTAGATTTAGATTTAGATTTAGATTTTCATGAAATACAGTTCCCCTCCTGCTGTTTTTTCACAGTGGTGTCTCAGAAAAAAAGGGACATTCAGCTTAACAAGGGTCTTGCCACTATTAAAAAGTGATGTCAGATCTAGAGACGATGAGGAACATTTATCCTGCTTTTCACAATATTTGTGAGGATTATCTATCCTCAGCCATCACAAAGCTGAGTCTTATTATATTTTGGTGTGTGGTGCACGATGTCTTCCATTAATAAGCCCTTATTTTGGGGCTATTTCTTAGTACATGCTTAAGTTTCTAACTTAATAATGTTTTACTTTTAGCTCGTTACCTGGAATATTGGCAAGGTACTGAAAGGACTGATTTGAACAAAGACCCTTCTGCTGCTCAAACCTTCCACGTCACACTTAAAGATGTATTTCTTTGGATAATGCATAGGATAAAATCATACAATCTTTTAGTCTGGAAAAGACCTTTAGACTTACCCAGTCCCACCCATGTTACTAAGAATTGGTCATAGAAAGGCAATAAGTATTTCAGTTTGGGACCTGTGTCAGCAAGATGGGAAGAATAATTTTGCCGAGAACAGGTGTGACAGAATTGTTCCCTTACACATTGAGGACAAAAGCTAAATTTGTAAATCATTGTTATTCAGTAGAGAGAGACAGAGTTTGAACTGTTCCCTACTGTATAATTCAGGAGCATCCCATTATGGTGGAGATGGCTGCCTAAAACCACATGAATTTTTCACCTGATAAGGAAGAATTTTTTTCTTCCCCTGAAATCTGTGCATCTTTGCTCTCCCAAGAGATACTGTCAAGGATGAGAGATGGAAGCCGCACACCCCACAGGATCTGAGTCCTCCTCCTCAGCTGGTTGTGGCTTTGGAGTTGCTTCCTTACAGGAGGTGATGCCTTAGGATTTTGGCTTTTATATTTGTAATCCTGCAATTCTTTAGTGTATCACTCTAAACTCCATATACAGTGTCAGCTACTGCTTTCCCATTGTGGTCAGAGAGAACAATTCCCCTCTTGGCCTGGGAATCAAGGACACCTCACTGTCTCAGGCCCTGAGAAATATAAACAAAAGTGAGTTGGGGGGAGCAAACTTGGGCTAAATGACTTCATTACCTGAAGCTGTAATTGGAACATCAACCCCCAATACGCAAATGGACCAAACTTATAAAATTGTGAAAACCCATGACCCATTGTCCATTTTGGGTGTAGCCCCTGGGGGAGAGCTCTGTCTGCCTAAAATGTACCTGAAGGCCTTTCATTAATATATCTGCTTTTTATTCTCTTAATTTGTCTAGCCTCTGATTTAAGGTAGCCCTGGAAAAGGCATCAGTGAAATCAAAAGGCCAGCCATCCCATGCTGCTCACATTTCTGGGATGCCTCATCTTACACAATTCCTCTACTTACACCCATTTTGGTGGGGTGGAGGGGAAAAAACCAAGTTTCTTTCTGCTGCTTGCCCTGATTTGGTGGTTTTGGGTTTTGGTGACTTGTTGTGAAGCTAGTGTACTTTCTTTCTAGAAGAGTTCTGACTAATGCTCTGCTGGAATTCCTCCATGGCCCTAGTTTCCCCAGTGAAAATGATTTAGAAGCTGACTGAAGGCTCCCCAGTTTGTGCCATGGCAATGTACTTGATACTCTGGAATGTCCTCACAGAGCGGTGGCAGTGCTGTCAGAAACCAAAGAGATCTCAACGACGATAACAGATAAAGACCTGGGGGCAAAGAGGAGGTCAGCAAGGGACAAGAACATGCCACTTTTACAGAAACAAATGGCAAAGGCTGGAGGCAAAAAACATCCCTTTGATGTTTCAAAATGACCGAAGAAATCAGCCGTCAGCAATCAACCTCGAGACAAGTTTGTTGTTGACTTTTTGTGTTTTAAGCAAGCAGTTTTGCACCCTCAACAAAGGAAGGGTGGAGCTAGTATTTATAAATGATTGTACATGGTAGGCAATTGTATCAAAAGTGAGAAGGGACTGCTGCAATCTGGAGATCAGAAGCTCTCTTAGGCAGATAAGGTAGTGCTGACACGTTTGGTATCACAGCAACTGTGGCTATTTGTTGCCACAAATTCCATTATCTTGAATTTGTCATGTCAGTATGATGCTAAAAGTACTGCCAGACCCAAGTCTGAATAGTTTTAAGCATCAAAAAATTTATGTTCAGAACTCAGTCAAGTGACCTAAAATGAAGCAACTGTACTTCATATACATATGAAGGCTGATTTTCTGTGATAAAAAAAAAAAAAAAAAAAAAAAAAAAGTTAAAAAAGGGTGTTTTTCCCCAGTTTTTAACAGGGACGTTGCCAATTAGTAGGGTTTAAGTGTTACAGTGGAGGAAACCTATTGAGAATAGAGACAAAAAAGGGAAAAAAGAGTACTTTAAGTCAATGAGAAAAGCCACATATGTAGATGAGCTGTGCCAAACCACCATGCACTAGAAAAAGTATGATATTAATGTCACCTCACTTGAGGTGAAAGTTAAAGCTTGCTCTTGATCCATGAATTACAAAAAAAAGGTAGAAGATTGTAAAAAGTAGACTTTCACAGGAAAAAAAAAGGTTGAGGAAACTTAAGTAACAACTGATAAATTATGTTGGTAGTAGCCCTGGTCCAGCTGTTCTGAAAGCAGACATTAATTCAATTATTCCAGGAGTATCTGGAGCAGTACACAGGCATGTTTGCTTAGCAATAGTTGAAGAATAACTCCAAAAATATAGCAAAGTACAGTAAATAAAGATAAAAAATTGGTCAGCATTTATTCAGATTTGTCTTCTCCATTTAATGGTTTTAGTGGGTACATTTGTACAGTTCCTGTACATCTATTTCTAATAAAAAGACTAACACCCTTCCATCCCCAAATCACTGTTCTCTTTATTAAGAAATATTTTAATTATTATTAATCTCCATTTCTGAGGGAGAAATAAACATGCTGCAGTCTCATTTGTTCTGTATCTAAGTTATTGATGCTGTGATTAAGATGTTAATTGATTTGGTGTGGCAGCAGGCACAGAAGGCAGAGGTACTCAATCATAGAGTCACAGAGCCATGGAACATTAAGGGGAACATGGAGGGGACCTTAAAGAACACCCAATCTCAATTGCCTCTGCCATTGCAGGGACACCTACCCCTAGACCAGGCTGCTCAGGGTCTGTGTGAGCATCAAACTGGGGTGGCTGGAGACAACATCAGGCTGTAGACAACCTCCCCCTGCATCAGTGGGACAGCATGGACACAATGGACAAGATGGATTTCATCCAAGGGTGCTGGGACCTGGAGAGTTCCTGTGCAGGGCAAGACATTTGTCACCTCTGGGACATCCAGAGACAGCCCTTGTGACCAAACAAAGGTGAATGTTGCACCCCTATTCCAAGAAGTCCAAAAAGTCAGCTGAAGGGGGAGCTCCAGGCTGGTCAGCCTGGCTTGGTGCCTGGGAAAACCATGGAGCACATTGCTGGGTATGGGATGGAGAAGGTGCCTTGGGCCTGTCAGCATGGGTTTAAATCACACCTGACCCACCTGATCTCCTGGGGAGAGATGACTGGAGGTGTGTGGGGGAGAGCAGAGGGTGTCCTGGGCTGGGCACTGTCACTGTTCCCACATCCACGCTGGACAGTGATGTCTCAGGAGATGGACAGTGAGACAGATACAAATCCTGGCTGTATGATGAGACTCAGAGGGCTCTGGTCATTCATATTGGCCTGGTAGCAAGAGGGGCATCACTGTGCTGTGTTTGAGACCTCTCTGGTTGAGCATCTGCCCTGGTTTAATCCTGGCCAGCAGCTCAGCCTAGCCCACCTGCACAGCCACTCCCCACAGTGGGATGGGGGAGAGAGTCAGAAGAGTTAAAGTGCTAAAACTGACCATGTGTAATGAAGTGATACAGATTTCCTAAAATAAAAATCAAGTCTGCAACTGAGAAGTCTTTTCTCCCCTTTTTTCTAACTCTGCTGGTGTAACTGGGATATTTAATACACTGGACTTGATGTGATTTTTCCTGGGAGAAGATATTTCAATTTATTTACAGGTCATCTACCAATAATTCCAAATGAAAGCAGAGATGAAAAAATGCCCTCTCTGGGTTGTTCTTCAGAGAAAGCTTAGGAGGAAGCTTAAGCCTTATTCGTACTTTGAAATACTCACTTAAAAATATCAAAGAAAACTGTCTTTTGCAGTTGGTAATTTGTTCTTTCAGCAGGACCTCAATGCTCCAACATGATGGCAAATGACCCTGTGTCATTACAAATATCATATTTTTTTCATTAGCAGGCTGGTTCCTATAAGAATAGAGGGAAATCTTCATTTCATGCATATGTTGTGCTATCTATGTGCACTTTGAAGTACTTTGTTGTGGGCTTCCACAGAGTGTTGAATTGTATTTTCTGATTTAAGTGGTGCCTGCTGTTTTCCAAAGACTTCTACCTTGTGCTCAGAGTGCCAAAATTAAGAGACAAGTGACAGAGGCATAATCTGGAGTCTGATCAGCCTGAGAGGAGTAGCCTTTGTGGATTTAGGTGCACCAGGACCAAAAGCTTAAATCTTAATCTATACTGAAGATGTAAATTTTTAATAAGTTTATTGGTGTTTGCAAGATGTCATTACCTTTTTATTCTGCTTTTTACTCTGGAATAGCTTCATTGTGCATAACTTAATCTCTGGGAAATTTGTAGGGCTCTGCATTTTCTCTTTTCTTTCCTCTTGTTTCTGCTTTGAAGATGTGTGCAGTTCTCAGTATCTGAGATACTGAAGGCAAACTCAGTTTGTTAAAATGCCAGTAAAAGCTGATTAAAATGCCTGTAGGTCGCAGAAAGCACCATAAATGGGGCAATCTCTTGGATGCCCTAGCACTGAAAAATCTTGGATGGGCTATTCATCTGTCAAAACCAAAACCTTGCAAATAGATCCTCATTTGGCAAATCATCCAGAGCTGGTACCAGCTCCTGCGTGGGAGCACGGACGTTGTATTTCACCCTGACCTAAACACCTGTCAGACTGCACAGAGCCAGCCTCTCAGGCACCAACAAATCATGACCTGGCTATGAGCGTGCTGGGACATTTTAATATACTTTTTTATAGCTGAAAAACAGATAATGATTTCAGTATATAACAGATAATATTTGGGTTTATTGTTGAGGGTTTTTGTTGTTTGTTTGGATTTTGGTGTTGGGTTTGTTTGTTTGTTTTTTGTTTTGGGTTTTTTTCAATTTTTGTTGTGAGTTGGCAGATTGCCATCTTACCCTTTCCCCTTTAATGCATTGGAAGCATGTTGCTTTCAGAACAGAGACCCTATCAAAAAGTGAGTGGGCATCTTGCTGATCACAGCCCGAAGTGTCACTGTCTGTAATGAGGAGACTGAGATTCATCTTGCATGATTGTAAAAAATTAATTTGACAGTTGCAGCACATAATGAAGAAAGTGAGAGGAATGTCTGGAGGCTTACATCAAGACAGTCTTTCATTTTAAAGACAGGGAAGTCCACTGGCTCCATTGGGGGTTGGGATCTGGGAGGTTAATTTCAAGCCCTCTCTCTAAAAAGGCTGCTTGGACAGTTCACTTAGGTCAGGATTTTCTAAGGGCACAACACAACTAAAAACACTGGGAGTTGAACTTCAGCATAATTCTGAGAATTTGGGTGCAAAACCCCCCAAATCACAAGTGCTCTGTCCATTGTTTTCATTGAAGTGACCAGTAGAACAGGGATTGAATTCATGTCTTGAGAAATTCTCTGCTTGAGAAATGTCTCCATCCTTCCCTAGGAGATTAAGCATGGCCAGAAAGGCAGGAGACAGTAAGGCCAGGCCTTGTGCCACCTGCCAAGGACACACCTTACCCACACCCTCACTGGTTCCACAGTCTGTGACCACCTTGGGAAATCCCAAGGGTGTGAGGCAGAAAGGCTGGGACACCAGGCTGCCAGCATCCCAGCTCCAGCAAGGACCACCTGCAGAGGTCTGAGCTGAAACACAGCTCCTGCCAAGGGTGGTAACCCCAGGTGGGGTGTCCCAGAGGGATTTCTGGCAGCACAGCTGGCTGATCCCAGGTTAGGCAGCTGTGCCTTACCAGAGCTGTTTGAACACAGGCAGCTGAGACCCCAGGAAAGGGTGTGGGTGAAGAGTTTGCTCTCAGCCCCTCAATCAAAACACAGGTCTTCTTCTACCTCTAAGCCCAGAGTGGAAGATGCTGCACCTGGGTCAGGGCAATCCCCAGCACCGGTTCAGACAGGGAAAAGAATGAATTGAGAACAGCCCTACAAAGAAGAGCCACTGTGGACACTGGTGAATGAAAAATTTGGCATGACTCATTTTGCTCAGCTGCAATGAACACAGAACACTGAAGTTAAACCAATCACAGACTCCATAATGCTTCCTCTGCCAGGCATGAGCAGATTCATTCACAATAGAATTGCATTAATGGCTGAAGTATCTCCACAGCAATTCAGAGACATTAGAGTTGAAAAAGACCTATTTGTACATTTTTGTCCTCCTTCTCTATAATGGCAGGGTTAAACCCTTGGTTCAACCTCTCCAAATTTGTCTCACCAGCTCTATTTGTCTCAGCCCATAGGTTTTTCATCATACCCGAGGGAGTGCTCCATGGCATGATGCATTCCACTTCTAGGAGCTTATCCAGACACTTGGCTTAGATTATTCCTTGCTTAATTTTCATCTCATTAGTTTTGGTTATTCTCCTTTGTGGTACCTGAGATATATCTTTTCTCTGCTTCATTTTCATATCCTTCAGCTATTTGTTAATGGTTATCTTGATGCCTTTAAAGCATTCCACAGCCAGACCATGTTTATTTAGATCTTTTCATCTTCCTCCATAAGTCAGTGCCTCCAGCCCACTTAAATCACATCAGTGGCTTTGCACTGACCTCTCTCAAATTTACAACTCTTCTCAATAATGAGAAACTCAGGGCTAAACACAATTTTCTGGGAACAGCCATACACTGCAGGGAAATGATTTTACCTGTGATTTCAAGTGTGATGTATTTGCAGCTGCAAACAATATCTTCCCCCTGCAGTTTTGCATTGAAAGGTCTGTTTGCTGTCAAGATTACATAATTTTCTGTAAGATGTCCACTTTTTTCCCCTCCCTCAGATCCATGCACATCATGAATGAGAAAAATGTTTCAGAGGAATGTAGAGATCAAGGGCACATGGAGCTCTCACCCAAATGGTGTGGAAGTATATGGGGGGTTTTTTGTATTTTTACTCAAGAAGCCAGAAAAGTGGGCATAGTTCCTGTATCTAAGCATCAGACTCAATGAACTGCAGCTGCATACAGGAGAGCTGAGGAAGTGTAATTGCTGCATTCCTGGCAGTTTCTGGGTTTTAGAATTTTCATCCAAACTGGTGATCTGGATGAAAGTCCTTGTCCATGCCAGTGGAGGTGGAAGAATTTACTGAACCTTGTAAGCCACCCTTATGGAAGGCTTCCACAGTGAAAATCAGCAGCTTCAATTCGATGTGACAAAGAAGAGGAGCCAGCAGAGGGTAGCAAACAATAAAATTATCAAGGTGAGAGCCACAGAAGATTCATTTTAAGGTTGCTTTTTTCAGGGGCATATCCTGAGCATGAACTTAAAGGAGTTTTGTTATGTAGGAAAATGTTTGCTGCAGCTGAGAACATCAGTGATGCACATTTTTTATTTAGAAAGACACTCACACCAGCAGAGGGGTGAATGAAATGGAGCTCTGGTTTGTCACTTAATGAGTGATTTGTTGTTGTTGTGAGCTCAACTTTTCTATTATTTCTGCCTTTCCTCATGGTGCAGATTTGTTGTCAAGGTTTCCTCAAGTTCCTGGATAAAATATGCAGGATTTGTAAAGGGAAAAATCCTGACTATGGCAAAAGTAGTAAGTGGAGAACAAATCATGCTCTGCAAAACTTCAGGCAGGATTATAAGGAAGAAATACTGTACTTCTTTAAGATTCAAGTTAAAACCCACATTTATTGCTAACATGGCTCAGCAAGCATGCCTGTTATTTTTAGCTCATTTTTTCTACAGATTAACTACTGCAATGATCACACTGTATAATTTGTCATAAGAAGCACATGTTTCTCTTGAATACAGAATAGTGTCATCAAATGTAGATGACAGAACACATAAATTATGGGTATTCTCACAATGTGATAAAATGTAGACCTATTTTTTTTTTTTGTGAAATATTAGATATTTAGTAGTTTATCCAGATTTTCTGAATATTCAGCTCATATTTGTATTCATTTTGCTGCATCCTCCAGTGGAATTCATGTGATGAACTAAACAGTGAAAACACAGGAGTCACCCCAGATTTATTTAGTGTAAAAAAGGATATGACTGAAAGGAAAAGGGGACTGGATGTTTACTAGGTGAGTATTAGCAGCACAGACCGTTCTTTGATCTAGTTCTCATCTCTACTTCTAACAACATGGAGCAACTGGGTGTGACAGAAAAGGACTTTAGAAATGCCACGTAAACTTGAACATTATAAATAGAAATAGTAACTCATATTTTTTGGGTTCTCACCTCTGTTTGAATAATGATTCATATGAATAATCAGCATTCAGTCTAGTGGTTTTTCTGTGGCTCAGTTTTTAGACTAAAAGAGTGTATCCTTTCTCTGTTTAAATATATGTATGTTTATCCACGATGACTTAGCCATGGCCAGAACTCTAATGTGGAAAATACTATCATAAAACATTAAGTTTTTCTTTTAATGAGCCTGGTTTTCTTGGAGGAAGTCTTCATTTTGTACGTGATTCCACTGCAATTAATAAAGCTTCAGATTCTAACCAGGATATAAATGGATGTCTGATTACTTATGTATTCAGAGCAGTTATTTCTAATTTAAAATACAGAATCTAATCATGCCACTTCCTTCATTTTGGGAGCCCTTGCTCTTATGTTTTGCCATTCATCACTTTCTTTCAACTTCCTGCAGATGCACAGAGATAAAGAGATGATGATTTTTTCTTTTATGTTTCCTTAATGCATTTTGATAGGTAGGGAGTAAAAAATTGTCATCCACATCAGTGTATGTAATAATAAAATGATGTTTTCAACCTCTGCTATTTGAAAAAAAAAATCCAGAAAATCATAAATGAGTAAAACTCATGAGAATAGATATTTGATTGAGACAAAGCCTCAGTACCCAGGACTTTGACAGATGAAAATTGGAAGTCTCTTTGCAGAGTTAGAGTCAAGGAGCAACCACAAACAATTCAGGTAGATAACTTGGTTGGTCACTTAGTTACAACCTTTGATCTCCTACGATCTTCACCTGCCTCTCCTGGGGAGACTCAGCCTCAGCATCTCTTTAAGACTGTGACCTCTCCCGTAAAAGGTCTCCAGGCTTCTGAACTTTTATCTCAGTGCCCACTGGAAGCCCTTTAAAGGCAGCTGAACAGCATGCTGCTCTTGTAGACACTCTTATGTGCTGCTTATTGATGTTTTTAGGGATCCCAATAATAATGGATAACGGTTCTCCAGAAATTGCCAAAGTCAGAGGAGGATCCTGAAGGCTTTTAATCAAAGCTTAATTGTGTTGATAGAACTCTACAGATTTTATGCCAGACAGAAAGATAATCTGCATTTAACAATTATTTTGAAAAGCATCCTTATGTGGTGTTTTTTCCTCCCTTCCTCTTTTGGTCTAATTCTTGAACAGCCAGTAGTCAGCTCTGATTGCAGGTGACACAATGTCCTTGATGGCCAGAAGGCCACTGTTTCATGCTGACAGCTGTGGATGGCATCAGTTCAGCATCGTAGGGTCCCATAGACACAGCAGCATCCCAGCTTTTTGTTGTCATTTCAGCTCAGCTGAGCCTGGAAGGAAGTGACACCGAAGCCCAGGGGATCCAATTGCACCACCAGCACTGCAGAATTACCACCCGAGAGAACCACACGCAGCTCTCCTTTCAGACAGCCCCAGAACAAAATAATAATAAATAAATAAAAGTGGTTATGATTATTCTAGGCTAGATCATACCAGCTTTTCACACACAGGCATCTTGAAGAAACATCAGTGGGATAGCCACACAGGAGCAAGGATACACTTGTTATGAGAGATCAGTTTGGCTGCGTGTGTTTATGAGGCACTAATCAAAGAGAATTGAGCTCTACAGTCTTTCCAGGTACAAGAATTCCTCTGAATTCAACAGGACTTGTCTGTGCATAAGAACAGCAAGATGTGGCTGCAATCCTCACAGTCTTCTGCCTAAACTGAAGCTGTCATAATCAGGTACTAAACAGGATCACTGAGAAGTGAATCTGAGTCTGCTGCCAGCCCATTACAAGTTAGTGTCTGATTGTTTCAGAAAGCACAAGCTCAACTGACAGAATTGCTTTGTGCTCAGATAATAAAACTGATGTCATTGGGTGGCATTTCTCCAGATTTATAGGAGCTCTGTGGGAAACTTAACAAAATTCAACCTGTTATTTTTAGAGAATATACAAATTGCTGCTCAGAACAAGTCTATATTGTTCATGTTAGCAATCAAATTTTCTCTGAATGAAGCACCTTATTTACTAGTTCAAATATATTTTCTTTGTCTGCTGCAGCTTTGCAGAAGTTACAGACTTTCTACTGACACTAAAAGAACTATTCATGCATTTAATTGTTCTTTTGCAATGCTGAAGAATAATGTTTCATAAGTGCTTTCCATGCAGCTTTCAATGCAGTTGTTTTGCCTTCTTTCTGCTTCTCCCCTTCTTTTCTGACTTACCCTTTCTCAATGTCATTTTATATATTGATAAAAGTATGAAAAGTGAGAATTGTTACTGTCATTGTTTTGTTCTCTCTTTCAAGAACTGACACTTATGATCTTAGTTTAGCATCTAATTAATCACAATAAATAATTATCTTAGCAGCTTTCACAATATGAGAAATGATTGGTAAAGGTGTGTATGTCTACCAAAATACTGGTGTTATCCATTTCCTAAAGGCCTATAATGGCATATAAATCTGTGGGTTTTTTTGTAGGAGGAGTGCAAGGAATGGCACTCACACTGCAATAATTATTTTCAGCTGTCAAGAACAAACACTCACATTTCCAAACTCCTCAGGGTTTGAATGCTGGACTCATCCAGAATGAGCTTAGTACAGTGAAACTATCAGCTGTCTTGCTCTTGTTCCCTCCATCAATAATAGGAGTTCCACTGTGCTGCCTCTAAATCTCTGACACCTTTGAGCAGCTGTATGTTTGGGCTCTCAGGATGAGAAGGAACCTGTGTAACAAACCTTGTGCCATCCAGGGCAGGACAACTCCCTCCCAGTGGCAGGGAGAGGAGAGAGGAGTGGGCTGGGGCCCAGAAATTTACCAGTATCTTAAATTCACTGTGCCCAACCCCAGGCCAAGGGTGGGAAAAGCAGCCTCCTGTAGAGCAGAAACCACACTCTGGTTGCTGCACCAGATTCTCTGCCTGGCATTCAGAGGAGAAATACTGGAGCCTTGATTCAGTGCTGCCCTGCAGCTTATAATCCTCATTTGTTGTTGCAGCATAGTAAATCTGCACTGTACCATAACCCATCTGCACCAAATTAGGGAAAGACTGGTGCCAATATACCTTCAAACTTAGAGAAAACAAAATTGAGGTGCTGAAGGGAATGTTGCCATTATGAGATATCAGGGAGGCAAAGAATAATTACACGCTGAATTCAAGTGACATTTCAGTGCTGTTACGAGCAGAAGTGCAAGTGCATTAGGAATTCTTGGATGTGCTCCTTCTTTACCTCCACATCTCCAGTAATCACTTTTTCCTGTACATGTGTACTCTCTCACACACACTGTTTTCAGAGAAAATTTTCAGAAAGTCCAAACACGAAACTTGAGTCATCCTTCAGTTTTGGGTTGAATTTGAACTTTTTACCTAGTAGTCAAAAAAACTGCCTGAATATACTGTTGCCTTGTTTCAGTCCATCAGGTTCCACAAAGGGGCCATTTTTGTTACAGGAGCATGAGCACACTGTGGTGGGATTAATCATAAACCTGGGCCTGCGAGTGTCTGTGCGTGTGAATGATGCTTTCTGTGAGTTGAGCCATGACTGAGAACAAAGTCAAGGCCCAAGCCTCAGAAAGCAGCCTCTGTGCTCTCCTTTAAATGCCCTAATTCATCTCTGGGCAAAGGGGACTAGAACATACCAAGCTAGTCCCTGGAGGTACCTGGTGCCGTTTGTGTCGTGACAAACGCACAAGGCGAGGGCTTGTGTCAGATGTACTGTGCACTCCATTGACAGCTTGGGAAACCGTGACACTCTTCCAACATTTCCTGCTTTCTGTGTGGATGAAAAATATTTCACCTCCAAATGGCGTGTGACTGGGTGTGTTAAAGTGTCAAGGAGAGGAAGAACGAAGGAAAAGCCCAGAAAACTCCCGTCCTTTTGCCTCAGTTCCAATCTGAGTGAGAACTGGTGTTTTAAGAGGAAATGTGGCAAAAATTATCATGTCTTGACAGTATTCCTGAGTTCCCAGTCCATGGGGAAAGGGCCATGGTGTGCTGTGATTCAGCCCTGCCTGCTTTAAGGAGCCACTCAGCCACTGAGTACCCTGAAAGGCAGCCCCAGGAAAATCAGCTCCAATGAGTTTGGCTAGGGCTAAAATATTGTGCTGCATTCAGTGTAAAATATTAGTAATATTAGCATCATCATCATCATAATTATTATTTCTGACTATACCCTGAAAATTAGTCTGCCACTGGCCTCTTAGACACAACAAAATGCTACTAAGTTTTGGCTTGCTGGAACAAACCAGCAAGATCTTTAAGCAGTTTTTTCTGAGTAATAAAATTTAGGAAACATAAGAAGGTAGACTGCCCTAGGGACATCTTTTGACCCATTATTTCTAGAAGGTTCCCTAGTGTGTCACCACTTGTTCCTCTTCACACATGGAACAATTAAAAGAGCCAATTTAAATTTGAATTTACACCTTATAATTCAGACCAAGAAAAAGTTTCATCTCACCTCTTGTGGAAGGGGGCTTTTTGTGCCTTTGCTGGCCTGGGTTGTACCCTGCTTGTGCTGAATTGTGTGAGGGAAAAGCACCCTCCTTCACTAAACTCAGCTGTCAAATTTGAGTGTTCGCTTTTGACAGCTCAGGTGTGTTGCCTGCTCTGGGAAGGTAAATGCAAAGTTGCTCCCCTGGTTCACCCTGCAGGCTGGAAGGAACCCAAGGCAGAAAACAGCCAGCCTCTGGCATTCCTTTTCAAGTAAAAATCTTTCTCCAGATGAAAAAGGAAGATTTGTATGTTTGTGATAGTTTCTTTAGTGCAGAAAGTATCGACTTCTATCACCTTGTAACTGTGGGCTGTTTCCCCGCACCTCAGGTTTCATTATGCTCCAGAAGGTAATGGTTATGTGACACCGTTCAGTGAACTTAGCTTCCAGGAGTTCAGTAATACTATCCCAAATATTACAAATTAATTTGATAGTTGATTAAAGCTGATGAGAATAAATTCATTTAAACTGCATATAGAGGTCATCTACTTTACCAGATAGAGTATGATGTGATTTTTGCAGCAGTTAATGGGCATTTGTCATTGTGATTGAGTCTTCTGCATGAGAAGATGAGAATAATGGCCTAGAATAACACTCATTCCTGTTGATACTTGAATAGCCAGTCTCTTATTTCAGTTAAAGTCATAAGGAAATTAATTGGTAACAATCACATTTCTGGATTAACTTTTTTTTTTTTCTTTCTTTTTCTTTTTTTTTTTTTTTTCTTTTAATATGACCTTCATTATCAAAGCACTCGAAGAATGATGAATTAAATCTCACACTATACTCCAAGGCTGACCAAACATCTTTCAGGTTCAGAGGTCTTAAAGAATACAGCAAAATTAAATTAATGCTGAACACCGCCCTGCTTTTACTGTGTGTTTGTTCAGATTTTATATGATAAACTCTGTTCCTCAGGAACTCAGCTATACATTCCTAGAGAACGAAATTCCCGCAACACCAAATAAATACATGCTTCAGTCATCATAATTATAAAGGGCCTCTTCATAAGAGTCAGAAAACTCACACAGTCCCCACTGAAGGCAAGAAAAGTCAATTCACTCCAAGCTTTCACCTACCCCACCCCAGAGAGGCAAAACAGAGGAAACTGGCTTTTTACCTAAAGGATTAAAGCATCAGAGCTCTCTGACTGTAGTAGGAGACACCCTGCATGTATGTTTACTTTGAACCATCTCCACTGCTATGAATTACAGTTGTGGAGTGTGAGACAAGAGGCAGTCCCTTACCTTGCCACATCTGAAACCATGTTTTAGAGGTTAAAATTCAACACCACAGGATGCATCTGCCAGGGCTTATCCTGAAACAGTGGAGCCATGGCTAAAATACTGGACATTTTGCTCTACATTTAGTTCTTCTAGATTTAGAACGTGTAATTTTAAGTCTATAAAGGGCTGAAAAACGAGCTCAAGGAGAGATACAGTCTGTTTCCATGCACTGAGATTAGGTGAAGTTATTTAAACCTCCCAAGACAGGTATTTCCCTGCCACAGTGCAATGGTTTCCTCTCTGAGATGTGTCTAACTCTGCTTTAATGCAGAATATAACAGTCAGCATCCCATCTGAGAGTTTACTAATCACTCTTGAGCATGGTAATTTGGTTTTACATCTTCTGCAAAAGAAAGCAGTATTAATTTAAAACATAATTTTAAAGCATAGTTTTAAATTTGTGGTCTCCCTATAACCCCGGGACATTTTCTGCCACTTGACTCATGGTAGTTGCTTTGCCCTCATTTGGTATTTGTGAATTTGGAGTCCCCTGCCAAGCTGAATTCCTTCAAAATATATTTTTAAATTTTGACTTGGTCTTTGAAAGCATTTTCACCTATTAACTGTAACATGGTTTAGCTTTAGGCATATCTTAAAAATAAATAAGTAAATAAATAAACCACAGGGAAGAGGGGGAAATTTCCCATGAGAATCAGGCTCACATTCACAGTCAAGAGGAAAGTTTTGAGCAGGTCAGCTGGGTGATTGATTATATTATTCCTTGGTGATTGACAAAGTAGGAAGCAGAACCAGAACACAGGTGGAGGCACATGCACCTGTGAGAGGAGAGATGAGACTCCCACATGGATAGAGAAGGAAAAATCTTTTAGAACACAAGCAGAAAAGCCAATATAATATCCCCATGAAAAAAACAAAACAAAATAAAACAAACCAACCCTTGTCAAAGGCTCTGAGCAAATTTAAATCTAGAAATAATCAAGGTACATCCTTAAATAAGTGCTAGTGGGATTCATTACTCAGTGTTTCCATTTTAACCCTCCCTGTAGGAGACAAAACTTTAAAATCCTAAGTCTTTGGTTCAAAGAGGCATTACAGGAAGTGAGTTTCTTTTGTGAGTAGGGGTAAGGTTATGACAGTGATTGCAGTGAGTGGAAATTCACTACAGGCTGCTGCAGGAAGGTCCTTTGGTACAAGTTGCAGACAACCAATAAAATCAAAGTTCATCAGCCAAAGGTTACATCAAAAAGCTCTCTGATCTCCACATACTGTATGGATACAACTGAAGTGGATTTCCCTGGACTTTCTTCTATTTTATATGATCTGAATTGTATTTTCACCCTGAAAATACTACAAGATATTTAGTTTTCCTTGCATCATGGTTCATTTTTACTGCCACCAGCATTGTGACAGGTATTGCCACCTGCTGCAAACAGCAGTGTATTTTAGTCATGAATATTTGATTGCATATGGTGCCAGAAGGAGGGAGGGAGAATGGGAAACTTTCTCATAGCAAGAACAGAATACCAACTCTAAACTGCAGGGAATTGGGCACATCCACTTTTATGAGCTCAGGATATAAAACTGATCCACTCCTGCATCTGTGCAAGGGTCTTTGGGGTTACATCACCATAAGCCTTTGTGATGATAACAGAATCATGTGGGAGCAATAAGATCTCCCAATGTTTGGGAATTTGTCTTTGAATCTTATCCTGTCAGCTTTTGTTGACTCTTTATTCTCAGGCCTTTGTCATCACTGGTGGATTATCCCTTAAAATTCTGTGGCTTCCATGGAAGGCTCAGCTGTAGGAAATACCAGTCTTTGTCTTTCTGAATTTTACGTAAAGGGGCTCTGACAAAAATAGAAGTGTGTTGCTGATTCTAAAACAACAGAGACAATTATTAGTCCTACCTTTCTGTCTCTGTGGCTCCACAGCCTCACCTGTCTTGTGAGAGTGGCTGCTCCTGCAAACAGCCCCAGGGCTCTCGAGTAATTTCAGTCCCCAACCCAAATCTTCCTGCTGCTTTTATTAAAGGTGGTTACTGGTGCTGGTGCACTCAGTCTCCAGCTGTTTCCACCACACTGGAATGAAATGACAAAAGTATTCGGTCCTTTCCTTCTGCCCTCCTGCATAAGAGCTTTCAATTAACATTACTGCTACACAGCTTAATTGCTGCATTCCTGTCTTCAGGCTGTTTTCTCCAGCTTGCAGCTTCCTTAAAGTATAAAATTGTATTTTTATAAACTTGCAGTTTAGATATTCAGTGTGCAGCCCCTTCTTAAGTTGTAAAAGTTGTAAACTTGTGAGCTTTCCTTGGAGTCCATTTATGTAACTAGCAAGCACATAAAAATTGCTGATCTGAGTATGAAATGACCCTTTGTACTTTATAAGACTTAAACCCCTCAAATTATAGGTGTTGAGCTAGGCAATAGCCCAGGTAATTAGTAGTATTTAAATAACTGATTAGACAAAGGAGAGTTTAACCTATTATCACTTAAAGCTTCCTTTGAAGTGCAGAATTGTCCCCTTGTGCTTATCCTGGCTTCTTGCCAAAACTGGATGTACTCACACTCGTCTGTGGCTGCCTTTAAATGACTATGCAGTTTTCTTTTTGTGAGTAGGACCATATGACACGAATTCTGATTATCTCTATTTTTTTCACACTGATGGTGCAAGTAATCTTGCTGCATCTTCATTCTGCAAAAAAGTGCAAAGTTATCATAGTTTGCCGGAGAAATTTACAAGATTCTCTTCTTTTTTTCATGTCTTTTTAAAGGAAAGTAAACTAAACTTACTCAGCATAACAGAATTACTGCTTTCTGTTGATTCCTCTCTAATTTGGGTTTGTCTTTTATCTAGTTCTGTAGTCCAGACTTTGAAAAATTGTACTATGATCCAGGAAATCTATTTCTCTTTTCTTTCTGACATGTTGATCCTTGTGCTTTAGGAAGGCATTAACAATGCATGAAAAAAGAGTCATTACTCATAAGTAAGAGAAATGGTTGTTACAATTGGATTGCCTCAGTTTTAAATCAGTGTTTTGTATAGTTTGTAAATTCCTTTCTTAATCCCCTGCCATCAACAAAGCAACCTAAGGAACAGTTTTAGCATTTGCAAAAACCGCTTCATGCCCAGAAATAGGAAAAATAATCTATGGAGTTTCTATTTACTGATAAGACTGGAATATGGGTTTGAATCATGAAGGGCAGATTGCTGAATATATTAAGCAATGAAAGAGAACTTACAGCTGGACCAGGTTTGCTAATGGATACTTCTGCAGCCTATGGGAATAACTGCAGGTCCAAACAAGCATAAACATTAAGAGAAGAA
Source organism: Phylloscopus collybita (assembly GCA_027886175.1). NCBI lineage: Eukaryota > Metazoa > Chordata > Aves > Passeriformes > Phylloscopidae > Phylloscopus > Phylloscopus collybita. Next base: position 541,152 of record JAJNNQ010000124.1, read on the forward strand.
AACCACCTTCAGAAAGGCAAAGAAGGTTAATGAGTTAGCCTTCCATTTTCTGGCTGCAGAGCAGAGTAATTAAAAGGTATCTAAGTGAATGTTATGAGCTGGTGTTCATTTCAAAGACACAGAGATGATGTCAGCTACTGAATGGTGCATAAGCATAGGTGTGACCTGCTATTCTAATCAATTATCTCTTCCCCACAAACTTGGGGGAAACACACTGATTTAATCTTGTGATTTTGTTTCTGTATACAGCCTAAATTGCTTTTGGCACCTTGAGCGTGATTGTAATTTGCTCTGCTAATACTATGCCTTGTGGTCTCAGGTGGATTTGCATACCACAATTTCCTCTCATTACAGTTATGCTTCTCCCCCAGTTCCCCCGCCAAAAAAGTAGAAAACAAGAAATTAATGCTTTTGCAGGTTACTCTTTTGGTCTCTGAATAATCACCTTGAAGATTTTCCACATAGAAAGTGATTCAGATTTAGAAAGAATATTTATTTTGCCTCTCCACTCTGTGTACTGTAATTTGTGAAGTTTATATTGCCAGTAACCTAGACAGTAATCAGCATAACAGCATGCGATTTTACATATCTTCTTTCTTGAATTATCACACAGCTTTTGTGTTACAATTTGCTCCTGTTTGCAGACCTGGACCATTAGAATTCTTTCATGAAAAGTATTTCCTTAAGCCTCTATTGTTTTTAATTTGCATGTGCATTTCCTTCTCCTTTTACCAGTCACACTGAAACAAATGCTTTTATTCTGTCATTCTCTACCACAGTTACATCACAGTATTCCTTTTTGGTTTCACTCCTTTCCTTCCAAACATCGTAACTTTATGCTCTTTTAACCTACTTTTATCTCTAATAATTTTATTTAGGGATCACAGTATCTCCATCTGTCCATCTCATCTACATTCCTATACTGTCGTCAGAACTTGAAAAAAAAAAAAAAAAGTTACTGTGATTTAAACAGATCTAAATCTGTTTAATCTCAGAAATATTCTCTCTTATTGACACTCCACGTTTCATGGTCCTCAGCCAGAAAACCACATGAAATGTTGGTGGTCATTTATCATCCACGAATGGGAAAGAAGTCAGCATGCAAGGTGAGAACAGTGGGATCCATCCCTTTTGGCACACTTTGAGAGGCTGACAGAGCTTCAAACTGAGGCAAAATGCACATTCCTAAGGTGGTGTCTCCTGTGAAAATTTGGTGGGCTGCACACACTTCCAGGTGTGTTATATATACAAAAACGAAATTGAAACATTTTAATAGTTGCGTCTGTACACTAGCTGTGTGTGTTTCGATTTCCGTTTGTAACTGTGTTTATATTCCGACTAGTTCTGAGTTGTTACAAATACTTACTGTTGTAATGTTGTTCCAGTAGTTGTTAGATAGTGTTGCAGTGTTTAGTTACCAATGTTTGAAGAGGTGTTGTGCAGCTGCAAGCCCGGATGCAGTTAAAGGGACAACACCAGAGGAAAGGGGGAATCTCCTACTCTCCCCCAAACAGCCCAAAGACTGAGACCACCACCCGGCGCTTTCATTGGAGAACACGAACAGCCAATCAAAACCTGGCGGGAAGAAATGATTGGTGTAGAGAGCACCCTGATAAGAACCAATGAGAGCCTGAAGAATGCACCAATCGTGGAAAGGATCCAAAACGGACCAATCCCTGAGGGGACTGAGACAATAAAAGGGACTGACCACGCTCAGTGGGGGACTTCGTTCTCAGGAACTGACCTGTTCTGAGCGGTGGCCAATGCGCACATTTTTGGTTTCTCTGACTTGCCATGAGGGGCTGGGACTAGCCCAGCCTCCTGTTCCTGTAGCTGCTTTTATATTAATAGAAAATTCGCCTTTTCTTTTTTAACATCTTTGGATTTACGCCTCATCATTAATTTTTGCACCATTGTATCACCCAGGGGAACAATGCAGGGAGCCAGAGCTGTCCCAAGGGGTACCCGGTAGCTACCAGGAAGTGCCCCAAAGGGAAGCTTCTGCTAAACCAGAGCTGACCCCAGGAGATGCCCATAGCTCCCAGGAGCTCTCTGAATCGGACGAAGACATTGAGCAAGAGACGTCCCAAGAAGACTCCTGGGATTACTCAGTCTCGGATCTGTCCCAAGAAAACTCCTGGGATTACTCTGTCTCAGAGCTGTCCCAGGAAAATTCCTGGAATTACTCTGTCTCAGAGCTGTCCCAGGAAGAAGATGAGAGCTACCAGGGAGTTTCTGACTGGGAGAAAGGAACCGAGCAAGAGCATTTCCAGGGAGAATTGGCTAGCTCCCCAAAAGAACAGAGGCCTCAAGAGCTGTCCCCCAGAGCAGTCTGTAACCACCAGGAAAGCGCAGACTGTACTGGCCAAGAGCTCCGTGGAGTGCAGGACTCCATTGGGCAGGAGGCCAGTGGCAGTGCTGGGAGGCCTTCTGTGCAGTCCAGCCGGGCAGACGACAGCGACCAAGGCCTGATGCAGGACACCCAGGTACAGCGAGCCATCCCAGTCCTGCGGATCAAGACCTTGCTGCGGGAGGGTGGCAGCTGCGACAAAGCGCGTGTCCTGCAGCAGTGCAGGGCAGGAGACGAGGCCAGGCAGCAACGACAGGGAAGCTTTCTAAGAGATAGGCTCCCTGGGCTTCCCTCTTGGGAGGCTTGGACTGCGTGTCGGTCTCTTCGTGGAGGGCACAATTCCATCAATGAGGAGGTGGGCGAAGGCAACGGACGGGCACAGGCTGCACCTACAGGCGACAGACCGACTTGGGAGGACCATTGGCAGGCTTGGGCTGCTCGCCAGGTCATTCAGCCGTGTCCCCAAGAGCGGCTCCGTGCCTTGCGCAGCCCTGTGCTGCCCCGAGCCCGCATGGGACCCACACCTCCTCCTGAGCAGCCGGCTCCCCGCAAGAAAGGCCGCTCGCTCTTCAGGCGGGCGCTGCGGGCGCTGCGGAGGCTGTGCTGCTGCTGCTGCTGCTGCTGCCAGGCGGCACAGACGGAGCTTTAGTGCCCGCTGCCAGCAGCACCAGGCCTGGAGATGGCGGCTGGCCCGCGGCCTGCCCGGCGCCTGAGGGAGCCGCACGGCCTGCCTCGGCCTGCACGTGTCCCTGCGGGCCCAGCCATCCCCGGCTGCCTTGGAGCACCCCCGCTGGCTCTGCCCAGGAGCAAATGGCAGCCATGTGGCCAGCCCCAAAGCGGCAGCCCTGGGGGACACTCGGTGCCAGGGGCTCGGTGCTGCATCCCAGCCAATCATCCAGCTGGGAAGGGACCTGGGAACTCAGCCGGTCCCACTCTCAGCCTGGCAGCACCGTCGTCACCCCTGAACCGTGTCCCTGAGGGCCGCCCACCTCCACACCACTCTTGACCACCTCCAGACTGACTCCAGCACCTCCCTGCTGGAACCTCTTCCAAGGACTGACCATCCTGTCAGGGTGTTTCTGCAATTATTTCCAATATTGAATGTGCACCTTGCCTGCTGGAATCTAAGACCATTTCCTCTCCTCTGGAAAGGATTCTTTGCTGATCCTTTGGCATTTTGTCCGTGAGGAATGGACAAACAGCAGGTGTTGGTCCCAGGACGTGACCCCATACTACCGGACTGCGACACACACAATTCTTAGAAAACAAAAGAAAGTTGGATTTAAGAAACAGTAGTAGAAAGGGGAAAAAAAACCCCAAAAAACAAACTCAAAAACCACACACTATAAAATTCAGAAAACCCCTCAAAACCCCACAAGAATTATAAGAATAGGAAATGAAATAACAATAAGAAGACGCTGTGGCAGATGAAAATGTCGAAATAGTACTACCACTACTAAAAATTAGGACAAGAATAGGAATAGGAATAGGAATAAGAATAAGATTATAAATAAGAATAAGAGTAACAAAAAAATAGGAAAATAATCAGAATAAGAGAAGAAATAGGGAAACAATAAAAGTTAAGAAAAATAAATAGGATTAAAAATAAGAATTGAAAGAAGAAGATGGAGAAGAAAAAGAAGTTGAACAAGAAGAACGAGGGCAAGAGGAAAAACTATAAATAGAAGAGCAAGAAGAACAAAAATTGTAACAAGAAAAAGAAGAACAAGACCAGGAAGAACAAGAAGTATAATAAGACTAAGAATCAGAATTAGAATAACAAAAGAAAACAATAGTAGAAGGAGAACAACAAGAAGAAGAACAAGAAGAACAAGAGGAAGAACAAGAAGTATAACAAGAAGCAGTTCAAAAAGACCAAGAAGATGGAGAACATGAGGCAATGAGGACAAGTCATAATCCCTTGGAGAGTCCCAAAGCACTCCCCAGGCTCGTTGCTGAGGTCTTGCAACTGAGCACTGCGCAGAGGGTTGAAGTGCTCATCCTACACCTGTCTCTGTCTCCCTCTGTCTCCCCACCTGCTACCTGAATCCACCTTCCTTCCTTTCCTTCCTTCCTTCCTTCCTTCCTTCCTTCCTTCCTTCCTTCCTTCCTTCCTTCCTTCCTTCCTTCCTTCCTTCCTTCCTTCCTTCCTTCCTTCCTTCCTTCCTTCCTTCCTTCCTTCCTTCCTTCCTTCCTTCCTTCCTTCCTTCCTTCCTTCCTTCCTTCCTTCCTTCCTTCCTTCCTTCCTTCCTTCCTTCCTTCCTCCCTCCCTCCCTCCCTCCCTCCCTCCCTCCCTCCCTCCCTCCTTTCTCCTTCCTTCTTTTCTGTCTCATTTTCTCTCTCTCCTCCTAGCTCTCTAATTCTCTCTGTTTCTGTCTCGTTTTTCAGTTTTCTCTCTTTTTCTCTCCCCATCCTTTTAAATTTTCTTTCCCTCTTTTCTGTCTTCTTGTCCTCTAAAGTGGGATTGTACTTTTTTAAAATTTCCATTATTAATAAATGCTTTCCAGGTCAAAGTTGCCTTAGTTGTCTTTATTTAATCCTAGAATATCTAGTTTTAAAAGAACTCTTCCCAGTTCCCCACAGTCAAACAAGACACCCCCTTTCCCTTTCTCTCTCTTTTTTCTCCCTTCCTCTTTCCCACCCTCCCTCTCCCTCTCTCATTTCCTGTTATATAATACCGGCCTTAAAACTGGAGTGACTTTGGGAGCAGCAAGCTGAGCCTTCCCCCTGCACAGGCATTTACAAGGGATAATGACCTCACAGGTTCGTGGCAAGAGTTAAACCTTTACTCTTCAAACACCTTGCAAAAAGGCTGCCCCACGAGTGAAAAAAGTCAGTGACACCCTCAAACTGTCCAAGTCCAAGAGCTGAGAGAGAGCTAGAGATACAAAATCTTGGGATTTGGTCACTTCAAGGGTGCTCCCGACTCAGGGAATCTGTTCCTCCATGTTTATGTGTTCCCTTTGTGGCAGTTTTTATTGTGGGTACCAGGGAGGGTTTAGCCAGGAGGAAAAGCAATGGGCCTGTACCTTCTCTAACACGTACACACGTAATTAAACACTTTCTGCCAACCCTGGAAATCCCCATAGATCTGCTGATTTTGTTTATGGCACAATCTCTGAAATAATAATGAAAACAGCTGGAATGAAAAATCAACAGTTTGGTTTTCTTTTAAAAAAATCATAATCTGTTCTTTATTAACTGATAGGAAGTTTTCTTGCTCAGTACATAGACTTTATATCTCAGGAGTTCAAGCACATCCATGAGGGTATGATTTTTATTTTCCTGAAGTCATTGGAGTAACTTTTACTCACTTGCCTAGTACTTCAGAAGAGCAAATTGTTTTAATGTGTTGTTCCTGCTTGCCTGAGATTTATCTCTAGCATGTAAAGAAACCCCTACAATAACATGGAAGAGGAGGTTTGGAAAAACACATTGTTTTCTGGATTTAGAGCTGAATAATGGCCTTAGTGCTGATTGCTGGTCATTGCTGGTCATTTCTCTGGATGCTAGACTTTATTATCTTTGAAAGTCTAGTCAGACTGTAATATAATTTTCAGTTGCAATGCACATCTAAATGCTGTTTCTGTGCAGCTCGTGTGGGTCTTGCCAGAATCAGTCCAACTGCAGTGATCCAGCCCAGCAGGGAGTGGTCCCATTTCCTGGATGCAACATCTCTTTCCTTCTTTCCCTTTCCCTTTCCTTTTCCCTGTCTCTCCCTTTCCCTCCCCTTGTCTCTGACATCAGCAGTTCAGTCAAACCCACACAATTGGCTTTGCCCTGTGCTCTCCTTTGCACCTTCACTGGGGCACAGCCCTTCCTGAGCATTTGGAGAAGCGGCTCAGCACAAGGGGCTGCAAGCCCCCGAGGCCGGCGGCTGCTCCAGGCCCCTCCCAGTGCCTGGGGCTGTGGAAGGGCTGCCACGGGGGCCCTTTGTGACACAGGCACCTTGTGTCAGGGCCCTCGGTGACACTGCGGAACACTGTGGTGCCCAAAGTCCTTGTGGTATCCTAGAGCCTCACCCCAGCTAAGAGTATACGAGGGACACTGCAGGGCCCTGGGCCAGCCAGTTCCAGGAGGATGGCTGTGTCCCAGGACGTGTGTGTGCCAGAGGACATTGGACTTTGAGGAGGCCAAGGCAAACCCCAAGTCCCAGCCCTCCAGCCCCTTGCCCAGCTGGCTTCAAGACCAGGAGCTCAGTGGGCATTAGCTCGGGGCAGTGGGCAGCTCAGTGGGCCCCTGTCAAAGGAGGTAGATTTTGTCACCATGAACCAGGATCGGGATTGCTCTGTGGATGAAGAGCTTTGCCCAGGAGCAGATGTCAGCAGTGGAGAGCTTTGCCTGTGGGAGGAAATGACAGTGAGAGACTTTCACCGATGGGAAGAAGAAGAAGAAGTGATATTTCAGGAAGTCTGCCCCTGCCAAGCTGTGGGACACCAGGAGCTGCACTGCTGGCATGTAGGTGTGCAGGGTGCAGATGTGGGACAGCAAGAGCTGCCCCAGTGGGGAGAGTGTGTGACACTGCAGGGGCTGCACCTGTGGAACGAAGATGAGTATTGTAGATGCCAAGAGTTGTCTCTGTGGGAAGAAGAAATGACAGGTCAAGAGCTGCCCCCATGGGCAGAAACTGCCATAGTGCCGGTACAGCAGGAGCTGTACCAATGGGAGGACGATGAAGATGACAGGTTCCAAGAGTTGTCCCTATGGGAAAAGGATTTGCAAGACCTATGGGAAGAGGTCAAGAGAGACATTGAGTTCGGTCAAATAGGGGTCGAGAGCTACCAGGATCTATCCCAAGAAAAAGACACCAGTGTCCAAGAGCTGCCCCAGTGGGAAACCCCAGGTGTCAGTGAGAAGCCCTGCGAGCCTCTGGCTGCTGAGGGGAAAAATGCACTGGGTTCTGCTGCCCTCGGCCATCAGGTGGGATGGCCAGAGCCCCGGAGCCCCATTCCTACCCCATGGAGCTCCCCAGGTGGCAGCCAGACCCTGCTGGACTCAGCGAGCCGCAGCTGTGCACCCCTGAGCAAGGCTGTGCTTGGGGTGCAGGAGGGCTCTTGCCAGCAGCCAGAGGAGCAAGAGCAGCTGGAGCCCATCCAGCCCTCATGCAGCCCACAGGGAGCTCAGGCCCAGTCGGTTCCCAACAATGAACCTCCCTCACTCCTCAGTCGGCTGTGCTGCTGCTGCTGCCGGGCGGCACAGCCGAAGCTTTAGTGCCCGCTGCCAGCAGCACCAGGCCTGGAGATGGCGGCTGGCCCGCGGCCTGCCCGGCGCCTGAGGGAGCCGCACGGCCTGCCTCGGCCTGCACGTGTCCCTGCGGGCCCAGCCATCCCCGGCTGCCTTGGAGCACCCCCGCTGGCTCTGCCCAGGAGCAAATGGCAGCCATGTGGCCAGCCCCAAAGCGGCAGCCCTGGGGGACACTCGGTGCCAGGGGCTCGGTGCTGCATCCCAGCCAATCATCCAGCTGGGAAGGGACCTGGGAACTCAGCCGGTCCCACTCTCAGCCTGGCAGCACCGTCGTCACCCCTGAACCGTGTCCCTGAGGGCCGCCCACCTCCACACCACTCTTGACCACCTCCAGACTGACTCCAGCACCTCCCTGCTGGAACCTCTTCCAAGGACTGACCATCCTGTCAGGGAACAGCAGCTTCTGATACTGAGTCTTCACCTCACCTGCTGGAATCTGAGGCCATTTCCTCTCATCCTCTCATCATGCTGATCCTTTGGCATTTTGTCCGTGAGGAATGGAGAAACAGCAGGTGTTGGTCCCAGGACATGACCCCATACTGCTGAACTGTGACACACACAATTCTTACAAAACAAAAGAAAATAGGATTTAAGAAACAGTAGTAGTAAAAAAAAAACCAAAAAACCCACACCAAAAAAAAGCACAACCCCCTCCCTCCCCAAAAAAACCCCCCAAAACCCCAAAACCAATAACAACAAAACTTACAAAAAGGAAAATAATAGAGGTAACAATAATAAGAATAAGATGAAACAGAAGAAGCCGTACTAAAAAATAATAAGAAAAGGGATAAGAATAGGAACAGAAAAAGAGTAAGAGTAAAAAAGTGATTAAGAATAAAAACAGAAAAGAAGAACAAGAATGAGCAGGAGAACAAGAACAAATAGAAGAGGAAGAAGTACAAGAAATATAACAAGAAGAATAAGAATAAGAAGATGGTGAAGAAATATTACAAGAAGAGAAAGAACGAGAAGCAGAGGCAGTGAGGACAAATCATAATCCCTCTAAGAGTCTAAAAGCACTCCCTGGGCTCGTTGCTGAGGTCTTGCAGCAGAGCACTGCACAGGATGCAAAGTGATGCAGCAGATGCAGAGTCTGCTGCAAGAGACCGTGTCAAACTTCCCCCAGCCAGGGCAGGTCCCTGGGTGTTCCCCCTGGCCCAAGTGTCTGTCAATGTGCTGAACTCGATGTTGTCAGGGGACCCTCAGCACCAAGGACACCGGATGGAGAGCGTCAACGGGACACCCTTGGCATGCACGGGGGGTGAAGTGTTCATCCCAATCTGTCTCTGTCTCCCCACCTGCTATCTGAATTCTTTCTCTCTTTCTCTCTCTTTCTTTCTTTTTCTTTTCTTTTCTTTTCTTTTCTTTTCTTTTCTTTTCTTTTCTTTTCTTTTCTTTTCTTTTCTTTTCTTTTCTTTTCTTTTCTTTTCTTTTCTTTTCTTTTCTTTTCTTTTCTTTTCTTTTCTTTTCTTTTCTTTTCTTTTCTTTTCTTTTCTTTTCTTTTCTTTTCTTTTCTTTTCTTTTCTTTTCTTTTCTTTTCTTTTCTTTTCTTTTCTTTTCTTTTCTTTCTCTCTTTCTCTTTCTTTCTCTCTCTCTCTCACTCTCTCTCTCTTTCTCTTTCTTTCTCTTTCTTTTCTCTCTTTCTTTCTCTATTCCTGCCTACCTCCCTTCTCTTCTCCTCTCTTCCCTTCCCATCCCATCTACTTTGCATATTTGATTAAAATAATGAGGGGGTTTTTCTGCACTTTGAAAGTGGCACCACTGCCCATCTAAGTGTGTTTCTTCTTTTGTACTTTCACATGTTTTTACCAAAGCCATGTTTTGGTAAGCCTGGATAATAATTAAAAATAAATGTTGTCAAAATAGTGGCTGAAGTCCTTCAGTGGGCTGGGGTTAAAACCTGTCATGGTTGCATGAGTGAGATGTAGGAATCACCACAGATTGCTGTAATCTCTGAAATGACAGTTTGGTGCTGCTCAAGAGTGAGGGTAACTTAGAGATAATAATGGAAACTCTTAGTTCAAAGTGCCGTTTTGAACGTCTAGGTGTCTAATGGGGCAAATTTATCTAAATGTACATACCTAGGAATGCTAATTTTTTTCTTATTTCTGTCTCCACAATTAGACTTTGTTAACATATATTTAAATTATCAAAATGTTCCTTTACTCTCATGTATAATACCTATTAATAACCATTGGAACAATGGTTTGTTTATCACATATCCCTTTTTTTGATACTTGTCTGTAGCAGATTTTCAAGTCAGAGAATCCAATAGGAGAATGAATAAGAGAGTATGAATATTACCTTTTTTTGCTGGATGTAATCTGAGCTTTAGAAACTCTTCTGGACCATTTTTTATTCATTTTTTGTCACTACAGTTATCTTACATTTCACATTTCAGTAAGTCATTTTGCTCATTTATTTGTTATCCTTACTCTGGGAAATCTACACAGTGGCCCTCCTTGATGGAAAGTTTTTTCTGGGATTTCCTCTCTGCTCTGGGGCCTCATCTAAGAGAACTTTAGAGCTCCTTATAGTTTTTCATTGTCCAGACACAGTTTCATTTCACTCACCCACACACACTGGGACACACATCAATACATTTATGAAGCTTAGGTATTTCTGTGCGTTTTCAAGAAAAATGATGTTCAAAGGCCTCCCATTGATTTTTTGATAAATGGTTCATGCAGAAACTTGCTTGACAGCCAACAGGAATGAATAAGCTTATTCCAATAAAATCACCACCATGTCTGATTACAATATTTTTCAATGGCCAGTTTTGTGCAGAGAAAGAGATCCCTATAGGGAGGTCATTTGTCAGCCTAAGTCAGAGCTTTAATGTTACTCTGAAATAGCTTAGTTGAAGTTATGTGAGATTTCTCTTCCTCCTTTCAGACGAATAAAAAAAAGGTATAAAGAAAGTAGGAAAAAATGGAGAATCACAGCAGTGTATAAATCAGGACACAGCAGCCAAAGTGATTTCCTGTAAGCTCCTGGTGCCAGTGCATTCATTTTGTGTTCTAATGGGGCACTTATTTGAGAAGAGCCTCTCTTACATTTTTCTACATCTACATCTACATTTTCTTTAAATCTATGCCAGCTTATTTTACCAGGGTCTGCTTCAGCACATTTTAATCATAAGATTATCAGATCCATGTTTATCAGTGCAATGGCTACAATAATATATTCTCTGTCTCTAGGAACTGGTTTTGCTCTCAGCTCTTCCCATAATTATTTTTGACTATCCCTGTGTCTGAAGCGGTTTCTGCACTAAATAGTTTTTTCAGTGCGATATGAAATTTAAATGGCAATAAGTCAACACCAGCTTGAACCTGCTATCCTCAGTTAACAAGGTCTAATTTTGGTGGAGTGACTGGATGAAGAGTGAAGGAAAGCTTTTTCTTCAGTGTGCTTAGCAAATTCTAGCTGGGACTCCGAAAAGTGTGAAGAGGAGCAACTGCTGTAGGTTGAGAGTAAAGCTTGAAGGGAGAGGGATTTCTCTTGGCTTTTCCTACTTAATCTGATTTGCAACTGTGATTAAAAAGTGTCACTGTTCTTTGAGGAAAAGATCAGGCCAGGTTGGATGTGCATGTGTGTTCTTCTACCCTTCCAGTTCTGCCAAGGCAATAATGTTTGTCCCTTTGCTTTCAAAACACAATGAAAATTTAATTCCTAGCAGAGCCTACCCTTCACTTTTCTGGTTCTGAGAAGAGTAGATATCACACATTAAATTTTTTAAAAAATATTCCAAAGAAACTATTCAGTTGTTGGGTTTTGCCGTGTGTTGTTTTTAGGTGGCTTCTTCCCATAGCAGTGGGGCTGGAATTAGGTGATCTTTGGGGCTCCTTGCAGTACAAACTATTCTAGGATTCTATGATTCTGCCCAGAGGGAAATCATAGAATTGAGGCCCTTCATGGGGACATGTCAGGAGAGAATCCAAGCTGGTCAGGCTGCTGAGCAGTGAGTTGGGTGGAGATAACCAAGGGAGCGTGGAGTCAGGTCAGACCTGAAACCTTGCCCTTGCTTGGATTTTAGTACTGTTCAGAGTGAGACCATCCAGTGGTTTTCAGCACAGCCCATCTTCATCAGGGCTGGGAGGCTGGTCCTCTCCTTCAGTGCTGAGCAGAAAGGTTGCTGCCAGTGAGACTTTTAAGGTGGCTGAAAGAATCAAGTGGTGGCAAAAGCAGGGTTAGTACAAAAGCAAAAGCGCGGCAAAATTTGCTGGCAAGGTTCACTCTGCTACTGACTAGATGGTTAAAACACACAGAGAAAAAGCAAACAAAACCCTAAAATCAATCAGTCTAGGCCCAAAATCAATCTAAAAAATATCTGTGTGGAGGCTGGGTGTGGCAACGGAACCAGCTGGGATGAGCAGGGTCTTAGCCCAGGTAGCTTATGCAGAAACCAAATTAGGATGCTAATGGTATCATTCTAAAATAGGTCGTCTCTCTGGTTCTGGTTCTCCATTGGTTTGGGATCTTTGACATGTATGCAACTGCTGTGATTCTCCATTTTTTCCTACTTTCTTTGTACCTTTTTTTTTAATTCCTCTGAAATGCATGTCCCTATCCCGCATTCAGGATTGGACCCCTACCCTCTGGTAACCTTATTTATTTTTAAGTTACCCCCGCCCCCCTTACATCTTTGGATGCTGCCCCTCAGATCGTGTGGTTTCTGCAGTTTGTTACTTTCACTACTGAAGTTCTTTATTTTTCGGACCACTTCATCATTCCCGCCCCTCTGTTTTGCCATGCTCCCCCAGCTGGACCAGACCTGGAGTTGCAGTGAACCAGACTGCCTGCCAGAGCTGGTTGGTAGGCAAGGGGGAGAAAATGGTAATGGTAAGGGTAAGAAAGGGCAAGGATGAAAACAAAATAGGGAAACTCCCCCTACTGAGTCACAAGGTTCAGAGTGGACCCTCAGGTTAAACTGAGCTCAGGACTTGAACAACTAATGGCTTAATATAATTTAGACTTAACAGTACTTAATTGATATGTTAAATTATGTTAAGCTTAAGTTAAAAGATTTATACATTATAACACAATAGCAACTCACATTCAGACCTAACTTACTTAGAAATCTAAGTTACTCATGGATCTAGGAATAGGACATTCCTGGTATGTTTGCTGTGGCCTTTTTATACCCCCCCACACACAGACCTAAAGAGTCCATACAAGGTTTATACATGTGAAAACGTGCTCCTGAATTCAGTGGCAGACTCATGCAGGATGCCTTTGTAACTTCTTAGTGGGCCAAGGTTGAGGAGTGGGGAAATCAGGTCAGGATCCAGTCACTGTCTACCAGAGCTCCAGGTACATCAAACTGGAGAGTTCATTGGCTCTAAGAAGTGCCCCATTCGCAGCAAAATGCTACTTATAGCTATCCTGCTGCTGTCCAAGGGAGTTCAAAAGTCTTTTGACCACTGTTCATATGGTTGCAAGAAGATGACTTGATCATAATAATTTTTCACCCCAGTTATAATTAAGGTCAGTAACTTTCTTTGAAGGTTTGATAACAAAAACATTATTTCTCTTGGATCCAGTCAGGAAAAATAAATTTCCAAGGCTGTTGGTTAAAAAGTGGGAGCTTGTTAAACAGCAGAAGTTCCTGGGAGCAAAGGTATTTCTGATGAGCTCAAGAGGCATTCAGCCCAGGTGCTGCTCATCAAAGCTGAGGTCTAAGGAGAAGTTCTGAGGTCATAGTGCAGCTCAAGCGCCTGGGGAGGGAGGCAATTGCACCACCACATCCTCTCCTTCACCACATGTGCTTGAGAAGAAATATCCCTGCCCATGGCAGAGATGTTGGAGCTATGTTATGGTTTAACCCAGAAAGCAAGCAAGCACCTTGGAGAGATTTGGAAGGATAAAACTGATAAAACTCATGGGCTGAGATAGGGGTTAGTTGGGTCTAATAGGCAGATCAAATCTATGCTAGTGAGCAAGCAAAAGAAGGAATCCGTTCTCCACTTCCCATGGGCAGACCCCCCAGGAAATCAAGACTTTGTCATGTGTAGCAGTGACTTGGGAAGACAAACACCATCACTCCAAACATCCACCTCCCACTCCTACAACTCTACAGCCTGAGTAGGACACTTCATGGGATATCTCTGTGGTCAGCTCGGGTCAGCTGTCTCTGTGTCCCCTCGTGCACCTGCAGCCCACTCGCTGCTGGGGCAAGTGAGGAGAAGAGCAGCCCCTGACTCAGTGTGGGCACTGCCCAGCAAAACCAAAAACATCCCTGTGCAATCAACACCATTTCGACCTCAAATCTAACACAGCCCAAAACAGCTTTCATGACAAAAGTTAACTCTAAATTATCCCAGCCCAAACCCAGCACTACCAAGATGATCTTGAAGGTTGCCTCCAATCCGAACCTTTCTGTGATTCTGTGGAATGGGTGACTCTCAGAACAGAGGCGACTGGGTAAGTGCTGTAGTCTTATTTTGGACATGAAAACTCATCATTCACTGCTGCTGCTGTACTGCAGGCCGCGTATTTCACACAGAGGGTTTCCTCTGTAGTGTGGAAGACTTGTGGGCAACACCTTCTATCAGGTGCTTGGAGCTGGTAGAGAGATGCCCTGGCCCCAGGTGCCATATATGTGCTGGAAGCACACAGCCTTGGGGCTGTGTTTTGCTTTCAGAGCTCTCACCCTGAACTAAATACGAGATTTTTGATGTGACACAAAATTAATTTTAAGCTACTAAAGGGCAAAGTCAACAACGTGGTTGCTAGATTTGGATAGAGAATGCAAAGAAACAAGGCAATTACAATGCCTTATTAGCCAGCTGCACTTGGCTGCAGTTCCTGCCTCCACTCTGCTTGTTTGTTCAAGGCCTGACAGGATGGATTTGAACTTGTTAGGGCTAGGACCAAGCTCCTGTAATGAGCCACATCCATCTGGCATCATCTATCCCTCGTTGGAGCCTCCTGCTTAAGACAGAGTCTGTCTTTAATGAACTACTTTGCTCACCAAGGGTTCTGCTACACCACAAGGGAATTATCAATAACCTCTGATCTCGACGGTTAATTTGATTACTGTTTGAATTTATGCTCTGTCTGCCGAAGTAAATCTGTCTAATGCAGTATCAGCTGCTGATACATAGACATGTTTCCAAAATAAAACTCCATACTGGGTTGCCCAGGTAATGTTGTCACTCTCTTCATCAACAGATGATGCATTAATACCATATAAATGCCATATAAATGCTGCTCTCAATGCATGGTTGGTGAATGTACATGGAATCAACTGAGCTTGTAAGGATTTAAGTAATTAACTATGCTAGCACATCAGATTTATTTATAACCATATCACTTTAGGGACAACTAAAATTATAGGCTGAACACTGGGGAACAAAGGGAAACAGCAAGTGCAACATTTTTTTTTTTTACTTGAGAAAAATCTCAAAAAGCAAATTATAAGTTTTCAGATTTTGTGAATAGATTAAACACATTATACAACTTTCATATTGTAAAAGTAAAGCAGGCATTTTTCAGCTTCTTCAGCTTCTTGTGAAATAAGTACCAAAAAAAAAACCAAACAAAAAATGTCAGCTGAAACTCTGTCTTGAACAGAAAAATGAATATAGGGGTTTTTTTGGGTTATATAACCTTTTAATTCACTGCACATTTTTGTCAGTTTTTAGTAAGTATAGTGGTTTCAAAATGAAAAGCCATGAACTGTGAAATTTATAAAAATGTTGACTGCAAAATTTTGGGAAGTTCAAAATCATTAATTGTAGTGGTTCTGGCTTGCCAATTTGAGTTTCCTGGCCAATACACATTATTTTATTATTATGCTGACCTCTTCCAGGAAACTTTGATATTAGAATTCATATTAGTTGTGTTGGGAAAGTCCTCCTCATTGGGAGGGTTTTGTCCTGCATCAGGCCTGGGAGGACACATTGCTCTGAGTGACAGGTGAGGATGAAAAAGGTGCTCAGCATCTGCCACCTAATTAAGGCTAATTGTCTGCTGAATCTTAGTGGTGTCCAGTGTGACCAACATTAAGTTTTTTCAGGATAATTAGAGATGAGATCTGTTTTCAGGATTTGAGCTTTAGAACTCAAATTCTGAACAAATTTTGTTTTGGTGTCGTTTGTGTCGGTCTTGCCCAGGGCAACAGGGAGTCTCTCATTACTATGTTTTTAACCTTTCAGACTTGGAATAAGTGGGCGTTTTCTTTTACCTTTACTTCTGTAGCAGCACCTGGTGATATGTGAAGATTTTACACAGAAGAGCTAAGACCAGGTTTACTGAAAGATTCTTACTTTGATAAGGAACCCCAAATGCACCAAGGCTCCTGCTTGCAGCACATTTCAGTCTCGTGGAATCAAGAGAATCCTGAGCTGGAAGGGACCTGAAAAGATCGTTGAGTTCAGCTCCTGGCCCTGCACAGGGCAATCCCACCATATGCCTGAGTATGTTCAAATGCTTTTTGAGCTCTGGCACATGCAATTCATTAGTTCCTGGTTGTGCCTGTGTCTTACCCCCTGTTTACACCCCCAGTCAAAATGTAGAGGTGTTTCTTTGCAGTGTAATAAACTACTGCTTCCCAAGTAAATGTTGCTTCTTTCACTATATGTTTTCCCTACAAATAGCAAAAATTCACAAGATAAGCTGTCCTTTTTTATGCATTCATAAACCTCACAGTGGTGTGCTCAGTTTGCAGAGAAACTTATGCAGTGCTTGAGGCAGTGCAAAGCTGGCAGCCCTGAAAAATGAAGAGTTTCAACCACTGCAAAGCCTCAAGACTGAGCCTTCTCAGGCTAATTTTTCCTGAACCTCTCCTGGACTGCCTGGAGCTCTGTTTTTTTCATGGTGTAACCACATCAGTAATTTTTCTAAAGACCAGATGGCTATACCTAATTTGTTTTACTTTTGTTTGTCTTTGTGTGATACAACCAGGGTTTTTATGTAGATAAGTGTTACAAGCCATGATTCTTCTAAAAAATGAAATATTTTTGAGTGAGATGGTGTAGAAGAATGGAGTTCTTGAGAAATGGAGGTGTGGGATGTGAAGAGGAGCAGCTTTGGGCTGATAAGACAGAGGCAGCACAGGAGATCTTATGCCTATAGGCAACCCATCACAATTAGTTAAATAAATGAAAACTGGGTAAAGTCAGCTTTTTGGGGTAAAAAAGGTAACAAAGAACAAGTATATTATGTGAGAAGGTCCCTGTATATATTGTGAATTTGGATGGAGTGCCTTATGGAGCGAAGAATAAAGACCAAAACGTAAAGCACATTAATAAACATTAAATAACCCAGAAGCGGGCCCTGGAGTAAAGGAGAAACTCCCATCCTCATCAAGGAGCAAACAGCTGGGAAAATTGTTAGAATCTAAAAGTGTGTTTACAGTATTAACAATATTGTGGTTATCAAGGGATTTGGGTTTGGTGTTTTTGGGTATTTGGTTTTTTTTTGTTCTTGTTTGTTTGGTTGGTTTGGAAGGGGGGTTGTTTGTTTTGGTTTTTGGGTTTTGTTTGTTTGTTTTTTGCTAACACTTTTTGTTCTTTTCCTTTAAATAACAGCTCTTTGTTTAAGCTATTACGGTTCTACTTATCCTGATATGAAATCCTTGATTTTGCATATAACTGAATTCCTTTTCTTGGCCATGACAAAATTTTGAGTGTGACTCAAGCTAGATCTGTAGTCAGGGATATAATCTTGATTAGATTCTCACATAACAAGTGGGCTGTTTTCACAGGAAGGGTAAGTAAATCCTGTCCTATGAGATGTGCTTTAAATTTCTATGCATTTATAGTTACCACTTATTTTATAATAATTGAAACATGAATGGAAATAGAATGAAAATAGTTGATTTACATTTCATGGAGGTTCTATTTCTCTTGATTACCTCTTTTTTGTTTTACAGAACTGTAACAGCTGAGACCGTTATCTTACTGCAGAGGGAAGGAGGAGCACTGGGATTGCTCTCAGAAAATAACAGGAAACTTGGGAATTCTGGGAATAACCTAAATGTTACCATTCTGCACTTACCATCTCCATTTTACTCAAATAAAGAGATGATGTACTACATTCTTTGTTTTCTTACCCCTCCCATTTAATCAACACCACAAAGGAAGAAAATTTCACTTCAAGCCTGGTCACTGTGGATGGGAGATAAGGAGTGAAGAGTTATAAGATTGTGTTAAACAGGGGTCTGGTTCATGTTTAGGTGACAAAAGCAAGGCCCTGCAGATGCAATTTGTTTTGGGGAAAGAAGTCAAAGAGTCAACAGAAACCCATTTTTCTTGGGTTTCCCCATGACAAAGACATTGAAGTATAATCTGATGCTCATAGCTTTAAAATTTGGGACAGCAATCTCAATGGAAGGTAAAGCTGAGAGCAAACTAGGTGGGGACTAAAGACTAGAAAACCATGGAAAATTTTGAGGAACCCATCCTGAAAGCACATCAGAAAAAACCTCAGCCAGTCAAGCAAGCAAGCAAGCAAGCAAGCAATCAACCAACCCTAAAGGAAGTGTGGCTGTATTCTATGGCATGGAGTCTTATTAACTGTAAGGACTTGCAATTTTTTCTTAAGAGAATAAGGGAAAGGGGGAAAAAAGAGGAGATCTCTTGGAGGTGGTGAAGAAAGGAAAACACACAGAGATGGAGGAAGTCGAAATGCTCCCCAAAAGTTAAAAAATTATGAAATTCAGCTGTTTAGGATTTTTTTTTCTGTAGTTTGTTTTTCACTTGTAATTTATTTAACCTCTTAAATATTCACTAAATTAATTAATTAGGGCCTCAGTAAGCAACACCAACTTTGAATTCAGGTTAGTAGGAGAAAGGTTATTTTCCTTCTGCATAAAGAATTCTCTTTATCAAAGATATGAGGTGTCTGACAATGACGTGATAACTCTCCACACAGACATGATCTGGACTTCTGCATTTTTATCTGTGGAAATTTCATTTTGTGGTATTTCTTTGAAAGCTCTGCCAAAGTGGAATGCAGTTATGTTTTGAAGGTGAGTTTGTTGAGTGGAAGCAGAATCTCCTACATGTAGTGATTTATGGCTGAACAGTATCAAGTGAAATGTAACTGTCTTCAAATTTTTGCTGATATTCAGAGATGAACAGTAGTTAATGATAAAACATTTTACAGGCTGCATTTTTAATTTGGGGCTTGGTTAGCACCAGCTTGATTATGTCTGGTGGGAAGTGGTGTCCTAAGAAATGAGGGTGGCGACTGGGAGAGAGGATGTTGGTGCTGTGGAAAAGTTATATTCAATTATGGCCTTTTCTTCAGGGGAATTTAATGTAAAGGCACCAAGTCACTACCCCTCATTACTCCAGGATATAACTCATTGGTAATAAAGTAAAAAATAAAATTTCAGTGTTTCTAAAGAACATCCCTTCTGCCACAAACATCCTCAAACCACTATGCTGTATAAACTCAACAATTTATGAAGTCTGATGGGTTCAAAAGCTTCAAGGAAACATAAGGATGAAGACAGAGAGGAAGCGAAGTGCAGGGCAAGAGAAAAACAAAAACAAAACCAAAAACAAAACAAACCAAAAAACACCAAAATGGTTTATTCTAATATCAGGAAATTCTTCCTGATCCTATGTTGCTGAATAATCCAGAGTGCACAGCTATGAGGGGCAAGAAAAGTTTTCCAAGCTGACATTTTGCAGCAGCCCAACAAAAGATATGCCCAAAGTCTAGGGGTATTGGCAGTGAAAATTTCCTGGAATTTGTGAGTGGAAAGGGAAAATTCTTCCATATCCTAAAGTCAGTTGTCAGAAGCTTGAAAAGCTGAATATTTCATGGTGAATACTTCATGAGTAA
Organism: Phylloscopus collybita; assembly: GCA_027886175.1. Classification (NCBI taxonomy): domain Eukaryota; kingdom Metazoa; phylum Chordata; class Aves; order Passeriformes; family Phylloscopidae; genus Phylloscopus; species Phylloscopus collybita. The sequence continues at coordinate 560,545 of JAJNNQ010000124.1, forward strand.
TATTATGAGTCTGTTTAAATGTGTAGAATGTGTTTGCTGCTGCCACTTCAGTAAATGTATATATCAAACCATTTTGCTAGAGCGTAGGTTTCTTGATCTCAAAACCCCTTTATAAGATCTCCATCCAATTTTTTGCATTTCTTTTCTGTCGTGGCTTAATCCTGGAAGACAATATAGCCACTTGCTGGGGAGAGACCTGGGAAGGCAAAACTAAATAAAAAAAAAAAAGGTTGACATAAAGGCAGGCCAATAGAGAGAGCCCAAAGCAAGTGATTAATAATATTCTCTTTAACTTTTATTTTCTAGGCTGCAAATGCACTTTTGTTATCCCCACGAGAATAGTTACACACTACTGCTATCCTCCTGGTGGTCCTTTCTACAGGCCCAACTAAATTGATTTTATTTTTGACTAGAAGTGACTTGAATTTTATTTCAAATGACCCATTTTAAATAGTCTGCAAAACGAAGAAGAACCTGCTCCATAAGTTTCGAAGAGAACAGCCTTGATGTGGGCCAGGCATGAAAATACACACTGAACAGTAGCATCCCCAGAATTTCCTGGAGTGTTTGGTCTTCATGGAAGCAGTAGCACATTTGTGAGAGATTATTATATGGACATGTTTGATTCATGAGGACTTTCTCAAGGAGGGTTCTAAACTCACTTCTATCATCAGGTCTGATTTATCTGAAGAGGTTCCAGAAATTTTTGTTTTGTGACTTTTTAAAAAATTTTGTACGTGCATTTCTGTCATCACCTTAAGTTCTTCTTGTATTGGTTTAAATATTGTTTGCCAAGAAAAATGGATGAAAAGTGGGCTATCACATTCAATTGCATTTTTTTATCACATAAGGTACCAAAAAGTTATTACACTCAATACGTGTTAACCCCAAAAATAAGAGAAAAGCATTATCAATAAAGAAAATTCTCTTCTTTGGGAATTTTCCTCTTTATAAAGAGAAACTGTAATGCTGTGGTGAGTTTATATTGTGCCATCCAATATTCATTTTGGCACCTTCAGAGTGGCTGCATCCCCTGTGGCACAGTGCCATCCTGTGGGCCCCCAGGTGGGCAGCCACAGCGATGTAACAGTGCAATATCTTGCCAAAGCTTTTGTTAAAAAAAAAAAAAAAAAAAAAAGAAAAAAGAGAAATCAGGTCTTACTTGTCTCAAAAGCCTGTTTTTGATGGACAACTACACTTTTGGTAGTATTTGTTCAAAATTGCTGTGAGTGGGTGCATGCCTGTGGTCAGGACAAAGGTCACACATGTGGGAGAGCCAGGGCTCAAGGATTGACTGGGATTCATGAGGAGTTTCTCCTCACAATTCATGACAAATTAAGAAAGTCCCATCCTAAGGCAGATTCAGGAGGTTTCCCATCTCACTGAAACTTTTTCTTCCTTACTCATGTGCTTGTGAAATAACTTTGTTAAGTTGAAAACTTCCTTGTGCTGAAAAAATTTCATCTGCCTCTGACAAAATTGTTTTGTCTTTCAGAAAGAGCTTATTTACTGGCATGGAGCTGCAACCTTTTCCCCCCCGAGGTGGAATCTACATCCTTGCTTTTAATTTCTGGTGGACCTGGAACAAGGGATCCAGCAGGTCTTGGGAAGGATTTAAAACAGCTCTAGGAAAGGCAAAAAAAGCCCTGAGAGTTCATTCAAAGGTCTGGCTTTTACCAAACATGTGAGTTGAACCACTCCGTGACCCCAAGTGGGTAAAGGCAATTCATCTGATTTATGCACCTGCAAACATAATGCTGCTCCATGCAAAAGTGGTGAGTGAATGCTCTCTGGTGACCATTTATGAAGGCAGAGTGTTAAAAGTGTTAATATGATCAATAAAAAGGGAAAGGGCCTGGGAGTAGGACTCAATCTAAGCTGTCGAAGCTTTACAGAATATTGCCACCGAAATAAATATTTAGTAACTCTACACTGAAGGTGCTGTTCTTTTGACAGGATGAGTTTCATGCCTCAGAGCACAAAAGTTATGAGATTTCAGTCAGTAATCAAATAACTGTATTTTTTTTTTTGTGGTGAAAAAAGACATTGCTTCTTTGACCGTGACTAAGTGGTGATTAAAAGAAACAGTCCCACCTTCCATCCCCTCTGCCCTCCATGCTTTTATTTTTGGGCAAAAAAAAGGAAAAAAGAACAGGTAGTAGGAAAAAAAAAGAAGAAGAAAAAAAAAGGAGTACAAAGAGAGAAGATGAAGAGGTGAAACAATTAAAGAAAATGTGTGTTAACCACTTGAAATTGGTGTGGGTGTGCAATAGATGCCACCACACAGCACTATTACATGGTCTGAGGTGGAATTGTGGTTGCCTAAACTTAAAAATGTTCCAGAGATCCTTATTTAGATCACAGAGACTAGAAGTCTGACATGAAAAGTATTTGGATATAATATCAGTTTCAGTTGGAAAATAGATCACTTTTTTCTCACTGCTACAAGATTACTGCGTCACATATGGCAGGATGTTGTTTTGTAGATACTTTTTGTTATGAACTAATTTTACAAATTTATTTTTAGACTAAATTCAAACCACTTCACATAGAGCTTCCAGCTATGACAGTGAGGTGGTGCAGAAGTGTGTGTAAGTAACACATAAATAATAAAATTGTGGCATGTTTCAGATGAGAAGCTGGAGATTTTGAGACAACTGAGGACTTTGGTAGGTAAGAAAACTCTGGAAAAGTTACATCCTTGGAAAGGTGTTCCTGCTATGAAATACCTCAATAACATTGCCTCTTAAAATGTCTTCTGTCTGCTGGTATCCTCCAGGGGAGTACGTGGACCCTGAAATAATTTCTGTGAGTGTTTCCAGCTCATCAGCCTCTGGGGACTACATCACACCTACCAAAGGTAATTTTTTTTTAAGTCTTAAAATTTTCTCTACTCTGAAGGGCAAAGCTGCAAGGGCATATTTACCTGGTAAAAAGTTACCTGCATCAGGTGAATGGTTGGGACAATGCTGCTGGAAACCAGCAGGAGAGAGGGGGGAAGGACAGGGGAAACCTGTGCTGGTGTGAAATAAATTACTTGACATTGAGCAGCTCAGAACTGGAACACGCTCTGAGAGAGAGAAGGGGTGATAAATTGGCATCTGAGTGTCCTTGAATTCCCACAGTGTGACTAGTCATCTTCCTGGAGATACTGAGGGAGTTCCTCAGAACACAGCACAGCAAAGTCTCCTAAATAAAGTTTTGTAAATAAACAGCAAAACTAACTGTATTTTTAATAATGTATGGGCTGCAACAATTAGCAGATTATTTCGTTTCTCATCTAAACTCAGTGTATTTCAGTTATTTAAAGTTCAGAATTAGCTTAAAATGCCTTGAATTATATTATTGCTTGGTGCCTAGGACAAGCAGAGAGGAAAACTAAACATGGGTAACATTTTGGTAATAATGAGGTAATTTTTTTTTTCTTTTCAGAATGAGAAAGCTATTATTAGAAAGACAAGTAAAACACTAATTTTTAAAGTAATTTCTGAAAACACTTCCATCAGTCTGATTCTGAAGTCCCCCCCCAGTGGAAGCCAGAATTGGGTTCTAACATAATTTTCAGCTGTTTTTGTGCTTTTCAGCAGCACTTTTGACTCTCTCCAATCAGGGTAATTAGATTGAGGCCAGCTTCAGGTGTCCTGGGCTGTCATATTTTCCTGTAAACAAAAATGCCTAGGGAAATGAAAACATTGAATTGTACCTGTTCTCACATGAGGTCTCACATGTACATGTTGTCTGTGATGCAACAAATCCTCACTGATTTTGTGTTTTATGGCTTATCTCAAAAAACTCCAAGGAAAATTCACATCTCCAAGAAATCCTTGGTGAAGTTTCATGTGTGTTCAATATTTTATTTTTCTCAATCACTATGAGAAACCCCTCAACATTATTTTAATATTTGTTTGCTGAAGATATTGCCTTAGCTCCCAGGAGAAGAATTTCTAGAGAGATATCCCAGAAGTGGAAATTGCTTCTTTATATGCCTTGGTACTTAATAAAAGTGTTGATTTATTCATTTTTATTTTTTAGCTTCCTAAATGCTCACGTGAGTCCTGCTTTTAAATGTACTGGGTATGCTGGAGTGGGGAATCCACACTATCTGTCACCCTCTGTAGTAATTTATAACACTGTTAGCTCAAGTAATTAATATTATTTTAGTTCTTTTGTTTATGTATTGAGGGTTTTTTTTTCCATTTTTTTTGGTTTTGGGGTTTTTTTTGGCGGGTGAGGTGGGGATGGTAAGAACTAAATTCACCTGCAATAAAGGAACACATTATTGCCTTCATGTCATTCAATATATTCCTTGCATTTTTTTTCTGATTACTCATGTGGCTGTTGTGAACCTGAGGTTTAATTGCAAATATAAAGAAATACCCCAATATATTTTCTTTACATAAAATATATCAAAACATCTCAGTTAAATGAATGGTTTATTATAGGATGAGTTATATATTAAGGGTTTTTTTTTTCTAGTAGCTTAAATAATTTTTTGTAGAGCTTATTTATTCCATAAAATTGATAGTTTCAAGGAAAAGGTCTTCTGCTTCCTTGCCTTTTCTTTTTTGGCTTAAGCTTAAAAATCCCAGCTGTCTTGCTAAGGTAACCATTACCAAATATATTTTAGAACACAATGCAATTTTCCCTGACTCTTTATTGTATTGACTTCTGTAGGAAAACAAACAAACAAACAAACAAACAAACAAACAAACAAACCTACCTTCACAGGAGATGGGTAAATATCTCGTAATTTAAAAATAAAAGAAAAATAAAAGAGAAAAGACTTATAGTCAAGAAGACTCCTTTTGAAAGCACAGAATTCTGGCCTCAGATTTCTTCTACTGAAAGTTCAATTATTGACTTCAGTGGATGTTGAGTGATGTCAGCACTCATACAGCTCATATATCTTTATTTTTCAAGCCTATTTTTCTTATGAACAATCCTTACATGCTGTAATAAAGAAACATAAAATTGCATTTGAAAATCAGGTAGATGAGGTGAACTTGAGATGCTACAGCTAAAACTTGACCTGTATCTCAGGTCCTGTGAGCTCCAAATTCTGCTATATGTCATGGGAAGACAACCTGGCCATGTCATGCTACAGCTCATAAAAAGTAGTTTTTTACAAGCCAAGTGTATTTCTTTTTGCTTACTGCACTACAACCTTTCTATAAGGACCTTCTCAACTTTATCACAGAGGTCACACAGGGCAAATTTTGTCTTAGTGAAATAAATTTGGTGTTTTGCAACAGTCAAACAGAGCTCAAGTAGAACACTTTGGAATAATTTATGAGCAAGAAGAAGTCCCATGTCCTAGTTTTAAAATGATGTATATTTCAAGGGTTAAATCTCAGAAAGTCAGAGGAGTTTCTGACCCATTCATGACTGCAGAAAACTTTTATTCATGGCTACAAAGAACTTTCAACTGCACCTCCCTAAGGGTTTAAAATGCTGTTTTATTTTCAAAAATGGTATAGCAAACCCCGTATTTGGGAGCCTTATTCCAGGTTATATTGAGTTATTACCTTGCCAAATGGCCATCCTTAATGGCTCATGTGTTTCTTTGCAGAGCTAAGAGCAGGTTGGGCATTCTTAATTACACACATTTGTTATTTATACTACTACTAAGTACCAAGTCAGCATTTAGAAGCCCACAGAAATATCCTGAATATACATGTTTGTAAAAGAGTGGTAACATTTCTATATTTTCTCGCAGTGAAATGCTGTAAATTCATCACTGGCTCTTTCTCCTTATTATATCTGTATATTGTCCCCTTTCACCAATATCTATTAGTGAATATATATTTCACCAGTAAAACATTCTTCTACAGTAGGTTTCTAAGTATTTCACTTTCAAAGCAATTCTTTTTACTTTTTTTATATATAAACCATCATCAAACTTCTTTTAAGCCTTCATTTAAACTTCATTTCACAGCAAACCCATTCAAACTGAACTTTCAGGTCCAAACTTTGCATTTCATGTTGTAATTATCTGAATCTTTTCTAAACTATTTCTTTTTTTTTTTCCCCCAATCAATGAGCCTAATGAGCTGGTCAGCCGAATGAGGCTGGTCTCAACACACAGCCACACACAAAGTTAGTTTTTTTTTTTTTTTCTTGTACAATTTTTTGTCCTTGCTTTTTCCTCAGAATGGGCACTGTTTGCCCCTCTGGGCTCAGAGGATAATGGCTGTAGCTGTGCTCTGCATGTGACACAGTCCACAGGTCTGCTGAGGGGTCATTTTGCTGCTGGAGACAGTTTCCTGACTTTGGATGAGACATAATGCACATTGTGTAAAACACCAGGTGATCTGAATTCATCAGGAGATTATTGGATGCTTCGCAGTGGCTCCTGCTTGTTTTGATACTGGTGGGTTTTGTCTTTTTTTTTTTATTTTCTTCCTTCCCCCCTGCCCCCTTTTTTAAAAATCTATTTATTTATTTATTTTGTTGTTTTCTTTTCTTTTTTTTTTTTCTTTTTTTTTTTTTTTTTTTCATAACCATTGCTGAAGATGCTAGGTACATTTTACACTTTCAGGTCTCCTTGGTGTCTGTTTTCATGGCCCTTATTGATCAAGCAGCTGGAAGCCCTGCTCCAACAGGCGGCCATCAATGAGCCAATACACAACTCTGTTGAGCCACATTTCATTCTTCCAAATCAACAATTTTGTTTTAAAAGTGGCTGCTGAGGTCTGTCATTAAGTCCTTTAATTAATACTGAACTGGTTTTCTTTTCACTCATATTATTGTCCATTGTTATACAGCAAATTCTTTAGTGGTGTTGAAGGGTATTTTGATTTTCCATAGAGGAAACTAGATTTTTGCAAAATCTGCTTGCTAGAAAAAAAAATAAAATAAAAATTGGTTCTCATTATCTACACTGCTATTCTTTCAGTTTCTACCCACAATTCCATGAGGTGTCAGTCTTCCCTGTTTTTTCTCCTGGAATGGTCAATTTGAAGATCTCCTCAGAGCATAATCATGCCTTTTCATCAAATGTGTGGGTGTTTTTGTCTAAAGTCACACAGACCTTCATACAGAAATAAAGTACAGGTCATACTCTTAAGTTTCATAATATCTGATTTTTAAAATCTAAAATTAATGTAATATTAATGCCTGCTTAATGTACTATTCATTAATACAAATGAATTTTCATTATGCATTTATTTAATTATTGCCTTAGGAAGCTGTAGCTGATACTTCTATGCCTAGAAGGTCACAATTATATTCAATTCAAACTCTACCTCCCCCAGTTGGGCTTACAGAGTTTTCTGCACAACTTCTCTGGGATGCAGTTCTATGTACACATCCTAGGAAGGGTCTGAACACCCTGATCTGCTGAGGCAACTGCAGCAACAGGTTCAGAAACTGCACTTGTGATTCCTAAACTAGGGAAAAAAATGCCCCATAATGCAAATTTGTCTTCTTTATTTCTGTGTAAGAATGGAATTAGCTGACAAAAAGCCTAGCAGCTTTGTTTCTTGTAGAATCATAGAATCACAGAGTGGTTTGAGTTGGAAGGGGCCTTAAAGAACACCTCATTCCAACCCCCTTGCTATTCTTTCTGTTTTTCCTTTGTTGAAAAAAACTCCAGTAATTAAAATTAATTTTTGTCATGATTGGCTGCTAAGTGGCAAATACTTATGCCTTTAAGCAACATTTTAGTGTCATGCTCACTGATTTCTCATTAGGTCCTAATAATAATCTTTCTTAACAACTCAAAATTGCTACTGCAAATTTTGATTATTGTAATTTGTATAACATAAGCCATGCATGTTTTTATTCGATGACCCTACAAAAGGGATCTTTTCCTCCATATTTTTCCTTGAGGAAAAAGATGAAATATTTTTTACAAAGGGCAGCTTTTCTTCTTAAGGATTTTGAGTGCTCCAATCGGCATCTGAAAATGAAGGATATTGTGTACACATGAGTTGAGTAGAATTCAGTCCCTTGCCATTGACCACCAAAAAATTGAGGTATTTTTCAGCCCTGAAATTTGTTTCCAGAGGATGGATGTTGTGAATACAGCATCAGCTATTCAGTGCTTATAAACAATTTCACCTTGTGTTTCTTATTGTGTTTCAGTAGAAAATAGACTGATATCCAAATTCACTGGTTAGGGCTTACGCATTTGAAATTATATCCTGTATCACTTCAGCCTGAAAACTCTATATTCCCAGCCAAAGAGAAACAGATAATGCAGAAGGTTGGGGCAGGAGAAAGTAGCAACAGAAAATATCTATTAATATTTAAAATTTCTTTTTACCAAGGATAGGCTTTTTCTCCTAGTGTTTTATCAGAACCCAACTGACAGCAAGACAAATATTTATTCCTAAGTGAAATGTTCCAATTGAAATATTCCACAATATATTTACTTCCTTGTATGTGTGCATATGAAAAAAAGCTTAAGATATCTCTGGTGGACTCTGTTAAGACTTTTTGGGGTTTTTTTTGCCACAGTTGATGTTAGCAGTTTAGCAGGATTAAACACAGTGTAGCACAATTGCTAGCTGTGTAGGAAGCAAAATGTTGTACACAAAGGTGATAAAACCCAGAATAAACTCGAGGTGTCATGGATTGTGTCCTGAGAAACTTTCTGTGGTAGACAAATTTGCAAAGGACAAAATATCTGGGGAAACTCGATTTCAAAAGTAACTGTTAATCGCGTTTATGAGAACAAGTGGATCATTGCTTTATTCTTGTGCAAAATCATGGCATGCCAAGAGGGGAAGGTCTCATGGAGCTGGTCAAGGCCAAGAAGGATCTCACAGAGAACCACTGGAAGAAGAAATGTCTGCTTTTCACCCTCTGGAGGTTTCCATATTACCCTTGTGCTCCTCTTGTTCTTCCTCATGGGCATTGCGCCAGTGCCATAGGTTACCCCTTCCCCTGCCCCCCGTGCAAGTCCTGTGCCACAAGAACTTCAGCAGCAGTCTAACCAGTAATTATCCTCCAGCAAATAAGGATTCTGTGCCAGCACAGCAGCCTGAATGACCTGAGTTTCTGAGATTTCAATGTTTCCACACTGGACTGTGCAGGTGCTCCATGCCCTGCTGGTGTCCCTGTGAAGTTGTGTAAAACTCTATTGACATTTATTATTTCTGCTGGTGCCTCGCAGGCTGGGTGAACACATTAATGATCTCTGCACATGGAGGCTCCAGGATGCTGCTCTTAACAGTATTTCCATTATGGTTGTCATCTGTGCACCCTCAGAATTCACCAGGATAACAAAAGCATTGCTTTTCACCACTTCTGTATTGTTAAAGGAGAAAAAAAAGGAAAAGCTGAAATTCTACAATTCTGTCTGAATTGTCAAGACACTGCAATTGTCTGAGCAATGACCAATAATAATATCACCTTTCCAGCCCTTTAACTGTTGGGTGTCATGAAAATAAATAGTGATTGTTTGCTTTTGGAGGAGAATGCAAACAAGGAAATCATGTTGAAAATGAGATACTACAATTATCCTTCTTTTTCTCTTTCAATTTTCTTTGCCCAGGCATTGGGAGATATTTTTAAAGTCATCTTTTAACTACTTCATAATACATTTTGAAGCATAAATCCCATCATTTTATTCTTTCTATTCTGTCATGCCTTTGAAGCTATGTAGTATAAACCACAGACTAATGTGAAATGAACTAATAAATTGGTACATAATAGGCAATTTCTTTGTATCTGCTGAAGTATTTCACCCACACTAATAAATACATTATACTGAATATTTGTAAGTGGCTTTTGAAGAATGCAAATTCAGAAATCTATACTTCTGGAGAAATTTAAACTCTTGACATTCAGTGCTTTGAGAAGACACAGGAGTTTGGGCCTAGATCATTTTGTTTGTTTTGTATTTGTTTTCCTGCTGATAAAAACACGGTTACCTATAGCCATGGAAGTCATTTGGGGAAAGAAACTCCAGCTAAGCACTGCAGAAAATAATCTCTTTATGATGACCTTGTGTCAGTGCCAGTACAAAACTCTCTTCACAGCTGAATGCTCTAGCCCTGGGGATTACTAATGATGGAAAGTAATAGCTTTTAAACTTCTAGTCACCTGAGCTGTGTGTCACATACATTTATTCCCGTCGGAATTTTAAAAATGCATTTATGCGGTATCTTTGGGGATGTTTTCAGAACAGCAGTATCACCTTGGCAATAAATTCACATGAATTTTGGGCACATTGCACTAAGACACTGTTAGTGATGAATTACCTCCAGGGGGCCCAGGAGCTCAGAGCTGCACATGGCAATCTAGAAAACATTGGTCACTCTCTCTTGTGTGGGTGTTCAGTACATCCAGTAAAATACTCTCTGGAAATGCTCAGGGAAACAAATCAGCAAAATATCTGTAAGAATTTCTCATTTGTCTCTATTCAGAGATACAGATAAAAACAATCACATGGACAATGAAAAGAAAACCCCAAAGACTTACAGGCTTAAAATACAAGGCATATCTCTTTCTGCACATCTGTTCCCTACTGAGAACTGCCCTGTGCCCTGGCCAGTCCAGCTTCAGGGTTTGAGCCATCAAACCCTGAAGATGCCAGGTGTTGTTTTCTTTGGAAGGTTCTACATCACCTTACTCCTCATGCAGGAAATCAGTAATATCTTTATGGATATCTCTGATTTGTTTTGAAATTAATGCTCAGTATTAGTGCCAGACAGTGAAAACCTGAAGCAGAGAAGCAGTGTTTTGCCAGAGGTGCTTGTACCACAGAACGGTTTGGGTTGGAAGGAACCTCAAAAATCATCTTGTTCCACCCCCTGCCATGTGCAGGGACACCTTCCTCTGTCCCAGGCTCCTCCAAGCCCCAATGCCCAGCCTGGCCTTGGACACTGCCAGGGATCTAAGGGCAGCCACAGCTTCTCTGGGCACCCTGTACCAGAGCCTCCCCACCCTTCTAGGGAACAATTCCTTCCCAATATCCCATCTAAATCCATGTTCTTTCAGCTTATGATGTAACCATTTGCAGTTTGGGTGAGCCTGAGGTGGAGTGTACAGCTAAGTGGCTGCACTGCAAGATAGCTGCTTGATGTTAAATGAGAATTACTTTCATGTATTCAGTCTTCAAGGAAAGGAAATTATCTACTTTCAGTTGACTTACATTTTCTTTTTAGCTATTTTTGAAATTTATAGGGATAGTGGGTTTTTTTAATCGCTGGCTGAAAGTGCCTGATTAGTCACAGATGAACAATTGGCATAGAAAAATAAAACAAACCCAGAAAACATGTGCATTAGCAAGTACAGAATTCAATAATGTAAAAAAGTGTATAATATGATTGTACGTAAAGGTTTCAGTGAAGCATTTCATATAATGGCTCATAAAATTTGCCCTGGAATGTATAATTCAGGTCAATTGGGAAAAGCACGGAGAGAAAATTACCAGAAGATCATTAAAAAGTGCCGTGATAAACAGTAATGTTGGAAGGTTGCTGTTGGGAAATCAAAAGGATTAACACCCACTGTCAAATACTCAACAACATGAGCTGTATTCCTTTACAAGCTTCTAGACAATTTTTTTTTTGTCTATCTTAATACAGCAAATATCTCTGATAAAGAGCATTGAAAACCCTCCCAGAGACTGGAGGATGCTGTCCAAACAAGGTAAACCTTTGTTTACCTAAAACCTTATCAGCAATTTGTCAATAAACCTGTCTCCACTCTTATTTCTTTCTCAAGCTACTTCTGTCTGTCAAGATTTTGACAGCAATTAGCACAGTGCTATCACTGAAGACTACCCTCTCCTTTGTAATATTGAAATCTTGTCTTTGTCTCTGACAATAAAGCTAAAAATAATCATCTGCTTCCAACAAAACCCATCTCATGGGATTACATGTGAAAACAGAGCAGGTACACTCTGCTGGTTCCATCGTGAGTATAACAAAAAGTCACCACAGTTGGCAAGTGACAATTTTTTGAAAGTTTTAAAATGTCCCCATGGCTGCTTCTGTCTGAAAGGGCTGATTATTGACTGCTGCAGATTTCATAATTTTTCTCAGGCTGAGACAGTTTAATTTTATCTGCTGGGAAAAGTGATGAAAAGAAAAACAACCCACCTAGTGGAACCAGCAGAAGCACTCAGAAGATGATGGAACATAAAACAGCACAGCGTATATGGTCAGGAGGTTTAATGATACAGTTTTGTTATTTTGTGGTAATTAATGTCACTTGCATGAAAGCTCATCCCTAAAATATATTGATTTACTCAGAAATTATCTGCTCCAATGGTACCCTTAGGGACAGCTGTGAGTAATAACAAAGGGGAGAGATGTTGGAGCTGGATGGGTATTCAGACAGATGGACAGACAGGTGATTTACATGAGTGTAGGGTATATAGGTACAGTCCTTCTAATTACAGAAGAAATTACAAAAATAGTATGGAGTGAGTCATTTCTTATGTTGTGTGACTGACATGGAAAGTCTCCCCTTTGCACTCATTCTGCTGCTTGTGAGATCATTACCTTTATGATTCAGTGTTCACTTCTCTTTCCATCTCAGATTTCTTATGCAACGAGTTTTGTTAATCTTAGTTTTTTATTCTGCTCTCATTGCCAGGAATTAGAGAGGTATCTGCACACCAAAGAGTAATTTTAGTGAAGTAGGGTTATTTCTCATCCTCTGAGGAGCTGTCAGCACTGTTCCTTGGATTTGTTGCACCCAGATATTCAAGTTGAAGAAAATAATCATGGACAGCAGCCTTTTTATTTTTGTGTTACTACAGGGTGACAGAGAAGCTGCACACAATATTCTGTGCTGACCTGGGCCTGAAACTACTAGCAAAGTCTGCAGTGCAAAATAGTTTTAATTTTAAGCAGCTGGTGAGGGGAAAAGGGGATGGTTCACCATCATCAAGAGAAGGGACTATTTGTAGGAGTGGAGTGCTGTTAAAATGTCCATGTTTTTAGTTCATCATCACCATGAGATGAAAAGGGTTTAGAGAAAAGCACATAAATTTTACACCATTGTTATTGACGCAGTCAAACATTGCAGGAGTTTTGCAGGAGTCTGATAGCAAGGCACAGACCCAAGGTTTCACCTGGGAAGTAGAACTGTGGGCAAACACCCACAAGATCTTCACCTCTTCCAGTCCTCCTCTGCACCTGAGAAAAAGTGATACCACTTGCAGTGATGAGCCCCAGCAGGAAACAGAAGCCATCCTGCTAATCCTTCCCAGTCTTGAAAGACACTGAATCAAAGTAAATTCAGTTTGTAATTACAATTGCTTAGTGCATGCAGGAGCCTTTCTCTTATTGCTCTGGTTAAATACACACTGGCATTTTTGTATCTCATCCAGAATGCAGGAAAAAAAAAAAATTGATGAAAGATCCATTTTTTGATACTGGAAAATAAAAAGCACGTGAAAGAGAATAACAAGATGTAAATGATATGTAAACTAAGGAAATAAATGAACTAGAGAGCTGTTCTTTTCACTTCTCTTAGACTTCCTGATCGTCTCTATAACAGCTTTGTGGTAAAACCCTATATCTAATGAACTCATAATTGCTGTCATATCCATGTAATTACTACTGTTTTAAATCCCAGTTTATTGGAATTCTAGCATTCCCCTCATCCTCTTTATTTTTCTCTGCCCTTACTGGCTTATAGTTCTAAATTGCATGCTTATCTCCCCAAAAGGTTTTAAAAGCATAATATATTCATGTAAAAATAGATCATAGTGACAATTGAAAGGATCTCTTGAATTGCATCTCTTTTAGTAGTCTGGTTCAAGCTGTGCTACATTATTTCTTTGTCAAAGAGAAAGAAATGCATAGTGTGCCCTCTGAGCTCCTTGTCTTTAGGGACTGGGGAGTATAAAGCAGAGTGAACTCTTCTACCACAAAGATTTCAAGATAAACATATTTAGCAATTATCCTCAGTATTATATGGGAAAGATCAAGCAAAACTAATCAATTTTTCCAAATCAGAGATTCAAACTCACTAAAACAAAAAAGAAGACAGACAGAAGCCTGCCTTTATTCTTCCCAATATCATCCACATGGCCATTTTCCATCTACATGTTCTTGTCAAGAAAAGGGGAAATCAGAACATTTCTCATGTCAGCATAACATCAAAGCAGTGCAATTGAAACCAGCACAGGTGACCCTGATGTAAAAGTGGTCCAAGTTAAACCATCTAAATCAATACTTTGAAAATTCTGGAAGGAGCTGTGTTTTCCCTACCCCGATGGCACTTTGACAGGAAGATACCAGCCCCAGCTCTCACAGCAACTCAGTCACAGCATCACATCTCTTCTGAGCCTGCAGAGGTTCCTACAGATGGTATTTCCAGAACTGCACACGTCCAGCCTCGTGGACAGCAGAGGTGTGTCAGGACCCTGCATTATGCATGAAGGTTACTGGTTTTCACCTGTGCTGGAGAAATTCTGCTCTGCTCTGCTCTGGTGGAGGGTTGCCACCAGCTCCAGTGTGACAGTGTTGTCAGTTGCCTGACACTTTTCTCCTAAACTCATCCTTTTGAGGGCTCTGTGCTAACCCAAGGCATGCAGGAGGGCAGAGGTGGTGAATTTAGATGTTGGTGTGGATATTTTTGAAGGAAGGTCTTGTAAAGAACAAACAGAGTTTGTTGTTTTGCAGGGCTAACCTTGAGCTGCTTGGTTTGTTTGTTTGTTTGTTTGTTTGTTTGTTTGTTTGTTTTGTTTTTTTTTTTTTTTTTTAACAGCCTGTTTGAAAAAGATTTATGGTCTTACTGTTTATGGGTGGCTATATTTGAGCAACATTATGTGCGTAAAGTACATTAAGCTATATATTTCAAAAAATCCCATTACTTAGGAAAAGTCTGAAGGTGACAATACATTGTCTAAAGCAGGTGATTGGCCAGAGCCACCAATTAAACCTTTGCCTGCCTAATATATTTTTATTAAAGGATTTTATGGTTGTGTATCAGAGGTGACACGTATCAGTTCAAACTGTTTGCAAATTTAGAATGCACAGATCTTACAAACAACTGTGAGTTGTTATCTGTTTTGATTGGCTTTTTGACTTCACAACTTACTCACTCCCTTTCCTTGATGAAACTTGATTTTGTGTTAATTTTTTTTTTTAAAACATTCACTTTCATACTGGATTTCATGTGTTTGAAATGGCCTGGCTGAAGTCTCTATTATATTAGCTAAACCATATTATAAACCCCATTGAATTAAAAGTCTCCTACACATGTACTTGATGACTTGAGGCTTCGAGGAGGCAATTGTCCAGTGTTGCACTTCCTGAATCAATGCTGTTCCGAAGGAAGGAGTCACTGAGTTAATTTATGCTTTTAATCCCGTGGTGCTGGTTCAGCCTGGCAGCTGTGGAGAAGGTCAGGGGAGGTAAGGCTGTGCTTCTTAAGCTGCAGTCTCTCTGTGAAGACCTGGCTCACACTAATTACTGCCGGTGCAGGCTCAGCGCCGCGGCGTCCTGCCTTGCGCTGCAGAGAGCCCGGCAGCCCCGTGCACCTGGGGAAAGTGAAACACGGGTTTGTGTCACACAAGGATGGAGTGGCGGTCACCTGGGATGCAGCTGGATTTGTCTTTGAATGAAATCCTCTGAAGTGGAGCAGCTTAACTGCCTTTTGTCAATAATTACACCTGCTACATGAACCAGTCACCAAGTGGGCCTGGCCATGCACATCTATGACATTTTCCTTGCCAAACGGAGCCCTTGGCAGGACAGAGGAGCTCTGTGCCCTGTGTGGGTCGAGTTTCTGTTTTCCTCTTGTAGTGGCATCTGTGTTCTGCCCAAACCCAACTCAACAGCTGATAAATTCTTCAATTTTGGTTACATGCACTGAGCTCTGCACCTGGAACTTGTTGTGCCCATGTGGTCCAACCAGTTTGGGTGCTGAGAAAATTTTCCTAATGATCAGCCTACAGTTTAGTTTTCTTCATAGATCCGTATTTTTCTGAGTGTCCCACATCCTTCACAAATTGTCCATTTTATAACACAGTTGGGCTGCTAGCCCTGCCCCTGCTTGAATTCATTTTTGTATTCGTGAAAGTGTGATTGTGTTTGAAAATGTTAAGTAAATGGTGCTAGACATTTTCTACACTTTGAAGGGAAATGTTTCCATCCAGGCATGTGGGAATTCTTCAATATTTAATCTAAAAAAGTGCACAGTATTTGAAATAATGAAGATTAACACATGCTGACAGTTTCTGGGTTAAGCTTTTCCTCTGAGTAGGTTTGTTCCTTGTGACTTCAGAACAATAAATTGTGTAAAGATGGTAAGTAGTCAAAAATAACATATACACTCCATTATTATTTAGATAGAGCTTGAATTTACTGAAACAGAGTAGCACTCGGTTATTTTAAAAACATATCTGAAAAAAGGCAAAATGTGTTCATGTTGAACATATACTTTCTTCAAAAGAATCTTCAATATTTTTAGATGAAATATCTAGAAGCAAATATGGAAAATGTATGTGATTAAGAATTATGACTAGGAGCAGAAAATAATAATGTGAATTTACTCCCCTTCCCCCTATTTTCTATTAGTAACAATGCAGAACTTCACCTACAGAAATAAACCTTGAGGAGACCTTAGCTTTTAAGTTCTTCTCATCACATGCAGGGTATTTATTTATTTATTTATTTTATTTTTCAAATAATGAGCATAATCTTATGACACGCATTTCACATATCTTATAAAGAACAAAATACTGCCTCAATTAGAGAGAGACTTGAGCTGCAAAAAGACTTAAGTGTTCAGCATTCATTGTCCTCCTTCAGGCTGCGAGGATAAGGCATAACCTCTCTCCTGATGGTAATTGTTTGCTGCATTTATCACATTCATTTCCTCCCCCACCCTCAAAATATGGCTGAAGAAGGATGGAAGAGTAGGAATGGCTTCTGCAAGAGGGGTGGAGCAAGCCTTATCCTCAAATATTACACAGCATTCCACAAAACTGCAAGAGTCATCCTCTGCTTTAATAGCATTGGCTCTCTGTATAATATTTGACTAGAAAATGCTACACTTTATGAATTTAAAACTGCATCACTGAAAGTAAAAGAAAGACCTGAATTAGATGCACATTTAATTTTTTATTAGTACATTTGCATGATACTTCCATTCTAGGCAATATTCTCAGAAAAAAATGTGGTTGTACACTCACAGAATGGTTTGGGTTGGAAGAGACCTTCAAGATTATCTCTTCCCACTCCCTGCCATGAGCAGGGACATCTTCCACTGTCCCAGGCTTCTCCAAGTCCCAATGCCCAGCCTGGCCTTGGACACTGCCAGGGATCCAGGGGCAGCCACAGCTTCTCTGGGCACCCTGTGCCAGGGCCTGCCCACCCTCTCAGGGAACAATTTTTTCTTAATACTTAATCCAAACCTACTCACCTTCAACACAAGGCAAATTCCCCCTTGTCCAGCCACTGCACGTCCTTGCAAAAAATCTCTCTCCAGAACCCCTTTGGGTACAGGAAAGCTGCTCTAAGGTGATATCTAGTATTTCCACTTCCTTACTTCCAGCTTAATTTGGATTAAGATCAACAAACACGTTTTAGAGACCACAATATATTAAAATTTTGCAGTGCATACTGACTTTGAGATGCAAGCTGATGGAATCAGAACAGAAAACAAAGGGGCATGAAACAAACCACTGTACCTAAGGATGAACACAGAGCTAATGGCACTGCAGAGGCTACAGAAAAAAAACCAAACCTGTATGACTCTGGGAGATTCCTATATCTGGTAAAAAGTCCTGACCTAAATAATGTACAAGTACAGAAAGGTTGAATAATGTTGTCTTCACATTTGGTGGTGAAGTCCAAGCACAAGGGACACCCAAAGAATGTGGTGCCAAATACACATTTGTCTGTATTTCAGAATCAGATGGGCTTCAGATGATGAATTGAACTCTTCACCCATGTTATTGTGTCAGAACAAGGCAGGTAGGGCAGTGCAGTGGAGGAATAACCCTCATCTGATGGGCTGGGTGCTGCTCACAGCCTCGCTGGCACCAGCAGACCCTTTATGCAGTGCCATTGTGGTTTTCCTTTGGGTCTCCCCAGGAAAGAAGGGGCAGATTTCTGCTTCTCTTCCAGAGAGAAGGGGCAGGTTTCCCTCTGTTCTCTGTCACAGCCATTCAGGAGGGTTGTGTGGGTGCTCCCATCCTCCATGCTCTCTGTCAGGTCAGTCTCACACCTGTATGTCCTGTGCCACACCTCGTGGTGGCCACTGCAAGGATGTGCCAGAGTTGGAAAGGGCACCATCAAAGCTGCAGGCACAAGGGAGAAAAACCCCTGCAAAGTTTGTGCCTCAGTTACTACTTTCCTTAAGAACAGCTTGTGGCACATCCTCTCCGGCTTGCAAATAAATCTGATGTTTTCCTTCGTGTCTCATGTTTCTCACCTTTTATCTAGCGCCTGTTTTTCAAGTATTCACAGTGCAAAACCAAACAGTGTTTTCTAGGTAAATAAGCAGAGTAACGCAAGAACATATTAGCAAGCACTGAGTTTTCATTGTACTGAGAATTAACTCTTTGGTCTTTGCTTCATTGTCAGCTGCAAGGAATAATTAACATCGGACAAAGAACGAGTGCCACTGTAAGGAGCAGCACAGCTGAGATCTCTTGTCTCATTTGCAATTATGCCTGGAGCTAACAGGATCACATAGCAGGCTGAGATCCTGCATAATTAGTTAAGAGACTTCAGTGTAATAGGAATAGAAAAAAAGGTCATGGTGAAGAGGCAGGCAGAGATGCCAGTCATGCAGCTGTGCCTGCTTCTGCATTTTGCAGTCTGTGTAGCAGTTCCAGGCAAACCTGAGCACTTACCCATGATAAAACCCCTCACACCTGCACACACCTGTGTGGGGCTGTGCTGCCCCGAGGAGGGCAGGGAAATGACGCTCCTTACAGCTTTGCTCCTCCTGCTTCTGCAAATGTATCTCCAATTCCAGCTTGCACATTCAGACACTCCTTCCTCTTCTTCTCTCACCTACCCTCAGCACTGCCCGTTAACTCCAATTTAATAAAGGCTGTGGATTAGTATTCATGGGAATGATCTTTCCTGTTCTCGAAGTAGTTACTTCTCCTGCATGCAATCAGATTGTTTCAAGATGGAAACAGATAAAGAAGAAGCCCTTGTGCAATAGTTAAAGTGTGCATTAAGGCAACATTGACATTTGAAATAATTTTAGCCAGAATTGTGTCATAAGAATGAGTCTTTCAAGCAGGTTGCCTACAAAATTAATTTAAGTTAATTTAGGTAGGAGTAACTCAACTGCTCAGGGGCAGACCATACTTGTTAGAGACTGGGAGACCTGGAGAGTCATAGGACTGCTGGGGGACTAAGTTCAGATGAAGATCTACCCCTTTTCCCCTCCCATCCCTCCATAATGAATATTCAATCCAAATAAATTGGACAAAAACACAATAAAACCAAATTCTGTGTTGCACAGGGTTGGGCCAGCCCTTTTGGGAGGTGCTGACTCTGCCCATGCTGTTTTTGGCAGTGGTGCTCACAGCTCACAGATCCTCGTGGTTGGAATAGCTGCATGCAGGGGCCAGCCCAGCCCTGTCTCCTTCCCCACTTGCTTCAGTTTCTGTGTGCTCTGAACCACGGAGAGAATGCCAAGCCAACACCAGGGGGAAGCTCAGAGATTCTGAGGCAGAATGGGAGCTGGAGTCACCTTCAGTCTGACTCTACCAGCATTACTTATGTGTTCCTAAAATCTCTTCCAGGAGTCGTGCTGATGGGAGCTCAGCCGCTGCTGTGCAGCCAGGGAAGGACTGCTGAAACCCCACCTTTCCCCACTGCTGGAGTGCAAGCACAGGATCTGTGTAAGATCCTCTGGGATCAGGGCTGGTACAATCAATATTTTTACTGCAGAGCTAAAGGAGAGGCCCCTGGGAAAGATGATAAATAGGAAAAGGGAAAGTTATCAAAGTGCCTCTCCGCAGCACACGCTCCCTGGTTTGAAGTCTGTTACACTGGCCAGGGAGAACCAGTCCAGACTGTCTTGAGACAGTGAAGGAATGTTAATAGGCCTTTGCCTGTTCAATCAAAACACTCCTCTGCTGCAGTTCAGGAGATGATCTGGGCTGCAAAACTGTCAATACATTCACTTGATTCACTGTGACATCAGGACACATCCTCAGAATAAGGGAAAAAAGGCAGCTTTGAGAGAGTCCTCAGTAATTTATCAACAAGTTGTACCAATGCAGATTTTCACAAGACAGTGCAAGACAATTTCAGCAGCAGTTGTGAAAGATATCAGGTGAGAATCAGGCAGTGTTCCTTTGAGCCCTGGTGATACAGAGCTGTTGGGTGGGTGCCTGAAAGGCACAGCACAGCACCATCAAAAATCACACCACCACTCACATTGGAAC
Organism: Phylloscopus collybita; assembly: GCA_027886175.1. Classification (NCBI taxonomy): domain Eukaryota; kingdom Metazoa; phylum Chordata; class Aves; order Passeriformes; family Phylloscopidae; genus Phylloscopus; species Phylloscopus collybita. The sequence continues at coordinate 580,877 of JAJNNQ010000124.1, forward strand.
ATCAGTGACAGGTTTCACTCTCCTTCAACCTAAACAAGATCCTTAGTTCTGTGAAGTGGTTGCTAGATACCAAGGTGTTTGCTCATCTGACTATTTTCTGGTGGTATCAAGGGGCATCAAGCATTCCCATCATTCCCTTTGGTATGATGGGAATGCTAGACCAGTACCCTACATCTCATTGTGGAGTTTTAGCACTCCATTTTCTGACTTCAGGAGAATATTCTTCCATTCAGGCAGTCTAAATGCATGACAGACATGAATCTGAATAGAAAGTGACCCATTGGAGAAGAAATTAAACACAATTTTTTTTTTTTTTCAGGCCCGAGGAATGCTTGCGCCAAAGGTGAGGGGAAAAAAGATTGCTAAACGTTTTTAAAAATACCCAAACCGTTTCAGCTGAAGTGCAGCCTTTTATCCCACGAAGGGATTAACTGGGACACGTTTGCTGAGGCGTTCCTGCTGCCCACTCTGTGTTTGCACATGTAAACTGTGCGTGCCATTCAGGCAGCTCAGCTGTTGCTGCTGGGACCAGGGGCGAGTTTTCCTCCACCACATCACACCCAGCCCCTGGGCTGCTCTGGTTTGGAAGCCTGGCTTTGGACTCCCAGAAATATTTGGGGAATGTGACGGTTACTGAGTGAAAAAGCCACTTGTGAATAGCTGGTCTCACTGCTGCAGCTGAACAACACTTTCTGTCACAGCTCAGGAGCTGGAAGGGAGCTGGGAGGTGGAGCAGCCAATGCAGGTGGTGAGTGGCATGTGCTATATATGTATATTATATAAATATTGGGTCAGATTTTTCTGGAAGCCACTCTGACTCCCACCTTTGTGAACCAGAAAACCTCCTCACTCATTCCGGTCACTGGTCAGCAATGGCTCCTGAAAAATATGAAAATGAAATACTTGCAAATCCCTAAGTAAAGGGAAAAATGGCTTTAAAATAAAGAAGCACTTCTGACTTTCAAGTAATGCTGCCCATTTTCATGAAAGCTTCTAAGGAAAGGTAACTGGGGACAAACTTTTTAACAGGACCATTTGTGATCGGACAAATGGGAAAAGGGTTTAAAAAAACCCAAAAAAACCAGAGGGTCAATTTAGATTGGATATAAGGAAGAAGTTTTTTACAGTGAGGGTCTGGAACACTGAAAGAGATTTCCCAGAGAGGTGGTGGCTGCTCCATCCCCGGAAACACTCAAGGTCAGTTTGGATGGGGCTCTGAGTGACCTCAGAGGTCTGGTTCAGGTTGTCCCTGCCCATGGCAGAGGATTGAAATGTTTGGCCTTTAAATGTCTTCTCCCACCCAAACTGTTCTGTGAATCCATGGTAGCAAACTGGGGGAATAAATAAAACACCTACAAAGATGCACTGTTCTCCCCATACTCGTCATTTTTTTTCTTAAATGGAAGAAAATTATATCAGCATACATCAGAGGAACAGCTACATTAGGCTGTCGAACTTAATTAACATCTTTGCAATACTACTTCCACTTTTCTCTCCCTATTCTCAGATGAAATATGACACATATGACACAACCTGTAGAAAATGCAGATATATACAAATATGTATGTAAATGTACACTCCATATTTACACAAACAACCCATGCTTTAATTGCTTAATCAAAAATTCCCAGTTAGTGCCCTTTCACTCTTAAAGGGAAGCTGTGAACACACAGTTTAGGGAAGCTGTGAACCTGTTGTAGTAGCATGAATCACATGTAATAAAGGAATTTCTCCAAGTCAAAAATAGTAGAGACATATCCTTCAGGAGAAAAAGTGAGGGAAGAACACCAATTTCTCTTTCTCATCCACCAGTGCTGCAGCTCCATCATAGAAGCCACCAGACTTCTCAGGCACAGCTTGCCCTCAGTGGAGCCACATGAAGATGTCAGAAATCCTCTCCTTATTTTCCATGTGCCTTGGCATAATTTCCAGAAGGATCTGCTCTATCCTCCCACAGGCACTGCCTGCCCCATAGTTCTGGAGGTGTCCCTTAATTCTCCTATTAAAAATCAGGGTTATGTTTCCTCTTTTACAGTCGGTGAGACCTCTACCAGACTGCCATGACTTCTCAAATATGATAAATAGTGGCTTAGCCACTTCCCCTGATAGTTCCCCCATGACCCGTGGGTGCATCCTGTCAGGTCCCATGGCCTTGGGAATCTTCAGCTTCCTTGGATGGTCTCCAGCCTCATCTCCTTCTACACTGGACAGTTCTTCAGCCTCTCCCTTCACCTTCTGCACCTTGGGCACTGTAACTGGAGCATTTCTTGGTGAAACTGAGGCTCAGTTGAGTACCTCAGTGTTCTCCATGTCCTCGGTCCCCCATTTTCTTCCAGAGTGGGCCCACAAGTTCCCTACTTTTTTTTTTGTCACCAACATACCTACAGAATTTTTCTTGTTGCCCTTGATGTCTCTGGAAAGATTTAACTCTGTCAGGGCTTTATCTTTCCTAATCTAATCCTGGACAATCTGATCTTTGTATGCCTCTCAGGCAAGCTGTGATTGCTTCCATGCTCTAGAGATTTCCTTTTTGTGTTTTCTGTTTGTCCAGGAGCTCCTTGTTCACCGACACAGGACTCCTGGCATCTTTGTCTGATTTTTTCTTTGTTGGAATATTTTGCCTCTGAGTTTGGAAGAGGTGATCATTGAGTATTGATCATTGAGTATTAATTATCTTTATTGGGCCCCAATTGCCTCCTGGACTTAAACCTACCATATTTGACTGAGCAGATGCCTGAAGTGACCAAATTCTCCTCTCCTGAGGTTCAGGCCATTGAACTTGTGTTCAATGGGTCCTCATCACCCAAAGGACCTCAAATTCCAGCATTTCACAGTCACCACAGACCCTCTTGGTAGGTTTAGTTTCTGGGAAGTCAGGAAGAAAAGGTAGGTGGGATGAATTATTAGCTGTTAGGAAGAAATAGTTCCCTGTGAGGGTGGAGAGGCCCAGGGTGCCCAGAGAAGCTGTGGCTGCCCCTGGATCCCTGGCAGTGTCCAAGGCCAGGCTGGACACTGGGGCTTGGAGCAGCCTGGGACAGTGGAAGGTGTCCCTGCCCATGACAGGGGGTTGGATTAGATAATCTTTAAATTTTCTCCCAACCCAACCCAACCCAACCCAGGTCATGGCTGCCATTTGGGGTAGTTGAAGCCCTCCTCATGGACCAGGGCCTGTGAAGATAAGGCTGCTCCTGTCTGTCCACAGGACTCTTCCTGCAGTCTATGGCACATCCCTGCTGCCCTGTCACTTGCCCCTGCCCTGTGGCACATCCCTGCTACAATGTCACCTATTCCTGCCCTCCCTGTGAGCTCTTTGTCATCTCCTCACCCATCCCAGCAGAGCTCCATGAACTCCAGCTGGTCTTTGATCAGAGGTGACACCCCTGCCTTCCCTCCTCCTGCCTGTCCTTCCTAAAGAGCCTCCCTTTAGGGCTCCCCTTCCCCAGAAACTTTAGAAGGGTAAATCCATCCCAGCAGAGCCTCGTGCAAGCCCACTCTGTGTCAGACCATAGCACCTACATCATATTGTCTGACACTTTCATCAGAAAATAGCATGTATCACTTTTTAGTGGCCCTTTAATCTTGCTTCAGTGCATCACATGTATATTTAATGCAGTCTGTGTGTACTTGGTTGCATTTATTGTGACCAAGGCAGCACAATACATTTCTCCACAGCTTCTACCGACCTCTCACAGCAACCCAGAAAACATATACATTCATTTAGTCTGCTTTTGATTTTCCAGTCTGATGCAAATGATTAGTGACCTTTCCTAGTGTATTTTGAAGGTTGATTTCCTCCATCTAGTGAGAAGTGTGCCTGCTGACCCGTCATCTGATGTGTGACCTCGGATAACCGCAGCCCAACAGCTGGCAAACCAGAGAAAGAAATATTGCTGGGACAAAGAGGCTGTGCTCTGGCCATCCTCCCCACCTCCTGTGCCCCACCTGTGTTTCACCAAGTGGTTCATGCTTCCTGCACACTCCCACACATGTGGAGCCTGATTCCAATTTGATATAAACTACATAAAACCCTAATTTTTCATACCCATATACACTGGTAAAATACATTTTGCTGCACTCCTAGCAGCTAAATTGTGAGAACAAGACATGTTTCTATGTTCTGCCATTCAGAGGAATTTAAAAATATGTATTTACAATGATATATGTATCACTGAAATTTAATTTACAATAAATGCAAAATAAAGCTGCACAACAAAGTTTTGTGCAACTTTGCCTTTTTTATTTTAGATTCTTAATCTAAAGCAGTTTTCTGCATTCTAAAGTGTATCTCTTTATTAAGAAAATTATGTAAATGATATATAAAAAAATGAGATTTTGGGATCAGTAAAATTATCTTTATTTAGTCCTATTTAAAAATTATCCTCAAATTTGTCTTACTTGATTTCTAAGACTAAGTGACAACAGGTCACTTAGTAATCACTAAGTGAATAGATTAACCTCCTGCTATTAAGTCTAATTTATAAAGTAAGTGTCATTGTGTTTACCACAGAAGTATCAGAGACTACTGATTTCATGATGATATAGAGTGTTGATACTCATGTTAATCCTTAGGCTCATCAGCAACAGATATGGGAGGATGGACATTGATAAATAATTGTTATTCTGAAGAGATTTACTCATTATTTTTTCTCGTTGTCTTCACAAGAATTCCTGGGGATGTATGTTATCAAGAATGTGAGGAAAACCCACTTTTCAGTTCTTCAGGGAAAGTCCCCATGTTTTGTGAAACAGTTGCAATTTATGACCAAAAGTCAGAAAGTTTCATGATGCAGAAATTTATGAGGGAGGTGCTAATATTCAACCATCATTCTCCAAAAGTACTCCTCTTCTTGTGTGCAGCATTTTATTTTCATTTTTGTGACTGGTAGAGATATATAATAAGGGAAAATTGCAATTTTGTGGCTTTTCTGCTGAAAGACATGAGGCTGTGGTGGGTGTTGAGGCTGTATGTTAGGCAGACATTATCACAGTGAGTGGTTGTGGAGAGTTTTTGTCTCTAAAAGATGATTTTTGGAGAAAAGACACAAGCTGACACCCTTATAAAACAAATGGATGTGCATTTACAGGCTCATTCAAGGTGTAAACCACAGGAGCTGCATCTCTCTTTAGTAAACAGGATATTTTAATATAATTTAATTGTTTAAATTGTTTGGGAGAGAATGGCTCTTCCATGTGCTACTTTAAATTCTAAGCTTCTTCAGAAATTGAAATTATAGAATTAACTAATATAAGACATTTTGGCAAGCAGGCTGCACAACAAATAAAAGAGAAAAGGGGAAAGAGTGTGAGCAAACACCAGCTCTGCTGTGGCATCTCAAGGCAGGTCTGGGCTGCAGCCACTCCTTATCTTCTCAGAAATTAATTTGCCTGTGCAGGAGTGGAGGAGAAAGGATAAGGTCTGATAAACATCCCAAGAAATTTGACTTACAGGAAATGAAATTGTCATATTAAATTTCTGGTGCTCATTCAGTGAGCAGTGGGATAAGAAAAATACCAAAATCTAGACTCCTTCAAACCTACAGGTTTGTTTTGTTTTGTTATCTGGAAGAACAAAGGGAGCACATTGAGGGGAGCACAGCACCAACTGCTGATTTTGCCAGAAACAGACGTACCTACCACAAAGACTCTGTGGATGAATCCAGGAAGATGCCACGCCATATCTCTGCTGCACGTTTGCTGCCAGTGAGATTAGTTGTGTCTCCTTCAAGGTGTTGCAATGTAACAGCCTCAAGAAAACCACCTCATTTTTCAAAAGTTTTATTGTTAAGTTTGAAGACTAGACAAGGTCGTACTGGTTTTACATCGCTCTACATGATTTAAGTATATACAAAACCATTTGAATATCACACAGCTTGAAAGGTTGCAAAGGTCATTTGTGTCCCAGATACTTCTGTACTTACTGACACATCAGAAGCCAGCAGTGAATATTATAGTTCACATTGGTTGTATAGCAAAGATACACTCATTTAGTATCCTTAGTCTTCAAAACTGACACTTAATTTGTATGCAGCCATTCCAAAAGAGAAAGTCAACCTCAGATTCAGAGCCAGTGGAGGCGACGGGCCCTTAACACCGATAAAAAAGGAGCCTCATGCCAGTGCTTTATTTCCCAGGCTATAAACGTAGCACATTACCCAGCAACATAAAGGTGAAACCTGCCTACAAATACTTAACTGGTTCAGGGTGAAATTTAATTAGGAGAACACTTCTGGCCTTGTTCAATGTCATTGTTAACAATTAATACAGGAGCCAAGGATCATTTCCAAGATTTCCTCTGTCCCCTCTTAAAGGGACTTCTCCTGTCCTGCACTTCTGGTGTTTTGGGGCTGGTTGCTTTTACTGGGAGAGAACAGTTGTGTTAATTTATAACTTGCTCCTTATGGCAATGGTATGCACCTAGACAACAAATAAAACAGAAGGGAACAAGTTTAAGTCTATCCCCTAATCTGACTCCCACCTGTTTTGTTAAATCTGGAAGATTCCACTTAAACCAAGAGCTATTTCAGAATGACACCACTGACACTGTGAGCCAAATTTGGTGCTGGAAAGGCCATTCCAAGAAGGCTTTTTGGTAGCTGAGAAATAATGTCATTGGAAAAACTCCCAGCATGCAGGTTGAAATGGTAAGGGCATCAGATGTATGATTTTTTTAATGGAGTATTATCACAAGGTATAGAGCTATCCTTGCAGGTTGTGAAGACTACTGGCAGCTGACACAGGACAAGAGGGTGAAAATACTCAACACAAAATTAATACCAAATTAAAATTACTATGTTACATTACATGAAAACTCTATATGCAGATGAAGGGATTGCAATTAATTTACTAAACCAAGAAATATTATTTCAAAAGAAAAACTGAAATCACAAAAGATTAATAACATGAAAAAAAACCCCCACCAACATTAAGAACACAAACCAAATATTTCGAAGGAACATTAACACAAGTTTTTAAACTAAGAAGTCTAATTTTCTGAAATGGCCTTCTACTTTTTGGATACAGTCAGTTAGTGAAGTATCCACATTACAATATCTGTAATTAAATTCAGTAGGGGTCAACTGCTCTCCCATAATAGGAAAATGTATTTAAACCTCTTAAAAGCATTGTGTGTGCACACCCTAAAGAGATAAATATGACTAGTTTTTTCTTTTCTTTCTTTTTTTTTTTTTCACCTAAAGCCTAAATTGCGAAATATAGGCAGTAGATAATGTGGGAATAGACTTGTCCTCCATTATTCAGATTTTTTTTTCTCAATAGAAAATCACCACAGTGATTGACTTTCTCTTTCTCCTTTTGCTTGAAGACCACTCCATATATACATCATTAAGGAATGCTGTTAACACAGTTACAGACAAGACAGTAACAGTCTAGTGGCTTTTGTTATGCAGCACAAAGTAAAAAATAAAGAACAAACTTAGCAGTGTTGCACAGGACCTCAACATTTCTTACACATACTTTTACCTTTACAGGACTCTTCTTTAGAAGTCTTTAAATGTCTAAGCCTTATAAAATAAATACTTGTATAAATACAGTTTAAGGATTAAGTCATTTTGTAGAGGCAGGGTGTTCTGTTTGCTAAAATGTGACAGTTTAAGTGACACTATCAGAAAACCGCCACCATTATATCCCCAATTCTTGTATGTAAAATTCCTGGCTGCTATTCTAGAGTCTTTCACAGTTCAATGGATAATATATATTTAGTCTGTGGTGGAGAATGTGTGATTAAATGCAGGTTTTTTTCGAAATCCAAACCATTTTGTTTCCAAGGTAAACTTTGCCCTTTGCAGATTGTAAGCCAGCTAGCTGCTGGCCTGGGAAGCAGTGCCCAAGTTCATACTTCAGAGTTTTAGTGAGAATGGAACAGTGACAGAAAGTATAAGTTCAGTGATATTTGCTAAAACATGCAGCTGCATCTCTCTCTCTCTCTCTCATTCTCTCTTTCTCTCTGCATCAGCATGTTATGAAATTAAAAGGTTGGCAGTAATCCCAAGTGCTGTTGTTTCAGGTAACAGATAAAATGTCCCCTCACTCCCTGTCCCGGGATCTGTTTTAGACTGAGGTGCTGCTCTAACATAGTCACAGACCACTTTACTCCAAGGGAACTTGGATTTCTCTTCAAAGGTTGGTATTGTTATCTCAATCAGCAGGGGAAACTGAGGCATGGGGGAGAACATCTCCCCTACTGCTCCACTTTTCCTCCTAAAAACTACTTTTTAAGCTGGGGTTGCTATCATACTGTGTGTGAAGCATTCCTGTTGATGGGGCATGATAGGAAACAGCCTCCTTGTGGCTCACTGGTGTGTGTCTGAAAAGACTTTTTAGGAGCAGAGGGTGTCAAGGGCCAGGCTTGGTGTGCTCCTATGTCACCTCTTACCTTTTGGGGAGGAAAGCTTTAGGAATAGCCTAAAGAGAGAGGGTTTTCTGGCGGTAAGGGAGTCATTCCTCCTGTGTGTTTTTTAGCACCTGGCTCCTTCACCCAACATTTTCCTCCTCACAGAAATTCAGAGTGTTTATGAAAGCAGTAATGGGGTGAGCAGATCACAGTCTAGGGTTGTATGCTCACCCCTGGACAAATCATCCTGGAATGGGATTTTTGATGCATTGTGTGGGCACCCAAGATAAGACACCACAAGTACTCTGGTGCCTCACCTTAGTCTCGATGAAAAAGCACAGAAACTTAGCAAATTCATAAGCTTTGGCAAATTCATTAACTTCATAATACACTGATTTAGTTACATACGCAAACAGGTGACATCTTCCAAGGAAAACAACACCAGCAGTGTGATACTAAACAGAAAAGATGGAGGCCATGTCTACAGCATGCAAAATAGAGAAGGAAAATGGGGCAGTTAGGAAAACCCTCCAGGTGCGTGGACTCTGCTGTCTGGATGAAAGTGGTGAAAGGTAGCTCGTAACATCACAGGTACCGTGTTTTACAGTACCACAGAGAATTTCCCAAAATATATGTCATAGGAACTGACAGTGTTTGATAGGCACAATTACTATAATGCAGTCATCCCCAAGTAAACTTATTGCTAAAAGCTGCAGTATCACTTTTTGCAAGTAAGATGACGGTATGATTTATGGAGAACTCATCAGCCCAATGTTCCTGAAGCTGCAAATGAGCTTCGTCACACTATTTCTCTTCCCTTGTAAAAAGGATGCTGCTGTTTTTTTTTTTTTTTTTCTCTTTTCCCTCAACGCTTTCCAACTGGTGGTGAACAACTCAAAGGAGAAGTAGGAGGATAATTCCACAGCAGAAGGGACAACACCAACAGATCTCAAGGGCAAAAAATTCGGATTGGATCATTTTAAAAGGGCAGGCTTAGACCTCCTGGCGAAAGACAGCTAGCGGCCTACCATAAAAATGAGCGAGCACTGGTTCATGGAAAAACCCCACTCAGCATCCTACAGGCTTCTTCTACAGCAGGAGCGGGGCTCAGTCCTCGGCCGCGCAGCCCAGCAGCTCGGACCGCAGGGTGATGCGGCCGTACCACGACCAGGGCAGGATGCGCACGTGCCGGGCGTAGATCGGCGGCTCGATGACGTTCTTGCGGTGTGTGTCGTTGTCGAAGTTCCCCTGGAACACCTGCAGGGAAGCAACGGGGAGGATTTAGTGGAAGTTCCCCTGTAGCACCTGCGGGGAAGCAATGGGGAGGTTTTTAAGGCTGCCCGGTCAGTGGTGAAACTCCGACGTCCCCGGATCCACGATGAATTTTTATCATTGGGACCTATAACTTTTAACGCTGTTTAAACTTAAGTTTAAAGTGGCAAAGAGAAGGTTTGGATTAGGTTTTAGGAAGGAATCCTTTGCCGTGAGGGTGGGGAGGCCCTGGCACAGGGTGCCCAGAGAAGCTGTGGCTGCCCCTGGATCCCTGGCAGTCCAAGGCCAGGTTGGACATTGGGGCTTGGAGCAGCCTGGGACAGTGGAAAGTGTCCCTGCCATGGCAGAGGGTGGCACTTGATGGATGGACTTGAAAGTCCCTTTCAACCCAAATCCCTGAGCCTGTGCCTCTGCTAAGACCTTGTGATTCATTCATACTCAGCCCTCAGTGCAAATAGAGCCTTCTACTTAAAGCTTCACCCACTGTTCCGCCAGGGCCACGCTCTGAAAGTTACACAAAAATCATTAACAGTAAAAAAATTAAATGTCTTTTTACTTGGCATTTATACCATCTCAAATTAATCCCAGGAGATCTTGTTACAGTTACTGAGAAAATAACATTAAAAATTAAAGTTAAGAATTTTAATTGTATTACTTATGAATGTAGCTTGGATGCAAACATATAAGCCCTTGTAAAATTGGTGGTTATCAAGGATATTATCTTCTCATGTCAGACAAAAGTCAGCAGATGAATTAAGGGCATCAGGCTGTGATAAAAGTAAAGCATCCTAGCACGGTACAGTGTATGTTATGATCTTATTTCCACCTGTATTGGTTAACCCACACAAAAGTGAGCTATAAAAATCCTATCTGCGATAAAGCAGTGCCAGATTTTTCCCCTGCCAGTCACTATTTAAATTCAAAGGCCACAGCACCAATTTTTGGCAAAATGATCAGATTATCCCCTTGGGTTATTTTCAGTTTTTATGGGAAATGTTCTTTCTCTTAAACATCAGCCAATTCACTTCTCATTTGTGAAAGCTGAACCTGATGGCTTTTTGACTTGAAATGAATGACTGTCGTTTGCATCATGCAGAGAAGAATATGGACCTCCTGGAGAAGTGCTTATATGACTGAATTAATGAAGAATTACAGGTTTCCTAGAAGTTCTTGTGAAAATATCAGAGTTTGAAATCCAAGGTGGCTGATATAACATTTTAGCCCTGACTCTATTTCCTCTGTGACATGTTTACAAATATTTTTGGTCTCCATGTTGCACCTCTGGATTTTGGAAGCCTTTTTCCAGTGCTGTCCTTTCAGGACATCAAACAAAATCTGTCTGATGATCTGGGGAGCCAGGTGATGCTCTTTTACAAGTGATGAATTCCCCTTCTCCTCTGCCATCACAGAGGTGGGAGCATGGAAGGATGTGGGTGTTCCGATAGATGGATAAAGTACCAGAGAAAATGATCACAGAAACATCAGTTTTGTGAGTCTAACAAAAAACAAAAACAACCGAAACCAAAATCAAAACCAAACAAAAAACCTCACCAAAATTATTTAGCATGGAGAAAATTGTTTTCTGCCCAAGTACAGTGTTGATACATAAATCAGCAGGAGCTTGGGCTAACAAGGTTTGAACCTCAAGTCCCATTTCATTTTGTAGCAAAAAATAACAGGCATTAAGATCGTAATTGAAATGACAGTGGCACATCCCCAAACCCAAAATGCAACTAGGAAAGCTTAAAAGTGATTTTTTTTTCCATTTGATTTCTTGCACATGCATGCAAAATATCTGTTGGTATTTTTTGTGAGGCTAGACAAAGGAACCTTTCTACAGTCCCAGTGTTCATATCTGCATATAGATATGCAAGATAAATAAAATTACGTATTGCAAAACTAGCAACAAATACGGCTGAAGGAGGGAGGATTATGTCATTTACTTACAGCAGGAAAGCAAGAATTAAATTTTATTTTTAACTCATGTATGATTTCATTATCACTTGAAGCCTAACTCCTCTGTCTCAGAAGTTATTTTATGCAAATACAAAATACACCTTCTCTCAAAATTCAAGACCTAGTTTCAAGAAATTAACTAAATGTGCTAGATCAGAAGAAGGATTCTAGGGAAATAAATTTATCAGAAAGTAAGGAAACATTGTTAGCATCCACAAATGTGACCTGCATGAAATATAAAATTCTAACAGAAATTTACTGTTCTTTTTCTCTGGCCCCATGGCAAATTTCTTATGGGAAAAACTATGTTCTTTCCCACTCTTCATTTTCCTTTACCCTCAATTAATTAATAGGAGCAAGGAATTTGGAAGGAGCGGGGCTGACAAAGGACAGAACATGACTTATCAGTGGGAAAAAAAGCTAAAATGAATTTTTTCTTTACCTACCTGTTGCTTTCAACAAGCAGTCAATGCTAAATAAACTACCAAAGCAATTAAAACCCTTGAAAAGCTGATGCCTCTCAATGACCATCCATCACATTTGTTTCTGAGCAATCTTATTCAGGATAGCTCTGAAGATTGCCATGATTTTTTAAGATTTCAGAGGCTGATGTTGGAATTACAATATCATGCTCTATGTAAAAAAAAAAAAAAAAAAAAATTTCCCAATGACAAAATAACCCCAGGGTGATTTGTGCTCAAGAAATAAAGACCAGAATGTAAATTATCAGTGTGTCAGGGCACACCTTCATTTTCAGCTCTGGGTGAGTGCAAGTCTGCTCCTGCCTCATCCCAAAACTGCAAACACAGAGGAAGAAGCAGCAAGAAGGCAGCTTTTGGGAGAGTTATTAAACAGATAAGTCTTCCCAGCCTGAGAGGAGATACTGTAGATGTCTATAAAACCATAAGTGGCATGGGGAAAATCGATAGCAGGCAATATTGCAGTGTCCCCTCAGCAGGGCCAGGAGGGGACAGGCAATGATAGCAGGGTCATCCCGAGCCATCTAAAGGTCACAGTTCCCCTTTCAACACATAATTAAACTGTGGCACAGCTTCCACAGCCTTTAACCACCGCTAGAGATCAGATAAAGTGTGAGAGGGAAAACCAGCTGGGGCTATTAAGGACATGGGCAGAGGAAAAAAAAAAAAATCAGACCTGGGAGAAGGCACTAGGGAAGAATAACAACCTTACTTTTCTTGATGCCTTTTTGGGGCAGAAGCCAGACAAAATTGCAAGAATAGAAAGTGATTATATTTACTGAAGGGCTTTCAGGTACATTTCAGGTACATTTTCAGGTACATTTTGGGCAAACAGAGCCTTCCCCACAGACTACACCCAAAAATGGACCATAGGTCAGATATTTTCACACTTTTGTTAGTTTGGTCCATTTGCATATTGGGGTTAATGTTCCAATTACAGCTTCAGGTAATGAAGTCATTTACCCCAAGTTTGCTCCCCCCCACCCACTTCTGTTTACATTTCTCAAGGCCTGAGACAGTGAGGTGTCCTTGATTCCCAGGCCAAGAGGGGAATTGTTCTCTCTGACCACAATGGGAAAGCAGTAGCTGACACTGTATATGGAGTTTAGAGTGATACACTAAAGAATTGCAGGATTACAAATAGATGAAAGATACAAATGCTAAAATCCTAAGGCATCATTCCAATTTTCTGGTCATCTACTACAGGATGCTCCTTCCTTTGGACAGAGCTTCACCCTCCCCACAACCAAGGGATGCCAGGTTACAAAGAGACTTTCCTTTTTCACAAGTGCATCAAAAAGCTCCTGCTTTTTGACAACCCTGTTGTAGAACATTTCACATTTTACAGTGTCTGTATCTATTTATGTCAGACTGCACACCCAAAAGGTCTAATTTGGTGGAATATTTACTCAGCAGCTCTAGCAGTTTTACACACACAGAGCCTCCACACCCATGTGTAGCTCCTCTGTAGCTCAGTCTCTTGCAGCTGCTGTTAAAAAAATGCCAGAAAATGCATGCTGCTGTACTTTTAAATACGATAACTTTATTCATGATTACATTATGGAAAAATACCAGTGCAAACCAGGAAAATAGGTACTGATATTCTCAGCTGAAGATTCTGAAAGACAAACAATTCTTGTTTATACTTGTGTCCGGCAAGCAATTTGAATGTTTTGATTTCAAATATGCAGTGAGATTTTTCAATGTAAACAAAGTGTTTTATGGCATTAGCAGAGAATCCAGATAATGACTATGTAAGTTGATTAGAATTTTAAAAAGAAAACTGTTCTAAGAGAGAACAATTTAGGAGAAATACCTGAAGATTAGCAGCTTGTGGAAAGGAATGTTGTCTGTTGTACCTTAACAACAATTTTCACACCAAGCAGAGTATTTTAAAAATGTTATTTCATGGAGCAGTTAATCCTGCTCATATTAGATGAAGAATATTTTATAAAGAATATCCAGTCATGGCTCCTGTTTGGAGTTTGCTTCAGTGCAGAACATCTCAGTATTCAGAAAAATAAAGGTGGCACATGCGTGTGCCTGTGGACATATGCATTTTTTGGAGTGAATAAGAAGAGAAAAAGACATTCTTTCTCTCAGTTACCGTACATAAAGTGCATACATATCATATCCATGAATATCTTTATACAGCCATTATTATTCCTTCATGTTCAGAACAGATAGAGAGAGATAATACTTTATAACTTATGAAACATACTCTCACATTCTCATACTGTCTTTTCCACCTGATCTACATGTTGATGGTCCAAAAATGGGCAAATGGGCATTTAGTCCACTGTACATAGCTTATAGGAGGTTCAAAGCCAAAACCAGAAATATTTTGGAGAGTAACTTGCCTCCAGAAATGCTTACAGAAATTCAAGGTAGGTTGTTAATGCGAGTGTTTTGTCTTTTGCCCACTTTGTCTTCCCCCAGCTTTTGGTGTGGTCTGAGGGAGAGAGGTGTGTGCTGAATGCACACCTGAAATGAGCATAACTAGATCTCCACCTGACACAAATCATGATAATTCAGCTCAAAGTAGTGGAAGTTTCTCATAATTTAAACCAGTGCAAATAAAAAAAATCACTTAGATTAGAAATTACAACTATTATTGCAGATAATACTATCAAATAGTAATAATTTAAGTAATATTACTAAAAGAAAAATCATTACCTGAGCCTTAGTGTGCAGATTATATGTAGGAATTGAATCTATCAGTGTAAACCAGATATTTTAATAATTTAACATCATCAGAAAAAAAAAATTAGTAAATCTAGCAGAAAGGCTTTTAACCTGAAATGATGTAACTTTTCTTTAATAAGTAGATTCTTGTCTCCCCTCACCCTGGCAATGGACTGTACATTCAGAAATGTATAAATGATAACTAATTCATCATTTTGTGCACAAACCCTGTTGCCATTTGCATACTGGATATTGTCTACCTTCAGTTAATTGCACTGCTGATGGCTGATGATGACTGGCAGTGCTGCAGACTGCCAGACTCCTTTAGGCTACTTTCAAATGTTCTTATCTTCCTGTAAAAAAAACAGCCTCTGAAATGCCATTTGACACTGCAGCTGGCCTTGAGTTACCTACAGCAGGTTGTGCATTTTATAAATCACATGTGGAATGTGATTAAAAAAAAAAAAAAAAAAAAGAAAAAGGTCAGATTTGGTTTGGACGTCCTCAGCTCTGGAGGCACAGTGAGCTACTGACCTCTAGTTGAGAAAAACAAGATAGCTATTAGCTCTGGTCCTGTTTCTAAAATATATTTTCTTCCTATTTGACAGGCTGCAATGTAACTTATTTTGCTTTTTGGAGTCAACAGGCAAAGCTTTCATATTTTTTTCCAGGCAAGTCATTCAAACCATTTAAAATGAATGAGAAAGGCTCCCTTTGCCTTCTTTTTTTTTTTTTTTTTTTTTTTTTTCCTCCTCTTGGTAAGTTTTTGTCTGCACTCACAGGAATTCAGCACAGATGTGAAGTGAAATGACTGGCCATTAAAATAGCAGGAGCTGCAGGAGACACTGTTCTTGGAACAGCTTTTCCATGTGAAATAGTGCAAAAACTGAATAGCCTATTTCCTTCTCTTCTAAACCACTGTTTTGTTAAGGATTGACCCAGTTTACACGCTGCACACAGGGTGCCAGAGATGATATTTTATGTATTTATACAAATATATAAATAAAATATAATGTATTGTATACAACATAATACAAGAGACCATCTTTTTCTCCTCTGTAAATGAACTTAAAAAAAAATTATGAGGAGGGCTAAGTGAACAGCCTCAGGAATTCAGTGAGGTCTGCTTACATCTTAGGACTCATCCTGCAAAGAGATCAGCATTGAGATGCTAAGCACCAGATGGGATTAAATTCTCACCTCTTGCCCAAATTATAAAGTCACAATTTCATTATAAAGTCACAATATTCACCCACAAATCATTATTACCAGCCTACCAATATCTCCATAATTTATGTGTCTGTGACCTTAAAAGTTATTTTTTTTTCCTTTCATCCTTTCTTTCCCTGGAATGTTCTGGAGCCACCTTTCACCTAAACTTTTTTGCTGGTTAAACAAGGATCACAGGATGAGTACAAGGTGACTAAATCATCTGCTGGAGAAATAAGAAATAA
This sequence comes from Phylloscopus collybita, assembly GCA_027886175.1. Taxonomy (NCBI): domain Eukaryota; kingdom Metazoa; phylum Chordata; class Aves; order Passeriformes; family Phylloscopidae; genus Phylloscopus; species Phylloscopus collybita. The sequence continues at coordinate 597,073 of JAJNNQ010000124.1, forward strand.
ATGTGTCCTTCAAAGAATAAATCAAGACGTTCAGTTAATAAATAGAACAAATAAAGGTAAAATATGAATAATTTATGTTTGCTCCTGTTGATATTTTTTTGTATCTACCTTTTACTTCCCTTCTGTATCTCCTGAAAAGAGATGTAATGTTTCACAGAATTTTCATGTTGCTGTGAAAACTTGGTTTCTCTCACAGTTTTCTTGCATTTGGGAGCAAATCTTGTATCTTTACCTTAAAAAAAAAGAAATTGTAGTGGATCCTGGGCAAAGGTGGTAATGTTGGACAGGACCAGTGGTGCTGTTCCTCTGCTGCTCCTCATGGATGAGGTACAGCATTGTTTTTCCTCCTTGTGATTTTATTTTAATTTATATTTCTGTCCCAGTGCACACAGGCCAGGGTTTCTATCCCGTGGGAGAATCCCATGGGAGCACTGCATCTGCCCAGCTGGAGTGGTGAGGAGGGATTTGGTGGCAAAAAAGGGTTTACTGGGTGTCACTCCAATTCCCTGGCTGAAGAAATTTATGTATTCTCAGCCATGAAATGGATGATGGTAACTGAGAATAAATAGGCTGAAATACTCCGACCAAAAGAAAAAAACCAAAAAAGAAAAAAATAAAAAAATAATAGAATCAGGTTTTTTGTGTCCTCTGAGGACAGGGTGGGTATATGGCAGCAAGGGGGATAAGCCACCTTTCTACTTTAGAAGATATTTAAACACTGAAGCTGACTGTTTATAGAATTTTCAGCACAATCTGTCTCTTGGAACACATTAAATAATAATCTGATGGAGGATGGTACACAGCCTTGCCAGAGGTGAAGGACAGGTGAATGAATTAAGCCTCAGCTCTGAGATTTAACTGTCTGCACCTATTCCAAGGTGACAGGAAGGGGCTTGGGGGTTCTTGAATCCTATTTTATGCTGAGGGCATAGGAGGAGAGGACCAGAGTGCCTTTGGGGGTCAATAGGTGCATGCCTAAGCACTGTCTTAGAGCCTTTCCTGTCATACATCCTATAAAATTTTGCCAAGTTCAGTGACTTCTGGAAAGTCAGACTCTGTCATCAAACATTTACCTTTTCTGGATGTTTGTGATATTGATGAAAAACACCCCAAAACCAGATATTTTAGTTTGATGATTGTGTATTATCAAAATCTAAGGTCTTGACTCACATCAAGTGAACTTGTTTGTTTCTCTTCTACAAATTTGATTCAGAAATCCTAACTTCTAATTTCCAGTGAAGTGCATTTGATCTTGTTGTGCTTTTAATTGATCTTGACTTATTAAAGAATCATAATAATATGCATGTATTTTATTCTCAGGAATGTTAATTAATACAGGGTGTGATGTGTTTAAATGAGACAATGATTAAGAATTTTCCATTATTCCTAATAGAAAATGTGTGTAGCAATTAACAGTTTGTCTGATGAAGAAGGCAAAAACAATTTAATTGCTGTGGCCAATGGTACAAACAAATGTAGACTAGAACAGTACTTTAAGTCAGAGTGCATTTTCTTTTAGATTTGCTGTGACTGTGTTATCACCAGGGACTCCGACCCATGTTTTCCTTTACAATAAAATGAATGCAAGCATTCACAGCACAAATATGGCTTGGAGAGGACATTTCTTTCACAGCAGAACTCTCCCCTCTCATTTGAATTGCCCAGGATTTAAAATAGGATGTGTACAAAGTACTGAAGCCACTATCTGTCACTTAAATTGAGTGCATTTGTGGTATGCCTGCAAAAGGTGAGCTGTTTGTTTCCAGTTTCTATCTGACAACCATCCACACAGACATGTCCACAGTCATTGGTGTCAGAACCTTCTGAGCCAGGTGGCTAAACCAACTGATTTTGTTTTCCTAAAATCCTTTAGGAAAAAAAGACTCAGTCTGGGTCAAAGCCACAGTGAGGCAACGTTTGGGTTTCAGGAGTGGGAATTCACGGTGTCACATCTGGACAGCAGGGCCTGACAACGCAGGCACAGACATGGAGTCCTGCAAATACTCAGTCCAGTAATTTAGGGCACATTCCCCTCATCAATGACATTTAATCAATCAGTTAAACTCTGTGCAATGTGGGAGATGCAGTTGTCTAACCCCTCATCATTGGGTCTCCCTGTACTCACACAACACATTTCAATGCACATCAAAAATTTTCTCACTGTTTGAAAGAAAATTAATCTAATTGACTTATGTGAAGAATATGTCTGTTTATTTCCTGAAGAATTTTTATTTATACTAAAAAACATAAGTAGAAGTCTGAACATTTATCACCCAGATTTGAGATGTTATCAGAAGCATCAGCCATCTGGTATTTCAATAAATTTATCTTTTGTTTCAATCAGACAAAACCTCACTAAGACATTTAATAAATAATTCATATTTTGTCATCTTGGTTAACATTTCCCTAAGCAATGCATATGCTGTAATATTCTTCTTAACAGATGTTATTGTGAAATTCAGGTATTTGCAGTATAAAAGTGTTATACAGTTTAAAGGAAAGCTATAATGAATAACAACAGAAAAGTTAAATGCTTCCAGGTAAATCAATCAGTAAACCTACATTTTCCCTGTGCCTCTCATTAAACATTTGCAGAGGAAGTTGTGAAACTTTTTTATGTTTTGTATTCATTTTATAGCATAATAAAAATAATATTTTTAGTGGGTAATCAAAAAAAATATTTTCATTTGAAACCCTAGCCATTAATTTCCAGAAAAAAAAAAAATCTGTCCAAAATGGCTGGGTAACAAGGACGTGGTTCATGGGAAATCACTGAAAATAGTCCATACTTACCAAATAATGCACTGAAACACTCATTGTTTAAATATACAAATAAACTGCTATTTATACACCTTCTGCTTTAGAGTAAAATGAAGAAATATCTCAGATTAATGGAGGCCTGTAAATTTTTATGCCCCGTGCTTAACA